>CM077647.1:120322609-121522609 GCA_039707465.1 Rhabdophis nuchalis
ATTTCTCCTTAGTTCTAAGTTGCTTCTCTCCTTGATTAGTTTCCACCCATTGCTTCTTGTCCTACCCCCAGGTGCCTTGGAGAATAGTTTGGCTCCCTCTTCTTTGTGGCACCCTCTGAGATATCGGAACACTGCTATCATGTCTCCCCTGGTCCTTCTCTTCATCAAACTAGACATACCCAGCTCCTGCAGCCGTTCTTCATATGTTTTAGTCTCCAGTTCCCTAATCATATTGGTTGCTCTTCTCTGCACTCTTTCCAGAGTCTCCATGTCTTTTCTACATCGTGGCGACCAAAACTGTATGCAGTATTCCAAGTGTGGCCTTACCAAGGCACTATACAGTGGCATTAACACTTCACGTGATCTAGATTCTATCCCTCTGTTTATGCAGCCTAGAACTGTGTTGGCTTTTTTGGCAGCTGCTGCACACTGCTGGCTCATATTCAAATGGTTGTCCACTAGGATTCCTAGATCCCTCTCACAGTTGCTACTATTGAGCAAGGTACCACCTATACTGTACTTGTGCATTTTGTTTTTCTTGCCTATATGTAGGACCTTACTTTTTTCACAATTGAATTTCATTTTATTACATAGTGCCCAATGTTCAAGTTTGTCTAGATCCTTCTGTATCTTAAACCTATCTTCTGGAGTGTTGGCTATTCCTGCCAGCTTGGTGTCGTCTGCAAATTTGATGAGTTCCCCATTTATCCCCTCATCGAAATCGTTGATGAAGATGTTAAAGAGTACTGGGCCTAAAACAGAGCCTTGGGGGACTCCACTGCATACTTCCTTCCATGTAGATGCAGTTCCATTGAGGACTACACGTTGAGTGCGGTTGGTCAGCCAGTTGCGAATCCATTTGCTGGTGGTGCTGTCTAACCCACAATTTTCTACTATTAGATAATAGTATCTCTTTCAGGCAAATTTCTTATAGAGCATGATTTATTGAGCAGGAAGCAACAGGTTTACAGGAATTTTAGCAACTGACTTATTACTCATGCAGAACTAATGTATTCTCTAATATATCTTAGGGCAGAAAGGTACTTAAAGACTTCTCTGTAAACTGCAATGGAGGCACACCTTTTTTTGCAAATACCAGAATGGAAAAAATTGCAGCTGTCTGTTTACCCTACAATCTGATTCTTTATCACTCTGTGAACTAATCATTAAATTGCCACACTACATCAAAGCCCTAGCAGCATCTTTTTTTTTCTTCTTCTGCTGATGTTGCCAAGTCTTGTATGGTCTTGACTGAAACAGGTTTCAGTTGTCCCTGGTTGTACTGATTTTAAAGCAGTTTTCCCTCTCGAATCAGCAACATCTAATCACAGCCATGGGTAGTAAATCTCTTATGCTTCTCCATATCCTTTAGGACAGGGATGTCCAAACTTGGGAACTTTAAGACTTGTGGACTTCAACTCCCAGAATTCCCCAGCCAGCATAGCTGGCTGGGGAATTCTGGGAGTTGAAATCCACAAGTCTTAAAGTTCCCAAGTTTGGACATCCCTGTTTTAGGAAATCTGGTGCTTATTGGCCACTTATGGGTGATATGGGCTATTCTTCCCCTACTTTTTTTCAGTCTTGTCTATCTTCATTCTATAATTGTCCCCTCCCTTAAGGAACTAGATAGCCTGTGCTGTTCATTTGGTGGCAGACAAACTACTCTGCAAACTTTCCTCTGCAAAAATCCCTGGCAACAAAAATTGTTGTGTTTAATTATAAGGTTCAGGACTCAATAACTTAGACAAAGCTCAGTTAAGTCAACTTCTTTATTAGGAAACAGAGAACCGCAACTTCAAACACAAGTAAAACACGAAACACCGATTCACGCTTGACATTGCCTTTAAATACCCCACTGTCATCTGTGATCGGCCAATCAGACACAGGCATTACTACCACCTAAACGACAGCCAATCCACATCGCAATACTCAACACTTCTTTCCGCCATGGTTGCGCTAGCATAATCCTGGAGGTATGCTGGCCGGCACCAGATTCGCCCCGACCTCCACAGTACCCCTTCACTGCTGGCCGCATGCGGATCTGGAAATGGTTGCTGTATGCTAATGTCCCAGCTAGGGACCTTAGCCTGCAACCCCTACTCCAACAGCATCTGACCTGCTTCCGGAACCTGCCGATATTTGAATTCCTTCCGATGACCAACTCCGTCCTGCAACCTCGACTCCTCCAGACACAGACCTGTGTCAAAAGGTAAGTATCTATTCACCTCATCGTTATTGTCATTGGTGATGTGTGCTCTGCCCTCACACATGGGCTGGGTAGGCCGCCAGTCCTCCTCTGGATTCGCATCAGGTCTCCATGTCTCCATGACTCTCTTCTCGTCCACTTGTGGAGTCACTGGTGTTCCCCTACTCTTTAAATGGTCAATGTGGCACCTCCACATCTGTCCACCTGGCAATTCCACCCTATAAGTTATTCTCCGGTTATTCTCACACTCTTGCCAGACAGCCATAAAGGCTGACCCATGAAGTTTCTGGCATAAATTTGTTCCCCTAGGCCAAACCCCCTCCATCCTCCCATAAAGTCAAGAGGTTTCTCCAGAGAAAAATTGGGATGCAGCCTATCTGTACCATTCTTAATCTCCGGCCCATGAGCAACTCTGCAGGGCTTTTATTAGTAGTAGGACAAGGTGTAGAATGCTGCATTAGCAGAAATTGATCTACCCAGTCCTGCCAATTTCCTAGTCCCAATTTAGCTAAAACGTCCTTCACTGGTCACACCATTCGTTCCGCCAGACCATTGCTGGCCAGGTGGAATGGGGAAATGACTGCATGGCGTATGCCCAGGGTTGCCAGGAACCCTTCAAATGCCATAGAAATAAACTGGGGTCCATTATTGGAGATCAAAAGGTCTGGCAACCCATGTATAGCAAATAATTTCTTTAAAATTTTGCTAACAGCCTTGGAAGTGGTTGATGACATCATAACAATTTCCAAACCTTGAAAAAGAGTCAGCTACCACTAAAAATGTTTTCCTAGGGAACATGCCCACAAGATCTATATGAACGCAGGCCCAAGGGGATGTGGGGATTTCCCATTTCCTGGGAGAAGCCTTTGGCAGAACCGCTCGAACTGCTTGGCACTGGTGATAGGCGGCCACCCACTGAACAATTGCTTCATCAATTTTCCACTACCATAGATAACTTATAGCTAAGGCTTTCATTCTCACTACCCCAGGATGTGTGCTATGTAAAGGGACCATCACAGTGATTCTTGCAGTGGGGAACAACCACCCGCTGCCCCCACAATAAACAATCTTTAGCTCCAATAATTCCAATCTACGATTCACATAAAGTTGGAATTCAAGGCTTGATACATCTTGTGGCCATCCCCTCTTAACCCAATTTAGCACTTGGAATAATATTATGTCCTTCATCGACAACCTGGCAATGTCTACAGCGGCCACGGGAAGGAGAAGATAATCAATCAGGAGCACTTGAGAGGCTGGTGCTGGGTCTTCAAAGGTAGCTAGCAACAGATATCTGCTCAGGGCATCTGCAATGGGCCAGGTATTTGCCAGGCTGATGAATCAGTTCATAATGGTATGCAGCTAAGAATACTGTCCACATGGTTAGTCAAGGGGATAACACTTGTGGGGTTTGTCTGTTGCCTGCTAACAATCCCAGAAAAGGACGATATGATACGATAGCAGAGTTTCAAAGGACCTTGGAGGTCTTGTAGTCCAACCTCCTCCATAGGCAGGAAACCCTATATGGTTTCAGACAAATGGCTATCCAACATCTACTTAAAGACTTGCAGTGTTGGGGCATTCACAACTTCTGGAGGCAAGCTGTTCCACTGATTAATTGTTCTAACTGTCAGGAAATTTCTCCTCAGTTCTAAGTTGTTTCTCTCCTTGATTAGTTTCCACCCATTGCTTATTGTTATACCCTCAGGTGCCTTGGAGAATAGTTTGACTCCCTCTTCTTTGTAGCAACCCCTGAGATATGGGAACACTGCTATCATGTCTCCCCTAGTCCTTCTTTTTATTAAACTAGACATACCCAGTTCCTGCAACCGTTCTTCATATGTTCTAGTCTCTAGTCCCCTAATCATCTTTGTTGCTCTTCTCTGCACTCTTTCTAGAGTCTCCACATCTTTTCTACATCGTGGCGACCAAAACTGAATGCAGTGTTCCAAGTATGGCCTTACCAAGGCATTATAAAGTAGTATTAATACTTCATGTGACCTTGATTCTATCCCTCTATTTATGCAGCCTAGAACTGTGTTGGCTTTTTTGGCAGCTGCTGCCCACTACTGGCTCATATCTAAATGGTTGTCCACTAGGACTCCAAGATCCCTTTCACAGTTACTACTATTGAGCAAGGTACCACCTATAATGTGCCTGTGCATTTCGTTTTTGCTGCCTAAATGTAGAACCTTACTCTTTTCACCATTGAATTTCATTTTATTAGATAGTGCCCAATGTTCAAGTTTGTCAAGATCCTTCTCTATCTTAAACCTATCTTATGGAATGTTGGCTATTCCTGCCAGCTTGGTGTCATCTGCAAATTTCATGAGTTCCCCATTTATTCCTTCATCCAAATCATTGATGAAGATGTTGAAGAGTACTGGGCCTAAAACAGAGCCTTGGGGTACTCCACTGCATACTTCCCTCCATATACGGTAGATGCAGTTCTATTGAGGACTACACGTTGAATGCGGTTGGTCAGCCAGTTACGAATCCATCTGGTGGTGATGCTGTCTAACCCACATTCTTCTACTTTATCTAACAGTAGGTTATGGTCTACCTTATGAAATACCTTACTGAACTCTAAGTAAACTATATCCACGGCATTCCTCTGGTCCACTAATTTTTGTCATTTTGTCAAGGAATGCAATAAGATTAGTCTGGCATGATCCGTTTTTGACAAATCTATGTTGGCTTTTGTTACTTTGTTTACTTTTAGATGTTCACTAATTCATTGCTTGGTTATCTTTTCCAGAATCTTTCCTAGTATTGAGGTCAGGCTGATAGGTCTGTAGTTTCCTGGATCTATTTTTTTCCCTTTTTTGAAGATGGGGACCACATCAGCTCTTTTCCAGTCCTCTGGAAGTTCCCCAGTGCTCTAGGATTTCTGAAAGATATTGTTCAGTAGTTCTGAGATCTCGTCTGCCAGTTGCTTCAGAATCCTGGGTGTAATCAATCCAGTCCTGGTGATTTGAACTCGTCTAGAGTAGACAGGTGCTCACTTACCATTTTCTTCCCTATTTTAACTTGTATTCCTAATCTGATTTTTGTGGTGCTGTTTTTGATAGGTTTGATAAGTAAGGACTGTTTTATCCCTTTGTGTAAAGACAGATGCAAAAAATGAGTTAAATAGTTCTGCTTTCTCCCTGTTGCTTGTCACCTTTTTGCCACTTTTCCCCAGCAATGGACCAATTGTTTCTTTAACTTTTTTCTTGTTTTTTACATGTTGGAATAAGCTTTTTTTGTTATTTTTTACTTTTGTGGCAAGCCATTGTTCATTGTGAGCCTTAGCTTTCCTCACTTCATCTTTACAGGCTTGGGCTATTTGCTGATATTCTGCCTGAGTTATGTGCTCCTCTTTCCATTTTTTTATACTTGTCCTTTTTATCTTTCAATTTGCCAGAAAGTTCTTTGTGCAGCCATGCTGGTTTCTTTTGGGATCCTGGGCTTTTATAATCTCTTTTTTCAATATTTCCCAAGCTTCTTCAGTTGTTTTCCCCTTGAGGATTCTCATCCATGGAATTCTTCCCAAGCTCTCTCTAAGTTTATTGAAATTAACTCTCTTAAAGTCCTAGACTCTAGTTTGACTTTGTTATACTACTTGCGTTTGCGTAATGTTTTATATTGAAAAAGTTTTATTGGTTTTTACAAATTTTTTAAAGTAGGGTAGGGGTAGGGTGAGATACAAAAATATTTTGAGAACTTTCACGTCGAGGTCGTTGGCCCCTCCGGGGCTTCATAATAAGACATTGGTAATACATTTTCCAATAATACTGCAAGGTGAAAACAAATGCATACATCATAAATTCTAAATTCTATGCTGGCAATCGTGTACAGACATCCAGATTAAAAGTTATACTGTATTAATAAAAAGCAAAGTCATTTTTTAGACCTAAGTCTTTTGGCAATTGTATCTTCTTGTTCTCCTTCCTGGCCCCCAGCAGGCGGGGCCGTGGCCCCCTCCGTCCCCCCTGGATCTTCCCCCAGGATAGAGGAATGTTTTTTAAGAAAGGCTTCCGCCTCAGCAACTGTTTTAATCCTTACTCTTCCTTCATCCCAGAACACCAACATCCCTTCTGGCATCACCCACTTAAACCAAATTCTGTGGTTAAATAATCTTTTAGATAAGAAGGAATACTTCCTCCTCACCTCTCTAATCTTTTTTGGGATCTGGTTCAAGATGGCGACTTCCTTTTGTTGGTAAATTAAAGGCCTGTCTCTCTGCGCCTTCAAAATTCCCTCCCTGGTCGACCTTCTAACAAATTTAATATGTATCTCTCTGGGTACTTCATTTAACCTGGCATATGTTGAATTAATTCTATAGACTAGGTCAATGTCCCCCCTGATCTCCTCTTTAGGTTTATGTAAATAGTCTGCTAAAATTGTACTCATGAGATCAGGAAGGCATTCACCAGTTTCCTCCAAAATATTCTGAAATCTTAAAAAATATGACATTCTTTCAAAATCCATCCTAGACATATGACCAGACAAATCTGCAATTTCAGTGTAGACATTTTTAAGTTCTCCCTTTGCCCCAGCCAACCCCACTTCCAGCTCCTCAGTCTTCTGCGTGTTCTCCATCAATTTTTTTTGCGTTTCCAAAAGTTCAAGCTTAGAGCTACACTGGTCTCTTCTCATTGCTTTAATTTCCAGCACCAAGGAGTTTAATGCTTCCTCCATCGCCGTCATTCTTTGTTCCAGTCCCGAATTCTCTGGTTGTTTTTTTGAAGCCATGATAAGCTATTATAATCAGTGCCACTAAAATGGCGTTTTTTGGGTGCGGCTGCTGGAGCCAGTCAGGAGAAGAAGAAAAAAGTTCAGCTCAGAGTTGTAACAAGCTGTAGAGCCCAGAGAAAAAACAGTTTCCTCAGTCAATTGTTAAAAAAGAGAAGATATTCCAGGGAAGGAACCAGTTATTCCAAAAAAAATTTCCATTAATAAAGAGAGACAGTCCAAATTACAAAGAGATGTTGGTGATTTTCCATAAAGAAATAGTCATTCAGGAACAAAGAGGAGCCATCTTCCACCGCCCAGCCAGGCAGCCAGCAGGAGAAAGTAAAAAAAGAAATTGTTTCAATAAAGCCGGACTTAGATACATTGTATAGAAACAAGCCGCAAAACACTTTCACTTGTTCCGCAAAAGTCCGGATGAGAAATATCCGCTTCCTCGCAACGAGGAGCCATTTCAAAACGCCGCTTTCGTAAATCCGAGGGGGGGGTTAACAAACACCCCCTCCACGTCTCTTCCAGTCCAAGCCGCCAGCAAGAAAAAGTTTTAAAGTCACTTACTCTCCGCCTTGCATCTCAAGCCCCGGCAAAGCCATCCGACCCGAGCGCTCCGTTCTCTCCAAATCCATTATTTACTCCCGTCCTCCATTGGCGAAGGGAACCAAGCCCCCCGCAGCATGTCTTCTTCCACCTGGACCGAAGACAAGGACCGTTCCTCCAGCTGCCGCCAGCAGAACCAGTCCAGGCAAGCCAGCCCTATGGAGGGTCCCCCCCCAAAAAAGAGGGGGGCACCCCGCCCCGTTAGGGGCAAAAAAAAGAACAAAACGGCGGACGAACCCCAAGGTTCATCCGTCGCCGCCAGAAGCCGGAACAGGAAGCGCGTTTGCGTAATGTTGAATTCTAATATTGCATGGTCACTTGCCCCCAGGGTTCCTGTGGCTTCAACACCTTCTATCATTTCCTCTCTGTTAGTGAGAATTAAGTCCAATATGGCTGATCCCCTTGTTCCCTTCTCTATTTTTTGGGAAACAAAGTTGTCAGCTAGGTTCATTAGGAATCTGTTGGCTCTTCCACTTGGTGCAGAGTTTATTTCCCAGTTGTTGTCAGGATAGTTAAAATCCTCAATTTGTATTGTGGTGTGCTTCCTACGTACCTTAGTTAGCTGACTAGCAAAAAGTTCATTTACATCCTCTGCTTGGTTGGGTGGTCTGTAGTATAGACCTATGGCAATGCCATTTCCCCCCAACCTTTAATATTGACCCAAATGCATTCAAGATTGTTCTCCTCACTGTGCTCTATTTCTGTAGAGATGTAGTTATTTCTTATATATAGTGCAACTCCACCTCCTCTTTTATTTGGTCTATTTCTTTTAAATAATTTAAATCCTTCTAGCTGTATGTTCCATTTGTTGGTTTCATCCCACCAAGTTTCTATAATGGCAACAATATCATATCTGCCCTCATTTACTTGAATTTCAAATTCACCCTGTTTATTCCTCATACTCCGTGCATTGGTGTATAGACATTTGACTCCATTTTGATTGACCCTGTATTTACTGTCTACATAATCTTTGTTATGCCTGACTGCCCCTATTTTCTTGCCACTGGTATGATTAATGCACACAGTATGGCACTCACTATTAAATGTTTGGTTTTGCTTGACAGCAGGAGTGATAATCTTACCTGCACAAACATCTATGTTACATGCACTGATACCCCTATGAATTTTATATTGCTGGGGACAGAAATGTTCTGTATCTATTAATTCTCTGTCCCCACTGTTCAGTTTAAATGTTTATTCAGAAAATCTGTGAATTTAATGCCAAGTAATTCAGTCCCTTTCTTGGATGGATGCAAACCATCTCTTTTGTACAGTTTTTCATTGGATCATCTATTCTACAGGCATCATGACTAATAAAATCAAAGCCTTCCTTTTTACACCACTCCTTTAGCCACACATTAAACTCTGCTACACGCTGCCCCTTCCCTTTTTGTTCCTTATATACTAGTAAAACCTTTGAAAAGATAAGCCTACAACCTATACTATTAAGTTCATACCCCAAAGTCTGGAAATCATTCTTCACAGAAAGTACATCTTTTTGGGACAGATCATTAGTGCCAAGAGGTATAATAGCGTCAACGTCAACGTTACGATTGAATAACCAACCAGAAGATGATTTCTCTTTTTATCTACCTTGCTTTTCTTGTGCAATTGATGTGTGATACTTGGTTCCCCATTTCGCCTTTTTGAAGAAAGTTCTTCCTTTTGGACCACAATCCTGCTTATTTGAGTCATCATTATCACAACTATCTTTACTGTCCCCATTAAGGTCAGCAAGGGGGCTATATCTGTTATGATGGGTCACAGCAAAAGCTGTGCAAATTACCTGCGCATGCGCGACATGGCGGTCGCGTTCTGAGGCTGGGAGAAGCCCGGGGGATAGTTTCACCCCCAGGAAGATGCCGCCAGCCCCCAGTTTCCATCGTTGAGGGCTGGCTTGGCAAGCCGAACTGCTCCTCGTCGCGCCGAGCCGCCCGAGGCTGAAGGGCGAGCTATCCGGGCGACAATGAGGAGCGAAGAAGAAACGGAGAGGCGACTCGGCCTGTTTGCGGCCTAGAGCGTCCCGGCGCGGCCGGAAGGAAGAGAGGTAGGCCGCAAGCCGGGACGCGGAAGAAGATCAGCTGGCTGCGAGATGGGGCCAGGCCAGGAGAGTTACCATCGGGCCGCACGACCAGTGGCAGGTCGTGCGGTCCTACCCTGGCCTGTGCCCGAAATATCCCCATGCTCCGATCGGCGTGTGTTGGCGAGGCTGCTCATAAGTGAGGCTGGATGGAAGAGAGAAGGTGAGAGAAGGTGCGGAGGCTTGGAAAGAAGGCGGAGGCTTGGAAGGAAGGTGGTGTCGGAGGAGTTGGAGGAAGGAGATGGAGAAGGAAGGAGAAGGAGAAAGAGAAAGAAAGAAAGAAAGAAATGGAGAAGGAGAAAGAAGGAGAGGAGGAGAGAGAAAGAAGGAGAGAGAATGAGAGAGATGGAAGGAGTAATGGATGGAGATCGAGGATGTGTATGCTGGTTTGAGCAGTCTGGCATGGAACATCTGCAGCCAGATTGTGGATTGGTGGACCTGGCCGAGGACGACCCAGGAAGATTGTTAACATCTGAACATCTGGAGTGAGTGCACGGGACTGGAGGAGGTGGCTGACAACATCTGGGCCTTTAGAGGGCAGTATTCTACATCAGGCCGCATGATGGACTAATTAGCCATGCGGCACTAAATACGAACTAAGCCCCTTTTGGTCGGAAGGACAGATGGATGGGGCCTGTAATGGGACTGGATTCGATCTCCCCATCCATAAGACTCTGGATTCTGACTTTACCCCCCACCCTGAAGAATATCCTTGCACTTACCCACTTTATTTGCTTTCGGACTTGTGTTTGTTGCCTTCCTGGACTTAGACTACCTCTGAGGTTTTTAACATGTACTCCAGGCGCGACCTCCTTGACCTGCGGGAGTCTCCCCTCTCGCAGGCCTGGCCCTCCTGTCTAACACGGGTCCACCTCGATGATGGATTGATTATTCCTAAGAGGTGGGCGAAGCGCAGGTTGAGGGGTTTTTTAGGGAGGTTTTTAATTAGGATTTTAGGGGGTTCCAGGGAGGAGGGGGGAGGGTACAAACAGTCAGAAAGAGAGGGCCAGGCCGACAGGCGACGGAGGGAAGCGGAAGGATCCGTGAGGGGGGGGGAAACACGAGTCGTTCCGACGGAGGGCATTCCCATTCAGAAGGTCGTGGGGAGAGGCAGGTCCGAGGGGAGGCAAGTTCCATCCTCCCGGTTGGGGACACGTGGCCGTTGGTTACAAACGGTCAGGTGTCACAACCCCCGCAGGCTAGGTGGTCAGGGAATACAGAGCCAGGGCCTGAGGCTGATGTTTTGCAACGCCAGGTCCGTTGTCAACAAAGCCCCCCTCATCCATGACCTTGTGTCAGAGGGGGAGCCGGACCTGGCAGGAATAGCGGAGACCTGGTTGGGCCACGAGGGTGGACTCCCCCTCGTTGAAATGTGCCCACCAGGCTACCGCGCTTTTCATCAGCCCCGGGCCCTAGGCAGGGGTGGTGGGGTAGCGGTCATTGTAAAGGAAGGTCTTGAGCCAAGAGAGACCATTGTGCCACAGACCACCGGTTGTGAGTCCCTCTGCGTGAAGTGGGGCCTAGGGAGGCAGTTGGGCTTGCTGGTTGTATACCTGGCTCCCCGCTATGTAGCAGCAGCCCTGCCCGAGCTCCTTGAGGTGATCGCTACGGTGGCAGTCGAGACCCCCAGACTTTTAGTCATGGGGGACTTTAATCTGCCATCGGTGGGCGAATCATCCGGGGTAGCTCGGGAGTTCATGGCTTCCATGACGGCCATGGACCTGACCCAAGTAATTCAAGGCCCCACCCACGAGGGTGGACATACACCGGATCTCATCTTTGTCTCTGGCCAATGGAAGAGTGATCTGGGTATAGGGGATATAGTCATCACGCCCTTGTCATGGTCAGACCACTCACTTCTCCGGCTCGACTTTCTAACCGCTACTCCCCACCGCGGGGAGGCGGAACCAGAGTCACCGATCTGGTTCCGCCCCAGGTGCCTTATGGACCCTGATGGGTTCCAGACGGCGCTTGGGCCACTTCCTGTACCCCTGACCCGCGCCCCGATGGAGGACCTCGTGGCCGCATGGAATACTGCGGCCACGGGAGCCTTGGATCGGGTCGCGCCCTTGCGGCCTCTCTTGCGGCGGCGAACCACCCTGGCCCCCTGGTTTACCGAGGAGCTGAGGGGGATGAAACGCCACAAGAGATGCCTAGAGAGAAGATGGAGGTCTACCCGATCTGAATCTGACCGGACACAGGTAAAAGCCCATTTACGGACTTACATTGTGGCGCTGAGAGTGGCCAAACGCCATCATTGTGCTACTCTCATAGCATCCGCAGACAACCGCCCTGCCGCCCTGTTTAGGGTGACCCGCTCCCTCCTTCAACAGAGGGTGCGGGAAGCCCCGCTACAGGGTAGAGCAGAGGAATTTGTGATTTTTCTGCAGGAGAAAATCGCTCAGATACAGAACGAGCTAGCCCCCATTGATGGCCCAGTGGGATGCCGCGAGGCAGATCTTGTCTGGGAGGAGTTTGACTCCGTTTCTTCCGAGGATATGGACAGGTTACGTGGGCGACTGCGAGCCACCACATGTTTATTGGACCCGTGTTCCTCCTGGCTTGTACTGGCATCCTGGGAGGTGACACGAGGCTGGCTCCAAGAGGTTGTCAACGCATCCTTAAGTGAGGGTTCCTTGCCTGCTTCCCTAAAAGAGGCTATGGTGAGGCCCCTCCTTAAGAAGCCCTCTTTGGATCCAGCTTTATTAAACAACTATCGTCCCGTCTCCAACCTTCCCTTTTTGGCGAAGGTTGTTGAGAGTGTGGTGGCACAACAGTTTCCCCGTCACCTGGAGGAAGTTGATTATCTAGACCCGCGCCAGTCCGGCTTTCGGCCCGGGCATAGCACCGAGACCGCATTGGTCGCGTTGGTGGATGATCTCTGGAGGGCCAGAGATGGGGGTTGCTCCTCCATCCTGGTCCTATTAGACCTCTCGGCGGCTTTCGATACCATCGACCATGGTATCCTATTGCATCGGCTGGGGGGGTTGGGGGTGGGAGGCACCGTTTTACGGTGGTTCTCCTCCTACCTCTCTGGCCGATCGCAATTTGTGTTGGCAGGAGAGCAGAGGTCGACCTCGAGACCCCTCACTTGTGGGGTGCCTCAGGGGTCGGTCCTCTCGCCTCTCTTGTTCAACACATATATGAAGCCGCTGGGTGAGATCATCCGTGGTTTTGGGGTAGAGTACCATCTTTACGCTGATGATACTCAGCTGTATATATCTACCCCAAACCACCCCAACGATGCCGTAGCGGTGATGTGCCAGTGCCTGGAAGCCATGCGGATCTGGATGGGAAGTAACGGACTCAGACTCAACCCGACCAAGACCGAGTGGCTGTGGTTTCCGGCTACCCGATTCAACCAGCTAACTCCATCGCTGGCCATAGGGGGCGAACATCTTGCCCCTGTGGATGGGGTGCGCAATTTGGGTGTCCTCCTGGATGCCCGGCTGTCCATGGAAGATCAAGTGACAGCCGTGGCCAGGAGGGCGTTTTACCAGGTTCACCTGGTTCACCAATTGCGCCCCCTATTGGATCGGGACGCCCTTCGCACAGTCACTCATGCTCTCGTGACATCCCGACTGGACTATTGTAACTCTCTCTACATGGGGCTCCCCTTGAGGTGCACCCAGAGACTTCAGTTAGTCCAGAATGCAGCCGCGCGGGCAATTATGGGTGTTTCTAGATTCACCCACGTAACACCGCTCTTGCGCGAGCTGCACTGGCTGCCTGTCGTCCTCCGGGTGCGCTTCAAGGTGCTAGTTGTCATCTTCAAAGCGCTCCATGGCTCGGGACCTAGCTACCTGCGGGATCGGATCCTGCCCCATACATCCTCACGGCCGATTCGCTCGCACAGAGAGGGACTTCTCCGGGTGCCGTCCACTAGACTTTGTCAGCGGGCGACGCCCAGGGGAAGGGCCTTCTCTGTGGCGGGCCCAGCCCTCTGGAACGACCTTCCCCCCGATATTAGAACTACCACGGACCTCCGCTCCTTCCGTCTGAAACTAAAAACACATCTTTTTCGCTTGGCCGGCCTAGGATAGTCTCTTCTGATTGTTTAGGGATTTTTAGTAAATATTTGGGAATTTTAGCGCAGGGCTTTCTGTTTAATATGCCTTTTAGTCAGTATTTATGTATGTTTATTGTTCTAAATTTTGTATTTTTTCTAACTTTTTAAATTCCCTGTGCCCCGCCTCGAGTCCCTTCGGGGAGAGAGAGCGGGTTATAAATAAAAAATTATTATTATTATTATTATTTGTGTTTATGGTTCATAGCTCTCACCCTGCCAGATCCCACGGATGTCCAGACTGCTCTTCTCCTGCAGGATCTTTGCGGTAAAGGGGGGCTGATAGCTTGGCATCTCCATAGAGTGGAGTGGCCGAATTGGACACCTAATTTCTGCTTGGGGAACACTGATTACAGATTCTAGATAGGTAATCTGTCTATGTAGATTAGTAATTTGTTTACAAAGGGGCAGTATCCAAATTTGAAGAGTACTGCGAAAGACAGGTGCAAAACAGCTATTACATTGAACTAAGCCTGTCATTTTGAAATAAAATAAAATCACAATCTCAAGCACACTAATCCAGAATGCATTATTGCTATTTTGGTTTATAGATATATGATTCGCGTGTCATTAGGCACACGGGTCCCTACCTCAGTCTTATGATCGGTCACAATCTGGAACTAGTGGCCATAAACATGGTCATGGAACCTTTTCACGCTGGCAACTATAGCCAGTGCCTCTTTGTCCAATTGGCTATAGTTGAATTTGGCAGCTGTCAAAATCCATGAATACAATGCAACGGGGGCTTCCTTCCCATTCAGTAGAATATGGTTCAAGACTGCCCCAATGCCATATGGGGAAGCATCACAGGACAAACAGAGTGGAAGCAACTCACTATATTGAGTAAGCACCCTGTTGGGCAGAGTGGACAGTAGCAGTTTCTTAACAGCTTCAAAAGAGGCCTCCTCTATAAGTCCCCATTTCCAAGGGGCATTTCTTATCCAGTAAACAATGTAATGGCTCTCTGACTGAAATTTTATGTGGCAGAAAAATTGGATAAAAATTCAGAAGTCCTAAAAATGCTTGCAATTCCGCCTTACAAGTGGGGGCAGGGGTGTCTCTGATGACTTGGGTCTTTGCAGATGTGGGGCGTATTCCTTTCCCATCCACTAAGAATCCTAAAAATTTCACCTGGGGTAATGCCACTTGGCACTTATTCCGCTTTATTGTAAGCCCCATTGTTTTTTTTTTTTTAATTGAAATTTTTATAATATTTTACAATATTTCACCCAGTGCTGTACAAAACAAAAGGAAGAGTTGGTTTCAAGTATCTTCTATTATCTTTAAGATCTCCAAAATCCACGTTCTCTAGGTACAGGCGTCGAGGCATCCAAAGTTCCAAGTGCATAGTCCACAAATGGCTTCCAAGTCTTCCAAAAGATATCTTTTTTATAAACCCCCTCTCTAAATTTAATATCGCACGTCATTTTATCATTTAAGGCTAATTTCCACATTTCACAGTACCATTCTTCTATTTTAATATTTACCTCTATTTTCCAATATCTTGCTATTACAATTCTACCCATTATAATCATAATTCTAATCAATTCTTTCTCATGTTTTGTTAACTCTAGTTCATTAATTATCAATAACAATATAGTTTCTGATCTCAATATTATTATTCTTTTCATCATTTCACACATCGTTCTTTCTAATTGCTGCCAAAACTTTTTAATTTTCACACATTTATACCACATATGTTCATAAGTTCCCAATTCCATATTACATCTCCAACATTTATCACTCATTTTTTTATCTATCAATGATAATCTTAATGGGGTCCAATACCATTTCCAAACAACCTTAAAATTATGCTCTTTAATCCTTATAGACAAAGTCCTCATGATTCGACCCTTCCAATTCTCATTCCAATCCAAATCCAATATTTTAATCTTAAGGTCTTCCTCCCAATTCCTTTTCATTACCATTTGTGGATTTCCATCGAAGTTTATAATCTTATATATCTTACTAACGAGTCCTTTTAACCCAATTTCATCCTTAATAATTTGAGATACTAAACTTTCAAATTTAGTTTTACTTCTATCTATTTTACATATTCCCCTTACTTTCATGGTCCATTTTTCTACCTGTATTTTTTCGAACCAATTCAACTCCAATTTTTGAATTACTTTTTTTTCCTACTCTCAATTCCTAGAGCTCTTAACCAATTTACTATATTTCCTATATTTTCATCCTCAATTACTTTATCCCGACTTATATTAGTTTTAATCGGCCAACTTTCAGTTGTCTTCCCCAAGAAGGCTATATCCGGGATCAGTTTTTTAACAAATTTATTCCAGATTTTACTCAGCCCCTTTAACCAATAACTATTAATTGCCTTTTTTGTTTTTGCTCTATCTAAAAACCATATAGACCCAAATCTCTTAATATCTTTTAACTCCAGATCTCCCCAATGACCATCTCCACCTTTAAGTATTTTTATCACGGTTCGAATATTATACGCCCGACAATAATTAAGTAGATTGGGAATTCCCAATCCACCTTCTTTTTGATTTTGATACCACATTTTCTTCATTAGTCTTGGTTTTTTCCCACCATTACAGAATTTATCTAATTTCTTCTGATATTCTTCTATATCTTTCTCTGTCAAATTTAATGGTAGCATCTCAAATAAAAAATTAAACTTTGGTAACAACATCATTTTACACATTGCAATTCTACCAAACCAAGACAACTTTATCTCTTTATATTTATCTATCTTTTTCTCTACTTCCTTCAACATCACCTCATAATTAATTTTTTTCAATTCTCTAACTTTAAGTGAAAGTGTTATCCCCAAGTATTTCAATGTATTCTTAACTCTTATCCCAAATTGTTCTTGCATACTCTCCCACTCCTTACCATCTTTATTCATTAGTAATTCAGATTTTAACCAATTTACCTTTAAACCTGTCATTTCTTCAAATTCTATCAAATGTTTATTTATCCTCTTTAAATCTTTCTCTATATCTTTCAAAATAATCAAGGTATCATCCGCATACAAATTTATCTTATATCCTTTGTACCCTTCCAATTCTTCATCTGCTTCTATCAATTTAATCAAAACCTCCATAACTAACAAGAATAATGTTGGGGACAAGGGACATCCTTGTCTCGTACCTGCTTCCAATTTAATCTCTCCCGTCATTGTTCCATTCACCTTTACCTTTGCACTACTTTTTTGATACAATTTTGAAATAACATGTATAAATTTATTACCAAAGCCTAATGCCTCAATAATTACCTTAATAGTATCCCATTGTACAGAATCAAAGGCTTTAAAAATATCTAACGATATTATACCTATTTCATCACCATTATTTTCAGCTACATCTATAATATTCAATACTCTTCTAATTATATCACTCATATATCTACCTTTAACAAAACCTACTTGATTATAACTTATATATTTATCTATAAAACTATTTAATCTATTACTTATAATAGCTGTAAATATTTTTGCATCTTGGTTGATTAAAGAAATGGGTCGGTAGGACTCGATCCTCTCAAGATCTTTATCAGGTTTAGGAATTATAGATATTACTGTCTTATTCCATGACATCGGGACTTCTCCACCATGTAAAATTCCATTAAATAGTTTTTGCAGTTTTGGTATTATTAGTTCTTTAAAATCTTTATAGAATTCAGCAGGTAATCCATCTTCTCCTGGGGTCTTCCCTAATTTTAACTCTTGTATTATTTCGTTGATCTCCTCCTGTGTTATATCTCCTTCCATCAAATCTTTATATGTTTGATCTATTTTCATAGCATATTTTCCAAGATGATTCTTCAATTTTTCTAAATCAATTGATTTCTTTAAATATAATTTTTGAAAAAAATTCCTAGCTACTTCACATTTCTCCAATCTCTTATAACACCTTGTACCTTTTTCATCTATCAGAGAACCAATTTCTCTCTTTTGAGTTTTATTTTTCGCCATCTTTGCCAATAACCTAGAATTTTTGTTACTAAATTCAAAAAAATTCCTATTTAAATATCTTAAATTTTTTTTAACCAATTCAATATCTTCTTCTATCAATTTAGTTTTTAATAAGTTCAATTCCTCCAAACATTTTTTATCTTTCGTAAGTGAGAATTGGTTCTCTAATATCTTAATTTGTCTTGTATCCTGATCTATTTTTGTTTTATATTCTCTATATTTCCTGCTTGACAATTTAATACTTTCTCCTCTAAATATTGCTTTCATCGTATCCCAAACAATTTCAAATTTAACCTCTCCATTATCATTCAATCCCCAACTTTCCTCCCATTTTTTGAATATCCATATTTTATCCTCCTCCTTTTTATACAATTTTTCATCATATCTCCAACCTCTTTCCTTTTTCTCAAAATTAAAATCTATTTCCATCGTAACTTCTGCATGGTCAGAATCCTTAAAAATTCCCACATCTACTCTATCTACATTATTCAACAAATCTTTAGAGACAAAAATATAATCAATTCTTGAATAAGTATTGTGTACCTTAGAGCAAAAGGTATACACCCTTTCAGAACCTTTCAACTCCCTCCAAACATCTACCACACTGTTTCGAACCATCCATTTATTTAAAATTTCCCCTTTATTTGTTTGTCTAAAACGGGTGGGATTATTACTATCAATTCTATCCCTAATTAAATTGAAATCCCCCGCCACAATTATTTTCCCTACACTTTCTGTTTCCAAAATCTTAGTAATTTTATCAAGAAATCCCTTTTGTTTTTCATTCGGTAGATATAAATTAACCAATGTCACTTTTTGCTCATTAATATTCCCTATAATTATTAAATATCTTCCTTCTTCATCTCTAATTACTTGTTTTTTCTCAAAGTATACCCTATTTGATATCAATATCGCAACTCCTCTAGCTTTGGAAGTCCCAAAAGATTTTTCATAAATCTGCATACCTTTAATATTCATTCTATTAAAATCCTCAGATTTTTGGTGAGTTTCCTGCAAAAATAATATGTCTGGTGAGTCCCTTTTAATTTTAAGCTCCAATCTTTTTCTTTTTATATGATTGCCTGTACCCTTCACGTTCCATGTCATTATTTTTATAAACCGCATTTAAACGGTAACTTTTTTAATCCTGACCCCTCCTCTTCCTTTATGTGCACACCCAACACCAAACAAAAAAGACATACAAAAGACACAACAAAGACAAACTTAAAACACAACAACAACAAATAACAATTAATCTTCACCCCCCACATCCTCATTGGAGTTACGCCTCTATATAAAGAGTGTGGGGGGGGGAACATGCCCATGGTCGGGTCATTTCTTTCGGGTTATTCTTGTATTCCACTTTCAAAAAAAGAAGATAACACTGGCTTGTCCCCGCACTCAGCTTCCTGCTTTCTTCTAAGATCCTCCTCCTTGGCTGACGCTCTCTTAGTTTCTTCACGGGTTTTCTTATGTTCGGACATTGCCGGAGAGATTTCTTTCCGTTTTAAACTTTTAGGATCCTGACCACCAACTGCTCCTTTTTCCTCCAATGTTGGAGATTCCACTTGTATTCCACCCATCTTAAGCATATGATCTTTAATTTCTGTTAAATCCTCGTCTTTCTCAATCAGCCCGAGCTCCTGTATCAATCTTATGGCATCCGTTTCCGAAGTGATAGTTTGCATTCTCCCTTTGTAAAAAAATTTCAACTGCTGTAATGGTCTCCAATTATACTTAATATCATTGTCTCTGAGGACTTTTGTAATTGGTTTAAAAAAAAATCTCCATTCTCTTTCTTCTCTAGAAATATCTGGAAACACTTGAATTTCCTTCCCCTCAAATTTTGGGGGTTCTCCCAGTTCCCTTATTTTTCCCATAACTTCTAGTTTATCTCCAAGGTTTGCAAATCTCACAAGAACATTTCTATTAGCTCCACTTTGTCTCTTGTAACCAATTCTAAAAACACTTACTAAGTCCGCTGCCGTGTATACAATTGATGCATCAAGTTCATTCAGCCATTTTAACATTCTTTGCTTCAAATTATCCACCCTATCCTCCGAAATTCCACGAATAACAACATTATATTTTCTTGCATCTTCTTCCAAAAGACTGATTCTCCTATCTTGTTGCTGATTTTTCAAAAAAATCCCTTCAAACTTACGATCAGACTGTTCCTCATGAACAAAAATCTGTTTAATATCATCCTTTATAAAATTAATTTCCACGTTTTGCTTTGCAAAGTTAACATTCATGTTATTAATCTCTTCTTTGGTTTTTTGAATCTCCAATGTCAAATTATCTAAATGATCAGTTACAACAGTTAGTTTTTCCCTAATTGTATTTAATGCCCCGATGATTCGTTCAAGTTCAGAAGGCTGTTGAGTCATCGTGTCGAATCAGTAATCTCCTTTTTAAAAAAAAAAAAATTAAACCTGCCAAGAGGGTCTTTATTGAAGAAAAAGAGCAAAAACCCCAATAAAATAGAGCTGAGACGGCTTTTAAAACACCAAAGAAGCCAGGACAGAAGTAAAAAGGCTATAATCCAAGTTCATAAAATACAGAATCTGTATCTTTTTAGGCGCTGCCAGAAGCTCACTCGCTACATTCAGCATAAACAAACCACTTAAAAAGTTCAAAAGTTCAAAAGCTAGCAATCCACATAACTCAGCTAATCTTCCGCTGTCTTAACTTAACTTTCAAGCCTGTGTTTATGCCTCGTAGCAAGTAAAAGAAACTTACAAATCACGATGCTTGTCAGAACAAAGGCAGACTGCCAACTCCGCCGCTTCGATCAAACCTCTGCTCTCCACGAAGAAATGAAACTTTAAAATTCAAGCAGTCCGGTTTGATCTATCGGTGTAAAAATCAATCTACACAGTCCTCCGCCTTTCCAACCCCGTTGTAAACAATCTCGGCTTCTGACGGTGCATTTAATCACTTTTAATCCACATTTTGTTAAAAAAAAAAAACCTACGAAATGGAGGAATGTCCTCTCGCTACTCGGCCATTAGCCACGCCCCGTAAGCCCCATTGTTTTAAAATGTTTCAGCACCTTCTGTAATCTGGTGAGCAATTCTGTACGGCTGGTAGCAGATACTAAAACATCATCAAAGTAAGGTATGATGCCAGGGACTCCATAAAAGCCATTCCATTAGGCTCTGGGAGAACCCTGGCACTACACTAATTCTAAATTGAAGCCACTTACACCTCTGTGTATTATGATTGTCTGAGCCTCTGCTGTTTCTTCATCTACCAGCAATTGCTGATATGCCTGTGCCAGGCCAGCTTTGCAAAAATATTGCCTCTCCCTAGCGAGTGGAGTAGATGCTGGACCACCAGCACAGGGTAAGCATGGGCAGATAGGGTGCGATTCAGGGTACATTTATAGTCAGCACACAAGCAAATGGACCCATCTGGTTTAATTGGGGTCACAATGGGAGTTTTCCATTTGGACTGATCCACAGGTTCTAGTATCCCCTGCTCAATCAGTTTATCCAATTCAGCATCAACTCTAGCTTTGAGTGCAAAAGGCACTTGATGTGGTTTCATTTGCACAGGGGCCATGCTGGGGTCTAAATTAAATGACACCAACTTCCCTGTATAAGTGCCTAGTTCCCTTCAAACACCTCAGAAAATGCCTTTCTAATATATCCAACTGAGAGGGTTGTATTTGGTGAATGTCACTAACTTTTAACCCCAGTGCTTCAAACCACTCTAATCCCAGGAGGCTAGGCAACACCCCTTCAACCACAACTAAAGGGAGACATTCTCATATATTGTTGAACCCTGAAATATCCACTACCAATTATATGGATATAGAAGGGACAAGCCTTTTAATAGTATTCCAGGACACTATGGAGGTGGCAGAACCTGTGTCCACCTCCATTACATAGTCAACTCCTTCAATTTGTACTGTTAATTGAATTTTCTTTTTAAGGCCATTATTAGTTTGACTGATTATATCCTCTGATCAGGTATGGACAGTGTGACAGTCATTTCCTAGACAAGGATTGTTAGCTGGGGGCCATCGGCTCATTTGGAAATTTGCCGGCTGCGTTGTAGCAGGCATTGCGAAGCCCTGCATACTTGGGCAAGGTGATCCTTCCTATTGCAACGCTGACAGACTGCTAATTTAAATCAGCAATCGCTTCGGGAATGATTCTCCCTACAACTGAGGCAGTGCTCATAACATGGTTTTCCCCCAGGCTTCCAAGTTCTCTTCCTCTCTTCCTCCACTCGTTTAACCTCCTCCTCTTCTGTCTCACAAACCCCATCATTTTGGTGAATCTCAGTCTAGGAACGGGAACTAAATTCTTGTTGTTTGGTTGGCTCTGAGTAGTTTGAATGGCAACTAATGACTTCTCGGACATCTCGGCTGCCCTAGCCTCATCCAGCACTGACTGGAATGTTAAATCAGGCTTTGCTAGCAACCTCCATTGTAATTTTAAATCTCGGACCCCACAGACTAGGCAATCTTAAAAGGGCATCATCCAAGTGTTTAAATTCGCAGTTCAAAGTAGAAGATCTCAACGCAGCCACATAATGATTAATTGATTCCCCTTCAGCCTGGTTCCTTCTATGAAAGGCATGACAATGAGCTATTTTAGAAGGTGTTCGGGCATAGTGGTTTTCTAATTTAGACTTCAGAGTTTCCCAAGGTGCTTTGTGAATAGATGTCAGTGCCATTAATGATCTCGCAGTGTCACCAAACATCGTTAAAAAATAAGCACATTTTCGCTCATCTGAAATTTCTGAAAATTCATGTGCCCAGAAGAAACACTCAAATCTTGCTATATACAACTCCCATGTTTCCGAATTTGTACTGAAAGGTGAAAGCCATTGGCGAAGCCATCTCCATTACCACCAATAGAGTCTGAGGTAACACTGTCTTTCCTCAGACAGTTAGTCACTAGTGGAGCAATCCGCTTCCACAGATTTTACAACTTAACCAGCTGATTATTGAATCCCACCCTCATCGCCACTTTGTTGTGTTTAATTATAAGGGTCAGGATTCAATAACTTAGGCAAAGGCTCAGTTAAGTCAACTTCTTTATTAGGCAACAGAAAACGGCAACTTCAAACACAAGTAAAACATGAAGCGCCTTTAAATACCCCACTGTCAACCATGATCAATCAATCAGAGACAGGCATTACTCCCACTTAAATGGCAGTCAATCCACATCTCAATACTCAACAAACGTGACTACAAAAAAATCGATCTTTTCAAGCCCAAATGACAAGAGAGATTGGGAATATTATTTGAATATGCCCAATCAATATTGAGGGGCTCAGCAGATCCAAGAGCCAATATGTTTCCAAACTTTTATTGGACAGTAACATATGGCTATCAAGAAACACACATAGAAAACAAAGGACAGCAACTCAGCAGAGGCAAGATTCATGATTATAACCTGTTGGGAGCCACCTACCATCCCAGCTATGGTGCAGCTACACATGTTAAAAGAAATATAGAAAATGATTTCTTAATGTCAGCCTCTACAAACAATATTTATTTGTTTGTTTGTTTCTTTGTTTTGTCTTTCATGTACAAGATAACAGGAATAAGAATAAACATGAATAAGGACAGAGGAAATGGGGACTAATAAAAGTGGACAGTAGGACAGGCACGTTCGGCATGCTCGTGCACTTCTGCACTAGGTGGTCTAACAATAGTGAACATCTATAAACCACCTTTTGGCAGCAGGGCCACCGCATGTCCTGAAAATCAAGCCACACCCAACAATCTATGCAAGCAACTTAAATAGCCATCGTGTTAATTGGAAATATCGTTCCACTGATGACAACAGTGAATTATTGCCCAACAAGAAGGCCCAAACTTCAACAAAGTCCAGCTGACTTTCATTGCTAAAAACAAGGACACATTTAAATCAGTAGCATGTAATTACAAAAACAATGCAGACTTGTGCTTTGTCACAGAAAGATCAAACTTGCAGCCAGTCCTGAAAAAAGGAAAGTAGTGGGTATATTCCCACACAACCTATCTTGCTAGAAGTTGAACTTTAAATTCTCTTAATTCATTCTATTCCTAAACCCAAATAGAACTTTCAAAAAAGCCAATTGCTCCGAATTTGCCTAAAATCTTGATAAAACTATATGATGGATTCCATCAAGTAGTCAGCACTATCATTACTATTACTATCAGCACTATTCACTATTTGTGAAAGCAATAATCATCTCAGCAAAAAGACAGATACCTTGAGTGTTTAGAAAAGAATATATCCAAGGATGGAATGAAGAAACCGAAGGACTCTACCAGACCTTCCTACAGAGTGGTAATCTGGAGATCGCCAGTGATCTCTTACACAGCTTGAATGCAGTTTGACGTAAGAAGTGGGAACAATACACAGAATCACTAAATTTCAAATATAGCAGGAAAGCTTGGAACCTATTAAGGAAATTGGGTGGAGCTAGACAACCCAATGGCAAACACCCAATATCAGTTCTGACTAAATAGTCTCTTGAGTTGTATCTCTCCAAGGGTGAAAAGACACCCCACTCTCATCAATTAAGCCCTTTCAGGTTTTCATGGTCAGGCAAAATGCTTTCTAAGTATTCTAGTCCCTTCTCTATAAAGCAAATTGACACTGCCATTGGTAGTTGGAAATGTGGTAGAGCACCAGACTTTGGTAGCATTCATGCAGAAATCCTGATAAACTCTGGGAGGCACACAGAGTTGGACTGGAAAATTTCTCTCAGATGTAGTTTTCAACAGCTGCTTCATTCAGTAGTTTTCAATAGTTTTCAATTCCCACCAGAATTCCAAAAAGCTAAAATGACATCACTTCTAAAACCTGGCAAACCACAAGACAGAGTTGAAAGCTACCCTTTTGAACTCCTGCTACAAACTCCTGGAAAGATTACTTATAAACAGAGTAGGTTCCATAATAGATGAACATTCTCCTGTGGAACAAGATAGGAGCTGTGTAGACCAGGTGCTAAGCGTAGCAGGCTACATTGAAGGAGGATTCCAATGAGTCTCAAAACCACAGCTGTATTTGTCAACCTAATTGAGACAGATGCTTAGTTGGAAGGACCGGCTGATATACAAACTGTGCCATATTATCCCTGAAAAAAATCTCTGATGACTAACTAATAACATGCTTAGTGATAAAACATTTCAGATAATGGGAGACAGCATAAGTAAGATAAGGTAATTAAACAACAGTCTCCCACAAGGCTATTCAACTTAACACATATCAGATATGCTGGTGACAAGGGGTGACAATTTTGGATACGCTGATGGCATAACAGTATAAGAAAAATACATGAAGGTTGCAAACAGCTCTTCCCCAAAGATCTTAAAATCTTAGGAAAATTCTTCACTGACTGAAGGCTTACTCCTAGCACCAGTAAAACAGTAACCACATACTTCCACCTTAACAATAAACTAGCATACGAAGCCCCAAAGGTCTAATTAAATATCTTATTCCCCTATAATCCCCATTCAAAGTATTTTGGAGAAACATTGACGGGACTGTAGTCTCTCCTATAGAGAATATGACAGCTAAAATAAATACTAGGAACAACATACAACATTTTTGTAGAACTAAATGAGGAACTTCAGCTGCTACCCTCAGGTCATCAGCTACAAAGGTTGGTCTACTCCACAACAGAATACTGTGCCCCTATATGGCTCAATAGTTGCCATACTATTAAGCTAGATGCCAGACTCAATGACACATTGAAGATTATAAGTGAATATATTAGAACCGCTCCAACTTGCTGGCTTCCTTTTCTGAGCCATATAGCACACCAGTTTCACAAAGGCAAGATGCACTACTGAGAGAATATAGAAAAAGTATGAACAATTTAGTCTTACTGATGCATGCCGAGCTCCCTCATTTATTTGCTAGAAGACTCAAATGGAAGACCATACTGGCACTTGCACAACATCTGCCCAACAATTTTAACACAGATTTCCAATGGAAAGCCAAATGGGTTTCTGAATGCCCAGACATAGGCAGACACACTTTGAACTACCATGTTAGCAATGGACAATTCTGAATAGGATTTGTACCTCATATGGTGTCTGCCAGGACTCTCTGTATAAATGGAGCATAGAATTGTTCCCTCAGTGTGACTGCTGGAATCCACATCAAACTGTAGGTCACATTGCGACTGGCTGTAAATTGAGGGCATATACTGGTTCAGTATCTGATTTATTTTTATAAAAACAATGTGGTACTTCAATTGTTAGCTGACCTAGATATTGATATTTGAATATAGATCTTTTAAACATTTATATTTTACCATGTTTTGTTAATCTAACTGAGATGTTAATATACCATGTATGATATACCATATGCTAAATAAACGTGTACTGTATTGATGTGAGTGTCAGAACTGCCCAGCTAGCATTACTATAAATCTTTATTACCCTTAATAGTTTACTGAAGTAGTTTTCAAAATGTTATCTGTTCCGGAAGTCTGTTAAGTCAAATAAATATTTTGAAATTTTCTTAATGTAAATTCAAATACAGTAAATATCAATAGATATAATTACATATCCCAAGCTCTTTGGGATCCACAATCATTTTTATGAATGTAAAGCTGTCCTAAGATTAGAGAAGTTCAGAGAGCACCAAGGACCCTTCATTCCTTTTTTGCCCACTAGAAAAAAACAACAACTTGTAAAGCTTTTGCATGATGCAAATGTAATTGATTGGTGCAACATTCTTGTTGCGAGTCAGGCAGTTGTGGGAAGATCTTGGTAAAGATAATCAAGCAACAAATTTGCAAAAACCTAGAAGCAAATAAACCATTGGAGGCTTTCAAAAAGAGACTGGATAATCATTTATCTGAAATGATATAGTGCAGGGGTGTCAAACTTGCATCATCACAGTATCATCTTATGACGTATCAGGACTCCCCCCCCCTTAGCTAAACTGGCTGGGGGCTGGGCCAGCACATCACACATTTGACCAGTGGCACGAGTTTGACATCCTTGATATAGTCTTCTGCTTGAGCAAGGAGTTGGACTAGAAGACCTACAAGGTCCCTTCCAACTCTAATAGTCTATATTCTGTGTTCTACAAGCTAGAAAAGTTGTGGGTAAACATTTTTTCAGAGGTAACTATCAACCATCCATCAATAACCTTAACCCTAAATAATTCATTTGCTGGGGGGGGGGGAGCGAGATAGTCAAAACAAGTGAATAGCATCCACAGGTGCATGAAATTCACTGGCAGATACCTTCATTACAATACTTTGACAAAAAAGTCTTCAGAAGTCATGACAGATTGGGGCATGGAAGCAGATGAATGATGAGAGTTGAGTCTTGCAGACAGAACTGCTCCATTCCTGCTGCAGCTCTATGATTGGTTGATGTTTTTAACACAAATTACCGATGTGGAGAAGAATGGTTTTCTTTTTATGATACTTTGTAATAGGAGCATATTGACAGATCACAACTAGGCAAAACTCTTGATTATTTTCTATCAAGTCTGCATTGAATTTTAGCAACCCCACAGGTAGATAGCCTGGATGATCTGCCCCTAATTTGCCCCTTTCAGACCTTATAACAGCACACCCATCATTGCTGTAATTGACTTTTACTTTCGATTGTCTTATTCTTTTTTACCTTTCCTTTGTCCCAGCATAATGGACTTCTAGAGAAACAAAGTCTTCACACCACCCCGAGTCCCTATGGGGAGAGGGGGCGGTTTATAAATATTAAATTATTATTATTATTATTATGTAATGTGTCCAAAATATAATTTGGACCGGATTATCTGTGCCACAAGTGACAACTCTGACTTGATTGGTTACATGATCTATTATTTTGTTTACTTGGCATTTTTAGTTTTCTTTAATATTAAATTTCCAAAGTGTCAATGCTCTTTATCTTGTTTCTTCTAGCTTCCTCTTTCAGGATCTATGGCACAGAAAATCATTGCGTGCATGTTTCTGACATGGATGTTATAGACACGTCATGCCATCTTAATATTCTCCATTAAATGTGTACAGTCAGTTTTCACTTCCGCTTAGGGAGGAGGAGAAGAAGGAAGAAGAAAAAGAAGACAAAAGATGTAAAAAAAACCAACAACAACCAGGAGACTGGCCAGCATTTCTCGGTAGCCCGAATGATTTAAAAGAAATCACGAGCGCTGGCGGGCACCGATCTGAAAAGAGGCGGGATTGGAAGGATTGAGGGACAAGCCACGCCGAGGAGGTTCTATGTGACTGACGTAACTGCTCTTACAAGCGAATGGCCGACCGGCTTCCTCGCGATTTGGTGATTGGCCTTCCCCCGCGCGGGAGCTGCCGTCAGAGGCGGGATTAGAAGCTAACGGGAGGACCTGATTGCGCGATGGGCGAGGCGGGGGCGGGGGCGGGGGCGGTTTTCTCCTTCCCCTCTCTCCGTGGCCGTCCACTTTCTTCATAGTCTGAGGTTGAGCTGCGGAGGAGGCTGCAGGTGGTCGCCCGGATTCTCTTTCTCCCCCCCCCCCGACAGGTGGGTTTCTGCTCTGCGCCGCCCCCACTCGGCTGGTTATGACGGATCCCTGTTTCTGCTGTCAGAAATGAGTGGGGGGGGGGAGAGAGAGGAGCGACACGGCTTCTTCACACAATCCCTTTTTATTTTTATTTATTCGCTTTTTTTTTTTTTTTTGCATTCAGCCTCTCGCTTTATCTTTGTACCTCGCTTAACTGTCCGTAGAATTTCTTTTCCATCGCCCCGTTTAACTTCGGAATGCCGGAACCGCTTCTTGCGCTCCGCCGACTGAGCGCCCCGGGAGGAGGAGTTAAATACGGAGGGAAGTGAGCGGCGTCTGAGGATCGGTCCCCTTTTCCCAAACTCCCAGACGTTGCCATTGCTGCAACCCGATCCCGCCGCCTCCCTTCCGCCCCCGCAGGTTTTCTGTAACTGAAAGGTGCCTGACCTTCGCTAGGAAGTTCCTCCCCGCGAAACAGGGGGGAACAAAAGTGTTCGTGATGTTGTGCTGTCTGGGAGTTCTCAAAGTCGTATATCATTTGCAACACTTTCACTTTCTCATTGCTTCTCCTTCCGTTTTATACAGCAAAATCATTTTATATGTGCGCCGTGGCCCTTTTTTGGTGGTCGCACTACCAACCAGAAGAATGTCTCTCTCTGAGCGTTGTCTGTCTCATTTTGGCGGAACCAGCAAAGCCCCGAATTCCCTTATAGTTAACGTTGTTGGGTGTTTTCTGCTACAAGTGATAGATTGGCATAATCCTTTTAAGAGTCAGATTCTCACCGAGTCTGAGTCTGGAGTCAGGCTCTTGAATCTTGCAATCTCTGAGCCTATGCATAGGTAGTCCTCAATTTATGACCAGAATTGAGCCCAAAATTTATGTTGCTGAGTGAGAAATTTGCTAAGTGATTTTTGCCCCATTGTACAACTTTTCTTGCCACAATTGTTAAGCACTACAGTTGTTAGTAACATGGTTGTTAAATAAATCTGGTTTAAATGACACGTGTGTGTGTGTGTGTGTGTGTGTGTGTGTGTGTGTGTGTGTGCTCTGATCCAAATATAAAAGCTAGGTGAGGAAGGACGTGTGAAAAACGCTCATAAGTTACTTGTAACTTTGAACAGTCTTGCCCCAAAGAAGTGGGAGTCAAACTATTCTCCAAGGCACCTGAGGGCAGAACAAGAAGCAATGGGTGGAAACTAATCAAGGAGAGAAGCAACTTAGAACTAACTTCCTAAAAGTTTGAACAATTAACCAGTGGAACAGCTTTCCTCCAGAAGTTGTGAATGTCCCAACACTGGAAGTCTTTAAGATGATGTTGGATAGCCATTTGTCTGAAACGGTATAGGGCTTCCTGCCTGGGCAGGGGGTTGGACTAGATGACCTCCAAGATCCCATCCAACTCTGCTATTGTATATAAGTGAATCCCCATTGACTTTGCTTGTCAGAAGGTGATCACATGACCCCAAGACATTGCAACCGTCATGGGGATGCTGCAATGGCCACTTGTGAAAAATGGTCATAAATCACTTTTTTCAGTGCAGTTGTACCTTTGAATGGTCACTAAGTGAACTGTTGTACATTAAGGACTGCCTGTATGCATTAAAAGGATACAATATTGTATAGGGGGTAGATAATATCTTTGAGTATGAAGAGATTGGACAACCATTTGTTTTAAATGGTATAGGGTGTCCTGCTTGATCAGGGCATTTGACTAGAAGACCTCTAAGGTCTCTTCCAACTCTGTTATTCTGATTCTCTGTTATCTGTTATTCTCTTCTAATTAAATATAAAGTAAAATCAGGCTATGCAATCAACAGCCTTAGCATAAAAGGAACTATATCTAAAATTTGAATTTGAATTTATTCGTATTTATATACCGCCCTATCTCCCTTGCAGGACTCGTGCACAGGCCATAATAAAATACTGTAGACAATAAATACAATAAAATATCTTAAAAATAAATTAAACTAAGAAACCTGTGCTAAAATTACAATAGAAACCCCTACTAAAAACCAAGATTAAAACTATTTAAAAACTATGCCAGGCCAGCCACATAGAATAAGTGTGTTTTCAATGCCCGGCGAAAGAGGTGCAGATCCATGATTGTACACAGGTCAGGGGGTAGGTCATTCCGGAGGGCGGGGGCTGCCACAGAGAAGGCTCTCCCCCTGGGAGTCGCCAGCCGGCATTGTCCAGCAGACGGCACCCTAAGGAGGCCCTCCCTGTGGGAGCGGACAGGTCAGTGGGAGGTATGTGGTTGGAGGCAGTTCCGCAAATAACCAGGTCCCGTGCCATGGAGCGCTTTAAAGGTGGTTACTAGCACTTTGAAGCGCACCCGGAAAGCCACAGGCAGCCAGTACAGCTCGCGCAGGAGAGGTGTTACATGGGAGCATCTCGGGGGGCCCAGAATCCCCTGCGCGGCCACATTCTGAACTAGCTGGAGCCTCCGGATGCACCTCAAGGGAAGCCCCATGTAGAGAGTGTTGCAATAATCCAGGCGGGAAATGAGGGCTTGAGTGACCGTGCGTAAAGCGTCACGATCTAGAAAGGGGCGCAACTGGCGTATCAGGTAGACCTGATAAAAAGCCCCCCTGGCCACGGCTGTCATATGGTCGTCCAAAGACAGCCGAGAGTCCAGGAGGACGCCCAAGTTGCAGGCCCTCTCCGCGGGAGCCAGTACCTCGCCCCCGATAGCCAGAGATGGAACCAACTGGCTATATCGTGACGCCGGAAACCACAGCCACTCGGTCTTGGACGGGTTGAGTCGAAGCCTGTTCCTCCCCATCCAGACTCACACGGCTTCCAGGCACCGGGACATCACTTCGACGGCATCGTTGGGGTGGTCTGGAGTAGAGATGTACAGCTGGGTGTCATCAGCATACTGGTAGAACTCTACCCCAAAACCACGGATGATCTCACCCAGCGGCATCATATAAATGTTGAACAGGAGGGGTGAGAGGACCGACCCCTGAGGCACCCCACATGTGAGGGGCCTCGACGTCGACTTCTGCCCTCCTGCCAACACAAATTGCGACCAGTTGGAGAGGTAGGAGGAGAACCACTGTAAAACAGTGCCTCCCAACCACAACCCTTCCAGCTGGTGCAACATGATACCATGGTTGATGGTATCGAAAGCCACTGAGAGGTCTAATAGAACATGGATAGAGGAACAACCTCTATCCTAGGCCCTCCAGAGATCTACCAACGCGACCAATGCCGTCCGTGCTATGCCCAGGTCGGAATCTGGAATCCAGGCCTAGACAGTTTCCTCCAGGTGCTGGGGGAACTGTTGCACCACCACACTCTCAACAACCTTCGCAAGGAAGCGAAGGTTGGAGACCGGACGGTAGTTGGCCAGCACAGCTGGGTCCAGGGAGGGCTTCTTGAGGAGGGGTCTCACCACCGCCTCTTTCAAGACAGTCGGTAAGAATCCCTCACTCAATGAAGCGTTGACAATTCCCTGGAGCCAGCCTCGTGTAACCTCCCGGGAGGCCAGTACTAGCCAGGAGGGACATGGGTCCAATAAGCATGTGGTGGCGTTCAGTCACCCCAGCATCCTGTCCATGTCATCAGGAGTCACAGGATCGAACTCTTCCCAAACAAGCCAGGAGGGTCTCAAGACCTGCCCCCGTCAGCCCGCCCGGACTAAACCATTCGGAGGCTAGTTCGTCGCGGATCTGAACGATTTTATAATGCAGATAAAATCGGCATTTCTGGTTCCGCCTCCCCGCGGTGTGGTGCAGCAGTCAGAAAGTTGAGCCGGAGGAGAGAGTGATCTGACCATGACAGGGGTTCGATGACTAATTCCTCTAACCCCAGATCACACGTCCACGGGCCGGAGACAAAAACTATAAGGACAATGTTGATAGGGCTAAAGTTGTAAATTTGCTAGAAAAATAGTGTTTTTATTTTGTCATCTAGAAGACTAAAAGAACGAGATGTGGCAACAAAATGTACAACCAATTAATATGTGTCTTTCTGCCCCAGTGTGTATTAGGCTAACTTTTCTTTGATATTTGTGGGCATTCATATGTGCATGCTTGCACATGTACACACACTCACACATTTCTATTCAGTGATAGATTATTCCTCTCTTGAAACTTTAGAGGCACCATATTTTTTTACTGCAATTACAGTACATTCCCAGGTTCCTTTCACATATCTTGATTAATTTGTTAAATCTTTTTATCTTCCTTCATGATCTGCCTTGATCCAATACAGTAGTTTCTGATAAGCTTTCAGATAATAAACATATTTATCCCCAGGCCCAAAGATTTAATATTTATAAAGACATTTACACCTCAGACTCCGGTTTCATTTACAAGTGTTGCAATTGAGTAAACCCTTCCCTTGTTAAAAAAAATCTGAAATACAGAAAAGCCTATCAAGAGAATGTCTTTAGTTTCGGTACAAATAAATTGAAGAGAAGACAAATGGATTTCTTAGATCACAGTTCCACATTTCTGCTAATGGTGACAAAGTTCTCACAAGCCAGATTTGAAAAATGGATAAGGATATTCTTCACTTACAGAGAACTTTTGTGTATGAAGGAGATGATTTATGTCCATTTCATTCTTGTAGGTTCATATTTAAAGAAGAAAGCTGTCCTGTAGAACGCAGCCGTAACAGAATCTTGGTCTCTCTTTCCCAGCTTCAGAATTGGAACAGAAAAATGATATTTCGATTGGCATCACATGGACATTTAGGCCTAGTTCACATAGCATGATAAATTATAATATTCATCTGATTTGGGCTCTGTGGTGAATAAGCTGTTGTTATTCAGTAAACAATGGTTTAGTACAATAATTGCATCCACAATGTAAATTCAGACTATGATTCTATATACAAATATCTGACAGTAAGATTCTCTGAATATAATTTTTTTGGGGGAAAGGCAGTTGTATAGGATATGAAAGGAAGAAAAGAACATAAAGTAATAAGCCCAGATAGCTGAAGACAATATTAGAGTTGTGTAAAAGGAGGACTGTGTATCTAGTTAACTGAAGTTAGAGTCAAATAAGCCTGAATTTTTTTATTGTAGAACAAAGTGCATCTTCATGTTTTATAGGTGACAAAATATCTTCCTCTTATATAGGATTTCAGTATTGGATTCTTAAATTCAACTTTTGCAACAAGTACATAATGCAGGGATGCAGGCAGTAATGAGTATTTCATGTTAATGTCCATATATTATCGCTGCTTTGTGAATAGCTTTGGTTACTGGTTGACTTCCAGGTAGAATTCAAGATGCTGGTTGTTATCTATAAAGACCTTCCTGGAGAGATCTGATTACTTGAGGGAGTACCTGTCTCCAATAGTTTCCATTCATCTGGTAAAATAAAGCAAAGTGGATATGATCTGACTTCCATATATTAAATATTGCCATCAATTGACAACAACATCCATTTTCCAAGGAGGCACATCTTCTCTGATATGGTATCTGGTCTCTGAAAAGCATGTGTTTCCTCCCAAGACAACTATAGTTCTCTCTCTTCAAATCTATAAAGCCAAATCCTCTCACTCATCACGAAAGCTCCAGAACTGTAAAGCCTACAAACTTGAAATTTGGCACGTATGTTCCTCTTGGCTTCTAGGTGCTTGTTAAAAAAGGATTTTTCAAAATCACCATCAGATTAGTATTTCTTATACAGTATATAGAGAGATTAACACACTGTGATGCTAAGGAGTTAGACATTCTATTCCCCATCCCCACCTGAAAAGAACTCTGTTCCAACTGCCAGTTGCCTCACATTCCGTTACCTCAGTTCAAACTGGCTCAGGAACTACTCAGTTCCTTCACTCAGGAACAGTCTGAGGCTCCTTACAGTTATACCCTTTTGAGATTCAATCACTGACAACCACTGAGCCAATTGTGAACCGAATTTCTCCTGCATAGTGTCTCAGCCCCAACTCACTTCTTACATTTGACCTCCTAAATTCAGACAAATCTGTTCCTTCTACTGTAACACCAGTTAAAGGGAAAAAAGGGGAAAATGCCACCACATTTCTGGCTTTGTGATCCACGTAGCCTGGCTAATAACTTGCATAGTATAGACTTTCAATTCCTCCCTCCGATGAATTACTCAGGACCTCCCTATAAACAACATTCCTGGCTTTGCTCTCTGGCTGGAGGATGACCATGCTGTCAGGTGAACTGACTCTGGAGCACATCACATACAACTGTCCATGGGAGAAACAGTCACTCCTCAGATGCACACCAGCCACTTTCAAAGTCTGTCCCTGTGCCTTATTGATAGTGGTGGCATAGCACACCTTAACGAGAAATTGTAGACATTTGAATTCAAAGTGGTAGTGTGATGGGATCAGAGGAATTCGGGGGAGGAAAATTGTGGCTTTGATTACATGTTTGTATAGAGTCTTCATCTGAAGCCTGGTGCCATTGCACAGTTTCGGAGGGCTTAGATGTGTAACAGCATGATTGGAGCTCCAACCTTGAGGTAGAGGACATGAGGTGGTAATCCTGGTGGGTTGAGAGTGTGCAAGAACTTTACAGGGTAATGTACAGCATCCTTGATCTTAACTGCTCATTAATTTTCAAGCTTTAAAAGTCAATTTATCAAGCCCAATCACATAGTTTCATACTGAAGCATGGGTATCCAGATAGTATTTCATAAACCTCTTTAAGAACTCTTGGAATATTGGCCTTCCAGCAATTTGGCAGGACCATCATCCTTTCAGTTTTTGAGAAAATAGACTAAATTAGAAGAAATAGAATGACGGTAATTGGAGCTTGAGGCAAGGCATCTTAACAAGATTATTAAGGCTCAGGGTTGGAGGGGGTGTTGTTCAGTTGTTTATAGTTACAGGTATTAATATTTTTATGAGCCACCCAGAGTTGTTTAAGATAGCCAGCTATACAAAGCTTTTAAATAAACAATAAAAGGCTGGCTCTATTCCCAGTTCTGAGGTTAGGATGTCTGTGGAGTTCCTGGCAATTTTTTGGCTACTATTAGTATGATTTTACCTGCCCATTCAGTTTTTTTAAATATATATTTTATATGGTTTTATATATTTTAAATAAATCAGAGGGATTTTCCACTCCTCAGTTGGATTTGCAATTCAATACACATCTGTGAGCTGATGTTAGAGATTCAAAATATTTTAAACTTGTTGGATTAAACCACTTTATGACTAGAAGAGACATCTATTACCTCCTCCTCTTCCTTTGTGGTAATGTTCTTCAGTTTAATCAAAGATCCACGTTTCCTGTTTGCTGTAGCAGACTTATTCTGTTATATTAATTTATTGTTTTTAACAATAGAAATTCCGTTTTATGATTCTTCAAAGTTATACTGACGCAAGACTAGTCTTTATTAAACATTTTCCTTGTAGTTGTGTAGTACAGGTTGCCCTTGACTTACAACAGTTCATTTAGGGACCATTATAATAGCTCTATGCTTTTAACCATTTTTCCTATTTATGACCATAGAAAAATACCCATGGTCACATGGACAAAATTCAGACACTTGGCAGCTGACTCATATTCATGATGGTTGCAGGGTCCCAAAATCATGTGGTCATCTTTTGGGACATTGTGACAAACAGAGTCAATGGGGCTAACTTAACAATTTCAGTGATTCACAACTGTGTTAAGAAGGTTATAAAATGGGACAAAATTCAGTTAACAACTCTCTCGCTTAGCCACAGAAATCTTGGGTACAATGATCTTGCATGTATAAGTTGAGGTCTATCTGTATTACCCTGCATGATTACTTGCATGATTACTGCTATCAAAGCATAATAATAATAATAAATTTTATTGCGGTCACAGATCAGCAATAGACAAAATTATCACTGTTTACATGTGATAGATTATGATTATTTAGATATTTCTTTATAATGCCTTTTATAACTGGATCTGTTGCAGAATTTACAGCAAAAGAAAGGCTCACTTGTACCTCCAGGATATCTTCAGTGCCTTTTCTGAGGTACTGACATTGCTCATCAGACATTGTTCATGTAATATAGTTACCAGCCAAAAGAATAATTTATTTATTAAATAATATCAGAGAAATTCAGGATCAAAATTTTGAACCTTGAACTTATATTTGCAACTACCTAATTTGGGTAGGCAAGTTACATTCTGGCTAAAAGGAGAATACCATAGGAGGTGGATTCCTTGAAATAGAAATCAGAAGTCATTAAGAGTGATGTCCATATCTGTAGGATATGGCAAAATAAGAATGGAAAGAGCATGATCTCTTGAATTCTATACTGAAAACCTTTTTTTAACTAATTCTCAGACTATTGTGAGTGAAACTGGTATTCTTAAAGAGGTAAACAAGCCAGAAGTCACCACATGCCACATGATGTGACATCTGGAGAACAAGTAATGTAGTGCAGCTTTTTTTGAACATGATTGGATCTTCCAGTTGATTCAGACCCAATCTATCCTTCAGAAAGCAATTAAATATGTCTTTTTAATCTACAGCTGCACTGGTAATAGAAATATGTGAAAAAGATTTAAATGAAGACCGTAGTTTGTTTTATTTTCTGAAAAAGATCAATAGATATGAGTCATTGCAATGATGCATCTACATCTTAATTTTAGGGGGGAAATAGGATTTTAGGGGGGGGAAACTATGTATTAACAGTAGCATTGAATATATTCTCCTCAACCGCATCCATAATTTTATGTAGTATTAATTCCCCACTTTTGCCATGTAAGAGGTGAACTGAGAATTATGATTATTAATTATTTTTATCTAGCCTTTATTATTTTTATATATAACTAGGTGGTGAATATATATGCTTCTTTTCCCCTTATTGTCACCATAGCAACATATGATGATATATGTAAGAAGGAACCCAAAATTTGATTAAATATGCCAAGATTGAGTTATGAAGTATGAAGAAGAGAGAGGGTCAGAAACAAATAGATGCTGAATAAAATTACAAAACAAACAGTATGTGAAGAAAGGATAGATTGAGAGGAATGAGAAAATTGGGCTGCCTTGGAATAGATGAGATTCTAAAGCACAAAATAGCCAGCAACGTAGCATTTGATGAAATAAAGTTTCCCAGTTTTTAAATTTGGATTCTATCAACATGGGTCAACCACTTGTGATTAATGGGTTCTAATATGATCAGGCACTAGTAGACTAGTAGAAGATTAGCCTTTGGAACTTATTATAAAGCTTAGGCAAGTTCATAAAAATGTAATAGTTCATTAAGTAAATGGTCTCATGCCATTCCTTAATGTTAAGCTCCTTGACAAAACTTCGGTTTGATGCCTGCTTGCTTAGAAGCTCTCAAAGAGATTCGGCCCAAGTAGAGAACTATCTTTGTTATCTTTGAAAAAGTATCCAATGTCAGAGAAAAAGAATATATGTAAAGGCCATTTAGTGGTACAAGTTGAATCTATACTGCACCAGCTGAGGTTTCTTTTTAAAAGGCAATTTTAAAAGCATTTCCAGTATCATCCTTCTACAATAGTATTTGCAATAAATCTACAGTAAAACTTGGCCCAGGTTTTGTTTTGGAGATTTTAATTTTGTTTATAGAAATTAAATTACTGTTTTATAAGGTTCGACAGTCATTCCCAGTCCTTGACTTAGCAGCAGGGCAATATATGCTTTGGGTGTAGGATGCTGTAGATATACTGTAGGATGAGTCATTAGTTGCCCACATTTTTTTCTCTCTCAAGTTACATTTAAATAGCAGCAGGAATTGCAAAAGGCTGTGTATGAAAGCGTGGGTGCAGAGGAAGCACCAAACTCTGTAGAGAACTGGCCTGTAGCATTTGTGCTGCAAGGCTGTGCATGCTGAATTTTAAAGTTCAGATATCTAATCATCTCGGGTGATTCATCCTGTCTGGCTCGGTGGCTTGCCAAGTTCAATGAGGATCTTTATACAACATATTTGCAACTGTGGAGTCATAGGATACATTTAGCTGAGGATTAACTTCTTTGGGCACCTCTTAAACAGGCTGGCTTCTCCGTAGTGGTTTCTTGAATGGTTTTGGCCTCTATGGCACATAACATATTTTTCTCATTAATATGATCAAAGAATTCTGGCAACAGCTTCAGCATTTTCAAAATAGTTCTTTTTTAAACATATTTTCTTCACTTACTTCAAAACTGAATTCAAAAGGAAATTTGTTTCACTTGTCTTAAAACACTTTCTGACCTGGTTAGCTTTTGGGTTAACTAGATTACCAATTCAGTGTATTGGGCAGTTTGCTTTAAAAGTGTTCTGGAAGATTTTGTTTTTAAATCTGCTTTGTTAGCATGGTTATCTACATAGGCATAGGCACAGTGGACAGAATGGAAGCCTATTGATTTTTTGCAATTCTGTAGAACACTTAAGGCTGATACAAAATAGTTGGGCATCAAAGTACATATGTGTAGAATTAAGGTATATAATGTCTTTGAGCAATGTTTCAAATAACAGTCAAGTGGGTTGGAGCTAATCTCACTGGGGGGGGGGGGGGAGGAGTTCCAAAGGACAGAAGCAACAACCGAAAAGGATTTTCTCCTGGACCCCACCAGCTGGAATACCTGCCAGCTGGAAAACCAATGGGGCCTGCAGCATGCCTTCTCTGCTTTTAAATGTGATTATCTATACCTTGAATTCTACTCAGAAGTAAACTGGTGGCCAATGCAATTCACAGAGCAGTGGTGTTAAATGGGCTGCTCTTGGGACCCCAAGAACTTCCCACACCGCTGCATTCTGCACCAGGTGTAGGTTGTAAAGGCTCTTCAAGGATCTCTCCATGTAGAGCGCATTGCAATAGTCCAACCACAAGATGACTAGACTTGAATGTGGGAGCACAAGGATTCCTAATGCAGGAGTGACCACAATTGATGCACAACATGAAGTTATGCAAAGGCTCTCTTGCCATGACTGCACCTCCTCTTTAAGCAGGAGTCAGGAGTCAAGTTGGATCCAATTGGAATAGTGCTACTCCATCCAGCAGTAATATTCCATCAAAATCATGGATTTGTGGGGTCCATGCATTCAAAGTCACTGGGTCTTGCCAAGGGTACAACTGAAGCCTGTTGTGTCCCATACAAGCAGTCTCCAGGCACTGCAAGAGGTAACAGCATCACTTGTCTCACCAGGGCCAAGTGCATACTGCAAATACCTCAACCCATGGTGCTGGGTGATCTCAATAAATATTAATAAAGGATGAGCATATTTCATTGTAATTGTCCATATATTTTCTATGTCTATAAGTATTTATTTTTCGTAAATCACAAGTATGGTAGAATCTCCAGCTAGAGGAAGGAGTTAAGAGTGGAGCCGAGCTTAGAGTCCTTCCATTGCAGAAAGCAGCAGTAGGCCTGACCTTCCCCAGAATCCTTGAAGTCTTATCCGATCTTTCTCTAAGGAAAGGCAGTCCATCTAGTTAGGTACTTGTATTATAGGTGACTAATGCTTTGCTTCTCTTGAGACTTTTCATGAGTAGTTTGGGTTACTTGTGTCTCACACAGACAACATTGAATAAATGGGTTCATAACTTTAAATTTGTAGTATTGAAGGACTTATCTCTTACCTTTGCTGTAAGAATGGCATAAAGAATCCATTGGCATTGTCCAGTTATCAGTTTCAATGTGTGTACAGGTGTGTGAAGTTCAAAACAATATTTGAAAATATGGAATATCATCACAATCAAATTAATATGCCTATTTATTTCTTCCCAGAATATAACAACTTGGGGTAACAACAGAAAGGTACTATTTAATCATACTAGATTGGCACACATTTTAACATTAGCAACTGTAGGAAGATTTCCTAAAACTTAATCATGAAAGAGGCTTAGAAGGTAAATTGTGGTTGTATTTCTCTTATTTTTTACATTGCTGAAAGACATTTTATTCCTTAATTCTGAGAATGCATATCCTGATTCCTAATTATTTTAGATCAATATTTAAGAAGTGAAAGGTACACTACCTACCATTTATTATTTTTAAGATAATAGTGGGATGATCAGCTAGGGTTGGGGGGGGGTTTAGATTAAAAAAGGCACTAATAACCTGGTTGAGTTATATCTTTTTCATCTCAGAAAATTAGTACAAAAATAAAATAACGTTCTTTGGAAAAATGGACAAAAATGTATATTGCAGAAGTTATGTTTTTAACCCTAATCTTAAGGTAGTTTAAGAATTTAAATACATAATATTTTAGAGAAAGATTCATATAGTATGATGCAAAATAGTGTACAGTATGTGGCACTGCCATGGACTACATTTGGACTGATCTAAACGTTTTTATGGTAGACCTTTGAGGTATATCAAAAACATAATGCACACAGCAAGGTTGCTTATTCCTGATACAGGCAAATATTCTGTCTTCAGTTTGGGATAATGAGAAAGGCTTTATGGAGAGTATCATTATCATTATACTTTTGTAGCATATCTGTGGTTGGAATTATAGTAATGTCAAGCAAACTTGGAGCATAGGTTTCTCTCAGGGAACGCAGATAATGCTTATAGAGGACTTCAAAAGTTCAAATGATTCATAAAATCAAGAGGAACCTGCAGGTACCAACTTTGGGTCTGTGGAAATCAAGAAAGCCCACCATTTGTTGCTCTTCCGTAAACGAATTCAGTTAAAAATTATTTTCTCCTTCCTGTGTTGCTTCAGGAAAATGAGTATTGCTTGCCCAATTGAAGCAAATCCCTTGAGATCATGAGCCTAACCGAGGACAGTATCACAAATTGGCTTTGCTTTTGAGATGCAACATCCTCCTGTTCTTTAAGAAGGGAATGTATCTGCAAGGTGTGAAAATTGTGGCTTCTGAAATGTTAAAAAGGCTTTCTAAGCAGACAGCTGAAGTGGAGAAGAAAGAAGTTCCTTAACCTACTGTGAGAGAGCATTGTTTGTGTGGGATTCCGGACGTGGGTGTTCTTTACAAGAAAAGGGTTGGCAGCTGAAGCAGGCAGGAGCAAGCCCTCAGGCAAGAGTGCAACTACTATATGCAAAGTCAAACCTGCTCAAACAGATGCAAATAAAGGAGACTAGTGTCCATAAAATAATAAGTTTAATAAAGTTAGTGTAGTGGCAAAGATAGGAAGGCACTTAGGTGCTATTTTTCCTTTGGTGGCTTTCTGCGAGATAGAGATGAGGGGGTGGGTTTTTTGGCAAGGATCTTCTATGATCTGGGTCTGAAGTGAGCTCTCTGAATATTTGCTTTACTTGCGGCTGTATTTTGCACTGCATTACGCAACAAACCATTTTGACCAATTTTTTAAAATGGAAAATGTAACTTTAGAGAAGGAGACCTATCAAAATATTTAAAATTCCTAAGTAGAAAAGATGAGATAGGATTTTGATTAGAAAGGGCTTCTTTTGTTCCAAAGAGGAAGGTGACAATTATAAATTCCTCAACTAAATTGAGTTATATAGGGCTTCCCAGCTCATACTGATGGGTTAAGGGTTAGTGGTTTGCCATTGCTTTCTTTCTAGGGCACAATTAAGACAGGGCTAGAATTCACAGTCTCCCAGTTTCTAGCTTGGTGCCTTTAATTGCTACACCAGATTGATTCTTCTGATATGCTTAGATCAATTCAGTAATATTTTCTTCTGCAAATGGAATAGGTACTCATTGCCTGCAATTCTCATACCAATAATAAACAATTGAGACTGTGATTAGCATATCCTTTAATGATAAGCTCTTCCCTCTGCGTGGGCAGCTGTATTGACAGAAGGAGGGCCACATAAAATATGGGAGTGCTTGGAAAAGACTCAAGAATATGTAGTATGTAGCATGTGTTTAAAAACAAAATAGTTTTAGGGAAAATAGCCTAAAACAAAGAGAAGCGTTTTTTTTGGGGGGGGGGGGGGGGGGAGAGACCGCTCATGGAAGAAAGTAGAAGGGGAATGAAGCATATATGCTAAGCTCGTGATGGTGAACCTATGGCACACATGCCCGAAGTGGTGCACATGCCATGTTGCCTGACACTCATGGCATCACCCATTCTTCTTCTGGGTTTTTGGTGCACATGCACATGTGACAATAAGCTGGCCTTCACGCGTGTGGCAGTGCCAAAAACCGGAAGAGCTGGTATTCTTGTTTCCGATATATGCATGCGTGCTGGCCAGTTGATAGTCAAGTGTGCATATGCGCCAGAAACCGGAAGACCAGCTGGCCAGCGCACATGTCCGTGCCAGAAACCAGAAATTCATTTCCCGGCATGTACATGCCCTCTGGGCAGCTCCTCTTCTGGGTTGTGGCCCCACCGAGTACGTGCAACATGCACTCACGCTCCCTCCAAGTGCCAAAAAAGTTCGCCATCTAAGGGGTGTGCTAGGCAAACCCCTTAAATGAATTTTAGAGGCAGCCCCACCCTTCCTGCATGGCCAAAATTTCTGGAGATCTCTACGCTTCTTTCAAGTACAGGAAACAATTTCTCATTTACCTCACCTAGGTGGCAGGAAACTTTACCTTGCATGCCTCACCCCGGCAGAGTTTAAAGTCCAATGTTTCTGGCTTCCAGAAAGTTTCAAGATGCCATCATCAAAGGAGAAGCAAAGTTTCTTTCTTGGCTTCTAGCCTTGCAAAACAGAAAAAGAATCCTTGCCATAGAAAGATACTGGAGCCTGAGCACTTAAGCAGGCCCAATTAGCTGTAGTTAAATCTTAAAAAGCCATGCCCTCCAAGTGCATTATTTTATGATATGTATAAGTAAAAAAGAGATTGGGTTCTTATATTAAAACAATTTTAATGTTCCTTTTTAATTGTCAAAAAGATGTCCTAATTTCTTTTTAAAAAAAGAGATTCCACCAAAAAAAGAGAGAGAGAGAAATGAAAATCAAATGTGTGTGTTTGTGAATATCAAATAATATAAAAATGTGTACATAAAAACGTGTGCATTAACATTTAGCCTCATTCCCAGTTACTTTTTTTTTTTATATTGAAAAAGTTTTATTGGTTTTACATTTTTTCTATAGGATAGGGTAAGGGATACAAAGAAATTTTGAGAGCATTCACGTCAGAGTCTTCGGCCCTTCCGAGACCTCAAAATACACAGTAATAAAATAACAAAAAAAACATTTTTCATAACACTACAAGGTAAAAGCAAGTACATATACCTAAATTCTCAATTCCATGCTGTCAGACATTTACAAAAAATCCAGATACAAATATTATGCAAATTGTTCAGGAAAATCAAGGCAAAGTTATTTTTTCGATCTAAATCTCTTGGCTATTGTATCTTCTTTTTCTCCTCCCTGGCCCCCAGCGGGCGGGGCCGCGGCCCCCTCCGTCCCCCCTGGATCTTCCCCCAGGGCAGAGGAATGTTTTTTAAGAAAGGCTTCCGCCTCAACAACTGTTTTAATCCTCACTCTTCCTCCTTCCCAGAACACCAGCATCCCTTCGGGTGTCACCCACTTGAACCAAATCCCATGATCAAATAAAATTTTAGACAAGAAGGAAAATTTCCTCCTTGCTTCTCGAATCTTTCTAGGGATCTGCTTCAAGATAGCAACCTCTTTTTGTTGGTAAATTAATGGACTACCTCTCTGCACTTTCAGGATTTCCTCTCTGGTTGACCTTCTAACAAATTTCACATGTATCTCTCTAGGCACTTCATTTATCCAATTCTGTAGGCTAGGTCAATGTCCCCCCTGATCTCATCTTTAGGTTTTTGTAAATAGTCTGCTAAAATTGTGCTCATAAGATCAGGGAAGCATTCACCAGATTCCTCAAGAACGTTCTGAAATCTCAAAAAATATGTCATTCTTTCCATATCTATCCTAGACACATGCCCATTTGTTTCCCCAACCTCTTTAATAACATTTTTAATCTCTCCCTTAACCCCCACCAACCCCCCTTCCAATTCTTCAGTCTTCTGTGTGTTTTCCAGCACTTGCTTCCGCGTGTCCAATAGATCCTTCTTGAAATTGATGTTTTCTGCCCTCTGGGCCTGAATTTCTTTTACCAGAGTTTGTATAACAGTTTCAAGAGAAGCCATCCGTTGTTCTAAACTTGCCAATGCTGTTTCTTGTGCCATGATTAACTGTTAAAATCAATGCCACCAAAATGGCGTTTTCAGGGTGGGGTTGGTGAGACTAACCGGGAGCCAAAAGTTCTGATCAAGGTTGAAACGTTGTAAAATTCAGGAACCAAGAGAGAGACAATTTTCCAACTCAATAGTTATAATAACGAAGGTACTCCAGAAAGGAAATCACAAATCCAGCAAGAGAAAAAATCTTCATCAATATCCAGAGAGAGTCCCAATTGTAAAGAGACGCTGGGAATTTTCCATAGTTGAAATAATCAGGCAGGGACAAAGAAAAGCCACCTTCCACCGCCCATCTCAGAGCCCAGAGGAGAGAGTAGAAAAATAATTTTTTTTTTATCCAGCCAGACCTAGAAACAATGTTGCAAGTAGCCGCATACCACTTTCCCTTGTTAGAGACAGTCCGGATTTAAGATTTCCGCTTTCTCTTCCAGAGAAGCCATTTTAAAGTGCCGCTTAAGTCCGAGGGTTTTTTTTTGAAAACAAACACCCCCCTCCCAGTTTGTTCAGCCTGGCTGGCAGCAAGGAAAAAAAGTCTTTTTTAAACTCACTCTCCCTCGCAGCTGAAGCCTCGGCAAGCCTTCCGATCTCTCCGCTCAGCCCTCTGCATTGAAGTGAATGGCGCAGACAGCCGTTGGCGAAGGGAGAACCCCCCGCAGCATGTTCCTCCTCACCTAGGTCGCGGAGGGGAGCGCTCTCCCCACCGCCGTGAGGAAGAACATCCCCTCCAAGCCGACCCTACGGGAGACCTCCGGTAACCGGAGTGTCTCGCCCCCGTGGGGGGGCAGAAAAGGCAACAAAGCGGCGAGCGAGTGCTAGGCTCGCCCGTCGCCGCTGGAGCCGGAACCGGAAGCCCATTCCCAGTTACTTTTAATCTCTTTTGAAAGAGACTATTATGGGCATGATACTACTGAAATGTTGCTCTCCTTATTTTGGCTTAATGCACCTCTGTAAAAATATAAAGACAAATTCATTTGGCCCTGAACACCTTGTACTTGGCAATAAATTGAATGGCAATTATGTAATACTTCAAAAAGTGATAATTAAATAACCTATATTAAGTGCTGCAATTGGCTCTTTTCAAAATAATCTGTTCTCTGCTAGGAGAGATGGATCCTAGGAATATCTACAGGGCCATTATGAAGAATATTCAATCACCTGGATTCTCTTAGAGTTGGTGCAGTTGAGGCAGCTTTAGCACAATTTGCTTCTGTGGAAATGGATCCTTAGATCAATTAACTTTCCACTGTTAGATTCATACCCTTTCTGTTTGGTTAAGGTCTCCAGAGAGATGATAAATACCTACAAGCTTTATCAGAACAAATGCTTAAAATTGACATCTAATGGTTCTTTTCTTGGGCTTTGTCTTTTAGTAACATACCAAAAATAAGAGATGGCAGTAATGGAAATAGCTTGCCAGGACCATACTGATCCAGCAACTGGATCTCCAAAGGATCTCCTAATGGGCAAAGGACCAGAAGAAGTAGTGAGTGAAAAGAAAAGCAGCGTTTGCAAAGTAGAGGACCCAGATGAAAAGATATTCCATGAATCATGGAAGATCCTGAATGATGTCATTGCTAAAGGAACTGCTAAGGAAGACAGCGGACAAGGGAGCTTAGCCTCAATCTCCATCATTGCCCAGGCAGAATGTAAGTGGAAAATGATACATTAATGAAAGGAGGAGGAGCTGAAGTTGTGTGTGTGTGTGTGAGAGAGAGAGAGAGGGGGGTGGTGGTGGTGAGGGGTGAGGGAGGGAATGTACAGTATATGGAAGTATAACTCTGTTCTGGAAAGATATTGGTAACCTTCTAATAGTTTTTCAGTCTTAATAAGGACATTCAATTGGATACCATGATGATTAAGGAAGATGTAACTGCTCTTAATTCACTTTCCTTTTACATTTCCCCTGGCATTTCCATCTCTCTCTGTCATTCTGAGTCTTAATTCTGTTAGAAACCTCTAGCTTTGAAAGTGTAAGTGATATAGAGTAAATACTTAGAATTACAATAAACCCTTGACTTAACAGACTGCTGGGGGCAGGAGGATCTGCTATATCTGAATGTTCATGAAATGTCGAAAGGGAATGTATACATGTGTTATGCCATTATATACAAACAAATTGTTAGGTAACAACTAATGTGAAATGAAATTCAATGCATGCATAACCTAGCATTACATGTTAAAATGCTGAACAGATCTTGCATCTGAAGTCCACTATACTAAGATCTGATAAACTGTCACTATGTGTGATTTTGGTATTTCTTGCTTCATTGTGGCATATTTGAACTTCTTTTTCTTTTAACTTTCTTCAGGTGAGATAAGCCAGGAGTTCAGTCCCACTTATTCAGAGAGGCCTTTTATTGCACACACAAAACAATATAGGTAAGTTCTCCTTCATAAAATGCAAAACCACAATGCCGTCCCCTGCTCCTTATCCCCTATTCACTTGCATAAAAAGAGAAGGATCCTTTGAATCATCATGTTGGAAAGAGTATTCCACATCCATATCCGGGGCCCGGAGGAGCATCAAAATAGTCAAGGGCAAGGCTCTTCAACCATATTTTTAAGATTGTCGTCTTGCTTGCTTTGATTCATGTACCCCATTCAGCAGGGGTTGTTAAGTGTATTCCATTTAATTTCACTTTTTATTGTAGACAGTTATCCAAACCATTGTGCTAGAATTAGCAAGTGTCATACTTCAGAATTTTCTGCATTATATGACAGAAATTTTTATTTAAAATGCTATCTTTGAAATTGTTCTTTGGAGATTATCAGGACTTGGCAAGCATATATTCTTGATAAGAAACATTGTATACCACTACAGATGTAGCATGATTTATGTAAGGTCTTAGTTGCTATGGGATAACTACAGAGCGGTCTTGCAGATTTTCAGCAAGAGTGGAGTGCCAAGGCTAAATTTTACAAGCAACATTCAAGTAAATTATTCTGTGATTGTAAAAGATAAGAATGAATGTTTTAAAAGAAGAGAAAGATAAGTAAAGAATCAATATTATGTATGAAAGGGAGCCGTTGCATGACTCATTCTTAGGTTTTGTATTTTGAAAAAATAAAATATTTTGATTGTGACAGGAAGCAATAATATCAGCAGAATAAAATGTTTCTAGGACAGCCCCCTCCCTCAATTCTGGTTCATGTTATTCACAGTCATTTTCTATTCTGTTATGTCTAAGTTTGCCTCTTTGCCCACATCACCCCAAAATTTCAATCATCCAGGAACTCTAACCAGTAAAGTTAAAACAATGAATTAGGGGAGACATGATAGCAGTGTTCCCATATCTCAGGGGTTGCCACAAAGAAGAGGGAGTCAAACTATTCTCCAAGGCACCTGAGGGTAGAACAATAAGCAATGGGTGGAAACTAATCAAGGAGAGAAGCAACTTAGAACCGAGGAGAAATTTCCTGACAGTTAGGACAATTAATCAGTGGAACAGCTTGTCTCTAGAAGTTGTGAATGCCCCAACACTGCAAGTCTTTAAGAAGATGTTGGGTAGCCGTTTGTCTGAAATGGTATAGGGTTTCCTGCCTAGGCAGGGAATTGGACTAGATGACCTCCAAGGTCCCTTCCAACTCTGCTATTGTATTAATGAATGTTTCAACATTGATGTGAGCAAATAAATCCAGTGCCCAGCATGGCATGGCATTGCTTTCATTCTCATAAGGCTAAACACTTTGGCTCACTTTTAATACTCATATTAAAATATTGTTGATCTGATAAAATATGTGTCCATAGTACTTCAATGTATGATTTAAAAATTATATAATTTTATGGGTATATTTTATTGGAAATTGAAGATGAAGGATATTATAAGATTAAAAAGAGAATTTTTTACAAATGTATTAATTCTTTAGTTTGAGACCTTACTTATTATGATTCTCAACATCTCAGTGTGTAGTTTTCAGATCTGCTAAATGATTGTGCTTTTTATGAATTAAGCTAAAGTATATATGTATTACTACTTTCTGTCAGCCAGTCTTGCAGCCTTGATCAAATCCCCAATAATGTGGCTCATGCAACTGAAGGAAAAATGGCTCCAGATTCCTGGAAGGCCTTACATCGCGGCAAATCCCGGAAGAAACAGCGAAAGAGAAAGTCCTCCCTTAAAACACCAAAAAGAGCAACCTCCCTAATTCAAAAGCCAAGGACTCCGGAGCAGGAGAGCTGTGTACCCATACCTGTGCAGGTAGAGCATATTCTACACTGCCTCAAATCATGCTTGAATATAGTATTAATGATGGACATAATGGAATGTAACCTCAACAGTGCCTGTTTTCTTTCTCAGAGGCATATATGTGTTTGTAGTTGAATTAACAATGTACAAATGAGCAACAGTTCAGATTCCATTTTTCACCTTTATGAAATCTGTCCTGTTACAAAATGTGTTATAAAACAAGAAGATTCTAAACCATTTTGTGGGGAAATTTTTAAAACTAGTCTACATTAGATGATATGTATGTTGACAATACAAAAGAGAACAAAGATCACTAGGTAGCTTAGCAATATTATCTTAGACCACTTTTTTGTAATTTACCATCTCTGAAACATTTAGGACTTTAACTTCCATTGATCCAAGACAATATTGAAAATGAGATCCAACATACTAAAGTGGATAAATACGTAAATATTTTTTTATTTATGATACTTTTATTCCACTCTTCTATTTCAAAACTCGGATCTTTTCCCTAATTCAATAATTTGTTAAAAATGGAAATTTGCTTATCATGAAGCACATTCTGTATCCCATTAGTACATCTGATAAGCAACCACCTTGCCTCTAAGTTCTGAAGATAATTCCTAAACTCATCCAATAAGCAAGTTTGTTTGGTTATCACATGATGACAATACCCAGGAAGCCTTAGCAAGTTAGGCCCAAACCAGCAATTTCCACCATTCTTCCTTTCTTCAGATTTAGAAGAGTTTCAAAAATATCTTTGTTTGCTTTTTGATAGTGATAGAGCATTGACTAAACCCAATGCAGGAAAGGTATCTTACAAAAAAGTGTTCTGGTGTTGGTCAAACAGAGCTTATAATTTATAAAATCCAGCCAGAAATTGTGAAACAACAACAACTACTACTACTACTACTACTACTACTACTACTACTACTACTGATGATGATGAATTACATATTCATATTTCTAGATACAGGTAGTCCTTGACTTATGGGACTGGAATTTCCATTGTAAATTGTTGCAGTTGTAAGTTGACTCGGATGTGAATTTACTATCATTTTTAAAGTAGTTATTAAGTGAATCACATGGTCATTAAGTTAATCCAGCGGGCATTTTTGCTAGAAGTTGATAAAAACACTCACAATCATGTCACTGCAGAACACTGCAAGTGGTGGTAAAAAACTAAGAGCACAAACCGTGATCAATTGTTACAAATCGTTACAAACTCATAAATGTAAATACAGGTTATAAATTACTTTTTCCAAAGCCATTGTAACATTGAATAATAATTAACATTATTAAAGAAATGATGGCGAGTCCAGGGTTATCTGTAAATTATTAGTTCAAATTTATTTATAGATAAATTTCATGTACAATCATCCCTCTGAAATGTTAGAAATTCATGCTCCTAGTTCCCAGCTTTTACTTATTTTACTTTTAACTAATAGGAATCTGACAATTAAGAAAATAGCTTTTCTAATTATTGATGGGATTTTCAGTGCAATCCTATTAGTTATCTTTCCTGGGTAGCTAACTAGTTCATTTTTCTTCTAGGAAGATGACTCTCATTTGGGCACCCTCTTCAATATCACTTCACGACATTCAGAACTATGTAAGGATTTTGGCTCTGATTTCAGTTCCTTTGAGAAACCAAGCCAAGTTTTATCTACTAGCAAATTGCACATGATAAAGAACCAAGCAAAGCTAGAGTTACACAAGTTGATCAGCCCTGCCCAGTGCTTGAGTCATGTTTGGAAATCCTATACACAGGACAATTTGGGCTCACAATTGGATCCCTCACCTTCAAACAAATTCCCTCCTTATTTGTATGGCCATAGCTATTTGCTTCCTGCTTTGAAACCTGGCCCTTTGAAGACTTATCTTTTTGATGATCTTTCAAATGTAGATGATGAAAGTTATCTTTCAGACTTGAATCTGGCGCATAGCTTTTCCAAATGTCACCAGTCTGCAAAAAACACTTCAGATACTTTTTCTATGGATGATTTTCTAGTAGATGCATTGAAGGGAAATGTTATTCTTGGAGAACCAAGAAACCTAGCTTGCTTGGCCAAGACTTGGAAAGATGGATCAAGTTCAAAAGTGTGCCTACAGGAAATCAATGAAAATGAAGGCGTGTTGCTTACAGAGGTGAGCCTTTGAAAACTGTTAACAGGGTACCAACTGCATACTTTTTGATATATCATGCTCTATTATGCAAAGTAAAGATAGGAATCATCACCTGGACCCATATTCCTATAAACAGGGTCAAAGCTTGGGCAAAGACAAAGCTTGGGCAAAAGCAAAACATACAATTAAAAGTATTACTCGACAGGATATTTGAGTTAAAATATTTGAACCTGCGTGAGGCCAGGGGCATTGTATCTTTCTATATTTCCTTAAGTGAGAAAAGTACTGAAAATCTGGCATAGAAAGAAAAGATGAGACTCTCCATTGGGCTAGCGTTCTTAAGAAAATGAGCTTTTAACAAAGAGATTCAATTATGTATTTTTTATGTCTTGTGCTGGTATAAAAAAGGAATAACTATTATGATCTTAGAGTGAAAGTTCATTTTAATGAACTTCATTTATTGAAAATAACTTGAAAGATCATTTTAATGAACTTTAAAGTTATTTTCAATAAATAAATTCATAAGGAAGGTAGAGGGTCCTCCTTTGAAATAGAAATATTTTATCCATCCCATCCTTAAAAAAAACTTCCAGTGTTGGAGCATTCACAACTTTAGGAAGCAAGTTGGTCCACTGATTAATTGTTCTGTCAGGAAATTTCTCCTCAATTCCAAGTTGCCTCTCTCCTTGATCAGCTTCCACCCATTGCTTCTTGTCTTTCCCTTAGCTGCTTTGGAGAATTGCTTGACTCCCTCTTCTTTGTGGCAACCCCTGAGATATTGGAATATTGCTATCATGTTTCTCCTAGTCCTTCTTTTCACCAAGCTAGACATACTCAGTTCCTGCAACTGTTCTTCATATGTTTTAGCCTCCGGTTCCCTAATCATCTTTGTTGCTCTTCTCTGCACTCTTTCTAGAGTCTCAACATGTTTTTTACATCATGGTGACCAAAACTGGATGCAGTGTTCCAAGTGTGGTCTTACCAAGGCATTATAAAGTGGTATTACACTTCACGTGATCTTGATTCTATCTCTCTGTTTATGCAGCCTAGAACTGTGTTGGCTTTTTTGGCAGCTGCTGCGCATTGCTGGCTCATATTTAAATGGTTGTCCACTAGGACTCCAAGATCCCTCTCACAGTTACTACTATTGAGCAAAGTACCACATATACTTTACCTGTATATTTTGTTTCTCTTGCCTAAATGTAGAACCTTGCTCTTTTCACCATTGACTTTCATTTTGTTAGATAGCGCCCAATGACAAGTCTGTCAAGATCCTTCTGTATCTTAAGCCTATCTTCTGGAGTATTCTTGGCTATTTCTGCCAGCTTGATGTTATCTGCAAATTTGATGAGTTCCCCATCTATCCCCTCCAAAAAATTGATGAAGATGTTGAAGAGTACTGGGCCTAAAACAGAGCCTTAGGATACTCCACTGCATACTTCCCTCCGTGTAGATGCAGTTCCATTGCTCCAGGATCTTTGAAAGATATAGTTCAGTGGTTTTGAGATCTCATCTGCTAGTTCCTTCAGGACCTTGTGGTGTAATCCATCCAGTTCTGGTGATTTGAACTCGTCTAGAGTAGACAGGTGCTCGCTTATCATTTTCTTCCCTATTTTAACGTGTTTCTAATCTGTTTTTTGTAGTGCTGTTTTTGATAGGTTGTACTGTTTTTTTCCCTTTGTGTAAAGACAGATGCAAAAAATGAGTTAAGTTCTGCTTTTTCCCTGTTACTTGTCACCTTCTTGCCACTTTCTTCCAGCAATGGACCAATTGTTTCCTTGACTTTTTTCTTGTTTTTAACATGTTGGAAAAAGCTTTTTTCATTATTTTTACTTTTGTCTAAGCTTTTGTTCATTGTGAGCCTTAGCTTTCCTCACTTCATCTTTACAGGCTCGGGCTGTTTGCTAATATTCTGCCTTAGTTATGTGCCCCTTTCCTTTTTTTATACTTGTCCTTTTTATCTTTCAATTTGCCAGAAAGTTGTTTATGCAGCCATTCTGGTTTCTTTTGAGAGCTGTTATTTTTCTTCTTTATTGGTATTGTATTAGACTGGGCTTTTATAATCTCACTTTTTGAAATTTCTCAAGCTTCTTTTGTTGTTTTCCCCTTGAGGATTCTCATCTATGGAATCCTTCCCAAGCTCTCTCTAATTTTATTGAAATGAGCTGTCTTAAAGTCCAAGAGATGGTCACTAAGACCTTGAAACGGGTCTTTAAGTCTTAAAGACCCGTTTCAAAGTCTTAGTGATCATCTTTAAAGCACTCCATGGCAGCGGACCTGGCTACTTACAGGACCGCCTACCAACACATACCTCCACTTGACCCATCCGCTCCCACAGGGAGGGCCTCCTTAGGGTGCTGTCCTCCGGACAATGCCGGCTGGCGACTCCCAGGGGAAGAGCCTTCTCTGTGGCAGGTCCTGCCCTCTAGAACGACCTCCCCCTACATCTCCGCACAATCACAGACCTTCGCCTCTTCCGTCGGACATTAAAAACTTACTTATTTCGTTTGGCCAGCCTGGCATAGCTGGTACAGCTATTACTATTTTAATTGGGTTTTAATTAACGTTTTAGCATGGGTCTAATCTTATTTAATCTTAATTTTAACTATTTGATTGTTTGTACTTTTATATTTTACATTTTATATTTTATAGCTCCTGTGCACCGCCCTGAATCCCATGTCGGGAGATAGGGCGGTATAGAAATGAAATTAAAGTTAAAGTTAAAAGTTAAGACTCTAGTTTGACTTTGTTCTACTATTTGTGCTTGCATAATGTTGAATTCCAATATTGCATGATCACTTGCCCTCAAAGTTCCTGTAGCATCAACACCTTCTATCATTTCATCTCTTACTGAGAATTAAGTCCAATATGGATGATCCCCTTGCTCCCTTTTCTACTTTTTGAGAAACAAAGTTGTCTCTAGGTTTTTTAGGAATCTGTTGGATCTTCCACCTGGTGCAGAGTTTGTCTCCCAGTTGATGTCAGTGTAGTTAAAATTTCCCATTACTATTGTGGTATGCTTCCTAAATACCTTAGTTACCTTAGACTAGCAAATAGTTCATCTATTTCCCCTGTTCCTCTGGTTGGGTAGCCTATAGTATAGACCTATGGCAATGTCAGCTCCCCCACCCCTTAATATTGACCCAAGATAATTTTCATCATTGTTGTGGTCTATTTCTGTAGAGATGTAGTTATTTCTTATATATAATGCAACTCCACCTCCTCTTCTATTTAGTCTATTTCTTTTAAATAATTTAAATCCCTCTAGCTTTTTATAGGTTTCATCCCACAAAGTTTCCGTAATAGCATCAATATCATATCTGCCCTCATTTACTTGAATTTCTAATTCACTCTGTTTATTCCTCATACTCTGTGCATTGGTGTATAGATATTTGAGTCCATTTTGATTGACCCTGTGTTTGCATCCTTCTTATTTCTGTCTGAATATTACCAGAAGAAATTGCTGAAAATGCAGATGTTGTTTTTAAGGTTTATGTGAGAACTAAAGCATTTTTATTCAATGAACTATGGCTTAATATTTGGCTCCCAATAATAAAGCTGGACATTTGGGTAGATATTTATTTATTTATTTAAATTTATACCCCGCCCTTCTCCACAGAGGACCCAGGGCGGCGCACAGGAAATTTAAAAAACATACAAAAATACAATAAATATAATTTAAAAAACTATTAAATAACCCCATCCTGCGCTAAAACCAAATTTTAAAACCCAATTTAAAACTATCTTAAGTCCCCAAGGGAGGTTAGGCTAGGCCGGCTTGTTGAAACAGATATGTCTTAAGACATTGGCGGAAGAGGCGGAGGTCGGTGATGGTACGTAATTCAGGGGGTAGGTCATTCCAAAGGGCTGGCCCCGCCACAGAGAAGGCTCTTCCCCTGGGCGTCGCCAGTCGGCATTGTCCGGCCGACGGTACCCTGAGGAGGCCCTCTCTGTGGGAGCGGATTGGTCTGAGGGATGTATGGGGCAGGAGGCGGTCTCGCATATAACTAGGTCCCGAGCCATGGAGCGCTTTAAAGATGGTAGTCAAAACCTTGAAGCGCACTCGAAAGGCCACAGGAAGCCAATGCAGCTCGCGCAGGATCGGTGTTATGTGGGAGCATCTAGTGGCTCCCATAATCACCCGCGCGGCTGCGTTTTGGACTAGCTGTAGCTTTCGAGTGCACCTCAAGGGAAGCCCCATGTAGAGAGTATTACAGTAGTCGAGTCAGGACGTCACGAGTGCTTGAGTGACTGTGCGTAGGGCAGCCCGGTCCAGTAAGGGGCGCAGTTGGCGCATCAGGCGAACCTGATGGAACGCCCCCCTGGCCACGGCTGCCACATGGTCCTCCATGGACAGCCGGGAATCCAGGAGGACACCCAAATTGCGCGCCCTCTCCACGGGGGCCAGTGTTTCGCCCCCAATGGCCAGAGTTGGAGTGATCTGGCTGAACCGGGGTGCCGGAAACCACAGCCACTCAGTCTTGGCAGGGTTGAGTTTGAGTTTGTTACCACCCATCCAGATCCGTACGGCTTCCAGACACCGGGACAGCACCAGATAGACTGGTTCTAGATTCTGGACAGGCAGGAAGAAGTATATCATGACATAGCATTTGTGATTCCCCGTATGAAATTATTTCCAACAGAAAAGGAAATGATCCCTAGTTTCAGTAACGTTGGAAAGCATGCCTATAATACTATTAAGCTATAATGTGTGAGTAATATACCCTGTTTTCCTGAAAATAAGACCTCCCTGGATAATAAGCCCAATTTGGACTTTTTAGCGCATGCGCTAAAATAAGCCCTCCCCCAAAAATAAGGCTTCCACAAAAATATTGCAGCACAGCAGCAGCCATGAGTTGACTACGCTCGCCGCCACCTGCACCTCAAAAATAATAAAACTTCCCCGAAAATAAGTCCAAGTACTTATTTTGGGTGTCAAACACGATAGCAGTAAGAATACCATTGAGTTCCTGTCGCTATTAGGTATACGGTGAGGAAGACCCTTGTTTTGCTATGTTGTTAAGGCTTTGTAAACATGATGTTGTAATTTGGCATATTTTTGATGGTCATAATATTTAAAGAGCATTTCTTATGTGCATTTATTTTTTGAAATGCCGTATTTTTGGAGTATAAGACGCAACTTTTTACCTCAAAAAAGAGGCTGAAATCTTATACACTGAATACAGCATTTTTTTTGCCTCCTGAAACTCCACCCCCTGCATCAAAATAGCTGTGCATAGCTTTTAGAAGGCTTTCAGAGAGCTCCTGGAGGCTGGGGAGGGCAGAAATGAGTGAAAAACAGCCCGCTTCTTGCCCTCTCCCCCCCCCCTGCCCCAGCAGAACTCTATAAGATTCCTAAAGGCTATCCTTGCCCCTATTTTGACAAAACAAAATGGGCCGTTTTTTGCTCATTTTTGACCCCCTCAGCCCCCAGGAGCATTCTACAAGTTTCCTAAGGGCTATTCATGCCCTTTTTAAAAAATAAAACCTGACCCATTTTTGCAAAAAACGGGCCATTGTTAGAAGATTTGCAGAGTGCGAAAACTTTTTTTAAAATTTTCCTCTTCAAAACCTTGCTGCGTCTTATACTCCGGTGCATCTTATACTCGAAAAAATATGGTTCATAGAAACAGTTAATCGGAGGATTTAAAATGTTTCCATGTAAGACAAGCATTTATTACAAATTTTTATTGCACGAATCTGCTAATAGAAATCCTAGGTTTCTCACATAGTCAAAGATGGAAGGGATACAGAAAGGATTTCTTCCTGTGGAGGATCTGCTCCTTGTTGCCCTTTAAAATAACTGACGGCCTCCTGAATTCATGTCACTTTGTCATTCCCTGTTTGCGGATCTCATTTTGGGATGCATCTTTGTTCTCTCTCCAAATTGTGCTTCTTCCTAGGATTATGTAAGCTTCATTTGACGCAAAAGACAGCTATTGTTCTTTCCTAGGGGCAGGAGACTAAGTAGGTAATCATCCAACTTTCTCACTGCAGTTTCTGGGCATTAAAACTAGAATAGCTACAATTATGTGAGTTGCAGTTAGAGAGGAAGAAAACACATACTGGATTGGGGAGGGCTAGTCTTCCAAAAAAATAAAAATAAACAAAAGGAATTCTGTTCAAAGTAAATTTCTAAGGCTCAAGTAGAGAGAATAATCAATAAACATGTGAACTAATGGCAGGATAATTTGGCTTTAAAAGACAAGCTCTGTTTTTTTTCTCCTGTTCTTGACAATAATTTTGGCACAGTCAGTTAATTCAGCCTCTTTTCAAGGTTTTTTTCCCTCTTTTGTTTCCTGGTTGCTAATTTGCAGAAACTCAAAGCAGTCGACTATGAGTACCGAGAAGAGGTTCACTGGACTAAATCTGAAAGTTTGCTCGGCACAGGCTCTTTTGGAGAAGTGTACAAAATGGAGGACAAACAGACCGGCTTTCAGTGCGCAGCCAAAAAGGTACAGTGGTACATTATGCAAATCTGCTGCCTCCAACGGAGGAAAGCAGCATCAAAAAGAGGAAATGAAAGTTGCTTCCCTTTTCAGTGGAACTGCTGAAGGCTGGAGCAGTCGCAGCAGTGATGCTTTGCTGAAACTTGTTTGTCACATCCTCAAGGTCAAGCCAGAAGTCGTCACCATGGTGACACCAAACAGCGGAATCTCCAGCTGGCTGTGGGTGTAACGGGCTGCTAGGGAAGGCTCACTCTTGTGTAGAGGCCAAGATATTGTCCTGTTGAGGCGATCTTAGCTGCTTTCTTACATGGCAGAAATCATTTGTACAATTTGTAACAGTATCAGGTATTAATAATTATAGAAGTTTCTTTAATCTGATCACTGAATCCTGGCAAGTTGTCTTGCTTACTTCATTTAGAACATAGTTGTAGTCGTGGTTTACTCCTCATCCAATGAAATGGGCTCCAGCCACAGCAGTTCATGATGTAATTAAAGTATTAGTCTTAAAAATACCACGAATCTCTCTATTTGAGTACAAAGTATGGTGTGAGAGCATACGGTACAACTTTTATGCAGTTTTATTAGACAAAGCTATAGCTTTAAGCTACTAGCTGGAGCTGATTTGTAGGTGTTTAATTCTTTTTGTGACACATAATCTGCTTTGGTAGCACCTCCAGCAGCTGTCTAGACTTCCTCCTTGTATTGCATCATGCACTTTTTTTCTGTTTAATGCTGATATTGTGTTTAAGACCACAAGGGGGAGCTAAGTTAACAAGTTGGGAAGCTCCGATGCCTGAAATTTTCTCTGATGTGACTGTTTCAGAAATCCTGAGGCTGTTATTTGTAATTCCTTTTTTTCCTCTGCTCTGAATTTCCATTCTTTGTTTCATTCTCTGATCCAACAATTACCAGCGACTAGCATGTTAATGACTAATATTTTCCTTCTGGCTATTCTGCTTTACAGACTTTTTGTTTTACCAGACTGTATATAATCAGCTCTCATTTTAATGTAATTAAAGTCAAGCAGGTATAGATACCAAGTGGTCTGTTCGCCTCTCAATTTCCTTCAAGATAAGAAATCCAAATACCCCAACTTGCTCCATCTTCTGCTTTCTCACTGCTCTGAACTTCCCAATCTCATTGTAATTTTAGTACAATGACAATAAAGATGATGATGATGATGATGATGATGATGATGATGATGATGATTATTATTATTATTATTATTATTATTATTATTATTATTATTATTATTATTATTATTATTATCCTGAGTTTCTTTCCCCACTCAACTCATGCTTGAAGAAACAAGATAGTGTTTATTTTAATTGCTTGTAAAAGGCATTATTTTTCTATTTAAAACCAATATTGTTTGAGCCTTTTTACCTCATTGGCTCGGGACCTAGTTATATGCGAGACCGTCTCCTGCCCCATACATCCCTTCGTCCGATCCGCTCCCACAGAGAGGGCCTTCTCAGGGTGCCGTCGGCCGGGCAATGCCGGTTGGCGACACCCAGGGGAAGGGCCTTCTCTGTGGCGGGCCCTACCCTGTGGAACGACTTACCCCCTGAACTACGCACCATCTCAGACCTCCGCCTCTTCCGCCAGTGTCTTAAGACACACCTTTTCCATCAAGCCGGCCTAGCGTAACCTCCCATTGTGACTGCTCTTAGTGGAAAAAGCGTAGGCTTAGGGGTTTTTTAATTTTTAAGTTAATGACTATTTTAGGGGGTACCAGGGAGGAGGGAGGGTGTAGTCAGGTTGAGGCGGGTGAGGGAAGAGAGGGCCAGGCCAGCGGGCGACGGAGGGTAGCGGAAGGTTCCGTTAGGAGGGGGGAGATTCAAGTCGTTCCGACAAAGGGCATTTCCATCCAGAAGGTCGTGGGGAGAGGCAGGTCCGAGGGGAGACAAGTGTCATCCTCCCGGTTGGGGACACGAGGCCGTTGGCTACAGACGGTCAAGTGCCTCAACCCCTGCAGGCTAGGTGGCCAGGGTGTACAGAGCCAGGGCCTGCGGCTGATGTTCTGCAACGCCAGGTCCGTTGCCAACAAAGCCCCCCTCATTCACGACCTCGTGTCGGAGGGGGAGCCGGACCTGGTGGGAATTGCAGAGACCTGGTTGGGCCACGAGGGTGGACTCCCCCTCGTTGAAATGTGCCCGCCAGGTTACCACGCTTTTCATCAGCCTCGGGCCCTGGGTAGGGGTGGTGGGGTAGCGGTCATTGTAAAGGAAGGTCTTGAGCCGAGAGAGACCATTGTGCCACAGACTACCGGTTGTGAGTCCCTTTGTGTGAAGTGGGGCCTAGGGAGGCAGTTGGGCTTGCTGGTTGTATACCTGGCTCCCCGCTATGTAGCAGCAGCCCTGCCCGAGCTCCTCGAGGTGATCGCTACGGTGGCAGTGGAGACCCCCAGACTTTTAGTCATGGGGGACTTTAATCTGCCATCGTTGGGCGAATCATCCGAGGTAGCTCGGGAGTTCATGGCTTCCATGACGGCCATGGACCTGACCCAACTAATTCAAGGCCCCACTCACGAGGGTGGACATACACCGGATCTCATCTTTGTCTCAGGCCAATGGACGAGTGATCTGGGTATAGGGGACATAGTCATCACACCCTTGTCATGGACAGACCACTCACTTCTCCGGCTCGACTTTCCGACCGCTGCTCCCCTCCGCGGGGAGGCGGGACCTGAATTACCAATCTGGTTCCGCCCCAGGCGCCTGATGGACCCGGATGGGTTCCAAACGGCGCTTGGGCCAGTTCCTGTACCCCTGACCCGCGCCCCGATGGAGGACCTCGTGGCCGCATGGAATAATGCGACCACGGGAGCCTTGGATCGGGTCGCGCCCTTGCGGCCTCTCTTGCGGCGGCGGAACACCCTGGCTCCTTGGTTTACCGAGGAGCTGGGGGTGATGAAACGCCGCAAGAGATGCCTAGAGAGTAGATGGAGGTCTTCTCGTTCTGAATCTGACCGGACACAGGTAAGAGCCCATTTACGGACTTACATTGTGGCGCTGAGAGTAGCCAAACGTCATCATTGCGCTACTCTCATAGCATCCGCAGAAAACCGCCCTGCCGCCCTGTTTAGGGTGACCCGCTCCCTCCTTCAACAGAGGGTGCGGGAAGCCCCGCTACAGGGTAGAGCAGAGGAATTTGTGACTTTTCTGCAGGAGAAAATCGCTCAGATACAGAACGAGTTAGCCCCCATTCATGGCCCAGTGGGATGCCACGAGAGAGATCTTGTTTGGGAGGAGTTTGACTCCGTTACTTCCGAGGATATGGACAGGTTACGTGGGCGACTGCGAGCCACCACATGTTTATTGGACCCGTGTCCCTCCTGGCTTGTACTGGCATCCTGGGAGGTGACACGAGGCTGGCTCCAGGAGGTGGTCAACGCTTCCTTGAGTGAGGGTGCCTTGCCTGCTTCCCTTAAAGAAGCGATGGTGAGGCCCCTCCTTAAGAAGCCCTCCTTGGATCCAGCTTCTTTGAACAACTACCGTCCCGTCTCCAACCTTCCCTTTTTGGCGAAGGTTGTCGAGAGTGTGGTGGCACAACAGTTTCCCCGTCACCTGGAGGAAGTAGACTATCTAGATCCGCGCCAGTCCGGCTTCCGGCCCGGGCATAGCACCGAGACGGCATTGGTCGCGTTGGTTGATGATCTCTGGAGGGCCAGAGATGGGGGTTGTTCCTCCATCCTGGTCCTATTAGACCTCTCGGCGGCTTTCGATACCATCGACCATGGTATCCTATTGCATCGGCTGGGGGGGTTGGGGGTGGGAGGCACCGTTTTACGGTGGTTCTCCTCCTACCTCTCTGGCCGATCGCAATTTGTGTTGACGGGGGCAGAGGTCGACCGCGAGACCCCTCACATGTGGGGTGCCTCAGGGGTCGGTCCTCTCGCCCCTCCTGTTCAACACATACATGAAGCCGCTGGGTGAGATCATCCGTGGTTTTGGGGTAGAATACCATCTGTACGCTGATGACACCCAGCTGTACATTTCTACCCCAAACCACCCCAACGATGCCGTAGCGGTGATGTGCCAGTGCCTGGAAGCTGTACGGATCTGGATGGGAAGTAACGGACTCAAGCTCAACCCGACCAAGACCGAGTGGCTGTGGTTTCCGGCTGCCCGATTCAACCAGCTTACTCCATCGCTGGCCATAGGGGGCGAACATCTTGCCCCTGTGGATGGGGCGCGCAATTTGGGTGTCCTCCTGGATGCCCGGCTGTCCATGGAAGATCAGGTGACAGCCGTGGCCAGGAGGGCGTTTTACCAGGTTCGCCTGGTTCGCCAATTGCGCCCCCTATTGGATCGGGACGCCCTTCGCACAGTCACTCATGCTCTCGTGACATCCCGACTGGACTATTGCAACTCTCTCTACATGGGGCTGCCCCTGAGGTGCACCCGGAGGCTTCAGCTAGTCCAGAATGCAGCCGCGCGAGCAATTATGGGGACCGCAAGGTCTACCCATGTAACACCGCTCCTGCGCGAGCTGCACTGGCTGCCTGTCGTCTTCCGGGTGCGCTTCAAGGTGCTAGTCATCATCTTCAAAGCGCTCCATGGCTCGGGACCTAGCTATCTGCAGGATCGGATCCTGCCTCATACGTCCTCACGGCCGATTCGCTCCCACAGAGAGGGGCTTCTCCGGGTGCCGTCCACTAGACTGTGTCAGCGGGCGACACCCAGGGGAAGGGCGCTCTCTGTGGCGGGCCCGGCCCTCTGGAACGACCTTCCCCCCGACATTAGGACAACTACGGACCTCCGCTCCTTCCGTCTTAAATTGAAAACTTACTTTTTCCGTCTGGCCGGCCTGGGATAGCCTCCTTGCCTTGGGATTTTATAGAATAGGTTTTAGTTTAATTGGGATTTTAGCACAGGGTTTATTTAATTGGTTTTTAAATTTTGTTGTTTATTTATTGTTGTTGTTATTTATTGCTTTTATGCTACCTGTGCACCGCCCCGAGTCCCCGTGGGGAGAGGGGGCGGTATAGAAATAATAAATTATTATTATTATTATTATTATTATTAGTTTTAATTTGGGAGATTTTAATCGATTTTAGCACAGGGTAGGAATTTAATATGTTTTTACATTTTGTATTTTGTAATATTTGTTATGTTTTAAATTTCCTGTGCGCCGCCCTGGGTCCTTTTGGAGAAGGTGCGGGGTATAAATTTAAATAAATTAAATTAAAATTAAATCATACTTCTCTTTCTAGGTACAAGTTGAACACTTTCGTGCAGAAGAGTTGTCAACATGTGCTGGAGTAACACATGCCAAAGTCCTTCCATTATATGGAGCAGTGAAAGAAGGCCAATGGGTTACTATCTTCATGAAACTGATGGAAGGTAGGTGATCAAGAACAGAGAAAAGATATTAGCCATATTATGAATAATAAGAACCACAGACTATTGGCAAAGACAAAAATAAATTGGCTGACTAGATCTGAAGCAGGATTTTAATTTAGTCAATTTATGTTTGTAGGGGATTGCTTCTGCAACATTTAAACAACCATTAAATGTTGCCTGATGTGGTTGTTGCGGGATATGGAACTGAAATGGGATGAAATACTTTTCTTCAAACCCTATCTACATCACCCCCCTTTCCTTCAATCTTAGATTTGCTTCCTTTTTTATTTTTTTAAATAGTATTTGGGCCTTACCTGTTCATCATATTAAAATATAATGAACTTTTAACACCTTAGTTTTAATGGTCCTGTGAATATAGAATGCTATAAAATTTTAGCAGAGAAGCAGAATATCTTTCCTGACCTGATCTTGCCTGTTTTTCTCTAGCTGTCAATTTATGTTTTGTTTTATTTTATTTTATTTTATTTCCCTAAAAGCCAAGGATCGCAACTGTTTCCTGACTTTAGTGTTCATTTCTCTTTTAATTTGGATAAGCATTTTCCATTTTTAGTAGAGGATAACTGGATATTAGTGAGAACCTATTGGTCCAGTGGTTGGCTCCCGCTGTGAGTTCTAGTTCTGCCTTTGGGACAAAGCCAACTGAGTTTCTCCCAGCCCCAAGAGGAAGTCAATGTCAAACCACTTCTGAAAAACCTTGCCAAGAAAACTGCAGGGACTTGTTCAAGTAGTCTCTCAGAATTAGGCATGATTGAACAGAAGAAGAAAAACCCTCCTGAATATTTACTTCTTGCTTTTATAGTCTTCCTTGCTATACAAATATATATTAGATTATAGATGGAGAAGCTCTATAGCTAATTAGCTGACCCTGCACTAGCAGGAATATGCTAGGAAGAAGGAAGAAGCTCTAAAGCTAATGTGTTTAACTTATAGTTCAAGGGCCACATGCTGTCCTGGACTTTCCAAATTGTAGTTACCATGTCTTCTTTGTACATTGTTGCCCTTTAACTGTAGGAGCCATGATTGCAGATTTCTTGATTATGACGCCACTTGATATTTTTCTATAGACTGAAGAAGCTAATGTACTTCTTGGTGATAGGCTAATAATAGGAATAATTTTCTCTGAGTGATTGGACTTTTTTCTTCTAGGTGGGTCACTAGGCCAGCTAGTTAAGCAGTGTGGATATCTCCCTGAGGACAGAGCTCTTGATTATCTCAGTCAAACATTGGAGGCCTTGGAATACCTCCACTCCCACAACATTCTCCATGGAGATGTAAAAGGTAAGATCATCATTAAACAGCCAACTCCCAAGTAGCAGAGGATTTGCTCAAAATGAACATTAATTGCTACAGAAAATAGGAGGTGAGGTGAATTAGTCAACTTGTTTTTGCCTTCAATAGAAGATTATGTGAATGTTCTGGCAGCCTCCTTTCACATAGAAAACTAAGTATGAGGGAGAGAACTCTCTTTAGACTTCTGCCTGAGATGTTAATTTCTCTCATATTAGAATTTCTATGGAGGAACACTTAATCATGTAAATCTGCACTTCTGGTCCCCAGTAATAAAGTAAAAATGTCAGGTGAGCACAAGGAGAAGAACTAGGTGGTCTTGTTAACAATATTATAGATAGATATTGATGGCCTAAAAACTTTGCAATTTTTCTTTTGGCAGCTGACAATGTCCTTTTATCTGGTGACAAAAGCCATGCTGTTCTCTGTGATTTTGGTCATGCAGCTCAACTTCATGCAGATGAGATAAGGAACTATTTAATCACAGGTAACCTATGGCAGGTTCTGTTGATGTACGAACATTGGACAGCTCTTTCTTTTATGTTCTAAATATACAACTCAGCCCTAAAAATACATAACTTACAGGTGTCTATCTCACTATCTTCTAACATCAGATATGAAAATGTCTCTTTATCTCTGACTCAATATTTTGGGCATACTTTTTAGGGCGTTATCTATTTTTTAAAAATGTTATATGATAACATATACAAACCATCTTCTGCCCATAATCTTTACCCAACAACTTCATATATTATTCAAATTGAGGTACTGTGGTTGCTTTACCAAAAAGAAAATTGCCTCAAAATGGAGAAAAAATAAAAATGTCAAAAATCCTGGGTAATATAAACTTATTTATAAGTTTCATAGGTGATAAAATCCTCTTTGCTTTGATGCTGCTAATGCCTTGAGGAGGAAGGCTAAGGCTAGGAAGGAAGGAAAAGCAAAAAGGATCTTATCTTGCAACCTCTGGCTCCCCCCCCCCCTCCAATCAAGTTTAGTAGCATATGCTAATGCCTTGGGTATCAAGGTTAGGTCTAGGGAGGAAAGGAAAGCCAAGAGCTTCACCAGCATCTCACAAAAAGACTGCTGCTGTGGAATTCTGCCAAATGGCCCAGCAATGAAGGAGCCTGTCATCCTTCCCTACCTCAGCCTCTTGAACTCTGGAGATCTTGAAAAGGTAAATGAGCAATCAGTGACAGGGATGGGAGTGGGGAGGAGACTCAAGGAACTGTGGGGGCTGCAAAGAATGGGAAGTGGAGCATGGGGTGTCAGGGTGGAGAGAGGCCTTAAGAAGATGGAGACAAGTGGGTTTGTGCCTGCACTAGGCCCGCAGGATCTTTCCTTACTCCTGAGGCATCACGTACTCCACTTAGCTCCAGAGAGTTTTCTACCAGCATGAATCTGAACTCAAGTTTTCTATATCCTTGCCTTGCCTCTCAGTGGTAATACTCCAATGTTATTTTTGTGTGTGTGGTGTCTGGTCTTCTACAGTGAAGGGCTCTTGGGCTAGCCTTTATTAATTTAAGGATGTCTCAGCATGACTGCTTGTGTGGACTGGGTCCTAGCCAGCAGGACCCTAAAGAATCAACTTTCTCTATTCCACTTTTAGGGGATTATGTCCTGGGCACTGAGACCCACTTGGCTCCTGAAATCATAATGGGGAAGCACTGTGATTTCAAGATAGATGTCTGGAGTAGTTGCTGTATGATGCTGCACCTATTGAATGGGTATCATCCTTGGATCAAGTACTATAATCATCCTCTGTGCCTCAAAGTAAGTTATCCATTATTAATGGCTGAATTGTTGGTTCATTTATCTGAAAGGCAAAACAGATAATTGTGGCATGAAATTAATGTTCTCAACCAATTTAAGAAATGTATCTTTTGTTAGTAAATACATATTTTGTTCATTAGTTTAAAATCCAAAACATTTAGCATTCAATATAATGCACTTATTTTAGACTAGCTGTACCTGGCCAGGCGTTGCTGTGGCCCAGTCTGGTTAAATGGCCAACCAATCTGTGTGTAGATGTACACCTGCACACATAAACACGTACACACAACCACTGTATAACCCCCAACCTATCTACCTTCTGTATTTTTCCCTCTCTATCTATCCCCCTACCTACTGAATTTCTCCCTCTCTATGCCTCTACCTACTGTATTTTTCCCTCCTTCTCTCTATCCCTCTACCTACCCACCTACTGTATTACTCTCTCTCTCTTTCTCTCCACCTACCTACCTACTGTATTTTTCCCTGTCTCTATCCCTCTACCTACCTACCTACTAACTGTATTTTCCCTATCTATCTCTCTACCTACCTACCTACTATATTTTCCCTCTTTACCTACCTACCTACCTACTGTATTTTTCCTTCTTTCTCTACATACCTACCTACTGTATTTTTCCCGCTCTCTCTTTACCCCTACATACATACCTACTGTATTTTCCCCTCTCTCTCTATTTATCCCTCTACCTACCTACTGTATTTTTCCCTATCTCTCTCTATCCACCTACCTACCTACCTACCTACCTACCTACCTACCGTATTTCCCCCCCTCTATCTCTATCCCTCTACCTACCTACCTACCTACTGTATTTCCCTCCCCCCTCTCTCTATACCTACCTACCATGCAGCTCCTGGGACCAAAAATGGGCCACCTGGGAGTGTGCTATTCTCCATGCCTAGCTTTGGGCCTAGCTTTGGGCCTAGTAGGCCACCATACAGCCTCCTGGGACCAAAAATGGGCCACATAGGAATGTGCTACCCCCATGCCTAGTTTTGAGCCTAGTAGGGGTCCACACAGCCTCCTGGGACCAAAAATGGGCCACTTGGGAGTGTGCTACCCTCTGGGCCTTATTTTGGGCCTAGTAGGCCTCCATGCAGTGTGGGAATGTTGGAAACTTATTCGGTTGCTGAGGAAACGACTGTTGGAAATGTGGAGGGCGTAATGCATCATAAGAAGCAGCTGGATGATAGGAGCTACAGGGAGGTGAAAACCTGAGAAGTGCGTACCTTTTACATTTGTGCTTCTTGCACATGACACACGTGTGCCAGCCACACAAAAGGTACGTATGATTGTATCGGAAGTCCTTGGGAACAATGTGAAAATTTGGTGCCAATTGGTGCAGTACTTTCTGAGATTAGAGGCTTTGCACAAACTATTTTACATTTTTATTTATATAGATTAAATATTGATCTTCTGGAGACCAATAGTTAATCTAAAATAAGTGCATTGTGTTGATTGGTTTAAAATTTTAATACAGGTCCCACCTCAGGATTACTTCAAATTTTCAGATCTCTAGAAATTGTGGTTTACACTGAAATACACAGTCTCTGTTCTGTCTAGTTGTTTGATGACAAAAGCCATTTGCTTGAACCTTTTAGCAAAAAATCAACAATATTTGTTAAATGGTAAAATCCTTATGATAAGTTCAAAGTGAACAACACTCTATAAAAAGGGTTTCTTGTGATTGTGGCTCTAGCTTATCCAATTACAAACCAATATTTTTTGATGGATGATTCTTCCATTCCCCACCATCCAGTCAAAGCTGAAGAAGCTTCTTTGAAGAAAAACCAGAAAAGTCCAGCTGCCTCCTGAAAAAAGCACCTTTGGGACATTTTTAATTAAGGGTCATTTTTCTCTTAAATAAATAAGATATTTGTTAGAAAATGAGTATGTGCCAACTTAGTTCTACACAGAACCTGCCAAAAAGGATGGGTGATGATGGCATTTAGACTGCAATTCTGGTCTCATTTACCTGAAGTTGAATTTTAATTAAAACAATGAGACCTTTTGTAAATCAGTTTGCATATATAATGGAAGATAAAGGACAAACATGAAGTAAGCTTATTACGTTCTAATACATAACACAGTATTTAGTCCATATAGAAATGATCATTCAGAAGCTGAAGGACTACAATTAGGAAAATGCAAAAGATAATTTTCTTTGAATCTTTAGTATAGAGCAGATTCAGGAATTCACTCCTAAACAAAGACCTCTATGTCAAGATATGGGTTAATGTCAGGGTTCCAAATAGCATCATCAATAAAATAAAAGTCAGAGACTAGAGCAGTGGTAATCAACCTGGTCTTTACCACCCACTATTGGGCGTTCCAGCTTTCATGGTGGGTGGTAGGGGTTTTGTCTGATACTGAAACACTTTTCTTTTTTTAAATTTAATTGACTTCCCTACTTTATAAATCGCTATTATTGTGGAACCTGTGGGTGGTTAGAAAATTTTTCTACTAACAGAGAAAAAGTAGGTATAAAACCGTTGAGTACCCCTGGGCTAGAGGTTCCTCAAAATTCCAATTTATTAGCAGAGCTATCTGGGAAAACCCGAATCTGAAAGTTTCCAGGTTTTCCCCACCCAGTTGAAAGTTCAAGCTCTTGCACCAGCACCCACATGCCCATCACATCGTCCAATCAGTCATTGTCCCACAGGGATTTCTCCCAGCAATATCCCTTCAGATGCCAAGACAAAATGACCTTGACTTTATGAGAAATAATGTAATTTTGACTAAATAGTTCTCATGCTCCATACAAACCCTCCTCCCAGTTTCCCACAGTAGAATATGTGGCAGGTTTGCGGCCCACTGTAAAAGATGGCTTCCAAGCCTAACACTCTATTTGAGAAATTTAGTGTGGATGCTAGATGCAAGTTGTATCTAATGATTATATAAATTTTGATGTATAAAATACTATTTAGGTTGCAGTTGGCTATTCTTAATGCATAAGAACATTATTTTAAACAATTGAAAATGTAGTGTAAAACCTTTCAGTTTCTCAAAGAATATAATTATTCTGTCTTTTCTCTGGGGGCTAAAATGATTCTAATTTTTGTCTTTTTATTTCAGCCTGATGAAATATAGTAGGCTTGGATTTAAGAGCTGGGCAAATGTTGTCCAGTGAGGAAACAATATTTTGTCCCTTTTGAGTATTGCTTTTAAGACAACCTATTAGTCTACAGTGTGTGCCTGGTGGAATTACTATTCACATTAATATTTTTTGTGCCAGAATATTAAGGGTTTTTGCCTGTATTGCAGATGTCTGTCATATTATTTATGCCTTGTTTTCAAAAAAGTGACATTGATTTCTATTTCATATAGTATGTGTGTGTGTGTGTGTGTGTGTGTGTATGTTAGTTTTATGAGTTGATCAATAAATTATATATATATATATATATAATTGTTCCACAACAATTATACAATTATATAGATATATATTGATATATATATATATATATATATCAATAAATATATATATATATATTTATTGATCAGCTCATAAAACTAACATACACACACACACACACACAGTAGTAGTTGTCATTGTTTGTTAAATAGTTGCTATTTGTAGGCCTGTAGCTTTCTGATTGCTTTTGATCAGTATCCATTTTCCTGTCTTTCTGCATTGCAGATAGCCAAAGAACCACCCCCTCTGAGAGAAATTCCTCCCTCCTGTCACTCATCCACTGTTCGGGTCATTACCTCTGGCCTTGAGAAAGATCCTACAAAACGAGCTTCTGCAGCAGAACTAAAGAAGAAAACCTGCATAGCACTTAAGCAAGGTGAGATTGCTTTGCCCATCCGAACATGCACCTGACTGACAATTTCTTCCTTTCTTGCATCTGTCCCCACAGTCCCTTGAAAAAAACCTTGCTATTTTATTTTGTTCCTGACATTTCTCTCTATGTTGCTTCCATGAATCATTTTCACATTTGGTTGTATAAGAGAAAACATGGAAGTAAGGTTTTGTTTAGCAACTTGTGTACTATAAATTGGAAGAAAGTAAAAGTACACAGCATGTCCCAGGACAAGCATTATCTGTAAATCAATTTGATTACCTTCACTAGTGTCATGCATGAAAACCAGGTTCACACATGAAGGTTCAATTTAACAGATTTATTGCTAAAAAGGTATGCACAGGAATCTTCTCAACTAATGATCAACACCTGATTAGAGCTACAGTTGCAAGAAAAAGTAAGTGAACCCCTTGGGATTACGTGGAGTTTTGCATGAATTGGTCATAAAATGTGCTCTGAACGTCATCTAAGGCACAACAATAACAAAACACAGTCTGCTGAAAATAATACTACACAAACATTAGATGTTGCCATGGTTTAATTGAACATAACATGTAAACATTCACAGTGCAGGGAGGAAAAAGTATGTGAGCCCCTAGCCTAATGACTTCTCCAAGAGCTAATTGGAACCAGGAGTGAGCCATCCTTGACTCCAATCAGTGTGATGATATTGGATGTGTTGCTGACAGCTGTCCTGCCCTTTAAAAACACACACCTGTTTTTGGTTTACTGGTTTCAAGAAGCACTGTCTGATGTGAACCATGCCTCGCAGAAAAGAGCTCTCAGAAGACCTATGATCAAGAATTGTTGACTTTCATGAAGCTGGAAAGGGTTACAAAAGTATCTCCAAAAGCCTTGATGTTCATATATCCACGGTAAGACAGACTGTCTACAAATGGAGAAAGTTTAGCACTGTAGCTACTCTCCCTAGGCGTGGTCGTCCTGTAAAAATGACTGGAAGAGCACAGCGCAGAATGCTTCATGAGGTAAAAAAGAATCCTAGAGTGTCAGCTAAAGACCTACAGAAGTCCCTGGCACATGCTAACATTTTTGTTGACACATCTACAATAAGGAAAACATTAAACAAGAATGGAGTACATGGGAGGACACCACGGAGGAAGCCATTGCTGTCCCCAAAAAATATTGCAGCACGTTTGAAGTTTGCAAAAGAGCACCTGGATGTTCCACAGCACTACTAGCAAAATATACTGTGAACAGATGAAACCAAAATTGAGTTGTTTAGGAAGAACACACAACACTATGTGTGGAGAACAAAAGGCTCAGCACACCAACAGCAAAACCTCATCCCCACTGTAAAACATGGCAGAGGGAGCATCATGGTTTGGGACTGCTTTGCTGCCTCAGGGCCTGGACAGATTGTTGTCATTGATGGGAACATGAATTCCAGAGTTTATCAAGACATTTTGCAGGAAAACGTACGACCATCTGTCCGCCAACTGAAGCTCCGCAGAGGATGGGTAATGCAACAGGACAATGACCCAAAGCATACAAGTAAATTCAACAAAAAATGGCTTCAACAGCACAGAATACGCCTTCTGGAGTGGCCCAGTCAGAGTCCTGACCTCAACCCGATTGAAATGCTGTGGCATGACCTTAAGAGAGCGATTCACACCAGACATCCCAAGAATATTGCTACACTGAAACAGTTTTGTGAAGAGGAGTGGTCCAAAATTACTCCAGATCGTTGTGCAGATCTGATCTACAACTACAGGAATCGTTTGGTTGAGGTTATTGCTGCCAAAGGAGGGTCAACCAGGTATTAAGTCCACCGGTTCACATACTTTTTCCTCCCTGCACTGTGAATGTTTACATGTTATGTTCAATTAAACCATGGCAACATCTAATGTTTGTGTAGTATTATTTTAAGCAGACTGTTTTGTTATTGTTGTGCCTTAGATGACGTTCAGAGCACATTTTATGACCAATTCATGCAAAACTCCACGTAATCCCAAGGGGTTCACATACTTTTTCTTGCAACTGTAGATAAGGTTCAAAGGGAGTTGGACTTAGCTTTTTTGTGACTACATAACAACTAAACTAATTCCTTGTTTTACCTCTCTCTCTGGCTCTGCCAATCCTTGTCCTACATTGGTCACATAAAATTATGTTAGTTTGTTGTTCACAGAATGTTTCTGGTAACTTCATGATGTTGTGTGTGTGTGCGGGCACGTACATACATACATACATACATAGATTTCTTCTTTTTTGCTCTCTTTGGTCTCACATCCATGAGTGCAAAATTCTGAAGTTGTATATTAATTACTGAGTGCTGCTAAAAAGCAGTCCTTATATGTGGCTGGTTAATAAAACAGATCAAGATAATGTCTCCTTCAAACTGACAAATAAGAACCATTATAGTTGAGTAATTCCTGTACTGTGAGCTTGGGACTAGTTATCAGCAGGCTTCTGGCTACAAATCAAAGACATGCATTTGCCCTGATAAAAGCACCAAATAATTTAGCTCATGGTAGTGGTCTGCACCCTGTGGAACAGCCTTCCCAGTTGTTCCTGTTGGCAACAATTTTTGTGGTATTTTAGAAAACAGTATGCTTTTATTGTTGTAAACTCCAGGAGTCTTTCTGAGCTTAGTGATACAGCACTGAAATGAATAGTCAAACTCACTCCTGATTTGCGTCTGGATATGCTATGTCTTTTGACAAATAAGACAAAAGCAATTTACTATTTATGGCCTTCAGGTTTGGTTTGGTTTAAAGATATAATAAAACATTATTCTGCTGTACCGTAGAAAGTAAAACTATGCCAGAGTAGTCATTATTTTATTAATATATTTATTATAGAATGTATTTATATTTTCCCTCTTCATAATGGACTGCTATGGGAAATTTAGAAGAACTAAGGACATCTAGATATGTCATCTGAAACTTCGGAGGTATCTTACCTTGTGTTAAATGTGTACTGGTGGTTGAACAGGGGTCCTAGTGTTCCTGAGGTGTTTTTATCATAGATTTTTCCATGTGTGCTTTTGGTTTGTAGTGGAAGGACTGAAGAGTTCCTGGAGCAGTGAATACAGAGAACCTAGATGCCTGCAGTCAACACAGAAAGCTAGTCTCACAGAACTATCGTTATCCATACCTGAACTCCCGGATAGCCAAAAGGTGTTGTCTAGAAGCCCTAGACCTCCTCTACCATGTCAGGATCTTACTGAGAGAAAGCAGTTAACTCACCCAGACATGTGCAAGGAAATACTGCCACCATGTGACACCCATCTACCCTCCTTCCTGGCACCAGCCAGTACTAGGAAATACAACATGACAGAATGGAGGACTCCCAGCATTGACCACGACCTTCAGCAGCTGGAGTTTGGTAATCATGGATCAGGATTGTGTCATTCATTCATTCATGTATCCATCCTTCCATTTCCTTTATTGTTTTTATAAATAACTCAAGGCAGCAAACATATCTAATACTCCTCCCTCCTCCTATTTTCCCAAAATAGGAGAAGATAGGAAAGAGAGACAGTGAGAGACAATGACCAGCCCAAGCTGGCTTTCATGGCTCAAGTGGGACTAGAACTCACAATCTTCTGCTTTCTAGCCCGATGTTTTAATCAGCAGACCAAACTGGCTCTCTTACCGTTAAAGTTGCTTCTTTGTTTGCCATCTGTTTCCCTGACTTCTCTTCTCCCCCCCCCCCCAAGCTTTTTGTACAGCTGTCCACATCATAGACGTTTTTTTCTGAATGGTACTGTATGCTGTATGTAGTATGTCTACCTACTTGTTAATTTAGTTGAAGAAGCCAGTCATATAATTTAAAGTTTAAAAGAAGGAAAGGGTAATGACGGTAGCAGAATAAAAGGAACCTGCAAATATCCAGACATCCATGAAGGAAATGGAGTATATTGGAGTGTGAAAGTAGCAAGGAGTTTCTGATAGTATGGATTTTAGAGAGTGACAATAGGTAATATTTAAATTTAATAGTAGAATCAGGAAATGAAAGGATCCTTTGAAAACCTTGGATTAGATTCTCGGTTTAAAAAGTGTTAGTGTAAGCAAGATGTTCTTTAGATGAGTCAATAAACTTGGCAATCCAATTTCACTCCTTTATTTAAGTTGTGAAAGGGATTCATTATTAAAGTAGTTCAATGTTTCAAAAATAATTTGTAAGAAGTGTTTGACACTTTGCTTTGGTATAATAGTGTCTTACTTTTCATTAAAACATGTTTTTTAATTTTTAATTTTCAACGTGGCTGCATTAATAAATAATAGAAAGGTGCTGTGCTCATGCTTGCATGAAATCCAAAGCCCTTTTTCCAAATCATTTTGAAGCACCTAAAGTTTTTAATTACCGTATTTTTCAGAGTATAAGACGCAACATTCCCCCCCCCCCCCCTAAAAGAGGATGAAAATTTGGGTGCAATGTACATACACCGAATGTAGCACCACCAGCAGCAGCAGCAGCAGAGGGCAAAAAAGTATTGATCTGTGGCAATCCCTGCATCCTGGAACAGCGGTAGTCTGATCCGCCCACCAATCAACTGTGCTGAATCAGGCTGCAATAAGTGCTAAAGCTGACCTGGCTGTTCAGAGTTTGCAGCAGCAATCACATTCAGAAAGCACATACAAGTAATTGATTCAGCAGGATTCAAAATAATAATTATTATTATATACAATACAATACCAAAAGCACGTTTTCTAAGGTAGCAGTAAACACAAGCAAAACGCAAGCAGATTTTGTTTCAGTTCTCAGCTAAGCCAAACTACTTCCTGTCTCATTGTTGCTCACACAGCAAATATAGTTTCAGAGTCCAAATAGCCCTCATTGCTGACTTAGTTGCTATGCCTATTAATTGGCTGACCAAATCATGAACTCACACACACTGACAGGAAGCCAGCTGAATACCATGGATACTGGTAGGCAGAGACAGATTTTTTTTCCTTCTCATTTTCCTCCTCAAAAACTAAGGTGCGTCTTACACTCCGGAGTGTCTTATACTCCAAAAAATACAGTATCTCAAAATATCTTTAACAACTTATTCTATCGGGATTCAGAAGAAACAGATTTTACTCCACTATATGCCAATGGGCAAAATATCCATTGTTTTTTTTAGAGTTACAACTGTTCTATTTACAAATAAACTAAATTAAAATTAAAATAATTCTTTATTGGCAGATTATATTGGAAATACAAAAGACAAAAAAAGGCTTTAACTGGGCTGAGGTGTGTTATAGAGAAGGAGAAATTAAAATAGTAAGAATGAGAAATATATGTATATTTAAAACTAAGTATAATAGCTGCTGAGCATGAATTAGTATAAATACAATATACATTTTTTTTTTTAAAGAGCAGATCCATTTAATTTATTATTGGAAGCAAAATCAAAACTATATCCGTTGTATTTTGAAATGTTAATGAGATAATGGAGCCCTTGTCTGTTTTAATAATGAATCCAGAAATGAGATGATGGTTACTCCAGATCAGTTTAGGGTAATCATAGATGCCGACAGTGGACAGTCTTCAGCGTCTTCATTTTAGTCCATTCTTATTTCCATAGATCTGATTCTGAACAGCCTCTCTCAACCCTTTTCACTGGAAGAACAAGAACAAATGTTGACCTGCTTCAGCTTGGATAGCTTCCTCGCATCAGATGCTAGCGAAAAGGTAACTTACCTGAGGATGGGCAGTTGCTGTTTTAGAGTTGTAGCAGATTGTTCAAGTCAGAATATTCCAAGAAGGATTGTACAGAATTCCTATTCAGAACAATTTGGGCATATTTGAATGCCTTGTACATCCATATCTTTCACTGTTCCTGCTTCAAATTTATGTCCTGTCTATGCAATGAAGGAAAACTGTTTTTTTAAATAGAACCCCAATCTAGATTCTATTGAGAAAAGCGTATTTATTTCCTCCGTTAATTTCCTTCAATAATTGAAGAAATAAATAATGAAATGAGTGACTGATCTAATATACTCAGTTGCTCATCCAGTCTTCTGTGTCAGAGAGGGGAGAAGTAATCCTTGGCTTGACAGCCATAATTGGGACCGGAATTTCTATCACCAAGCAATGCAGTTGTAAAGTGTGATGTCATGTGACTGCATTACTTAGCAGTCCTGGAATTATTAGCCATCATAATTCCAGATATCTGGGGAGGAGGGTTTTCATTAAGCAAGAAGTGGAGAGAATCCCAAATAAATACATATCCCTTGATCACATCAATCAGACAGCAGCTCCTGCTGCTGCTGAGGTGTGGCTGCCTTGAACCTTCACAAGACAACTGTTTCCCATGCAAGGCCTTCTTCCCAAGGTTGCTTACCCCATTCTCCAAATTGTGTGTTCCACTTGCATCCTGTTTTCTCAATGCTTCAGAAAGCCTTCAGAAAGATCTTCGCCAGATCTTTGAGAATGGGCACCCTATTTGGTGAAAGACAAACACTCAGCTCTTGCAATGCTTTGGAAAGTCTCAGAAAACTTCCAAAGGCTTTCTGAAGCATTACACAATTAGTAGAATGTTACCTTGGGAAGAAGGCCTGGTGCAGCCAGCAGCTGCTTTGTAAAGGGTCAGGCAGGGTATGCCTTGTGAATGGCGGGAGGAAGGTGGCAAAGGTCAGCTGGATGTGGCAGGCTGGAGGTAAGTGAAAGCCATTAGTGCTTTGTGCTGTAATCTTGGGGCAGCTAGCTGAGACTTGTGACTTGAGGTAGCATTTCTCAGGGGAAGCTGCAACCCTGTGGCTGCAATAAAGGCCTAAAGGATAATAGTAGTTGGCTAGCTGAAGGCCCTGAGCCTCTACTTCAGTCCCTGCTTTGATGCTTCTGCTAAGGAGTGTTGCTGTTCAAGGTGGCCAAAAGGATAAACGAGCAAGAGATAAGCAGGAGGGGGAAATCGGAGAGCCTCTATGGTTATAAGTGTGGGCAGACTGCCAAGAATCCAAATTCTGATCACATGACCATGGGATACTTGCAATGGCCATAATTTCAGGGAACAGTCATGAGTCCATTTTTTTTCAGTTGTGTTGTAATTTCAAATGAGCACTGAATCAATAATCATAAACTTCAGCATTTCTTTCCAGTCTCTTTCCCATTCACTGCAGATCATTCCTAGGGCTTTGTGCTTTTCTGGAAAACTACAAACTGCTCACTGCAATTGAATTGCATCAATACATTGTAGTGTTTTATGTTGTTGGACTGGACACAGGGAGATCGGGTTCAAACCCTCACTCAATTGTGGAATCAACTGGATTGATTTTTGCCAGTTACTCACTCTCAGCCAAAATGTAAAGATCTGCCATAATCAATGGAATCTAAATATAGCTAAATGTAATAAAAAGTATCCTATAATAAAAGGGTATAGATATTTCTAGGGAATGTTCACATTTTACTTTCATATCACATCACCTCTGAATCTTTGAGCTTCTTACCCCAGAATCTTACAAACAAGCTGAGCTATTCTCTGTATGTCCATCTTCTCTGCCTATGCAAATATTGGCTGGTGCATCTTTCCCATTTAGAATGTTTCAGTACTGAGGCATGGCACTTGGACAATTGATCAACTTTATGAACGGTTGGTTAGACGTTCCATTAGCCATAACCATTCCAAAACACATGCATATGCATACTGAACACACGTACATACTGAAATAAAATTGTCGTCTTCTCTCTGCTTGCCTCTGTGTCTCTCACAGATAGTTTTTCTTCAGCAACGTTAGCAGGCAAAATACATTTCTTTCTTCTCATGCTTGAAAGTATTCACATATTTTTTTCTCCATATACTAGGTGTCAAATGCAAGCCCATGTAGAGATTTCCATTCTCTAGCATTTCTTGAGAAGTGTATGTGTGTGTTTGGAGCTACAGCAAGGGAGGGGGAAATACGCAAAGGAATACAAAAATGAATGTAACAAAAAGATACATGTGGCACCCAAGCCCCCCCCCCAAAAATACAGTTGCTCCTCCTTTTTGATTCTTTAGGTTTCATTGAAAATGTCCCACAGTCTGAAGGACACCATGAGTTCAGGTGTACATTCCTGGAACAGTCAAGCAGATGGCCAGAGCATCAGCTGGAACAGCTGGCTGAATCGCAGCAGGAATACAGATATGCCCACTTATGTTAATGGTAAGATATGGTTATAGGATGATAGGCATGAATTATTTTTTGATGGTGTTTGTCAGATATGATTTTTTTTTTAAATCAAAATTAGTTACTACCGTATTTTTCGGAGTATAAGACGCACCTTTTCCCAGTGCATTTTATACACTGAATACAGTATTTTTGGCCTCCCGGAACCCCTCCCCCCCTTTGCAAAAATGGATATACAGAGGGGTTGGGAGGCTTGCAAAGTGGTCCTGGGGGCTGGGGGGGGGGGGCAAAATCAAGCAAAAAACCTGGTTTTTGCTCGCTTTTGGTCCCCCAGGCCCCAGGAGCACTCTACAAGCCTCTGCAAGCCCTCCCCCCCCCCTTTCTTTTTTTTTTTTTCAAAAAATGATGCGTGCAGAGGATTTGGGAGGCCTGCAGAGTGCAGAAACGTTTTTAAAAAAATTATCTCTTCAAAATCATGGTGCGTCTTATACTCTGGTGGATCTTATTGTCTGAAAAATACAGTACTTGAATTATGGACTTAATGAGCTAGAATAATAGGATAGCAGCCTGGAAGATAATTATTCCTTCCCATTATTTACTACATTTTTCTAGTAACAATCTAACCTAATTTCTGGAAAATGTTTATTTGATAAAGTTAAATGGTGAAGGCTTTGGCTGTTTGGAAAGTGTGCCATGAGCTTTTAAAGATTAATCTGGTTAAGTGTATGTTACATTACACTCTGTGCACAATTATTAGGCAGGCTGTATTTGGGAGGATTAATTTCATTGTTGAACAGCTACAGTGCTCTCGCTCAATCCAAAATTTTAGTAAACCTCAAATCTGAACATTAAAAAAGTAAAAGTGAGATTTTGGCTTTCTTGTGAGAATATCTATGTGGGCACTATTATTAGGCAACTATTAGTGTGCAGAACTATTATGCAACTAAATGAAAAATCAAAATTTGCCCATCTCATTTATTTTTAATCTGTTAAAGTGAGACTAATAAACAAACAACACAAAAAATGCAAATAAACATTTCTGACAGTTCACACACACAAGAAAACCAGTGACCAATATAGCCACCCTTCTTTTCAGTAAGAGTCATAAGCCTTCTATTCATGGAGTCTATCAGTTTCTTGATGTGTTGACAATCAGCTTTTTGTGCAGCAGCAACCACAGCCAACCAGACACTGTTCAGAGAGGTGTACTGTTTTCTTTCACCGTAAATCTCCTGTTTAAGAAAGGCCCACAAGTTCTCAGTAGGGTGTAGATCAGGTGAGGAAGGGGTCATGTCATTATTCTTTCATCTTTAAGGGCTTTACTGGCTAAATCACGCAATGGAGTACTTTGATAAATGTGATGGAACATTGTCCTGCATAAAAATCATGGTCTTCTTGAAAGCAGGAAAAAGCAGACTTTTTCCTGTACCACTTCTTAAAGAAAGTATCTCCTAAAAACTGGCAGTAGGTTTGGGAGCTGAATTTGAGTCCATCTCCAACCCAGGAAGGTCCAACTAGCTCACATTTCATAATACTAGCCCATCTCAGTACCCCACCTCCACCTTGGTGGCATCTGAGTCGAAGTGGAGCTCTGTGCGCATTATTAATCCAGCCACAGGCCCAGCCATCTGGTCTGCAGAGTCACTCTCATCTCATCAGTCTATAGAACTTTGAAAAATCTGTCTTCAGATATTTCTTGGTCCAGTCTTACCACTTCAACTTATGTGTCTTGTTCAGTGATGGTCAGATTTCCTAACCTTGGCCATGTCTCTGAGCATTGAACACCTTGTACCTCTGGGCACTCCATGTAGGTTGCAGTTCTGGAATATGACAGCACTGGGGGATAATGGAGTCCTGGTAGCTTCACGTTTGATTCTTCTCAAATCTTCGGCAGTTAATGTGAATCTTTTTCTTAACATGTTTCTTGCAAATCTGTTGACTGTTTGCAACAAAACGTTTGATGGTTCAGTGATCACACTACAATATCTTAGTAATTTCAAGAATGCTGCATTTCTCTGAAAGACTTTTTACAATTTTTGACTTTTCAGAGTCAGTTAAATCTCTCTTCTTGAATAGCAGGGACTTAAAACTGGAAAAGACAAACAATAGTTGTTAGCAATGGGAACTTAAAGTGAAGTTGGATATTGTAATAGGCCCCTGAACTTTGTAACAAGAAGGTGTCGGTTAGAGACTAAATAATGGTGAAGAAAAGAATGCTGGGCTTTGAACGACTGTCGCGTGTGTGTGTGTGTGTGTGTGTGTGTGTGTGTGTGTGTGTGTTGTATGTTCAAGGTTGTATTTGTATGTCTTATATAAAAACATTTTTTTAAACTAATAAAGATTACTTCAAAAAAAATCTCTCTTGGCCTATTTTGCTTGAGGAAAAGAAGCTGCCTAATAATTATGCACACTTTGATATGGAGTGTTGATCTCCTTAGGCCACACCCTCCCACATTATTCAAATACACATCATCTAATATGCTTCTATCCACTAAGCATTGTAATGTATACAGCTTGAAGGCGGAAAATATGCATAAAAGTGAATGATATGGTCAGAATACTCACTTGCCTAATAATTGTGCACACAGTGTATTTTCAAAATGATTATAAAATCTGGTTGTTCAGCTGAATTTAAAAAATGGCAACAATAAAAATTAATGAAATGAGATGCTCAAAATATATGTGTAGCTTTTGGACTCCTTTAGATTCTGATGCTATCATTTGGATTCTTAAACTGACCATGGTTTGGATAGGTGCTCCAACCCCTGATCTGCATACAGCTCTGGACAGCTAGTAATGCAGCCCCACAACATAATAAAAAATAAATGAAGTTTGTTATTTATATACATTAACTATATTATATAGTTTATGTGTGACCTAAAATTCCTCTTCACTAAGTACATCTCAGAGAAGTCAAAAGGTTGGAGAACCATAGTCCATATTTCTCAGTCTTACCAACTTGTTTGGAATTTACGATTCTCAGCCATTGTACTGTGATTTGAAATCCAAATATCTTAAAGCCACCAGTGTTGGAAATACTGGCCTAATATATTTTTCCATTAGTATTCTCCGGGTTGAGGAACGTTTTATGTTTGATGAAGGCAGTTTAGTCCAAGGATGGGTAGAAGAAAAATTGAGAACTATTAATCTCTACAGAATAAGGCTTTTTGCAATAAAATTGGAACCAAAAGTTCTTTTCTCTCTCTTTTTTATTTTCTACCAGGGGTGAAAATTGAGATCTGCTTGCTTAGTGGAGAAAGCCTCCACATCATAGAATTCCATGGAACTAAGGTGGGAGATGTTGCCACTGGAATCAGCAGCCAGGTAGATATTGCACAGAACAGCCGGTCTTTTTTTGGCTATGTATTAAAATAGAGTTTTTGGTGAAGGAAATATAATTTTTGCAAGGCAACTTTTCTATAGCAGAAGATGCACAATAATGACTTTTATCTCTTAGATATTGTTGAAGTGGGTGCGACTTACAGTTTCCAGTCCAACCTGAGGATTTGGGATGCCATAGCTCTGCCCCAATGGGGCATATTAGCCTAGTTTGGGGAGGGGCTGGATGTCTCTGAAAGATTTAAAATGCTACTTTATTCATATTTTTACTATTTACTACTATATTTAAACATAGTACGTGATTTATTCCATCCTTACATCCATCCCGGACCAAGATTTGTATTAGTCCAGAGGTGCGCCAGGGGTCACTAAACAGGGATCTGGTGGGTTCACGGGGTGATTTGGCAGATTTATACAGGCATTAATTAGGATTGCCAGTAATATGTGCCTATAATATAATGGGTTTTGTTTACCTGGTTTTTATCTATTGTTTTCTTAGATACCAGCCCCTGCATTCAGCTTCTTCACAAAAGAAGGCGATCCTGTTCATTGTGATATGGAGGTCCCTGATTCAGGCATTGAACTTCAGTGCACTTTGGCTCCTGATTGTAGTTCTGGATGGAAGTGGAGGGTCAAACATGGTCAGTTAGAGAAGCGGCTGTAAAGTCTTTTCCCTCCTCACTTCTTATATTGAAGCAAATGCGACTGCAGAAAAATCAATGCAGTAATTCGTTGGTGACAGCTGGCTGCCAAAGGAGATTATAGGTTCCTTGTCTGCTGCTTTGCCACATCCAGTGCCTATGGATGGTGTTGTGGGATGAACGTCTATCGAGAATTGAATGACTGGACTGCATTTAACAAAATCAACCTCAGAAGCTTGGAAACATAAATTGCTATAGTTTAGGCAGATAAATCTTCCTTAATCCCACTATCGAGGACTATCCCAGCAGTGGTTTTTTGGGGTGGGTGGGTTATTTTTTAACCTGTCTTTTTTCAGTTTGAACACTTAATATTGCTTCTGAATTCTTTGGAGAAAAATATGACCTCCAATATAACAGCCAGTGTGTAATGTGTGCATAACCAACATATCTCTGCAGAAGCAATAACTTCATCACTCATACAGAAACTCTTTTACTATATGTTATTTCATTTTCTTCCTGTACAATTTACAGCAGGCGTGTTCAACTTGCGGCCCATGGGTAGCTGGTACTGCGGCCTCACAATATTATAATATATAAATATATAAAAGGAAGTTTGTTATTTAGATACATTAACTATACTATATATTTTACTTGTGGTCCAAGACAATTCTTTTCCATTCTGTGTGGCCCAGGAAAGCAAAAAGTTTGCACACACCTGTTTTACAGAGTTAAAATCAAATTCTTATTGGGAACTTTTAACTACCAGTCTGAATACAAATAGTTTTTTTTAATATTAAACAGATCATACTTTTCAAGAGAGAATTAATTTTTATTTTTTATCATTCTAAATCAGAGAGAACCACAGCAATCTATAACTGTTTTATGATATAGAAGGAAGCCTTTTTGAATGCACCAAGGCTTACTCCAGTCTAAATGCTCATTAGATTCCCTCTATCCCAAGGATAATTTGAAGCAAAAATCTAAACTTGAGATAGTTTAGGCAAATCCTTATAATCTTATTTTTAGTTGACCAGATTGATTTTATTAGTTTTGATAGGTTTTGTGTGAAGAAATCTTTTCATGTAAATCAGGGGTCTCAAACTCAATTTACCTGGGGGCCGCTGGAGGCAGAGTCTAGGTGAGGCTGAGCCGTATAAGGGATTCACTCCCCCTGCAGGCTGCACTAATATACTTTCATATCACAGTGGGGGCCACAAGATACCGTCCTGCGGGCCACAATTGGCCCGCAGGCCACGAGTTTGAGACCCCTGATGTAAATGAATATCATTGGACTAGGGTGTAAGAGGAATAAAGTATATGGTATATAGCAGAGGTGTCAAACTCAAGGCCCAAGTGCCGGATCCGACCTGCGGGGTGCTTTGATCTGGCCCACAGGAAACAGCAAAGGACCAGCCCACAGTGCCTCTGCCAGAAAAAAACTGAGCTCAGGAGGGCTGCATGCGGTCCTCCCGAGCTGTGTTTTCACTGGCAGAAGGTTGCAAGTGGCTGTCCCAGCCAAAAACGGAGCTCATTTTTGCTGACAGAATGTTCCGGCCTCCACAGGCGCTCCCAATATGAGTGACCATGCCCTCCCCGGCCGCCTGACGTCAAACACCCGACGACTACAGCTAGTCCAGAATGCGGCCGCGCGGGCAATTATGGGTACCACCAGGTACTCCCACGTAACACTGCTCCTGCGCAAGCTACACTAGCTACCTGTGGCCTTTCGGGTGCGCTTCAAGGTGTTGATTACCATCTTTAAAGCGCTCCATGGCATGGGTCCTAGCTATCTGCGTGATCGTATCCTACCCCACACATCGCTTCGACCGATTCGCTCACACAGAGAGGGACTTCTCCGGGTGCCGTCCACCTGGCAATGCCAACAGGGGAAGGGCCTTCTCTGTGACGTGCCCAATCCTCTGGAATGACCTACCCCCTGAACTTAGATCTATCACGGACCTCCGCTCCTTCCGTCAACAATTAAAGACCCATCTTTTCCAGCAGGCCAGCCTGGCCTAACCTATCGTACCAGCCTAGTTTTAGTAAATATTACCAATCGGGTTTTTACGATATAAATTTAAACAAGGTACTTTTTAACACAGGGTAAAACATTTAATTTAGTTTTAATTATTTATAATTTGTTATATATATATATATGTTCTTAAATTCCTGTACACCGCCCCGAGTCTCTTCGGAGAGAGGGGGCGGTCAATAAATAAATACATAAATAATAAATAAATAAACACAACCTTGATGTGGCCCTCAATGAAATCGAGTTTGACACACCTGGTATATAGTCATCCCTTTCTCTTGATAGGTGCAAAGATATTTCATTCACAAAACCTCATCTGGCATGTTCTGAGGTACATCTGCAATGTGTTCACTCATAATTGTTTTTGGTTGAACTTTGAAGTGATATAGAAAAGATAAATCCAATTGACAAAATTGGAGGGGGGAGGAAGGACTTTAAACGTGTCTGATTGTTATTCCTCTCTCTCAAAAAAAGGAACATTTGTGTTTGAGGGCAGTAGACCAGCCTGAATTTAGTTGCCTAAATTCCAACTAAATTTTCAACATTTTCTACTTCCTCTCCCAAACATGCCTACTTATTTACGAAGGACCAGCCATTCTGGAGGGCAACATCTTTTCAAATGTAATTCTTAGGCAGCTGGAATGAATGTGTAAATTACAAAAATTTGGCCATAGAGCAACTCTAAACTCTATAATATTTTTCCTTCTAAAAGTCTAATTTCACATCGGAGTTGTGAACATCTTCATTTCTAACTTGACTTCACTATTGGATAATAAAATTTGTCCGCTGCTGGCTTCTAAATCTACTGCAATTTTAAACAAGTAGATTATTTTCTAGAAGCTTCAAGTTGTGCCTTAACAATTGGTTGTTTCTTAATTGGCAAGAGGCTTTTGTAGTCTGGTCTATTAGAACTTTTACTGCTGCATTTGAAATCTTGCTTGAATATCCTGCTAATTTGGTCATAGTTGTGCTCTAAGAGGCAATATCTTTCCAGGTGGTACAACAGAATGCTGAAAAAGGCCACTGAGTGTTTATGATTGTATGTAATTTCATTTGTCTGAAGTTCATGTTGTGGTCCCTATTTAATTATGTGCAAAATTAAACGCTATTCAGAATTGGAATCATTGCTCTTGCAATTCAGTAACCTAATGAACTTAACGGAATTTCGTGGTTTACAAAATTGCCATAAGTATTGGGAGACACTGGTTAAAATACCTCTTCAGGACCATGATGTTTGTTGAAAAGGGCAAGCAGCCTCTTATTTTGCCATTGAAAACTAAAATGTATAAGTACTGTTGTTTGGGACTGCAATCTGTAAAATCATTTTGTATTGTATTCTCTCAGTAACTGGTAGAGTTCATGTAAAAGAAGGAGGTTTTTTTTTTTGAAATGCAAGACTTTATTATAAAGAATAAGAATTAGTATAAGAAACCTATTTGACATTAATTCATTGTGGGCAGCAACACTGTGGGTGGAAACAGCATGAAAGATTTGAGGCGTTGCTCTTGGGAACTTCCAAGACTTCTTCCTCCTTTGTTCCTTCAGGGACCTGGGTGCTTTTATCCAACCACCTGAACCAGCTGATTTGGAGAAATGCCATGGAATCATCACTTAACAAATCTCTTTTCAGTTTGACTGCAGGAGGCTCAAATAAAGCATTCTCTTAGGGTCACCTGGGTAGGTTTCTCGACAATATATTTGCGTTGACAATGATGTTGGAGCTGAACAGCAGTTTTTGTGACTGATGATCAATGAGTCTGAGCCAGGTTCTGAGCCAGGGCCTCCTTGAGAGCAAGGGCTTGGTTGAGTTCTCTAAGCTCCTTTGACAGCTAAGCTAGCTGGAGGGCATGCTGAGCAGTGTAGTTGTCTAAAAACAGGAGAGCCTCCAGTTTTATTGCGGGCGTTGAACTGATTTTCTCCAGCATCTCCGACTGCTCCATTTTTCTCCAGAAGTGAATGGTCTTTTCCCATCAGAGATTTTCCACAGGCTCACCCCATAGCCTGCCGGCACGGCTCCAAAAGGATCCCGAAAGGGAAACCACAGCAGATCTGTCCCTTACTCACCTGGCATTAGTGAAAGAGTTTAGTTGTTCTAATATATCTGGATAGATGAGTAAACTCTATTTTTTGCTGTCACCTAGTTTCAAGTTGGAATTCAAGGAATGGTTTTTTAAAAAATTGTAGAGAAGAAACTGGCTGCAGAGCCAATCACAGCTGTCAATCTATTCCTAACTGTAGATATTAAAAAAAACAAAAACAAATTGCCCTCTATAGATTGTACAACTTGAGCTTATCCATTCTGTCTGTGGAAAGGAAACAGCTCCTAGTTGCCAATGAATTTCTCTTAAGTTTTCCTAAAAACATAATCTGTGGAAATCTTGACTCTTTCAAGCACTTTTCTTAATTTGCAAGAATGGCTGACTTATCCAATCAAAAGGAAAAAAAAGTAGCAGAATGATGCATCTAAATGCAACAGGGGAGTAAACTACCGTCACAGTTAGAAAAATCTGAAAGTTTATCATGATATCTAAGGTATCTGTGGCTGTAATCCAGGGGTCAGTTCTTAAAACATCAATCTACTTACAGTATGTTGATTCCTGTGAATGAAGTAGCAGACCCTAAATCAAGAAATAGAGATCTAATATACAGAAAAGCACAATATTTTTTCTTCTTCATTATATATTTTCTCTATTTGTTTTGGTTTTTGGTATAAAGAAGTTATTTTGTCAGATTTGCATTGTGATGACATAATAATAGTGAACTCGGATCATATTATGTCTCTGCGTGTGTATTTTTTTTAAAACTGTGATATATAAATCAACTCTGAAGCATCAAGTCAAGCCATGATGGCATATTGAACAAATGATGAAAATCATTTGGTCATAGTATTTAGGAGCACTATGTAAACCAAGCCATTTTTTAAAAAGAGAATTTAGGCTAAAATGTTAGCTTTCTGTGTGGAGAATTTATTAACTTCCTTGCTTGTTTAAACTGTTAAATAACTAACATGCTTGCAAAAATGAACTTAGAAGCTTGCCTATTTTTTCAATGTTAAAATTATATTGGTTTTGAAAAAGCCAGGAGATGGAATGCTAGAAAGTCTCAGTCTTACAGCCTGTTATCTTAAATACTTTTTCCTCCAGTTCAGCTTCAGAAATGCCAAAAAGCTTTTTAAAATGAATGGAATGAAATAATTATTTGGAACAGCTCTTTAGATTGGAGTTGCTTTTGCCAAAACCAGGGTAATAACCAGAGTGGCCTAAAGATCCTTTCAAACTGTATTCTTAATACTTCAATTAAAAGTGTTCATTTTGTTGTTTTCAATTTAAAAATATTTTTAATGCAGGGAGAAAGAGGAAAGTAAGAACATAGAAATAGATTTTAAATGAAAATCATGTGATGCACTGAACCACAAACTTGCCAGCGATATTTAGACTAGTGTATTCTGAAGACCTGTGCTGTGTTAGTTTATGGTTCAGTCCAGAAAAGTAAATTTTATTAACTGTGGATCATCATGTTATACAAGCACAATATATATTGTCTGTGATTCTGTGAAAATTAAGAATGACTGATGTTATTTTTAACTGTCAATAAAGTTGTAATCCTAATGAAGGCTAAATGTACCTTTTTTCAATCAAGGAGATTAAATCACAGTGCCTTTAGCTCTTATTTTGATGGTGTGTATTTATTTAGCTAGATGTTTGTCTACTGTTTCTCTTTTCTTTAGAACTTTGGCTAAGGATGGGTGAATATCTAAAAATGTTGTGGTTACTCAGTAATGACCAAGTGTAATTTATGAATTTGCAACAGGGTGTATACAACCTCTGTGATTTTGGTGCAGATATGGCAGTCTCATACCAAAACCGGCATACTGTCTCCCACAGTGAATTCTGTGGGAAGACCATAAACTACCTCATGCTTATGTTCGGGGCTGTCTGTTGTCCTTTATAGTAGGGATTGCTTCATAAAAAAATTAATGCCCAACATTGATAAGTGTTTGACTTTTGAAGAAAGATTTCATTTTCCACATCTTAAATTGTAATTCATACCCCTTACAATTGATTTGTAACTTTGGAATAAACATTTGAGAATAAAATTCTTACCAATTATGGGGAAAGCTGTGAAAGAGCCATTATCAGGAGAGCTGCTGCAAGATTTGGCTTTGTGAATCAGTTTGACAAGTACCCTTTGCCAAAACAACACTAGAAAAACTATTTTTACCCATGTGCAACTGAAAATCTCAACTCATAAGTCCTGGCACTTCTTAATTCCCCTCCATGTTGCATCTCATCCAATTCGAGGTCTATTTTGTTGTCTGGATCCGAAACAATGCTCATTGAAGTTTAGTAATTTGGCCTTGTCATAAAATGCAAGGCTGAATTTTGTAAAACCAAAATAGTCACCCTTTTGGATCTAGATAACATTGCAGGTTTCAATCTTTGATTCAAATCATACAACAGGAAGGGTTTTAAACTATTGTGGGAATGACTGGTCTTCAATAAAGTTCCAAGTTCATCCATGGACCACTTGAATACTTAGTAAGGATACCTAAGTGGTATCTTTAGACCAGCCATTTGTCATTAGCACAGCCCAGGGTGGCTGGTGGAATAAAATGGAGATCCCATGAAAGTCACCTTAAGTCTCAAACAAACATGGGTTTACAAATCAAATAAATGGTGGGATATTCATGTACATTCATAGCATTTTGGCTTAGTGTGGTGGAAACCTGATCTGAAAATTTAGAGTACTGTACATATTTTAATCACAATAGTAGAGTCGGAGACCAGAGTCTACTAATTATATAAGCAAAACTGTAGTATCGCAGCAAAGGTTAGCCTCTCAAACATTTGATTTCTGAAAATGATCAATTTATCTATGCAACATATAGTACTCAGGGGGAAATCGTTCTGAATCTATCATGGATTAACAACAGATATGCTTGCAGTACAAAAATGTTTCTATTTCCCTGGTTGAACTGGGACATTGAAAACACATTCTGAAAGGCAAACTACATCTGCTGAGAAAAAGTGCATGGATATAGCCACCTGCTATTTGAACTAAGTTGCAACATCTTTTATGTGTCACCTAAACTGATGGTTTTATTCCTTTTGGAGGGCAGGAGGAGAAATAGCCTGTGAAGTCTAGGTGGCAATAGTGTAGGTGGCAGTTTTTGCCATTAGTGGTAAAGTAGGTGCTTGTAATGCTGTTCACTGGGATAGTTTTTCTCAATCATATCATCTGGAGGGTATGAAGCTTGAGAAGACTGAAAACTCATTATTTAAAAACCAGACAAAGATGATGTGTAGGGCAAGTAAGTTTTAAGTGTACCAAGTTGTGTAGTCTCTAAACACTTTGGCTTTTCCTACATCTTGAACAGAGTTCTGAACTATATCATGGGCTTTATGATCATAGGATGTATCTATAGACATTTTGATATTATTGAAAATTGTATTGGTTGATTTTTTTGCAAGTGCAGTTTTGAATATTTCCTGTCTTAAGAATCCAGCCCAGTGTACCTCCAAAACAGTAAGAACATAATTTTCATTGTTACAATACATGTATTATATTCTCTCATTTGTTAACTTGCTTTGGATTAAATGCAATTCACAAACCATATATAAAAATAATGTATACAAAGTAACAAGTCATGTAGAGCATTGTGGCTCATCTACAGGATTCAAGGCATTTTAAGAAAATTAAGATCCACATTCAGTTGTTTTACTAACCCTCCCTCCCCTCACCTTTCCCCTTGCTCCCAGACATGGCATAAAGAATTGTGCTATTCTGAGCATTTGCTGCTATAATTTTAGTTTTTCTTAAATTATGGGGAAAGCAATGGTAGCCTAAAACTGGGCTTCTAAGCGTATCTAGTCTACAGCAAGTTTGGGATGGACAGTAGGGACCTGGCCATAGTATTGCTAAAGGCGGTTAAGGATTTTGTTTCATCCAAGTTGAGACTGAACAAATTTGTCCATGCATATCTAATCTCTCCTGAAATAGGTAGTTATTGCTGTGAAGCTTGCATGCTGGAGTTTGAGAGGGAAAGCAAAAGTGCAACACTGCATAAGTGTCCCTGCAGGCATAAAGTGCTCCAGATGGAGCCAGATTATACAAAATGATGGTATTGTAACCCATGCCTCCTGCACACCCACCCACCCAAAAAAGAGGGGCATGAACATGTTGCTCTTTCCCCCTATATATTTTAGGAGATATAATTAGTTCTCCCTCAGCAAACGAAGGAAAAGCTAGGATCCATAAAAATCTGGTTTGATTTGGGAGAGGGAGTAAGATGTATTGTTGCTTGTGCAGTGGAACTACAAAAAATAAAAAAGGGAAAAAAGGGGGGTGGGAAGCATTTTTCATGAGTTCATCCTATTCCCCAGGCTTCCAGAAAGTAGGGAAACATGCATTTGGATTAGGATGTGGTATCCTTCAGGTGAACTAACAGTTTGTAACTCTCAGTATAGAATTATAATTATGCATTGCAATGATGAAATCTTTATTAAAGATCTGGGTTATCTAATTACTGTCACCTCCACTCTATATTTTTCTGTCTCTTGTAGTAAAGCTCATAAGAGTATACATCTGAAAATTAGAAGTGGGGAGATAATGTATTATTTATAATACGTAATATGTACTGCCAGCAACCCGCAAGAAAAAATTATTCAGCCCACAGAAGAATGACACCATGTGGCAAGGAAAACAACAGCAATTCCCATAACCAGTGTGATTGTCACCAATACTCAGAATGAGTAGTTTTTGAAAGTGCCAAACTTTTGCTAAATCCTGAGATGCTGTTCAACTGATCGGATTAACTCCCTAGACCGATTGTTGTGCTAGAAAAGGATGCTGAATTCATTAAATATTCAAGAAGAATATATAATCATGGGAAACTATTTGCTAGAGAGGGAGAAGAGCAACCTTGTTTTCAATGGGTTTGTAATTACATTGGATGCAACTGTGATCATGCAGTTACAGTTGACATGTAGTTGAAAGTGAAATATAGGTCACAATAAGGGGCAGACCTGGACTATATGGAAATGTATAAAGACAAAAAAGTATTCATAATTCTAAGGAAGCAAAGCATAATTCTAAGGATTATGTGCCCAGAACCATTCATGAAATTTTGCAAAAGATAAGGCTACAGGCCACTAGAAGCCAACTCATCATATAACAGAAAGTTGAAATGCTGAATATGATTTGGATTCTAAAGGGATGAAATTAATGCAGCACCTTTGCAAAAAAATTAAAAAATGCTGGAATAGGATGCTATTGTATCCAGGGTGTTTGCTCCACTCAGAAACAGCTTGGATTTACTAATTAATTAGCCCTGTTTTGCTATGTTATAATGGCTTAAATGATCCTGAGGTTACATTTTCCCAGGAAGTAATCATCCTACAAGTACATCAGTACTTAGACAAACATAATTTTTGTGACACTTGAAAGAAAACAGACAATCATCTTCCACCTTGCCTCTAGGATAGAAGCAGAATTGAAAAACTAAAATAGAATGAATGCCCTAGATAAGGAAACCAGAATAGATTGGATAGAAAAGAAAGCAGGGAGAAAGGATCTGGATCAAATTGCTTTCTTCTTCTTTAGAGGCAGCAGCCGCCACAAAGATTTTTGGAAGTGGAAGATGTTTCTTATTGATTTGGTGGTGGAGGTTTGTAGCACCATTGGCTGTCCCTGTTATTAGAGACTTGAGCCTCCCCATCCTGCCCACTGCTGCCATGGTAGGTCAGTCAAATGTGGCCAAGATTATAGTTACTTATTAGATGAAGAAATATTGTTGATCCAGTGGGCAACATAGCCAGCAGGATTTACATGTGCAAAGGTTATAATTAAGTGTGTATGTGGGGAGGGGAGAGGACAGTCATCCTGGCCTGAGTCCCTTTGTTCCTTGGTGGGAAAAGTCTTTGGTCCAGGCCTCTTGGTCTGAGTCCTTGCTTCACCCAGCAAACCAAGGCTTATTTAGCTTGTTCTCATTCAAATCTGTCACAGTGAGATCTCGGAGGTCGCCTGGAGAATCTGCCCAGTGGTTCGTTTTTTGCCACTCTGCCGACCAGTGTCCCCCCGCCGGTATGGCTGGATACGTAGACCTGCCACAAAATAAAACAAAACTCAATTATGACTTTTGAAGCTACATATTCTCTACCCAGCAATTTTTTTTATAATGCAGAACATTTTAATACATAGGGAAGAAATTATTTTACCTGCTTCTCAGTATTCAGTATGTTTTGAAAAAAAATTGGAATTCCAGCCTTGAAATAGACTTTTGTTAAGAGTATCTAAAACTTGGCAGTTGCCAAGAAAACTAAATCTTTGCATCAGACACTAACATTCCAGTAAATATTAAAAAGAAGCATGCATCATAAAAGTACTTATCCTTTGCTCTTTACTTGGGAAATATATAAATATTTATCTACATATAAGCAAGATGGATATAATGGGGAGACAAGATTAAATCTCCAGTCACGATGCTCATAGAGAGTGCGTAATTTTCCTGGTTGGATGGGAATTTGAGGATAAAAAGAGGGTCTTGTGGTCCTTTCTGCCAGACTCAATGAGGATAGGCGCTCCAAATACATTCAGAGAATCTTCTCGCTGTTGGAAAGAGTCAATATGCCATGCTGATTGCTAACTGCCATGTTCCTTCCCCCAAATAAATTCTGCTGCTGACCAATGTTACCTAAAGCCACAAGCTACAGTGGGCTTTCTTCATTGAAGCTGGCATCGCAGAAGAGGCGAGATGAGCGTTTCCCCGTCCGAGCAGTAAAAGGAATAGTTTTCAAAGCTAAAAAAGGACAGTTCAGGGAAGAAAGAAAGGAATCAAAGAAAGGAAAACAGAAAGGAAAAGCAGTAGGCAAGTGAAAGAATGGATTGTTCAAAGAAATAATACCTCGATAGTGCAGCTGCATTACTGTACTTACTAAAAAAAGTTATCTAGGGAATGGCTACCTGCTCTCTCTTAGAGACTCTCCAGAGCCATCGAGTCTCCCCAACCCCATCTCCCCATGTCCGATTCAAGGTCAAGATGCTCTTGAGTGAGCTATTGGCTGAGTCAGTGCCATTTCCTTGGCAATAATATCTAAGTGATTACCCAATTTTTTTTCCTCCTTCCAGGTTTCTCAGTTTAGCAACAACCTCCTGTTACCAGGTGCTCCCCATCCAATACTAACAGATTGTTGCTGTGGAAAAAAGTAGGAGGCAGGAGGATTATGGATACCATCCTGAGTTCATGAACGAGCTGGAATAGAAACTAACTAACTAACTAACTAACTAACTAACTAACTAACTAACTAACTAACTAACTAACTAACTAACTAACTAACTAACTAACTAACTAAGGCTGAGCTCCCCAGTTTCTGAAATTGGCACAGTTGGCTAGATGCTGAGGCCATAATACAATATTAATCTCCAAATTCCCTGGATGTATTCTTTGAGAATCCAAGGCAGAGAAAGATACAGGTATGTCCAAATTTGAGTGTGGTATCTTGCAGGGGTTAGTAAAAGCAAATGAACGTGACTTTCAAAAGAAATGATAAGGCTTAAGGGCAAAAGGGAAGCATGTCAAAAAGTTACAAGTAACCGAAAAGCTAGTGTCAGAAACATCCTTTAAAGTCCCATAGAGCTTCAATATCATGTGCCCATGTATAGCTAGATTCTACCAATCTGTACAAAATTTGCTAGAGAAGATTTAAACAGACTGGCTTAAATCCAGATTTAGGTTACAGAAGTAGAGATACTTATTACCTCCCCCCACCCCCCGCAAGAAACTTTTCTGGGTTTCTGAAAAGGCTACATGGAGTATCATGGAAGACACAGGGAATTGAGGGGAAGGAGAGGAGAACCAGAAACGAAGGTACCTTCCATGGTCAGAGCTCTGCTCATACATCTTAATTTCCTATGGCTTTCAGGAGTTCTCCATTTTCACTATACTACAACTTGTTTTCTTCTACAAAGTTTCAATCCCCTGCATACTTTAGTGTTTTTCAGTGCTTGGAAGGGGAAATTTGCCTTCATCAATCCAGTTGTATATCTAAATCTAAACTCATCTTACTCATGGTGATTATTATTTGTACATTTGTATATAATTTCCTGAATTGTATTTTCTATTTCTGTTGATGGATTTAAATAGTTTAATGTTTTGATAATGCTTTGAGCATATTACCTCCAGGAAAAAAAAAGCAGGGTAAAACTAAGAAAAAAATAAGGAGTTCACATCTGCAATTAAGAAAATTAACTGTGAAGCTTCAATGGACCTTAGAAATGTGCCACATAATGATACCTTCTCAGGGAATGTGGCAGGTGCCCAAAGAAGTAAAAACCACATGCCAGCTTGTTGCTACACGGAGATATGCAGGAAGATCCTCAACAGTACCCATGCAGTGAAAAATATTGCTATACATTTGCTTTCCCACCTAGAACCAGGTATCTAAAGAGAAACAGTAATTCGGGGCAAATTATTTGTAGGTCACAAAGGATCACTTTTCTCTGTCAACAGGATTCTGAGCAGTTCTCACTTTAATCTTTGGGCCTCTAGGATGGATCTGCAGAGACTTCAGAATTTTTTGATAAACCTGCCAATTTCCCTTCTCACCTGAAATAATGTCTTCAATGGCACCATCTTTTTCTTCATAAATGAGAGGCTCTTTCACCATCTGCTTTTTCTTCAGCTCAGCTATGAGGTCCATCTGTTGTCGCTTGGCCTTATGGGTGGGAGACTGCTAAGGAAGAGAAACCGTTGCTATGGTTACCGTGTATCATGATGAAACTGAAGGTGTCTGTAAAGCCAGCTCACCCAACAGTGCCTTATAGAAAGTAAGCCCACTTATGGAGCAGGAGATGCTGTAGATTTTGGAACATGAGAAAAGGATAAGAAAATCTTAACCCATACCTTGGGTCCTGCCTGTTCCTCTTTGCCGGGGGAAACTGGCGCCTCTTCTTGGGCAGCAGCAGCTTCTTGCTTCTTCCACAGTTTTATATCTTCCTCTGCTTTCTTTATATTAGTGGAATGAGAAAAAAGCAATTATCCCATTAAGCAAAGATGTATATCTCAACTATATCACTGTTTTTCAACCTTAGTAACTTTACTGCTGAGGCATTCTGAGCAGTGAAGTTCACACACCTTAAAATTGCCATGGTTGAGAAACACTGATTTATTATACAATAAGATGCTTTCCTCTCAACGAAGATTATGGCCCATTTCTCCTTTGCAAGCTCTGCTTTTCTTTCTTTTAAATAACCCCATGTGCTATAGAAATGAGCTTTTAAGCTCACAGCATACATTCTCTTATCCCTAGTTCCCGTTTTCAAGAAACTGCACTTTCTTAGAAGCACAAATAAAGTGATTCATTATTCTTCTCTATTTTTTCCAACTGGTATAGTGTTCCCTCACATTTGGCCATCAATATTATTGTAATTCTCCTCACTGTTCACTGCATGAAAATCCATATATATATAGTCTATGAAATACCATGCAAAGTCTGCTCATCCACATACATTGGACAAACTAATAGGAGAATTGGTGCACGTATCTCAGAGCATAGGAATTCTGTTAAAAGACAAGTAAATACTTCCTCCCTCTTCCAGCACTTCCAAGCAACAGGTCATGAAATTGACTTTGAAAAAACCAAATTACTCTCCAGGACTGAACACTCCAACAGGAGAATGATTATGGAAGCTATTGAAATAGAAAAACATCCCCACAACATGAACAGACGCGATGATGCCTCCCGCCTGCCAGACATCTGGAAACCAGCTCTGGCCACTAAACGAGTCCCAGCCACTAAACAAGTCCCGGCCACTAAACAAGTCCCGGCCACTAAACGAGTCCCGGCCACTAAACAAGTCCCGGCCACAAACACTGGCACCATCATCAATCACTCTCAACAAACTCCATCTACCAATCAGGATGTGGCAAATCAGCCAACCAATCGGTTTAAAGTAGCACAGCCAACATTCCAACCCCTCCCACCTCCACTTACAGAAAAACTGCCATTTCAAATACAGCTCATTTGCAAAAAAGCAAAAGCAAAAGCCTGATGATGATGGGGGTGATCCCATCGAAACGTTGCAAAAACACCTTTAATTTTACACAGGAAAAGACCCGAATAAACCAAAATCTACATACCTATACCAGTGAAAATCTACGAAAACAAACATATATATATATATGTTTTCGTAGGTTTTCACGGGTGTAGGTATGCTGGCATAGCTGGCTTCGGGGATTTTCCCCTTATACACGGGAAAATCCCCGAAGCCAGCTATGCCAGCATATGATGGAGGTGATTCCATCGAAACGTTGCAAAAACAACTTTAATTTTACACGGGAAAAGACCCGAATAAACCAAAATCTACATATATATATATGTAGATTTTGGTTTATTCGGGTCTTTTCCCGTGTAAAATTAAAGTTGTTTTTGCAACGTTTCGATGGAATCACCTCCATCATCATCAGGCTTAGGCCTTGGCTTTCTTGCAAATGAGCAAGAAAGCCAAGGCCTAAGCCTGATGATGATGGAGGTGATTCCATCAAAACGTTGCAAAAACAACTTTAATTTTACATGGGAAAAGACCCGAATAAACCAAAATCTACATACCTATACCCGTGAAAATCTACGAAAACACACACACACACACACACACACACACATATATATATATAAATTATATGAAAGCCACAAAAAAAAAAATCAAAATGGTAAGGGTGGCATTAATCAATCTCAAGCTTTTTTTATACTAGAAGGAATTAAGATGTAAGAATGAGCTGATATTATTGGAAGAAACTCTTGCTTATGTACTACAATTACATTCCTGCAATTTTTTTGTGAATATTATCAATAGTGCTTTACCACAAGGTTGTTTTGTATCCCCACAGTAATAATTGTCATGAAAACAATAGAAATTAGCAGCAAATGCCATGCAAATGTACAGAATGATATTTCAAAATGAGACATGAAAATGGGAGAATTTCCATGATGAAAATAGCTTAATAGTTGCAGTCAACTAAACAATGTGGAAGAGAACTGATGGACTCAGTCAACCTCCCCCCACCCCTGAATAGATCAACTGACACTGAACAATTTTCATAATTATTTAATTAATTTCTACACCACAATTATTGTCTCTGCTTTACATAGATTTAGTGCAGCCCTCTCCAATGTGATATCCTCCAGGTTTAATGGAATTATGTATTTCATCACTCTCAGCCCAGGTGACCAATGGGGTTTTAGGTAAAAGAAAAACTGATTTAGTATATATTTCAATAATTCAAGGTTCCTTATATTCATCTTCTGACCCAGCTTTACAAACCTTCAGTAGAGGGAACTACCTTGATAATCTTCATATTGCAAAAGTAACACAGGAAAACAGAAGAGAGCAGCCATCTTGAGAATCCATGATTCAGGCAAGAGATGAACCCAAATAGTCTCCTTGGGTCATTAGGCTAAAACATTAGGCTACAACATATTGGAAATGGTTTTTTTTTACCTGGTATGCTTTAATAAAGCGTACAAATGTAGGGAAGAACATAGTTGGGGGAGTAGTCTTGGGATTCTCCCCAAAATACTCCACTGTTGACTCGTAGGCCTCCTATGGAGCAAGTAAAAACAATAACTGACTCACACTTATGGTTATGAGAGCCATTCTGTCAATCAAAAACTCTATTATATCTGTCTATCCATCCATCCATCCACCCACCCACCCCCTACAAGGTGATTCTAGGTGGCTTAAAATTATAGAAACAAGTAAAAAGAGCTAAAAGATTAAAACAAACCAACATTAAAATATTATTAAAAACTGCTCTACAACCATGCCTATAAGAGCCAAGAGTGCACAGGACAGGGATGAGATCTTTTTATCCTGTCAGCCACCTCCAGTGGTGAGCAGCCTTCTCAAGGCTCCAGGGCAACCGGCAAAGCCAGGCCTTGATACTCTTCCAGAAGATGAAAAGGAAGGGATAGTTCTGACCTCTAATGAAAGAATGTTTCACAAGGATAGGACCACTTCCCCTTGATCCTGCCTGCTTCAATTTCTTAGCAGACAGGATCTGTAGCAGGCCTCTTTTGCTGGCACAAGTGATGGGGCAGGTTTGTCCCATCAGGGAGAGACAGCTCCTCAGATATCTTGGACCCATGCCGTATAGGATGTTAAAGGTAACAACCAATACCCTGAATTGGGTCTGGAAGCTAACTGGCAGCCAATGCAACTTGCGCACTTATAAGTAGAGCTTTAGGACCACCTAAGACTGCGCACCATTGCATTTTGCATTAACTGCAGCTTTTGAATACTCTTCAAGGGTAGCTTAATATAGAATGCATTGCAGTAATCTAGTCAAGAGATAGGGCATGAATGACCATGGACCATGGGCAAGGCCTCATGATCCAGGTAGGGGCACAACTGGTGCACAACTCAAAGGTGTGCACAAAGGTCCTCCTAGCCACCCAGTTGATAAACTATCAGATCCTCTTGCGCCCACAGCATTATGTCTGGGGTCTGTTGAAGCCTATTGTCTCCCATTCCGACCCTTATAGCCTCCAGGCCCAGAGAAAGGGCAGTCACAACATCGCTTGCATTTTAAGTCTTTGGCTTTATAAGAGTGTATAACATCCATTTAAAACATGCTTTATGGTATGGGGGGTTCATAAATAGATTGTGGAAAAAGAAATACAGTTCTGATTTCCCAACATGTGGATGAATTCTCTTCCATGCCCATAGACACGCTGTGATACCTCTTTTAAATAAAGAGATATCACAGCTTTCTGGTTATTTTTGTTATGGCCTGCCAGGGGCAAGTGGAGCTGGCAGAAGATTCGGACAGTGAGAAGGTTGGGGAGGTACCTGGGACAGTCCTGGAGTCTGAGGAAGATTCTAACAAGTGCTCTGTGCACTCAGAGACAGAGATGGAGCCAGGGCACATCTGACAGTTATCAGCTGCCTTCAGAGTCAGACATCAGCAAGGCAGACAAACAGCTGGAGCCTGTTCCCAATGCGCGTATGTGCAGAGTTGCCAGATGAAGGGAACAGCTAAGGAACAAGGGTTGACTTGGGAGTAAGGCCAGAGGTGGACGATGAATGGCCCCTCCCATAGGGAATAAAAGAGGAGCGAAAGGGGAGAGGTTTTTGCAGGAGACAATTAGTTCATTCCTGCATTCTTGCCAAGTATTGCGGCATCTGAAAGATATCAGCCTGGCCACTCTCCAAGCCTGATAAATGTCAGTAATTGTGAACTATCTTGAAAGACTGTGGGAGAAGAAAGACTTTGCTGGAGAGGAATTCACTATAAATTAAATAAAAGGGGTTTGTTGGTATGATGACTCAGCTACGTGCTGCGCCTTACCTGCGCAGTTTTACTGTCTGCCTGAAGCTTTTCCATCATTTCTATGTTTGTCTTTAGGAAATCCTTGAGTATGACACTGTCATCCTGGCGCATGAATTCTTTGCGTGCTAACTCCATGCCCCGCTGTAGGCTTCTCACATCTTGAAGCACACTGTCCAGTGACACTACAAAGATGGTAAGGAAAGAGAAAAGGCATGGAGAGGTGAAGCAAGAACAGCCAGTCTGGATTACTTCTGTCTCACTTACTTTCACTTTTAGAGTCATCATTTTTATAGGGCAGACGCTCTTCTACCTATTGCCATCCTATATTTTTCATAGTCAAAGAGAAAAAGCAGCACTCTATTTTTCATTAGGAAAGAGACTCACTGTTCTCTTCTTTCCCATAATCTACCACTCCATACCTGTCCCTGCTTTGTCCAGAAAATGCAGCTCGCTGGAAAAGTTCAGGAACTCAGGATATTTTTCTTGGATCACCCGCACTATATAATGAAGTAGTGTCTGTTTCCGGTCTGTTGATTTCATGTCCAGAAGCTACAGAGAAAAATAGCAATTAGGTTAAGAAAAAAACTAAGATATCACGACATTACAGAACACCTACCCTTTCTGTTGCTGCAATTTTCTTCCCACCTCTTCTTAATTCCCATGGGTTTGGGTGATGTATTTTATAAACATACCTCTGATATTGTGAAGACATGTCCTTGGAGTACAGTACTATCACTCCTGATAACTTGAACATCATCAGGGAATCCAAGGTAAGGAAATGCTGAATGGCTCATACTATAGGAGCTTGGGAAAGATTACTGGAAAGCACAATCTACTGCTATTATGAAAGTCTGTTTGAAATGCTCAAGGACACATATTGGTGTGTGTGTGTGTGTGTGTGTGTGTGTGTGTGTGCGCGCACATTTTTTTCCTCTGTGGCTGATGCATAATTGGAGCTCTGCATCTTGCACATTACTCTCAGCCTTAGCTCGTTCCTCATTTGTGGCCACAACCAACTTTCAAGTTCACACCCTACTATTTGGCCATGTTTTCTTCTAGAAGCAGGTCCTAAGGATTCTATGCCTTCTCTCCACCTACCGCATCAAGGCTCTGCAACCGGAATCCATAAGCCGCTCCCCGTTTGCTGCTGTTCAAATAATTCCCAAATGCCAGGACAATCTATGGAGAGGCAGAAAGGCAATTAAAATGAGTCATATTTGACTGGAATCTCTTAGCTGAATCTAAAAGCATTGATAGGCCAAGATAGGAGGAGGAAGACAAGAGGATATCATTTTATCGTATCTCATAAGAATAGCCAGCTACTGGGGGAGGGAGGTGGTTATATCAGTGATAACTTTGAAAGATTATACATATTCATGGAAAAGCATATGAATGGTTATTAACCATAATTATAATAGTGATTTTATTATGTCTTTTATTCCCAGTTATCCTGGGAAACAATGGGTGAAAACCTCAAGTTCCACCTTTAGGCTTGGGAAATAAATGTCTAGAATGGCTCAGATGTCTTTACAGCATAATATTTCCAGACATGCATAACAGAGCAGGATTCTATTATGACAATCAATTGGTTATGTCACATAACCCAATAAGTTCATGAATCAAAGGGACCCACATAGCAGATTCTGTCTGCTGTCAAGCTCCAAGAATCAATCTTTCCTTCCTACCTTTTTTCTTTCTTTCCTTCCTTCCTACTTTCCTTCCTTCCTACCTTCTTTCTTTTCCTTCCTTCCATTTTCCTTCCTTCCTACCTTCTTTCTTTTCCTTCCTGTTTCCTTCCTTCCTTCCTTCCTTCCTCCCTCCCAACCCATACTCACAGCATAAATTCACAAAGAAGTGAACTGGATAGACTTCTGTTGCTTAATGTCTTTAAAAATTCATGCCAGTGTGGCATACTAAATAACTTTGAGACAGTCAAATTTTCAGTCTCATGGGATTGTTGTGTATGTGTTTGTGTGTGGGAATACATAGAATTCAATGCATGCCACTGACTTCCTGGAGGAAATGTGGTATACACATCTAACAAGTACATAAAACAATTAAATTGAATGTAGAAAGTATTCTGAGGTTTAAGAATATGTAGACAACAGTTTGCAACTCAGTTGTCAACATTTTGGGAGCCAACTTAATTATTACTACCCAAGACCAAAGAAAAATTGCCCTTCAACTTAAATGATTGTGGAGACCTTATCTTTAAGGAACCTCACCTCTAAAATCTGACGCAGTTTGGTAGATGACTTGACTGACATTGAAGCAACAATCACAAAATTTAGTTGCTGCAAATGAAATGTGAGAATGACATAATCAGATTTCCTACTTGGTTTAACAACTTCTGACTCTAATTTCCTACCTACCTTAATTGATATTACTTATTGGAACTAAATATAAATGTGGATATTTTAAACTTAGCTTAAACCTCCAAAATTTATGTTTTCCTGTTTTGCGACTTTACTCCACAAATATTTCTTAACATTTTTGTTTCTAACAAAATTAGGAATGAATATTTTGAATACAATCAGAACAGGAAAAAACAATAACTTTTTAAACGCCATTTTAGCTGCCAACACTGCTAAATGCTGCATAAAATACTTAATAATCCTAGCTTATCATACAAGGTGTAAACCTGGATGTTTTCAGATAATTGCAACCTTTCCCCTAAGGTAATTTAACATGGCTTGGGAATTTGATGACAAACCCTGATAATGCCATAGTGGATAATTCCAAATAAAAGCTTGGCAAGGGTTAGGATTACTTCCAGAATCAGCACAAGTTGGTAGAAGAGAAAAATAGTTGGTAGAATAATTTTTTTTTAAAAAAAATGTAAAAAGGATTTGCTGCCTGCTGCTATTTGATGTCTTAAGTGCCAGATTTGTTGCTTTCTCTCCCCCAACAATATTGGATACTTGAAAATGCTTCGCTACATTTAGCCCCGATCTACTTCCTATGCAAAGTTGCAATTTACATTCTGCTGCTTATTAAGCCATTCATCAAATCATGCCTTTTTTTCCTGCCACCTGTAATAAATAAGAAGACGGAAAAAGAAGAAAAATACTATTTTAGAAGAATCATTAGTCAAAATACTATATAAACTTTTATAACCATTTTCAGGCTCTTCCAACTGATATTAACTCAAGATATTATGATTGGCACCACTTCTTGGTTATAATCAGCTGCCTGCTTTGTTCCTTACTGGCAGAAGGAGTTGTACGGTATCTGCAAAACTGCCTAAGAATGTCATGATGTTCATGCGTTCTGCAAGACGGGGAATTTTGCTGAATTTGATCATGAATTGGTCCTCATCTGAAAGCTCATCCAGTGGACGTTGCTCTTTTTCATATTTGCGGATTAGTGTCATCTCATATTCCGTTGGGATGAAGCGCATCAGTAACTCCAGAAAATCCAGATTGAGGGTTTGTAAGTCAAATCTAAACAAGAATAAAGTAGGCTGGGAGTAACTGGTTAAGAAGGAGAGGCCTAAAGGGTTTTTCTAGATGATAGGACTATATATATGTCATTACATTAAGTAGCTTCCCATCACAAAATTAACCATTTTGCATATATCTAATGAGGATATCATGAGCATATGCATCCGTGTTCAATTCAATCTTCCCTTTTGAATGACAGGTGAAATTGGCGAGAAAATCTGGACATACTTACGTCTGAATGGCTTTGCAAATGCTGTCAATACTGAGCCCCCCTTTACGGAGGGTGATGGCCAGGTTCTTGGCCCGGTTGCATTCAATCAGTGAAACCTTAGCGGGAGCTTTCTGTAAAGTCTTTGCCTTTGGGGAAATGTATTCTTTGCTTGGACCCTGAGATTTGGTTTTGAATTGTTCTTCAAAGTCATTCATGTCCAGCTCCTGCACCAAGGAAAAGCCAAAATGAACAAAGTGATATGCATAGGGTGGGCAAGGAAGAGAAAAGGAAAAAGGTAAAGAGGCACCCACCTGAAGGACTTTTTCATCATTGAGTTCATTGAAGATGGTCCCATTGATCTGGTTAGGCTTCAAAGCAACCCAATTGAAGACAGGCATACGGAATTTGGTCTGTATAGGCTTCTTGATCTTGACAGCTTCCAACAAATAAGAAAGTTTGTAAGTGCTTTATAAACCTCTATCTTCTCAGAGATTTGTTTCTTCCCAATTTCATTTTTCAGCAAGGGTCTTCTTACACATTGGGCATAAAATGAAAGAGAAACTCTCATCTGTGATAAACTGGATGTAGTTAAATCTTTCTACACTAGTAGAAACATTGAGCAATCATTGATAAAATATTGGATTTAGAAGACCTAGGTTCCAATTTATACAATTTATGTAATTTCATGAGTGTCTAAAGAGTGAAGCTGGCTGATTCCCACAGCATATTAAGCCATAAGGTTGCTTATTTATTTAGAGATACGCCTCGCAACAGGGACCTTTGGCATAACACAAAAATTAAAATCTACCACTTAAAATAATAACCTATGGCATCCTGCCTATATGACCTTTTCCAATCATAAAACTGCACCAGGAACAAGGCTTACCTCACCTCCAGACCTGAACAGCTGGGGGGAAAGCCAGGTCTTCAAAGCCCTACAAAAGGCCACCTGGATCATCAAGAACTCGCTGTTCCACAAATCTGATTTTATCTTAAGGTAAAGGTTTCCCTCACACCTATGTCCTAGTCATTCCTGACTCTAGGGTGTGTGTGCTCATCTCTGTTTCAAAGCCAAAAGGCCAGTGCTGTCCAAAGACATCTCCATGGTCATGTGGCTGGCATGACTAAACGCCAAAGGCACACGGAGTGCTGTTACCTTTCCACCAAAGTGGCCCCTATTTTTCTACTTGCATTTTTATGTTTTTTCAAACTGCTAGGTGGCAGAAGCAGGGACAAGTAACGGGAGCTCACCCCGTTATGCAGCACTAGGGATTTGAACTGCCAAACTGCTAACCTTTCAATCAACAAGCTCAGCATCTTAGCCATTTAGCCACCACACCCCTTTTGATTTTAATTTACCAATACATAATTAAAACACATAAAGTGTAGTTTATGACTTAGCAGTAATATATGATCTCAGCCATGTGTTGGCCATGCAATAAACCATGGTTAAAAAAACTGTTTAGCACAATAGTTGGACCTGTTCATTGTCTTTCAGCATAATTCTTTTTTTTTTTTTAATGAATGCCACTATAAGCAAAAGCAAGAAATAACACAGTAACTAAATAGAGGCAAGCCAATTCTCAACATGGAATATAAATTTACTCACTTCCTAATTTCTAGCCTTGAGTATTCTTCAGGCTAGGAGCTAGAATTTGGAGATGAAAGATCTCAACTTTAATTTATTTGAAAGGCTGCTGCCTCTGTTATTGAGGGAAAGCTTGGTAATGTTATATGATCATATAATATGGTCATGTGATATTTTAAGAAAGAGCCATTGAAAAAAGATGGCGTCTGGCAAGTAATTTGCCATGTTTCCTTTTTTCTCAGAGTTATTGTTCCTGGTATTCCCTTTACACTTAGCAGTAAATACCACTAAACCTCTGTTATCCTCAAGAAAATCATATTAACATTGTTAGGAATGTACGAGGTAACCCGTTGGGCTGAAAAAACTGTTAGGTTCAGTGAGTTTTACTGAGCTCATCCGGGTTCTGAGTAGACATATCCGGTTTAGAATTGCCCTGTTAATTAATTAAATGCATGAACAAAAACCTATAAATGATGTTTTAGATTAATTTTAAACATAAATTTCTTCATAATTACAAATTATGATTTACAGTAAATGGAAATTTTTATAAAAGTTCAGAATTAAAGCACCAGCTCGGAGGAAGTATCTCAACTCTAAAGTACCTGAATATATTATTTACCTATAGTTGTTTTAAATATTAAAATTATATCTTTCTGCTATATACAGTAAAGAACCATATACATCAATATTTTTAATTTCAAAGAGTGCTTTTCTTGCATTAGGAACCAAACAATGCAGACTATTGTTTGAGATTTTGTTTTATTTCCGTGCAGATTCACTGATTTATTGACTGATGTAAAATTTATATCATTAAATTCACAATTCTTTTGTGAGCTTCTGATCTCGAGAGAGAGAGAAATGAATATCATATTTTTCAGAGTATAAGACGCACCTTTTTTCCTCTAAAAAGAGGCGGAAATTTCTGGGTGCGTCTTATACACTGAATACAGCATTTTTTTGCCTCCCGAAGCATGGCCATGCATAGCCTTATGGAGGCTTTCAGAAATCTCCTGGGGGCTGGGGAGGGTAGAAATGAGCCTAAAACAGACTGTCCCCCCCCCCCCAGCCTTCAGGAGCACTCTATAAGCCTCCATAAGGCTACGCATGCAATTTGTTTGACAAAAAATGGTCCGTTTTCATGAAAAATGGGCCGTTTTTTGCTCATTTTTTAGCCCCCCACCCCCAGGAGCACTCTGCAAGCCCCCCACCCCTCCAAGGCTATTCATGCCTTTTGTTTGAAAAAAACCCGGGCCCATTTTCACAAAAAATAGGCTGTTTGGGGGAGGTTTGCAAAGTGCAAAAACTTTTTTTTTCCTTTCAGAAAGCTGTTTTGTTAGAGGGATTGATAAGAATTACATTGGTCAAGTGCTGTGCCAGCAAAAACAAAGTCTTAGGTGCTACAAGTTGTCAGCGATTTCTTTCTCCAGCACTTGGATAAATGCACCTGGAGACATCTACCTACCTACCTACTCTCTCTCTCTCCCCCCCCACCTATCTACTGTATTTCTCTCTCTCTATTTTTCTTTCTCTATCCCTCTACCTATCAATCTATCTACTCTCTCTCTCTCTGCCTACCTATCTACTGTATTTCTCTATCTCTCTCTATTTCTTTTTCTCTATCCCTCTACCCACCTACCTGCCTATCTATACACACTCCCTCCCTCCCTCCCTACTGTATTTCTCTCCCCCCATCTACCTATATACCTACCTACTCTCTCCCTATCTACTGTATTTCTCTCTATTTTTCTCTCTCTATTCCTCTACCTACCTACCTACCCTCTCTCTCCCCCTACCTACCTACTGTATTTCTTTCTCTCTCTCTCTATTTCTCTCTCTATCCCTCTACCTACCTACCTACCTACCTACCTACCTACCTATCCTCTCTCTCCCCCTACTTACCTACTGTACTTATCTCTCTTTCTCTCCCTCTATCTATCTACCTACTTTTTTAAAAAAATGCCTCTTCAAAACCTGGGTGTGTCTTATACGCCAGTGTGTCTTATACTCCGAAAAATATGATATAACCTTACAATTCAAATATAATATTTAAGAAAGATCTACTATAGTATAAACAATTTACCCGCAGTAACTGTACTTGCTGGCAAAGTTGCTCCATCAATCATGGGAGGAGGTGGTGGTGGAGGAGGAGGAGCAACTGAGCCACCAAAGGTTAAGAGGGGTGGCGGCGGCGGCGGCGGAGGCATTGGTGGAGCTTGAGATGTAGTTACAATCACAGGCAGTGGTGGGGCAGGTGGAGGTTCATTGATCCCTGGTAAAGGTGGTGGTGGTGGTGGAAGAGGAGTTGGAATAGGTGACAACTCCTCCTTTTGAGAAGAATAGAAAGCCACAGAATCACTGCCTTCCATGGAAGGTAGAGGTGGTGCTGGTGGTATTTCTGGAGCAAGACTGCAGACAGGAGATGTAGATGGGGAGGGATAATCTGAAAGGAAACAGAACAAGATATGAGGAATGCCTTCCTGTCCTACAAGCTGGAAGAAAACCCTGCCTAAATCTCCTGGAAAGAAAAAGTATATGAACCAACCATATTAAAATACTTGTTCCTATATGATAAGTGATGATTTCTTAGCTGCTGCATATCACGGAGTAGTCTCCAGGAGATAAGCCATTTGGCAGATTATATAGTTCAAATCTTGATGGGTTGGAGCAATTCAAATTGGAGTGTTTCTTACCTGAATGGTCTTCCATTAAGGCAAAATGATACAAAGCAAACAGAGGATTTCTCTGTTACATACATTAACTGAGGAGGAAAAGTTCTAAACCATTCTTGTCCTTGATCTACTAGCTGCATGTGGGGATGTATTCATATAGGGCAGCATTTCTCAAACTGTGAATAGTGAACTATCAGGGGTACATTGGCAACTTGGTGATCATTTTTAATGTATTTAATAGATGGGAACTTTAATACAATTTAAATGGTGAAAAATCTATGTGCTGCACAGTACAACTAACACCTGTCTATTTATTTACTTGTTATGGTTGCCCACTAAAGTGATGGCTAAAAAAAAGAATTTGTAAAAAATATCCAACTATTATTGGATATTTACAATCAATTGATAAAGACTACTGATAACTGTGTTTGGCGTCCTTCAGATATACTAGTTTCCCTCTGGAATTTCCACCAGCAGAATAGCAAATTCAAATTCTTTGGAGTGACTAAAGAAATATACGTATAAATAAAGTTCAATATTTCTATCCTCTGTATATGAAGTTATAAGGTTCTTTAACTCATTTGCTTCACCTGTAGATTAACATTTAATTTGTAAAACATAGCAGTATATTTCTTGCCCGATGTAATATTTTATTTTATTCAATGCGAGGTCAGACCAAAAATTACTACATTGGGGGTACCATATAACTGCAACGTTAAACCACATTCAACAGCAAAAAATTATAATTCTTCATTTATATTGAAAAATGCTCCAAGTAAGGCTTCACCTTGCTTGTCCCGTGAGGATGTACCTGTGCTAGTTGATGAAGATGCTTCAATAGTAATAACAGGGAGGACTTCAATGCCAATGATGCTATCTCTGCCAGGCCCCCGCTGAATCCGGATAAAACCTCTGTCTTCTAGTTCTTCCAGGTTATGCTCCAAGGCAGAGTATTGTGGAGTTATTTTTGACTCTGGTGGAAGCTGCATTGGGAACCAAGAAGGACTTTCTGGCTTGTTAACTTTGCTGGTTTCATCTAGCTTCTCCTAAGAGAAAAAGTTTAGAGAGTTTTGAATAGAAAACCTCACGAATTGATTCTGTTATTCTGAATTTGAGCAGCTTTTATTTTCTAAGATCTTGAATAAGTTGATATGGTATGGACTTGAGACTTATCTTCCTATTTTTAAAGAAAAATATTCTGAGCTTATTAGATTTTTTTTTTAAATCATTTTATACAGCTGACTAGCTCATATCAGGGGAAAACCATAGGACAGATACTCCTAAGAGAACGTAGCCCATGTCAGTGACAGGTTCTGAATTGCAAATACCCCCGTTTTCATGATTGATCATGACACAGGGAAGACTGATGTGTCAGGCAAACAATATAACCCAGCAAATCAATCCACTCAAGTAATTTTGAGAGATTTAATTTTTGCTCCAAAAGAAAATAGGGACTAAATTAACTTTATTTTGTTCAAATGAGTTTAATGTCGTCTACAAAAATGAAGCCTTTCTATTAACTTTTCCTCCGCTGTTTTCCTTTACCCGTTTTCTTCCTGGGGGATGAAATACATCAAAAAGAAAAAAAAGAGTGAGGAAACCAGCCCCATGGCTGGCTTTTGCAGAGCTGATCCTAGTGGTACCACATTTTTTAACCTTTAGGAAATAAAACAAATAGATAAATAAATACATTTAGAAGCCAGGAATTGAGGGGGGAAAGGACACAAATTTCTAACTAAGTTTTGTGACAGCTGGGAGGACTAAACTGGGTTGACTAATCAGTTGAGCATTCACTGACTAGGCAACTACAGATTGTACATTGCGAAGAAGAAAAAATGAGGGAAAGAGTGGATGATCAGGTCAGCCCTTTCAGGTATACATGACAATTATTTATTTATTTATTCATTTATTTATTTATTTTTCACATTTGTAACCCGCACCCATCTCACCACAAAGGGACTCGGGGTGGCGAACAGAGATTTAAAATAAATATACATAAATACAAAATATTATTAAATAATAACTAAATTAAATCAATACCCTGCTTAAAATAAAATTTAAATTTAAAAACCCATAAATTAAAATTTTGATTTTGTTATAAAAACAATGGGTGTGGAGTAGATCATGCTAGGCCGGCCAGGTGAAAATAGTAAGTTTTTAAGTGCCGGCAAAACAAGCGGAGGTCTGTGATGGAATGGAGATCGGGAGGTAGGCCATTCCAGAAGGTAGGGCCCACCACAGAGAAGGCCCTTCCCCTGGGAGCCGCCAACCGGCATTGCCCGGTCGACGGCACCCGGAGAAGACCCTCTCCCTGGGAGCGAGTCGGTCGAAGGGATGTATGGGGTAGTAGACGGTCTCGAAGGTAGCTAGGCCCCGTGCCATGGAGCACCTTGAATATGGTCATCAAAACCTTGTAACGCACCTGGCAGGTCACAGGTAGCCAGTGCAGCTCGCGCAGGAGTGGTGTTATGTGGGAATGTCTTGAGATTCCCATGATCACCCGCACGGCTGCATTCTGGACCAACTGTAACCTCCGAGTGCATCTCAAGGGGAGCCCCATGTAGAGAGCGTTACAGTAGTCCAGATGAGAATTATGTTAAGCACATTAATATTCTTCCACTATTATAAAGCCTTCTCATCATCTGTTATTTCCAATTAATTCTACATATCTGCCCGCCGTATGCAGCTTGTGAGCTTTGTGTGGAGGGGCAACTACTTAACCTGATATAGTAGATCTCCTAATTACATATGGAATTTATTTAAAAGATTCTGAGCTTACCAGGATTTCACAACCTGGTTTTAGTTGCACACCTGGAACAATCTATTTTGAGGTTAGATCTGTTCATGTAAGGTTGAGATAAGTCTGAATTCTTCTTGTAAGATCAGACTTTCTAAAGTTGGAAAGGGATATTTCGGGTCCAAAATGTTTTAGCTTGAAATGCTCTGCATTTCTTTTCCCACTTCCAATGAGATGGTGATGCAGGAGACTGCGTGTACATGAGTTCCATCTGATAATTTTAAAATGTAAGCAATAGACATGGATTTTTTTAAAAAATTGAAACACACAGCGTCAATATCAACTGAGGTTTGAATGCAACAACTTGAGTTTACTGCAGAAGTGTGGTATGCTAATAACAAAGAATGTAACTTTTCCCCCTAATCTTATTTTGAAATCCATCCTGATCAAAAGCTCTCCTAACACTTTTCCGTTTGCTTCCATACCGGCTCATCACTAGTTCTTGCTCTCAGGATCTCCAGCTCATTGCGTGACTGATACAGCTGCTTCTCTAGCTCAGCAATTTTGGCCTCGGATTCATTTTCTGCATCCTGGAGTTTCTCAGTGAGCTGTGAAAAAAATCAATGTATTGAGAATATGTTTGAGAGGTCCAAACTGTAAAGCAGAGTCAGCAAATATCTTATGTACACAAGTAAGGATGAACTTTGTGCATATGAACTTCAGGTGCTGGGATGGAATACATTCTCCCGGTGACCTGACTGCCACCAACCACCCCACCTTCCTGAATTGCTACTTCTTGACCATCTTAAGATGTGCATTGCTCCCTACCTGTCCAACCTCTTCTTGCAAATCCTCTATGTGTTCCAGAATGGCATTTTTGGTCTCGGTATCCTCCAGCAAGGCACCAACATCAAAGATATTGTCCAGGTAGGCTTGGATCTGCACTTGCAGTTTATCACTTTCTGTACAACGCAGCTTCTGTTAAATCACAGGAAGGAAACCTTGATTTAAAATTCTGGCCAGGATGATCATTCTTTACATTTTTTTATTCCTTCAAAACCTATATATTATAGATTAATGATTCAGTTTTAAAATGAATTACTTAGATTGTAATGTGCTGTTTATAAGGAAAGTAAATAAAAAAGGGAAATACAGCTATGAAGACCTTAATTCTAATTTCTATCAGTATATAGAAAACAATTTCCAAAAGTAGTAAAACAGCACCAGCAAATTAGGTAGAGAAGCACTCAAATATCCCATCACTACCTCTTATTCTGAGTAATAAAACATATTTACTGTGTTAGCTAACTTCTATTGCTTTTTTCCAACAATGGTATACATTTCAGAATTGGTAAGCACTTTTCAAATGAAGAACAATTAAGGTAAAATTAAGAGCAATTAAAAATAACCACATACCTGTAGGTACTCATCGAGTCCCAACTGTGTGAACTCATATTGTAAGAAGGCACGGAAGTTCATGTTCTCCACAGAATGAACCACAATATTGATGAACTGCATACAAGCCACCTAGATGTTTGGGAATGGAGAAGAAAAAGTGTGTTTTCTAGAGGATTTACAGTTTTGAAGGACTGGGATTTTGGTGGTTAAAACTATCTTGGTATGTGGGCTTTCATTATACACAAGTTATATTTTTTAAATAATCAGATATTAACTTTGGGAGAACCAGTTTAGTGTAATAGGGAGAGGGAGAGGGAGAGGGGGAGCGAGGGAGGAGGGAGGAAGGGATGGGGAGGGAGGGAGAGAATAGGTATAAAGCCAGTTGGGTGAGCTATTGGGTCATAAGGAGTCAACATGAACTTGAAGGCAAACTAGAAAAGAATAACTGTGGCCTTTTTTGAAAATTAGAAAAAGTGTTTACTGACATTGAGAGTTTCAGTGACTTTTTTTAATTATGGGGAATATAATTTTTTGATATGAGATATGAGTTTGATATGATTGAGTTGATTTAGTTTTTAAGCCCCTTATTGGTAATTTTAATGATGCCTTATTGAGCTCTTATTGAGCATGCTTTGAAAATGATTCAGAATGCATGCTAAAGATTTTACCCAAGCGCAAATCTGATTGAGACACTGTTCGTCCATTTCTCCAACCTGTGCCTCCATTAGGGCTGATGCTTTCTTTTTGAGGATTGCTTTTCTGATCGCAAAGCATGAATTTTTGCATAAACTTAAAACATGTAACTATTCTTTATTTTTTTTAATTTATTTTATTCAATTTATATCCCGCCCTTCTCCAAAAGGACCCAAGGCGGCGCACAGGAATTTAAAAAACAGCATACAAAAATAATACCAAAACATATAAATTTAAAAATCTATTAAATGGCAACCTGCGCTAAAACCAATTAAAATCCCCCAATTAAAACTATCTAAACTTCGTCGCAGTAGAGGCTATCCTAGGCCGGCTTGGTGAAATAAGTGTGTTCTTAAACACTGGCGGAAGAGGCAGAGGTCAGTGATGGTGCGGAGTTCAGGGGGTAGGTCGTTCCACAGGGTAGGGCCTGCCACAGAAAAGGCCCTTCCCCTGGTGTCACCAGCCGGCACTGTCGGGCCGATGGCACCCTGAGAAGGCCCTCTCTGTGGGAGCGTATCGGTCTAAGGGATGTATGGGGCAGAAGACGGTCTCGCATATAACTAGGTCCCGAGCCATGGAGCGCTTTGAAGATGGTTGTCAAGACCTTGAAGCGCACCCAAAAGACCACAGGAAGCCAGTGCAGCTCGCGCAGGATTGGTGTTAGGTGGGAGCATCTAGGAGCTCCCGTAATCACCCGCGCGGCTGCATTCTGCACTAACTGTAGCTTTCGAGTGCACCTCAAGGGAAGCCCCATGTAGAGAGCATTGCAGTAGTCCAGTCGAGATGTCACGAGGGCCTGAGTGACTGTGCGAAGGGCAGCCCGGTCCAGTAAGGGGCGCAATTGGCGCATCAGGCGTACCTGATGAAACGCCCCCCTGGCTACGGCCACCACATGGTCCTCCATGGACAGCCGGGTATCCAGGAGGACACCCAAATTGCGTGCCCTCTCCATGGGGGCCGGTGTTTCGCCCCCAATGGCCAGAGTTGGAGTAACCTGGCTGAACCGGGGTGCCGGAAACCACAGCCACTCAGTCTTGGACGGGTTGAGCTTGAGTTTGTTACTACCCATCCAGATCCGTACAGCTTCCAAACACCGGGACATCACCTCGACGGCATCGTTGGGGTGGTCTGGGGTGGAGATGTACAACTGAGTATCATCAGCGTACAGATGATATCCCACCCCAAAACCACGGATGATCTCACCCAGCGGCTTCATATATGTGTTGAACAGTAGGGGCGAGAGGACCGACCCCTGAGGGACCCCACATACGAGGGGCCTCGAGGCCGACCTCTGCCCCCCTGCCAGCACATATTGCGACCGACCAGAGAGGTAGGACGAGAACCACCGCAAAACGGTGCCTCCCAGCCCCAACTCCCCCAGTCGGTGCAATAGGATACCATGGTCGATGGTATCAAAAGCCGCTGAGAAGTCTAACAGGACTAGGATAGAGGAATGTCCTCTATCCCGCGCCCTCCAGAGATCATCCACCAACGCGACCAATGCCGTCTCGGTGCTGTGACCGGGTCGGAAGCCGGACTGGCGCGGGTCTAGATAATCAACTTCCTCCAGGTGTCGCGGAAACTGTTGGGCCACCACACTCTCAACAACCTTCGCTAGAAAGTGAAGGTTGGAGACGGGACGAAAGTTCTCTAATAATGCTGGGTCCAGGGACAGCTTCTTGAGGAGGGGCCTTACCACCGCCTCTTTCAAGACGGCAGGCAGGGACCCCTCACTCAAAGATGCGTTGACAATGCCCTGGAGCCAGCCTCGTGTCGTCTCCCAGGATGCCAGTACAAGCCAGGAGGGACACGGGTCCAATAAACATGTGGTGGCCTTAAGTCTCTTTGACAACCTGTCCATATCCTCGGTAGTGACAAAGTCAAACTCCTCCCAGAATGGAGCCTCAAGACCAACCTCGGACAATCTCGCTGGACCACTCTCGATGGACCACATTCCGAATCCGAGTGATTTTGTCCTGCAGATAAATCCCAAATTCCTCTGCTCGTCCTTGCAGAGGGGCTTCCCGCGGCCTCTGGTGAAGGAGGGAGCGGGTAACCCCAAACAGGGCGGCAGGGCGGTTATCTGCGGATGCAATAAGAGTGGCACAATACTCACGTTTGGCAACTCTTATCGCCACTAAGTAAGTCCTAATATGGATTCTCACTAGTGTTCGGTCGGCTTCGGAGCGAGAGGATCTCCATCTGCTCTCTAGGCGTCTCTTGTGGCGTTTCATCTCCCTCAGCTCCTCAGTAAACCAAGGAGCCTGGGTGACTTGTCGCCACAAGAGAGGCCGCAAGGGCGCGACTCGGTCCAAGGCCCCTGTGGCCACACTTAACCATGCGGCCACCAGGTCCTCAGTCGAGTCACGGGGCAAGTCCACAGGTATTGGCCCAAGCTCCCTCTGGAACCTTACCGGGTCCATTAGGAGCCTGGGGCGGAACCATATAGGAGTAGTCGGCTCCACCTCCCCGCGGTGAGGTGCGGCGATTTGTTAATTAGGGATAGGAAACATGGCATGAATAGCAGCTAATCTCCTGGAGGACTGTCCCTATTGGAGAAGAGTATTAGAGGAAATCTTATGGATGACCAAGCAATCATCCCCTTTGCTGCATTTTGTTACCATGAAATCTATGTTGCTGTCTTCATTTCGGAAATACTCCATCAGCTTCTCAAAACGGTTCTTCTCACCACAAACCTTTAAGGAGAGAAAGGGGAGGAATTCTGTTTGATGGGACAGTGAAGACCTGCCATGACAATAAAGAGTTTAAACTGTTATATACACATTAGTAGCTTCTAGCAACTAGACTGAAGTATTTTATCCTCTGTGCTCTTGGGGCAGTCAACATAAATGGAACCACTCACTGCTTAAATTTGTTTTAATTAATTTATTAGATGACACATCCAATGCATTTTAGCAAGCCCTTTGAGAAAGCAATAATGGTTTAGCCTTTGCTACATGTTGTTAGTGGCATTCCCAAAAATTAATGAGATCAAGATAAAATAAGTGGGGCCAGGAGCCTCCCCCCAAAAAGAGAGATATAGTATAGCTTAATATTCATTTTTGAAATGTGAAATTGTAGTCTGGCAGACCGCTCTTCTAAGAGAAGCTTGGGGGACAAATGGCTTTGAGTCTCAGTTTGTACATACCGCTAGAAAGCCTCTGGTGCCATCCCGATTAGTAAGCTTCAGCAACTATAGTACTGCTGTTTTGAGTCTGTTTCATTGCTTACCAGCTGGCTGGCCCAAGTCCTGCCATCTCACATGCCTCCTATCTTCTCTCACTTACTTTACTCTTTCAGGCCACCAGTCCTAGTTCCTAGTTCCTGAAAAATAACTTCTGGGGGAGGGGAATAAGAGAATACCCTTTTCTTCTTTTCCCTCGCTCTGGTTCCCAGATGCCCTTAGAAAGGAAGCCATGAAAGTTTTGGACAGGAAATCATAACAATTTCAGCGCAATTCTAAAATGAGATGTTTCTAATGGTACTACAATTTTATTTGTCTTACTAAAAGTGAGGTTGGCTATCTAGTGTATATTGTATAACTCTTCAAAGTATTAGTGGTGCAACCAGCTCCTCCACTTATGATTGATGTTGATTTAGGGGGTAGTGTCTGATAAGAGAAGGGGGAAAAAGAAAGTGCTCCCACGGGGGGCTGTTGCCTTTCTTTTGCCCAGTTGCCAGTTATAATGTAGGTAAGCTATCAGACCTGATTGCAGAAATCTAGATGATTATTAGAGAGCAGCAGAGTGTTAAATTTTTCTATTGGTCACCCAGACCTTTTCGCCCTAGTCTTGTAATTTAGGATGTTTGAAACACTCAAATGTACTGCTTTCCATCTCTAAGTGGAGAAACCTTTTTGAGAACATATTTTGAACCCATAAAAGAGCAAAATACCCTTATATAGACCCAGCCCATTTCAGGCAGCTGTAAATGTAAAACTGAAATGGCATGTGGGAAAAACCTTGGGAATTGAGGCAAAGATGCTGCCTAGGGAATAACCAGATAAGAGGCAGCATAGCCTGCAGCTAGATAATGGACAGGGCAAGAAGCTTAGAAGGGATCCATGTCTAGTTTCTCAGGCTGTAAAGGAGATGGTGGGAGTATTTTTCAGATTTGCAAGATTCTGTTGTTGTAACTTAACAATAATGTAGAATTAACGCATTTGCTGTGTTTCCTATCAGGTGTACCTGATAGGACTGACAAGAGCTCTCAATGGTCTCAATAGTGATAAAATGTTTCATAATTATTTATTTATAAGAATTTGCTTCTAGAACAACAGACTACTTGGCAGCTTGATCAGTACAGGAAGATTACAGTATTTAGTATTCATTCCCGTAAGCTCAGTAACATAAACAGATTCTGAATTAGTGCAGTTGCTCTCTGTTCAGGGATGGTCATTATTTTAATATCCGCTGAATTAACTGGTGTTCTGAGATTATCTCAATAACCTTGTTTTTAAGCCTGATTCTCATAAGCCACTTTATGGGCCAACTGCAGGTTGTTCAGTCATGTTGGGAATAGGATCAGTTTACATCTTTCTGTTCAGTAACTAGAATTCTCTCCCTCCTAAAAAGCCATTAGTGCAGAGGTCTTCAAACTTGGCGACTTGTAGACTTGTAGACTTCAACTCCCAGAATTCTCCAGCCAGCTGGATGGAGAATTCTGGGAGTTGAAATCCACAAGTCTTAAAGTTGCCAAGTTTGGAGACCCCTGCTTTAGTGCAAACCACCTGTTCTATTGCCTACTATCCTGGGTAATTAGTAAGTTTAATTAGTAATTTAATTAGATATCCATGGGTCAATTTACAGAGAGCACTATGAAGACCAAAAACCTAACTTTTCCTTGTCTGTCTGTCTGTCTGTCTGTCTGTCTGTCTGTCTGTCTGTCTGTCTGTCTACCTACCTACCTACCTACCTACCTACCTACCTACCTACCTACCTACCTACCTACCTACCTACCTATATATTTCATTTCCAGAAGCTTTTGCAACATCTCCAGGGATTCCCAAGGAATATCTTTTAAAATCCAAATTAAACAAAAATGGGTGATTTCCTCCTAATGCAATCACAAGCTTGAAATGAAAAAAAAAAAATTTCTGGATGGCAGCGCAGAAAGACTTGCTGTGATCTCATTAATTCCCATTCTGCCTCCCAAGTGATTCAATTTGCATTTTAAAAGAAACAGTGCTAAACACAAAGTTATTTTTAAATCATGTATGTGGATACTACATTCATTTTCCCTATTTATATGTACATACTACATTATAGTGAGAGAACATATCCCCTTGTATTGCTTCTGCTTTCATTTTTAAAAGCCATTGAAAAAAATAATTTCAACAAAAATGTGGGAGCGTTTAAAACCTCTGCTTTTATTGTTCGGCTCTTAGCACTTCAGTTCACTTGGGCAAGGGCTAAATCGTGTTCAGGCAGTAACAGCAAAGGGATACAGAATAGAATATTATGGAGCTAGTTTCTATGGCGGTGGCCTCACATTTATCCCATTTCACAGCCTCTGCACATTGCCTACTGCTCACACTGGTTTACATCTGAAAGTATGCTACACTCTGAAAAGTTTCTTTTGAAAAGCAAGTAATTATTGATCTGCTTCTACAGAAGTTCAGAATCTGTTATTCCACATAGCGACTGTCCTAAGGAATGCTTCCTCTGTGGGTGGACTATCCTGCTGCAATTTTGCGTGAGGTAGCAATGAAACATACCAATCACATTTCAAACAAACTCATAGCACAATTGAATAATTTTCACTGGAGCATTTTTGGAACGATAAAAGGGTATGAACGTTAAGCAATGCCACCAATTAACACATAATGGCGAATCTATGGCTCACGTGCCAGAGGGGGCAGATAAAGAGGGCATCTCTCTGCTGGCATGTGCGCCATCTTCCCAGGTCAGATCTCGGTGACATTTCTTTAGTGAGCTTCTGTTTCCCTGCAAACGATGAAACAGAAGCTCATGAAAGAAAAAGATGTTACCTCTTTCTGCACTGCTGGTGTTGGGATGCCCCACCTCCCACCGCACAGTTGATTTTTGGGTCTCTGCTGCACATGTGTGCATGTGCGCGTGCATGACTGTGCATGTCTGTGCATGTGTATGACCGTGCATATCCATGCATGTCTGCACATATCTGTTCATGCACACGTTTGCGTGCACATGCACCTTTCAGTTTGGGCATGTGTTCACATGCAGTTTGGGCACTCGGTGTCTAAAAGTTTTGCCCGAATTGTTCTAGAGCCGTGATGGCGAGCCTCTGGCACGTGTGCCACAGGTGGCACATGGAGCCATATCTGCCGGCATGCGAGTCCTCAGCTGCAGCATGCATGTGCATGCCAGCCAGCTGATTTTCGGCTTTCTAAAGGGCTGGGGGAGGCCGTTTTCATCCTCCCCAGGCTCCAGGAAAGCCTCCGGAGCCTGGGGAAGGTGAAAACAGGCCCAATGGGTCTAGCAGAAGTTTGGAAATGAACTTCCAGCATGACCGCTGGGCCTGGTGTTTGCCCTCTCCAGGCTCTGGAGGCTTTCCTTGAGCCTGGGGGGGGGGCAAAAATGGCCTTCCCCAGCTCCCCCCAGATGAAAAACCAAGCTCAGCTTGGAGCAAGCAGTGCTGTGTGCACGGGGTGGGTGGGTGTTGTGCATGCATGCGCACGTGCCCCCCCCTTTGCATTATGGGTGCCAGCACATGCACGCATTATTGCGTGCACACACTCGCATTTTTTGCACCCAACAACAAAAAGGTAGCCATCACTGTTCTAGAGCATATTTTGGCACTAGTCCTGATAGATATTTTATTTATTTATTTATTTATTTATTTATTTAATAGACCGCTCCCTCTCCTCGAAGGGACTCGGGGCGGTGCACAGGACTTTAAAACGCATTTAAAAGTACAAACAATACAATATTTAAAATAGAATTAAATAATTTACCTGCGCTAAAATGTAAAATCTAAAAACCTTTAAAACCCATTAACCCTAGTTCCCGGCAAACCCTATTAAGGTTAATATTACAGCTTAGGATGGATAGATTAGGGCTCCACTCAATAGAAAAATTTTGAGAAGGGCTCCACTCAATAGAAAAAAAGTGGAGAAATAGCAAGACTGATTTACTGCATTTTGAAGAAAATATATTCACGGCCATCTAGGACAGGATTTTTTGTAAGACCATTATATCTAGAGTTTAATATTTAACTTTAGCCAGTTGCACACCTAAAATCTTTTTTTTTAATTATTCTATATTAAAGTAACATCACTTGAACTAAGCACCAGTGACAAAACAACAAGGTAGAGCTCACAAACCTCTTTGAAATTGTCAAAGGCAGCCAGAATAATGTCGTGTCCTCCTCGGACCAAGCAAACAGCAGCCAATAGCTCAAGGACAAGAGCTTTAGTTCTGCAATATGACAACAAAGATTTTACATTTTTCCAAATAAACTGGAGTGTAAGAATGGAACAGGCAGACTTGGAAGAGAGTGACGCCAACAGGCAGGAGGCAGATTGACTGACTGACGGATGATTAGATTTGCATAACACATTAAGGCAAAGACAACCAAACTACATTACAATTTCATTACAATGTGTGAATCTCTCTGTTGAACGGAGTTATATTCCACGTTCCTTACCATTAGTATAAATATTGTATTCTTTGTCCTAATATGAACTCAGATAATTGTTATTATTAGTCAGAATACTATGAGATTTAAGTTCGGTAACTCACAGAATTCTAGTAACTCTCTCCATAAAACTAAATGAATGAATACTGAGAACAAGTCAGGATGCTTGGGGATTTTGTTTGGTTTGTATTGCAATCAGCACTGTGAAATGAAGCAAGCAACCTGCTCCATGCCTCAAACATCTGTGCCAACTGAAGTCCTTTAGATGTGACACTTCCATTCTCAGCTCAACATACATGCCATAGTGCATACAGAGTGCACATTTTTAGAAAGTAATGTATTCTAGAAAACACTCATTTTAAACCATATTTTAAAATAAAAGTAGTGTTTAATGCCGAAATGATGTATGAATTCATGTCTGAAACTAACCTGCATAGCAATTGGCTAACACAACCATTCAGATTAAGAAGGATAACCATAAAGGAGGGCAGAATTCCTACCTGGGATTCTTATTGTTGAGGCTGAGTGTGATCTCATTTACACAGGCAGGGTGGTTCATCACAAGGCTGAATCCAGACTAAGGGAGAAGTGAGAAAGTTAGCAGTCCAAATTAGCAGTTGAAGTGAATCTAGATATCTGAAAGTAAAAGCACACACAAGCAGGGCTCTTTGGTTACACAGAGATTCAAAGAGTATATATATTTTTAGCAAGCTAAGGCTATATGGACATGGTTGATTGTGGCAAGCCAAACTGCTGGTTACTCATTTTCAAGTGATAGTTATTGTTAGGAGTAGACTCCTAGAGTTAGGTAGGCAATATATAATACCATGATGACAAGTGGTCAATGTGGCTTTAAGGATGTTGGAATGTTAGAATGCAGTTAGAGAATGTAATTATCTCCACTATAAGAGGAAGCAAGCAGAACGCATGCTCTCTCTCTGCCGGATTTGCTGATATCTCTGCTAATTGCTCTCTCTGCCTGATAACTGACTGCTAGTTGTGACTGACTGTGTTTGAAGAAGGAAGAAGAAAGAATTGAATTACTGACTGTAAGCAAACTGCTATTTGTTAAGGACTTAGTTTGACTCACTTTACTATCACTGCTTGTTAAGCAGTAGTTTAGTTTTACAACACCAGTAAAGCTATTTTGTTTTACTAACAGTGCCTGGTTTACTATTTGTGTGTATAATAGCAACGTTCTGTCTCCCAATGGAGATATCCCCTAACAGTTATGAATCTAACTTTTCTTTGCATAGAGAGCTTTAAAATCACACATACACACACGCTTTCACATTTTAACCAAATTGTGTGTGATGTCATTTAACTATAACATATAAAAGCTTAGAAAGCTATACAACTCTTTAAGACACCCGAGTTGCCTCAAACATTTGATTATTGCTCAAATATTGGGATATATAAACTCACAGCATTCCACCAATTCCCACAGCCATGTCTGATGGGAGTAACAATACTGGGCAACATCTTCCTTTCAAAAATAATAGTGCAAAATATCATGTAAAATGGCTTCGTAGGCATACCTACCTACTTACTTACTCAGAAGTCATTGCAGGCAGGTTGTGGAAATCTGCCTGTACTGTAAGGAAAACTCCAGTGTTTAAATTTATAATATGTTTGCTTTTAATAATTTTAATATGGTGTTTATGTCATTTCAATTTTTGATTGTGAGCTACCCAGTTTGATGTAAGATGAGCACTTGCATAAATATTTCAAACAAACACATAAATAAAATGGGTGTTCATCAAATCTAACATTGGCTTGCAACAAGCACCACTGGCAACTTTAAGGGCTATTAAATTCTCCCTTCTCAGTTTGTCTACTGCGGCCAACAACCAAATGCCTGTTATATGTCAATGACTAAAAGCTTCACACAAACAGGTCGTTTCCTAATTACGGATAACAGAGTCCAATAATTTTGGAAAACACTTGATTACATCTTCTGTATTTTACACCTCATGACCTCAGAACTGCAAAACAATGAAACCCAGAATTCTAACATTAAAATATTAGGATTTTTCTGAGAATGCTTATAGCACAGGGATGTCCAAACTTGGGAACTTTAAGACTTGTGGACTTCAACTCCCAGAATTCTCCAGCCAGCATAGCTGGCTGGGGAATTCTGGGAGTTGAAGTCCACAAGTCTTAAAGTTCCCAAGTTTGGACATCCCTGTTATAGCCACATTACTCTGAACACCTGATTTATGGATCAATTGAGGTAACATATTAAAAAACCGCCTAGTATTGGAGATCGGTTTATTCAGATTAGCTCTTCAAATGGGAGTCTTTCCAGCCCTACCTGGAAAAATTGAGGATGGGTTTTCTTGTATAGTACACGTTTCCTGTTTTTTTTCCTCCTTGCCTCTCTCTGATACCATGAATATAGGTCCCTCCACACATCAATTCTGAAATCTAGCCAAGTTCCAAAATTCCTTCCCAATGTTGTATGTGTGTTTCCCAAACCATTTATTTCATACACATGGAAATTTTAACCTTTCTTATCCATTTCTTCAATTACCTGATAATTCATAATGGCACGAAGACACATGATGCACACATGAACATCATCCTTCTGGCTGACAATGCGCGAGTTCCGTAATGCCTTCCTGCTGTGTGCCGGATTGAGTCTGGGGTAAAAATAAATTTAAAGTGGGGGGAGGGGGAGAAACAGCTCAATGACAGTGGATGCCAATCTCATACAACAGTCCAAAAGTATAAAGAATAGCATACGAGAAGAATTTGAAGGAGAGCAGCAGGAGTCAGTATTAGTAGCAGGTTAGTAGTTTAAATTTTCCTTTCCTTCTAAGTTTCCAGTACAAATAGCATCCAGGAATAACCTGTTGTCCTACAGCTGTGTTGCACGTTAATCCCTATAATCTCCAGCTGTGATTGACTGGACATTATAGAAGTTAAAGTCCAACATATCTGGAAGGCAACAAGGTGGGAAATTCTGGCCTAGAGGATGCTGTCACCTGTGAAGACTTCTAGTCCAGCTTCCAGAGCATTGTTGCTTCCATATGATTAAGCCTGGAAAAGAAGCTCAAGAATGGAGCTGACACGACTATAGAAAAGCCTTTCATGTGGATATGGTTGAAGGGCAATACTGAGGATGGATGCTGGTATCAGTTCTTCAGATTTTGAAAAACTGACGGCTTTTTTGTTAGCCTTACGAAAGGTTTCCAGATGTCATGACTGAAGACAAGCCAGATGAAACTTTACATTTTTTTTGTGAAACTTCAGGCTCTTTTGATTCTTAAAATTCCCTTTCCACAACCTCTACATCTAAGCCAATTCCCTAAGCTTCATGACAGTAGCAACAACAACAACAACAACAACAAAAGACTAAAGCCAAAACAAACAAAAACCAAAAAACCCTTGGGATGACTATGAAAACAATGAAAATCTAAGCATGCAAATATCCCAGATTGACTGAACTTTTAGGGATGGATTGCCTTATTTGGGATCTTTAAAATAGCAAACGTCCAGCCCTCAAGGTGCCCAATGTTCAGTTATCTGGAGTGCCTGTGCATGAACACACAAAAGTGAAAGGATGAGTGTGGCCTTGCCCAGCGACTCCTACACCTTCTGGCTGCATTTGTGGGGCGGAGGGTTCTCATCTCATGAAGTCTGGGAGAGGCTCACCGGGGTGAGTAAGAGTTGACAGGTGGCCTGGGCTTACAGTCCTGCTCGGTGCCGGGGGCGCTGGAGGAGGGGATGCTGGGGTGGACTTGTTGAAAGAATGTTTGGATCTGCTGGTTCAAATGGCAACACCTGAAGGAGGTGGAAGAATGCAACCCTGCAGGACAGGAGGGAAAAATAGGATGCTTCAGGTGGACGCTTCCCTTCTCCTCCCCCTCCCCAAGCATGGGGGAAAAGTGACAGTTTTGGGGAATTACAGGGAGGGACATTTTACTGTCACTTGAAAAGCAATCTTGATACACCTTTAGCAATTTTTGGTAAATCCAGCAAAAGGAGCCCATTATTACCCATTTTTCCCCCAATGCATGCCTACTTCTACATTTTGAGGTTTTCTCTATGGTATGGGAAGGAATGTTCTCTTCTGTAAATTGGGTGGCCCTGTATATCCCAAGTCTGGGGCTGGGAGGAAATTTGCTGGCAGGACTGGGAATCTTCCTTGGGTCAGTTATGTCAGTTGTTCTTCAAGGTCAACACCATCCTATTCAGGATCAGGACCTTATGTAACAAAAAGGCTGATCAGTTATAGCATTTAGACCGTTGAATCACAAGGCCCAGCCCCTCCAGTCTTGAAGGAAGAAGGTCTTATATTGGTTTTCACTTCACTTCTGAAATGTAAGTAGAGAGAAAGGCTTCTAATGCTGCATAGGAAACCACATTAACAAAGCATGGAAGGGGGCTTTGGTGCACTCCTGAGAGATGCCAGGTCACCTTAGTGCCTAAATATATGATTTTGCCTCTCAAAAATGAAAGAGAAAAGAAAAGGCATACATGTTTTTCATACACCATGATCCAATGGATCACAGTATTGAATCTCTCTGAACTTATGACCCCAAACTACACATGTACTATATATTCCATCAACTATTTTTCCCCTGTCCAGGAAGACAATGTCTGGGTACCTACCATGAGGCATTTCCCCAATGGAAGCATGCAAAAGAAGTGTGAGGTTAGAATAAGGAGAAAGAAAAGGAGTTAGGACAGAGATGAGAGAAAGAAGAGAAAAAGAGAAACTGATTTTGCAAGTTTGTTGGAAAGTTAGCAGTTAACATGAACAGGTGCCCATCTTCTCAGATTTGTCATTTAAAACACTACTTTTGAAGTGATCATAGACGTGAAAAGTTTAGAAACTAGATTATGAGTGACTCCTTACTATTATTTTAAGTTGGCTTACTTAATATTGTAACCATAGCATGCAAACAATGTTTAAAATCTTTCTAATTATAAGTTGGCTTTTTTCTAGACGTTTTTTTTTTGAGGAAAAAAACAGTGCATACTGTGTTCTTTGCATTGCCAGAGAAGTGGATTGTTAATTTCAAAACTAGAACTTGAAAAATGAGTAATCTCTTGAAAAGTTATATATGTATGTATGTATGTATGTATGTATGTATATATGCTGGTATTGCCATCCTCGGGTGTTTTCCCGTGTATATAGCATGGAATTTTTATTGCAACGATTTGGCAAGATCTCACTTGCCATCCTCAGGCTTCGGTCTGTGACAGTCACAGACCGAAGCCTGAGGATGGCAAGTGAGATCTTGCCGAAACGTTGCAATAAAAATTCCATGCTATATACGTACATGGGAAAACACCCGAGGATGGCAATACCAGCATACCTACACCCGTGAAAATCTACGAAAATATATATATATATATATATATATATGTATGTATGTATGTATGTATGTATGTATGTATGTATGTATGTATGTGTATATATATATATATATATATATATATGTTTTTGTAGATTTTCACGGGTGTAGGTATTGCATATATAAACATATATATATATATATCAGCTCATAAAACTAACATGTATATATATATATATGTCTGATGAGACCAGAGTTTTCAGTTTGAGTACTGATGGTCTACAGAAGTTAAAAAAACAGAAAACATTTCTTCATGCTGCTCCCTAGTGAGCTCATTTTAATAAGCAATGAATCTCATTGTTCCATTTAAACTCGGAGCTACCTTAAATCCAAAATATTTCTGATCATTTCAGATGAAGGTTCTGAGAGTCACCCTATACATATACATCTAATCAGCCTGCCATCCTTTGTCACTATTTCCTTCATTTGGCATCATTCTGGCGTGATCTAAAAAGTAAGAATTAGTGGCTTACACTAACTGAAATGGCCTCTGATTTCCATAGTGCTTATATTATAATAAATGATACTTTATAGCAAAGACTTTTTTACATGTGCCAAACCCTAAGACAGGGGTCCCCAACCCCTGGTCCATGGACTGGCACCGGTGTGCAGCATGCCAGAAACAGAGTTGTGCGCACAAGGGAAGCCCCATATGTGGAGTGCAGGCAACGCACCAAGGCACACCCTGTCCGGTCCGTGGAAAAACCTCTCTCCACGGTGCCCAAAAGGTTGGGGCCACTGCCTAAGATTTAATTTGCTGGCTTTTGTATAATTTTCGCATTTTATTTTCTAGAGCAGTTTGTTGTGCAGGGAGAATATAAAATGGGACTGCCTCTCTTCCTGTCCCATATGCTTCATCTCAGTAGTGGGAAAGTTGTTTAAGAAAACCTACCCGGATTTCATTTGGTTACCTGACAGTCAAGTGCTTTGCTTTGATGGAACCCTGTGTGGGAGAGCAATTGCTTCTGCTGAGGTCCTCTATAGATCTGTCCAGGGCCTTTCCCTTGTCCGACCCAGGGCTCCCATTGTCAGTGCTGTCCATATCATACCTGGAGCCACACAGACAAACAATAATGTGCGTCAACAGGTGGGTGGGTGGGGTTTATTGAGGCTCTGGCAGTGAAATAGAAGGAGAAAGGAGAACTCTTTTTCAGGGCATGACCGTTGTGTACACAGCAATAAATTCTCCTCCCTGTAAAGATTCACAACTCAGTGCTGAAACAAACATGCCTTAGGCTCAATTTTTGCTTTGGCAGCCTCAGAGCTGGGCTGCTATCCAAGGTGCTGAGCAAACTGTCTTCGTGTTTTTTACTTTGGTGTGTACAGACTTCCAGCTTCCAGGATTGTCTCTCTCTTTTTAACTAGGTTCATGAGGTCTACTAGACCAGCTAGATTCAGGCACAATGTTATAGATGGAATAAGTGGAACAAGATGGAAAATAGGTGGCTTAGGAGGTGGAGTCATATACTTTACATGGAAGCTGGCTTCCACATAAATACAAATCTATATCTACATTAATTCAGATTAGGAATATTAGCGTCTTATTTTTTAATAAACTGTTGTTTTATTGTTATAATTAACATTTAAAATCAATGAAATGTTGTCATCAAGAAATCATCAAACTAGCCCTTGAGTTACAACCATTTGTATAACAACAGTTCAAAATTATGACAGTTTTGGAAAAAGTGATTAAAGGCTTGTCTTCAGGCTTTCAACTACTGTATCATACATACACACCTTACAGTCATATGATCACAATTCGAGCACTTGGCAACAGGCTGACATTTATAACTGGTTGCACCATTCCGCAGTCACTTAGGGTCAATGGATTGACAATCAAATTTGTCAATTTCATTTCCATTTTAAAAAAAACCTCAACTAGGGAAGCTGGATTTGCTTAATGATTGTGTGATTCACTTAATGATGTGAATCATTTAGCAATTGTGATATAAATGGTTGTAAAATGAGGTTGCTCATGTGATGACTTGCTTTATGACCTTTCCAATTTATGACAGACATTCTAGTTCCAATAAGTCAAGGATTATCTGTACTGCAAGGGATCAATTATCTACCCTTGATTTGGATCTAACTCATATCCACCTCGACGAGATATTGTTAACATATGTTTATAGATAGTCCTCGAGTTACAACTATTCATTTAGTGACTGTTTGAAGTTACAATGGCACTGACAAACGTGACATGACAATTTTTCATACTTATGACTATTGTGCTATCCCATGGATACATGATCAAAAATCAGACACTTGACAGCTGACTCATATTTATGACAGTTTCAGTGTCCTGGGACCATGTGATCACCTTTTGCCACCTTCTGACAAGCGAAGTCAATGGGGCAGCCAGATTCACTTAACAACCGTCTTACTAACTTAACAATCACAGTGATTCACTTAACAAATGTGGCAAGAAAGGTCATAAAATGGGGCAAAACTCACTTAACAAATGCCTCACTTAGCAACAGAAATGTTGGGCTCAATTTTGGTTGTAAGTCAAGGACTGTCTATATTTTTCCTACAATATAGAGTGATGCTTGCTTTTAGGTATGGGCCTAAAAAAACGCAGATGGCCAATTGTCTGCCTATGATGGCAGAAGCAGAAGAAAATTATGCCAAATGAGCCTATATAATTGTTTCGTTTGTAAATAATGCTCCCTTCATAACTCCTATCAAAGCTGGGCACATGAGACCAGTTGGGAGGTGGCTTCTGTACCAGCCTCCCTACTGCATAGCAACCTCCCTGCTTGAACTGCTGGAAGCCATCTCAGGGCTGTCCGTTGAGTTCCCAGGTTTGTGGCTCTGGACACCTTCAATCTGCCATCCTTTCAATCTGCCTCAAAGGCAGCTCAGAGTTCAGGTCACCCAAGCCCGCCTCACGATAGCAGTCACACCCCAGATGCGATTTTCTTGCTGGAGCAGAGGCAATGTGATCTGGTAGGGAATTCGTCATTATTTCCATGTCATGGTCAGGCCACACCTGGTAGCTGTGAGATTTTCCAATGCTCCCCGCCATGCAGGGGAGGCAGGACCTATTTGAATGGGCTGCCCCCACGGATTAATGGACCCACAAAGGTTTCAGAAGGAGCTGGGGGATATCCTCGGGGTTGTGCCTCATGGCCCAGGGGAGGCCTTGGCTGCAACTTGGAATCAGAAAGTGGCTGAGGCCCTGGACAGGATTGTGCCCATGCACCTTCTCCTGGCCCAACAGTCCCAAAACTTTCTCTATGGTGCAGTTTTACATACTCCATCCACTGGTGATCCAAATGATGCTGTGGTGGCCATCCTTTCTCAGTGCCCGGAGGCTCTAGGGATCTGAATGGGGAACAACAGGCTTCAGCTTAACCCAGGCAAGATGGAATGGCTGTGGGTACAAGGGACTTCCAAATCCAATTGTTTATCATTGTTAACTCTGGATAGGATTGCATTACCTCAGACAGCTCCTGTACTCATGACTCCTGCACAAACAGCCGGTGACAGTTGGGCTAGGACGGCCTTGTGCTATGCCCCAGTAGCACCCTTACCTGGACTGTGAGGCACTGAGCATGGTTACTATTGCCCTAATCATCTCTCTGATGGATTACTTCAACAGATTCTACATGGGGCTGTCTTTGGAGAGTATTTGGAAGCTGCAGCTGGTACAGATTGCAGTGGTGCACACAGTCCTGGGAATTCCAGGACTGCACATATAACACCACTACGGCGTGAGCTGCATTGATTACCAGTTTGCTTCTGGGTCAAATTCAAGGTGTTGGTTGCTACCTTTAAAGCCCTACATGGCTTGGGTCCAGGGCATTTGAGGAGCAATCTTTCCTGATGGGACAAGCTTGTGTCAGCAGGAGGAGCTGTTAGGGATTCTTTATGCTAAGGAAATCCAGCAAGCAGGTTCAAGGAGAAGAGCCTTTTCCACTGTGGCCCCATGCTTGAGAACCATGGGTGGGTTGCTGCCAGTTTTATTACCAGTTTGCAACCCATGAGCAATGTGCATTGTTCAATGTAAATTGCTCTTCATGCATGTGCAGAACAATTTACAGTGAACTGCGCATGCACAGTCACTAATGAACCAAAATGGTGGTGGCCCTGTGGCAGACCTCATCCCCTACCCTGTCCATCTTTAGTTCTAGTTTTAATATAGCTTCTGTAATTTTAATCTGTCATTTTAAAGTTTTAAAGTTTTAATTATTTTTCTATTCTTTTATAACTTGTAAGCTGCCCAGAGTCACCTTATAGGGAAATGGATAGCATAAAAATTTAAATAATAATAATAATACTTGGCCTTGAGGAAATGAACTGGTTGTAAGCTTGTGTTAGACCAGTGTTTCTCAACCTTGCCAACTTGAAGATGTTTGGACTTCAACTCCCAGAATTCTCTAGCCAGCGAATGCTGGCTAGAGAATTCTGGGAGTTGACGTCCAGACATCTTCAAGCTGACAAAGTTGAGAAACACTGTGTTAGACTGGCAGACATTGTCAGAGAAGCAACCACTCATATCACTGTGGCTTAAATCCTTTCATGTTATTGAGGAAGTACTCGTCAGTAAAGTTGTATGTGATTAAAATATATTTAATAGAAAAGGGTTTTTTTTCCTACTAAGTATTACATTTACAGAGAGCTCATTTTAGCAAGACCAATGCTAGTCTATTAGCAGAAGCTCACACTTTCTTTTTCTCATTGGCTTCCTTAATATTAAAAAATAGCTTTTTCGGAACCGAATACCTTGCAGAAGTCTCCTGAAATTAAGTAGAAGTTTGTAAAACCAGGCAAGGAATTACAAGTTTGCCACCTCTAGTTTCCTGTACCAGGAAGTAGGAGGAGGAAACTCTTATGGCTCCTATATGACTCATCCATCCTTAGTTGGGAGCACAATTTCAGCAAAAACAGCAAACACTCCTATTAATGAAACTTTACATTTCTCTTGCTGATTCTTTGAAACTGATATTAACCTATATTAGAAATGTTTTTCCAATTGTTGCTATGCAATTCCAAACTTAAAACTAGAAGAAATCTATGTGATGGGAAACCTTGCTTTCCTGTCTCAAATATGATGTGGGCCCAAACAGTTATCATCACCTTTCTTGTTATCAACAAGTCTGCAAGCTATTTTGTTTGAGGTTTAATATGTATTGTAATTGTTTTGGGTTAACTGATTCATTGGAAAATTAATTCTTCACTTAGGTTAGGTATCCTAGAGTTATTTCACAGAGATGAGACAAGAGTTGAATGAGTATATAATCTTTGATAGGTTTCACTAGGGAGTACTCCCTTCTAGAAGGATAATCTGATACTCCAGTTCATGCATATGTATATACAGACAAAATGTAATGTATGTCCAATTCTCAAAAGGTCATGGAAATTATTTCTGTGAGGTCAAGGAGCTTTTAGACTCTTTCCCCACTAAACAGGATAGCAGGCTTCTCCTGAACATAATCTCAAAATTCCTTTGGTAATGTTTCAAGCAGTTTATAATTAAATAAGGAACTTAATTAATTTAATTCTCTCTAACCAATATCAAATCTACCTAGAGAGTGATGCTACTGAGATAAAGCAGCTTCTGGCATCCTTATATCATTGGTTGCTCAGGCTTGAGTTCCCTTGCACAATTGGATAAAGAAACTCCTGATTTTAAAGCTATGTTTATGATAGAAGTTTCATCACCATTCTGGCTTATTCCTTATTATTACTTTTAGTTTACAACAATGAACTTACGTGACAGAGCACTGGGCAAAAGCGAGATAATCCACCAACACATCAAGACCTCTATTCTCTTCATTTAGGAACTCCTGGACCCAACTGTGGAGTAGAGAAAACATACATGAATTTACTCTCCCTTGAATGAAAGAAGGTACCATATTTTTCAGAGCATAAGACGCACCTTTTTTCCTCTAAAAAAAGACTGAAAATTTGGGGGTGTCTTATATATCGAATACAGCATTTTTTTACCTCCTGAAAACCCGCCCCTTCACCAAAATGGCCATGCGCATACCCTTATGGAGGCTTCCAGAGAGCTCCTGGGGGGTAGGGAGGGCAGAAATGAGCAAAAAACAGGGCATTTTGGGGGGCCCCAGCCCCCAGCAGCACTCTATAAGCCTCCATAAAGCTATGCATGCTATTTTTTGACCAAAAAATGGCCCGTGTTCATGAAAAAAGGGCTGTTTTTCCTCATTTTTGCCCCCCGCCCGGAGCACTCTGCAAGCCCCCCCAAGGCTATTAATGCCTTTTATTTGAAAAAAAAACAGGCCCATTTTCATGAAAAACGGGCCATTTGGGGGAGGTTTGCACAATGCAAAAAGGGTTTTTTCCCCCCTTTCGGAAAGCTGTTTAATTAGAGTGGTTGATGAGAATTACATTGGTCAAGTACTGTGCCTGCAGAAACAAAGATTTGTTCCAAAGGTGGTCAGTGATTTTCTTCTCCAGCACATGGGTAAATACACCTGGAAACATCTACCTACCTACCTACTCTCTCTCTCTCTCTCCCCCTACCTATCTACTGTATTTCTCTCTCTCTATATATATATATATTTCTCTCTCTATTTTTCCCTCGCTATCCCTCTACCTACCTACCTATCTACACTCTCTCTCAACCTACCTACCTACTGTATTTCTCTCTCTCCCCCCCTCTAGCTACCTATCTATCTACTCTCTCTCTCCCCCTACCTATCTACTGTATTTCTCTCTCTCTCTATCCCTCTACCTACTTATCTATCTACACACACATTCTCTCCCTGCTTACCTACCTACTGTATTTCTCTATCTCTCTCCCCGTCCCTTTATCTACCTACCTACCTAACTACACACTCTGTCTCCCTACCTACCTACCCACTATATTTCTCTCTCTCTCTCCCCCTCTCCCTCCCTCCCTCCCTCCCTCCCTATCTACCTACTGTATTTCTCTCTCTTTCTCTCCCTCTCTATCCCTCTACCTACCTACTTTTTTAAAAAAAATTGCCTCTTCAAAACCTGGGTGTGTCTTATACTCAGAAAAATACGGTAGCACATTTGCTTCTCTCTCAGCCTGGAACTTCTCCAGGACATTTGCTTCCAAAAGAAGCATGACGCTCAGGGCTGAACTACGAAGTGCCTGGTGCTGTTTGAGCTTGTTTATTTTTTTGCAAATGTTTTGGCTAGGTAACATCTTCAGTGCTAGAAAGGATTTGTTCTCTGTTTACATACAATAACTTGGTAGAAGCTGTTTTGTCCTTGATAGTTCCTTGATCAGGCTGTTGCTTAATGTTTGACTGTTTCTCTAAATTGGTAGTTCCTTGATTAGGATATTTACTGCTTATTTATCCAGTGTAAATCCTTGCTTATCTGGGTATTGAGAGGTGAAAGAGGTGTTCTGGTCTTTTTGAAAATAATTCCATAATTTGATTATACATGGACAGTCTTAACCACAGTTTCAATTGTAAAACTGAGCATCCTAAAACAGGATAAATCCAAAAATACTAGAGACTGCTTGGAAGCTTGGCACTTAGACAACTCAGCTACAACAGGCACATAGAGATAACCATGTACATGCCATTCAAAAGAGGCAATTGAAAAAAGCTAAGAGGGGAACACAAACACCATAACACCGGATCCTCACCAATCAACACCTCAGATAAGCAGAGATTACACTATATAAATGATCAAATCAGATCAGAAAGGACATCCTAAGCAAGGAACTACCCAGGAGAAAACAAAACCCCCATCAAGGGGAGGCAAGCTATCACATATGAACAGAAAGCAAACACCATTCTCTTCTGGCAGTGAAGATGTTACTTAATCAGTAATGAAATGCCTGCAAGGAAACAATGAAGCTCAGAAAGTACCAAAGATTCTACAGTAGAGAATACTTGCTTACACACACACACACATTTACTAAATCAAATGTTCTTCAGCTGTACATTGTAACTACTTTTTATTTATTATTTTATTTTATTAGATTTATACCCCGCCCTTCTCCAAGAGGACCCAGGGCGGCGCACAGGAATTTAAAAGATACATACAAAAATCAAATAGAAAATTTAAAAACTTATTAAATATCCATCCTGCGCTAAAAACCAAATTAAAATCCCCAAAAATTAAAACTATCTAAAATAGTCATTTATGGAGGTTACGCTAGGCCGGCTTGATGAAAGAAATGTGTCTTTAGACACTGGCGGAAGAGGCGGAGGTCTAAGATGGTGCAAAGCTCAGGGGGTAGGTCGTTCCAAAGGGCAGGGCTCGCCACAGAGAAGGCCCTTCCCCTGGGTGTCGCCAGTTGGCATTGTCCGGCCGACGGCACCCTGAGAAGGCCCTCTCTGTGGGAGCGGATCAGTCGAAGGGATGAATGGGGCAGGAGACGGTCTCGCATATAACTAGGTCCCGAGCCATGGAGCGCTTTAAAGATGGTCGTCAAAACCTTGAAGCGCACTCGAAAGGCCACAGGAAGCCAGTGCAGCTCGCGCAGGATGGGTGTTATATGGGAGTGTCTAGGAGCTCCCGTGATCACCCGCGTGGCTGCATTCTGAACTAGCTGTAGCTTTCGAGTGCACCTCAAGGGAAGCCCCATGTAGAGAGCATTACAGTAGTCGAGTCGGGACGTCACGAGTGCTTGAGTGACTGTGCAAAGGGCAGCCCGGTCCAGTAAGGGGCGCAATTGGCGCATCAGGCGTACCTGATGAAACGCCCCCCTGGCCACGGCCGCCACATGGTCCTCCATGGACAGCCGGGAATCCAGGAGGACACCCAAATTGCACGCATAATTTGGGTGTCCTCCTGGATAATTAATTCTTTGCCAACATTTGAAGGACAGAAATTTGAGAAAGCCTATTCCTAGCATTCATCTTTAAGTGTTTTCACTGTTAATTAACATGCTATAGCAATTTTGTGTGCATTAGTATCTTATTTCATTTTTCTTAATAAATGTTCTGCAAGTTATATTTGTTGTGCTGTAATCCTATATTCTATCTGCCTTGCATTAAAACAAAGAAACTTAAACGGTGATTCTTCTGCATTGGTCTGTATAGGATCGGTCCAAAACCAATTATCCTAGATGGGAGCACTTTAGATTAAACATGGAGGAATCAGATATTCTCCCAATATGTTCTACAATAGATTACTCTACTATTGCTCTACAATAGATTACACCCATGTCATAGAAAAATTAGATATCTTTCCTTGATATTCTAGCTTTGAAGCTGCATAGAACATCAATTATATTGGCACATTTTTAGCTTATAATTAGCCATTTAATCACCTGCCTGGAAAGAACTAAACTGCATTTATTTATTTATTTATTTCACCCTTTTAAACTGAAAAAGAAAAATTCTTATTTAAGAACATATGAACAAATGAACCAGCTATGAACAAATGAAAAACCATGGTAGATAGAAACTTGTATTGACTTATTTGCAAGGATTCCGAAATTTCAGCACTAAGAAAGATGACCAATGAACTCATAAACTATCACTAAAATTCTGGAACAATAATTCGGGTAAGCAGTGTCCATTCGTAGAAAATCAAGTATTGGGAAGGACACACTCAATGATGCTGGCATGCCTTCTCTCCTGCCTGAATTTCTCATTTGCACGGAAAAAAAAGAGGCGGGGGACTAAAATATGTTTCAGCACCTGAAATTCTAAAATGATGGAACTTGAGACTTTGCACTCATGTCCATCTCCACCCAAAACTTCTGCTTATCTCTTACAATATTTTTATATTCCAAACTTTTGTATTATGCAGTTTCGTTTTGGGATGTGTTTTTAAATTAGTAGTAGCTAACTAATAAAACTAAATATGGCACTACTCTTACAATTAGCTATTGTGTGGATGGCTTCTTGAAATGCAAAAGCAAAGTGGTACCCTACTGTGACAGATGGAAGTCATTAATAGCTTGTCTGCCATTAAGATCTTGCTTCTCATCCTGGATTTCAACACACATACCCCCAATGAATTTTCCATGCAGAAAATGGGAGCTATTTTTCACAGTGCAGACACAAGGGGGATTTAAACTGAGATGGTGCATAGCAAAGTATTAAAGGCTAGCTTTCCATCCCAATGAAGTATGTGTAAGTATGTAATGGGTATATGTGCCCGTATCCTACTTTTGTACAGATATCTGTGCAATTCTAATTATATAGAGTTCTTTATTAGTCTTTTCTAGTCTGGTCCAAGGTGGTACGAATTAGCACTATGCATCACTTGCAATCAAAGGGAGAAAGGAACTCAGTGCTATCATGTAGCACCTCATTAATGTAGGTAATGTACAACAAATTACAAATATGATACAAATGCAGGAGGAGGAGGAGGAGGAGGAGGAGGAGGAGGAGGAGGAGGAGGAGGAGGAGGAGGAGATTCTTTATTGGCCAAGTGTGGTTGGACATGCAAGGAATTTATCTCCAGTGCATAAATTCTCAATGTACATACTGTGAATTCCACTATGTCATGAAACAATTATTTGGTACCATTTCTGCTGGGCTGCATTGCCTCTCCTGGTGCCCAAGTCCTATATCTCATTCTAATGTGTAATTTGTTTTGTCTTTTACACTGTCTTGGGCTTGACAGTATCTTTCATCATAAAATGTGGACAAAACTTGGGCTTGTTGGCTTCCCTTTTATCTCCCCACTGCTTGGCAGGCAGTTGGTCCAGAGAGATAAATGCTTTCTCATTCAAGCTGTTAATTAGCCTGCATACATCACTGTCCTTAATGGTGTTGGCTGCTGCCTCCAACATGCTGGGGTCACCTTCTCTACACAGGGCCAAGGCCTTTTCTGCAAACCTCAGAGGAAAAGACTGGGGTGGAGTTCTTAGTTTAGCTCCCAGCAAAAGAAATTAGCCAATTAACCAGATTAACCACCATTGAGGCTGATGTTCATTTTAACAATTAAAATGTAACATCATCCAGACAATCCTTAACACATTTTTCATTTCCCTGGTGCTTCAGCAGATGGCAAACAAGTGAGAAATGAATTAATTCTGTTCTCCTTTGTCTTGGTTTCTTCTCTTCAGTCATTAATTTATTCGTTCCAAAAAATAAGACACTAAAGGAGGAATAAGTTGGTGTACAATTACTAGATGAAGGATTGGAAAAGAAAATGCAAGCTTGGCCCTGATTCTGAAGGTCCTATTGATATGTATTTACCTTCTTCCCATTCAATTACCTTCTTCCCATTCAATGCCACAAAGAAATTGCCAGTCTATCCTACTTTAAGCCAGACCAATAGTTTTAGCACGCACCTCCCCTCATTATACCTAATTGTTCATTCCAAACACAGGTAGAGATTCCCTAGGCATTCTTGCCTACTTCAAGGCTGAGAAAGAGAGGATCAAGGCTGGGTTTATCTCCTTTCAAGGGTCACTTTCCCACTTCACAGGCACTTTCCAGGTCAAAATGGATTGTATGAAATAGTTCTTACAAAAGCAGGAGATAAGAATTTAATGAGCTTGAAATTCAATGCATATGAAATCATCAGTAGCAACATCAAGGAGACATTATCTATCATAAATTATAACAATCCATAGTTTCTTGATTAAGTAAAAAGTAACATTTAACACCTGGTGATGGGCTCACAAACTGCATTCTAAACTAGAAACCAACAAAGACATATTATGTGTAATATGTGCATTCCAACAGTGTTATAATCAGTTTAGTTTCTTTTAGATCAGCATTTCAGATATACTACAAAGGAAACTTTATTTATTCATTCCTTAGATTGATATGCTCCTCCACCCCAGAGGATCTCAGTGGCTAACAGCGAGAAACTTCATTTTAAAAAGTCTTCAGTAAAAATGATACCCTCCCACCTCATTAGAAATCTCAACAGCATCATAAAGGATTAAAAATAGATATGCAAAGTCATGTGTATGCATTCTGACATTCAAAGCATTTCTTCCTCCTGATTTAGATGGCAAGGCCAGCTCTTAACTTCTCAACTACAACTTAGGAAGGAATCTCCATGTGGATAGAATTCCATAAACTGGGCAGTGACTGGAAATACTTCTTTCCTAGATCCCATCAGATGATAGATTGCCTGGATCTAAAGTTGACCCTGTTTGATATGATTTGACAGATAAATAAATATTGGATATGCATAATCAAGTTATCTAGTTATTCAGATAGCCTTATTTAAACTATTCATAATTTGAGGATTGGACCATTTACTTATTAATAAATGTATTGCTTGATTACTTATGTTGAAGTTTACAAACACAAAATCTAACTAAGAATTAATAGGTGCCAGAATTTCAAGGGAGGGGGGGGAGAACTATTAAAAAAACCTGGAGACAGTGATAGCTACGGTAGCTATCAGATTATTGTCAGCAAAAGCATATAAAACTGAGCTTTAAAGTTAATAACTCAACAGAAAATATTTTTTTTCATTGTTTTATTTGGTGTTTAGAATCATTTGGTGAGATGGGTAACTATACAAAATGAACAAATTAAAAAAAATTACTTGTCTTGTATCATTCAAAGCTCCATTTTATTATTTACTGATTATATTTGTATATTGCCTGACTCCCAACAACTCAGGAAGGTTAACAGGTAAACCATAGGAAACAAAAAGCAATAGTAGAAACGGGGAACAAATCAGCACCAAAGCCTTCAAATTGCAAGCAATGCAATTGACTCAACAAGTAAAGCAATAAGTCCAGAATGGCCAGTACCAACATTAATCACTCAGTCTGGTAGCTGCCAGATATCATTCAAAAAGCCAGTGGTCTCAGAGCATATACTTTATTGATGAGCTATGGACAGTTTGCAAAAAGCATTAATAGAACGTATAATTTCATTTGGACCCTACAATGCCTCTCCTGTGTAAGTAAGGTCAGAACACCATTAAAGCCATTTTTTGCAAAACTAAAAACAGACCTTCTGTGTAAGCCCTGGGGATACCCCTGGGGATTAATCAATTTGCATGTCAAACCTGGAGAACAAATGACATAAAATGGCATTTTTCTGACTTTTCTACAACTATGGGTTTTTCTTCCTATCCAGAAACTCATCAGAAATTTGAGAGTTTGAAGATAAAGGTTATAAATAGCTATTTAACGAGCAAGGACCTTGTCTCATGGCTTTGAACTGTTGACATACTGTATATTACAGGCTGTAGTTTCAATTCCAATTTCTATTTAAATATGTGCTATACATCAATTCAAGCTGTCATTCTTATTGAGCCCTAAGAAAAGAGCAGGCCAAAAATGGAATGAAGGAAATAAGTAATAAAAACTATCACACAGATTCTAAATACTCTCCAACCTCCCAGCTGTATCTGCAGTTGATAAATTATCTGGAAGAACATTTAATCTACTTCAGGCCAAGGGTCATTATCTTCTGTCCCACGTCTTTGTTTACCCTGGACTGGTCCATCAGGAAAATGAGATCTGTTGGATCAGTTTGTCCAGGAGCCTTATGGATCCTGTTGGTTTAGAGAGAATGGTTGGGGAGTTCCCTAAGATTGTCGTGGGCTGTTAAACTGAGATTGTAACCAATACTTGGAATGCATGAGGATGATAGCCTTTCACTGAATTGCTCTTAAGAAGCAACTCTTTTTCTATCAATCCTAAATACCTCTTGGTTTACTGAGAAGCTCTAGGAAATGAAGCAACAGGAGAAACATCTATGACATTGTTGGAGAAAAACAGGGAGCAACTCTGATTAGACATGTACAAGACTTTAGATTAAGGAGTATTTTATGGCAGTAATAGCAATAAAACATTTTTCCCACTCTTAGCATATGTGCTACCCGATTGACCATATTCAGGGTAAGCTGTACCTTTCTGGAAAGGGAATGTCTTGATGAAAATCTTAAAGAGATGCTGTGAGGGACAGGCTAGGTTTCTGATAGATGAAATCACTTAGATTATTATTTCTGATTGGTGAATCCTGCTGAAGTGTGTTAAACTCTATTATCTGGGAGGAATTTGAGTCTACCAGTCTTGAGGAATTGCATAGGGATTTCTGAGCTGTGAGTGAAAGCCATTCAAAGCCAGTCATTAAAAGTAGGTAAGATCAAGAAATAGAAACAGCAAGGATTCCAAGAATGCATTTTATTGCTATAAGGTAGGTAGAATAGAATAGAATGGGCTGCAGTTCCAGGGACCTGGGGGTAAGGAGATTGTGGAATATTGGGTACTTCTCAGTAAGGTTTCAGACTAGAGTGTAGCACTGAGACAACTTGTGGATGATCTCTGGTGTGACTGGAGGTAATGCAATTCTCCTGCTCATCCTTGATCTTGATACCTTAGGGGCTTTTGATACCATTTATCATAGTAACACACGGACTAACTTTGGGAGTAGGGGGCACTATTTTATAGCAGCTCTTCTTGATAATCTAACCAATTGAAAACTTGATAAATTGGTATTTTTATAAGATAGAAAAATGTGGATTAGACAGCATCACCACCAGATGGATTAGTAACTGGCTAACCAATCACACTCAACATTAGTCCTTAATGGAACTGCATCTACATGGAAGGAAGTATGCAGTGGGCTATTTCAAGGCTCTGTCTTAGACCCAGACTCTTCTATATCTTCATAAATGATTTATATGAGAGGATAGAAAGGGAACTAATCAAATTTGTAAATAAGCTGGCAGGAATAACCAACGCTCAGGAAAATAGGCTCAAGATACAGATGGATTGTGACAGACTTGAACACTGGGCTGCATCTAACAAAATGAAATTCAATGATGAGCAAAGTAAAGTTATGCACTTAGGCAAGAAAAACGAAATGCACAGATATAGAATAGATGGTATCTGGTTCAATAGTAGTAACTGTGAGAGGTATCCTAGGCATTCTAATGAACAATCACTTAAATATGAGCCAGCAATGTGTGGCACCATCAAAAAAAACTAACACAGTTCTAGATTGCATTAACAGAGAGATACTCTATATCAAATGAAGCGTCCTTAGTACTTTATAATGCTCTGGTAGGACCACCTTGGAATGTTGGATCCAGTTTTGCTCGTTACAATATAAAAAAAGATGTTGAGATTCTAGAAAGAGTGCAGTAAAGAGCAATAAAGATTAGGGAACTGGAGGCTAAAACATATGATGAATTATTGCAGGTGGCACACTGATCCATTTCTGAGGGCACTCAAGGTGTTGCCCTGTCAGCTCCAGCACAGTGCCACTTATCGCGTCCGCGGATAACCGCCCTGCTGCTCTGTTTGAGGTGACCCGCTCCCTCCTTCACCAGAGGCTGCGGGAAGCCCCTTTGCAGGGTCGAGCAGAGGAATTTGGAGTCTATCTGCAGGATAAAATCACTCAGATTCGGAACGAGCTGCCCTCCACTGAAAGCTGTCCAGTCGGTTTATCCGATGCTGGTCTTGAGACAACATCTTGGGAGGAGTTTGACTTTGTTACTACCAAGGATATGGACAGGTTGTTGAGGAGCCTTAGGGCCACCACATGTTTATTGGAACCGTGTTCCTCCTGGCTTGTACTGGCATCCTGGGAGGTTACATGAGGCTGGCTCCAGGATATTGTGAATGCGTCTTTGAGTGAGGGGTTTTTACCTACTGCCTTGAAAAAGGCGGTGGTGAGACCTCTCCTCAAAAAGCCTTCCCTGGACCCAGCATTGTTGGAAAATTACCATCCGGTCTCCAACCTTCACTTTCTTGCGAAGGTTGTAGAGAGTGTGGTGGCTCAACAGTTCCCTCGACACCTGGAGGAAGTTGATTATCTAGACCCGCGCCAGTCCAGTTTCCGGCCCGGTCACAGCACCGAGACGGCATTGGTCGCGTTGGTGGATGATCTCTGGAGGGCACGGGATAGAGGTTGTTCCTCTATCCTAGTCCTACTAGACCTCTCAGTGGCTTTCGATACTATCGACCATGGTATCTTATTGCACCGACTGGGGGGGTTGGGGGTGAGAGGCACCGTTTTATGGTGGTTCTCGTCCTACCTCTCTGGTCAGTCGCAATGTGTGTTGGCAGGAGGGCAGAGGTCAGCCCCAAGGCCCCTCACATGTGGGGTTCCTCAGGGGTCGGTCCTCTCGCCACTTCTGTTCAACACCTAAATGAAGCCGCTAGGCGAGATCATCTGTGGTTTTGGGGTGGAATACCATCTGTACGCTGATGACACTCGGCTGTACATATCCACCGCAAACCACCCCAACGATGCCATCGAGGTGCTGTCCCGGTGTCTGGAGGCCGTACGGGTTTGGATGGGTAGTGACAAACTCAAGCTCAACCCATCCAAGATCGAGTGGCTGTAGTTTCCGGCATCCAGGTTCAGCCAGGTAAGTCCAACACTGGCCATTGGGGGTGAACAACTGGCCCCCGTGGAGAGGGCGCGCAACTTGGGTGTCCTCCTGGATTCCCAGCTGTCCATGGAGGACCATATGATGGCCGTGGCCAGGGGGGCGTTCTATCAGGTACACTTGATACGCCAGTTGCGCCCCTTTCTGGACCGGGTAGCCCTTCGCACAGTCACTCAAGCACTCGTGACATCCCAGCTGGACTACTGTAACGTTCTCTACATGGGGCTCCCCTTGAGGTGCACTCAAAGGTTACAGTTAGTCCAGAATGCGGCCGCGCGGGTGATTATGGGTGCCTCGAGGCAAGCCCACATAACACCTCTCCCGCGCGAGCTGCACTGGCTATCTGTGGCTTTTCGGGTGCGCTTCAAGGTGTTGACGACCATCTTTAAATCGCTCCATGGCTCGGGGCCTAGCTACATACGAGACCGCCTCCTGCACCATACATCCCTTCAACCGATCCGTTCCCACAGAGAGGGCCTTCTCCGGATACCATCGGCCGGGCAATGCCGGTTGGCGATGCCCAGGGGAAGGGCCTTCTCTGTGGCGGGCCCAGCCCTCTGGAATGACCTGCCCCCCGATATACGTACCACCTCGGACCTCCGCCTCTTCCGCCAATGCCTCAAAACGTATTTATTCCAACAAGCCGGCCTAGCATAACCCCCCGCTTCTGACTTGTATTTGTATAAATTTTAATTCATAGGGTTTTATAAGGGTTTTAGCACGGGATATAATTTAATAGTTTTTAATAATGTATTTTTGTAATTATGTATGGTTTTTTAATATTGCCTGTGTGCCGCCCTGGGTCCTTTTTTAGGAGAAGGTGCGGGGTATAAATTTGAAAAATAAAAATAAATAAATAAACACATGCATGTGTTGGCCAGCTAATTTGGGGGCATTTTTCGCTCTCCGGCATTTTTCGCTCTCCTCTTCATTACTGGAGGTTTTTAAGAAGAGATTGGACAACCATTTGTCTAAAAGTGTACAGGACAGTGGCCCCTCAATCTTTTGAGCACTGGTTGTGCGGAGAAAGTTTTTTCCACAGACCGGAGGGGATGTGATTCTGTGTGCTGCTGGCAACCCATGGATGGGGCTTTGCTTGTTTACATGGACAGGTTTCTTGTATGCCACGGACTGGTGCTGGTTGAGTAGTTGGACTAGAAGATCTCAAAGGTCCCTTCCAACTCTGTTATTCTGCTTTCTTTGGGGTAATTCCACTCAGTAGTTCCAGTTTGGGACTAATTCCACCTTTCCATGTAGAAAGGAAGAGGCGGAATTTAGGTTCATGGTTTGGATCTCTTATTCCTATTCAATCTATTCAATCTATTTAAACTAGTCTTATTTAACATCTACCAGAATTTATTGGGGGAGGTTATCCAATGGCATGGAGTTAGGTATTATCAGTATGCTGATTTGTACATTTGTATATTTTGTACATCTTGATCCCTGGCCATCCGAGCAATGCTATCAATGTTCTATCCCATACCTGGAGATTGTTAGGATGTAGGTGGGTTAACAAACTTAGGTTTAACCCTACCCAGGCCAAATTGATTTTCACAAACCCCACTAAGCACAATCAGAAGTGGTCTGTATTCTTGCCCAAACATACCTTCTTCTATCTTCAAAAGGCATAGGATTCTTTGGAGTATTTTTTTTTTAAAGTATTATTTCTAATTTTGGAAAGCAAACAGAGTATAATTTTTATAAACTCTAAACTTCATTCGTTCATTCGTTCATTTTATTTCTATAGCTGCTCACCTCAGTCAATGACTCTGAATGAGTCAATGAATTACCAAAGTGCTAAATGATAGTCTCTGAAGTGGCCATGATGCTGTAGGTTTGTCAGATAATATTCAAATAACGAATATATTATAATTGCTAATAATGAATAAATTATAATTGCTCATGACTAGGAATAGCAAGTTGGAGAGTGCACAGCAAGTAAGTGAAGAACCAATGAATTTGTTTTCCACAGATACTCACCCAATGTGGTTTGTTCTCAGGGATATCTCTAACTCCCGAAGAATCTGGGTAGATTCTTGAACTCGTCTCTTAAACTGGGTAAAGAAAGCAAATCAAATTAAAAATTCCATAGAAATTACAAATCTGGCATATGTTTATCTACCTGTGACTTATGCATTATACAATGATCCTGGGTTTGAAAAAGTATCTACACATCAATGGGAAATAATATAGACAGCACTAGGAATTTCAGATTGTGAGTGTGCCTTGCAATCAATAGTGAATTACAAAACAGTTATTTCGCTGGTTGCATTTTCATATTGATTGCAGAAAGATTGTGGTTATGAGTAAAGAAAAATCATACACCCAGAGAGCAAGTGATAAAATTACCCAATATAAAAAGATCTGTTCAAATAAAGCCTATGGCTCAAATTTTAAATAACTAAGACTATAGGAACTGTGAGTTTCTGGCAGGTATATATCGAAGTATACAAGTAATTCAAAACTGATATTTTTTATTACTGAAATGTGAATCTTTTAATAGTCAAGCTTTTTGATAGAAAAATGCAGGTGTGTGATATCAGTTAAGAGAGTGATACCAATCTAACTCCTCAACCTAAGGCTGTCTGGGAATTTCCTATTTTACTCATAGCACAATGGTTCCTGCAAATTACACTTCCATGTTTCTGGCAGACCCAGAAAGAAATATTGTGCATACCATTTCCAGTCTATATTTTGTATTAGATGCACAGGTGTTGTTATAGACCATTTAGAAAATGTAAGTGTGCTTCCCACATCCCCCATCCTATCAGGCCTGTAGCATCACTTGCTCTGTGTCAAGCATCCTGTGACTTCATTTCTTTTTCAATAATGTTCATTATACTTTATCTACAATTGCTTTCATTGTTCTCAAAATAATGAAGGATTGTTACTCTGAAATACAAATAGCTGTAGTAAATAAAATAAAAATTTTTGTAACTGCATGCAGAATAGCAATTTCTACTCGTTCAGAAAATAAAAAACAATCTTTTAAAAAAATTAGTGGTGAACATTTTGTTTGGCAAAAACAGTCTTAGGGAAGAAAACTATGATAAAGGTAAAGATTCCTCTCACACATATATGTTAGTCATTCACAACTCTAGGGGGCGGTGCTCATCTCCATTTCAAAGCAAAAGAGCCAGCACTGTCCAAAGACGTCTCCATGGTCATGTGGCCGGCATGACTAAACAGCAAAGGCATATAGAACGCTGTTACCTTCCCACCAAAGGTGGTCCATATTTTTCTACTTGCATTTTTACATGCTTTCAAACTGCTAGGTTGGCAGAAGCTGGGACCAGTAACGGGAGCTCACTCCATTATGCTGCGCTAGGAATTTGAAACACCAAACTGCCAACCTTTCTGATTGACAAGCTCAGTGCCTTAGCCACTGAGCCACCACTGCTAATGGTTTGTCCGCAAAATAATATCTTTCTTACTTTTACTGTATGTAAAACTAGACAGCCTGTGTCTCATAAGGCCATCTTTTCAGAGATGTTTCCTTACTATATTTCCCAATTGTGACAGAATGTCTAATTACTGCTTTTACTGGAAAAAGCTGGGATACATTCAGAGATGTATCTGCCTGGAAAATAGCCCATGTTAAATTGTATAGCACAGTCAAACATCAGCACAGGAAAATTTTAATGATATTTTGTATTATGCCATAAAACATTGTTTTTAGGTCGTAAAATGCTTTATACAGTTTGCCGCATTTGAAATCCACAGGAGTCATCAGTCCAAGATTTTGGACACATTCTGTAAGTTAGTCTACTTGAGGTATATTGGTTCCAAATTTATTACCTTATGATGCAGCATTTTGCCTAGTTAAAGGTTATGGGAATGAGTATTTTAAACATATATCGATTTCCAACTGAGAGAGAATAGAAAGAACACAGAAGCAATTATGGGAAGGAGAGAATATGAAATTGCCATATTAGCCACAAGTTACCTTTCCACTGAATCCACCTGTGTCTAGATAGCTCTTCAGTTTCTGGATATAGGCAGATGGTGGGTTTTTGACCTGGAATCGTTCCTACAGATAGGCAGAGATGGGGGTGGAAGAGGAGAAACAACACACATTTTTTTCCCATTAAATCCATGAGGAATAGAGAGGGTTCTGAAAATGCAAACATATTATGAGGACAGGCAAGTTAGGTATCACTTTTTATCTCTTTTTGTAGAAGATGTTGAGGACACTGTTGTTAAACATAGCCAAAATTACAAATATTGCAGGCGCCTCTGAGACCAGGCACTAGCAGCCTTTAGCTGCCAGATGTAGATGTTTATGAATCATGCTAAGCTGCAAAAGGGTGAAAGAGAAAGAGACACAAAGAGAAAAAAGATATATCTAGATTCAAGGCCTTTATGATATACTCAGGCCTGTTAAAGTTTAGGAAACTCTCAGTTTTACAGCCCAGCCATTACAGGAGTCCCCAACTTATGAAAACGGAGCCCTAAACAACACAGTATTAAGTGAGCTTTGTCATATTTTACTACGTTTCTTGCCACAATTGTTAAGTGAATCACTGCAGTTGCTAAGTTAGTAACATGATTGTTAAGTAAATCTGGCTTCCCCATTGACTTTGCTTGTCAGAAGGTCTCAAAAGATGGTCACATATCCCCAGGACACAGCAGTCATCAAAAATATGAGTCAGTTGCCAAGCATCTGAATTTTGATGAGGAAGCTATGAAAATGCTGCAAAATGGTCATAAGTCACCTTTTTTCAGTGCTGTGGAGACTATGAATGGTCATTAAACAAACTGTTGTAAGTTGAGGACCACCTGTTCCCCACCAGGGTTTCTATCACAACAAAACCCACCTCTTCAAATGCTTTAGCCTGCAGAGTGTACACTTTGGAATGTTTGCTTACAAAGTTTTATGGTTTTCACACAACTCCGGTCATTGCAAACTGTAAAGTTTAAAGCAGGGGTCTCCAACCTTTGCAACTTTAAGTCTGAAGGACTTCAGCTCCCAGAATTCTCCAGCCAGCAAAGCTGCTTTAAAGTATCAGTGAATGTGTAAAAAGAAGTTGCAGATAATCCTTTCCATAGATACTGTTTAAATGCAGAACTCATATCATTTAGTCCCATGTAAGTCATCCCTGCTTCTTTTCCCCATAATAACTGTATTGCATCACCCTGGGGCACAGTATGACACAATGTTTCACAAGAGTGATTGTGTGCTGCCTCCTGTTCTTACTTTCTGAAGCACTGCTGAAACATTTGCTGCAAAATATTCTGCAATAATTAAAGCAGGGGTCTCCAACCTTTGCAACTTTAAGTCTGAAGGACTTCAGCTCCCAGAGTTCTCCAGCCAACAAAGCTTTGCTGGCTGGAGAACTCTGGGAGCTGAAGTCCTTCAGACTTAAAGTTGCAAAGGTTGGAGACCCCTGAATTAAAGGATACATTGTTAACACTTGTACCAGTTTAAAACTTGGATATGTAATTCAATGAAAGTCTCTAAAAATAGAGTAAGTCAGGAGTGTCCTCAGACTATGGCAAATGCTTTTACTTTATTGTAGCAGTCATCATTTTGGGGTTTTCTTTGACCACTCCTTGTAGACATCACTGGAGCAGTTCACGAAAAAATGAGAGTTGACAAGGAGATGAATATGTGGACATACACGTAAAAAAAACGAAAGAAAAAGATTGTTCTTGTATAAGTCTGCGGGCTAATGCTTCCTTGGATGATGTGCTTGGCAAAGAATTTTTAATTCTATGTATTTCTGATAATTTTGCAGAGTCTAAGTTTATAACAGGAGTGTCAAACTCATGTCGTCATGGTGGTGTCACATGATATATTGGGACTTCCCCCCCTTCACTAAATTGGGTGTGGGCGTGGCCAGTGCATGCCACATCTGGGACGCGGGCTGGGAGTTTGACACTCCCACTAAAACATTGGCCTGAAAAAAATCTCATCTCGTCTTTTGTATCCTGCAATCTGAAGTCGAAGAGATATGAAAAATTCAAAAATTCAGCTGCTTCCATTGGTAAAAGTTCAGCACACCTGTTTGGATCCATAAAAGAACCACTTTCCCTGACAAGCAGATGATCCCGAGATGGCAATGTCAGGGCAGAAAATAATCTTACGATTGTGGTAGATACAGGTAGTTCTCAACTTACAACCATTTGTTTAGCAGCTGTTCAAAGTTACAACAGCACTGAAAAAAGTGACTTATGACCATTTTTCACATTTACAACCATTGCTGCCATCCTCACGTGATCAAAATTCAGAGGCTTGACAATGGCCATGCATTCGTGGTAGTTGCAGTGTCCCAGGATCATGGGATCCTTTTGCAACCTTTGACAAGCAAAGTCAGTGGAGAGTCAGATTCAATTAACAACTGTGTTACTAACTTTACAGCTGTTGTGATTCACTTAACAACTGTGCCAAAAAAAGTTTGTAAAATTGGGCAAAACGTAACAACCATCTTGCTTAGCAATGGGAATTTTGGGCTCAATTGTAGTCATAAGTCAAGGATGACCTGTAATTAGAAGCTGTTCCTACATCTTCAACATGTTTTATATAACTATTATCTACTCCTTGATGTAAATGCTTTGATTCATGGCAGAGCTGTTGCTTCTTTGTATATTTGTTCCATTTTTCTGTGAGCTACACTCTTGTATCCATTGCCATTTTTCATTAGGAATTTCATTAACACAACAGCATAATTAACAAGGCTGCCTGGTGGAGGTATGCATAGCATATTGTTGTTGTTCAGTCACTAAGTTGTGCCCACTTTTTCACAATCCCATGGACCATAGCCAGCCAGGCTCCTCCACTATTTTCCCCTATTCACTGCATCAATGAATACCAGACCCTAATCTTAATTTGAAGCAGAAAATGGGGATTATTTATTTAATGGTTTAACTGATCTGTAAATTCACCCCTTAGTAATCCAGTTAGGAGTCAGCATGTTTTCACTCAGAAACAAGTGACTGAGTTAGATGTTCTGTGTGAATACAGACACCACATGTCTTCCCAATCAAAGATCAACAGGAACGTCTATACTACCCACATTGCCACTTCCTATATGACTCATGCTAAATGGAGGCCAAGCTTTTTTTGGTCCATCACTCACTCAGCTGTATCTGTTGTGAGCTAAAGCAGACATGAATAAGTTCCACTTCACAAGGATCCAGTGATCTGATGTCATTCAAACACAGAACAGCGAGTGAGGTATTTTCTTGGTTCCTAAATGCTCACCCAATGAACACCTTAGCATTACTCTCTGAAATAAAAGACATTAGAAAACCACCCTGTCCCAGAGCTGTTTTAGCAGATCTGTGAAGAGCTGATCACAGAGAGATATTCACACAGCCCAGAATGAGTCATTCTTCTCTTTTTCTCTTCAGCATCATTCGCAAGCCTGTGCCTTTATTAAACTGGGGAATATATAGTTTCACAGCATAAACAGGTGCCATTTCCCCCATGTGTCTCTGCCAACAGCTTGTTTTCACAAGGAAACCTTAAGTAACCACCTTCCTTGTTTAACTCATGATGGAGAAAGATTGTTTCTCCACCACTACTAAGCCCATGAAGGCAACTGAAAAGAAGGAACAGCTGTTTGTTATGACACAGGGAACTTTCATATGTACCCATTTAGCCTTTGCAGGATTTAGAAATGTTTCAACCCAGGTGATAGTGGATTTTTTTTGGCTAAGTTCATATCACAGAGTGGCTTCTTTGGTTTTGGATTAGCAGAAAGTGGTTTACAATGGTTTAGAGTAGGGTCTGCAAAGTCGGCTCTTTTAAGACTGGTGGACTTCAACTCCCAGAATTCCCCAGCCAGCTATGCTGGCTGGGGAACTCTGGGAGTTGAAGTCCACCAGTCTTAAAAGAGCCGACTTTGCAGACCCCTGGTTTAGACAAAGAAACCAGTTTAACGTTAAATATGAGTCCAGTGAAAAATGCTTCCTTTGATGCCACTTTTGGTTCATCTGGGTAGTTACAAAACAGATCTAAAAGCAAGAGTTACCCCTCCCCACACACAGAGAGGCCCAGTTTTTCCTACCAAGCAGTAAACCTGGTTTAATGCTCTGAAAAACAGTTGTAGTTTCTTTTGACCCAAATGCAATGCAGTGAGATTTGACTGAGAGGCTACAATCTGCCTAGCAGATCTCCTGAATTTACACTTTTGGCCTTATTCAAACAGCTAATGAAAGCATGTACTCAGGGATAAAATCATGCCTATTGCTTCTATCCAAAATAAATTTCTGTGAAGACCTGAAGGAAAATTTGGTATCCATAGAAAATTAGACACTTGTGAAGAGCAAGATAGTGTACATGGTGAATGCAACCAGAATCTCATAAATTGGTCTTTTGAGTATATCTAAGCTACTTATATTAGGGCATCAACTCTGAACTTCTGTATGATGTTTGTGATCCTTGACAGACCGACTTAAGGTATTTTCTTTTCCTCTAACAGTTTCCTGTGGGAAAGTAAAGATAGAAATAGCCTTGTTTATCCAGTCTTCTCAAGGACAAACCACACTAGACTTCTAATTACACTGAACTGCCACAGGTGTCCTATCAGGGATCCCTGACATTTATTGTGTTAGGTCAGAGCTAAAAGAAGCATAATTATAATACTATCCACAAACACCAAAATGCTTATGGAATATCTTTCAGTATCTATAAGCTCTCTGCCCAAACCTGTTTTTTAGACCCTTTATTTTAAAAAAAAATTAATAGGAAGGTATTAACTTGCAAACCAAATCTACAGACTTTCATATAACCTTTTGTTTGGAAACACACATTTACCTATTAAGAAAACAGCACCCCACAGAGGTAAATTTAGTGGGGGCTAAGGCAACTGCAAGACACAAATTCACCACTTTTCTTTACAATAAATAGGCATTTTGCTATTGGTCCTCCCCTTTACAATATAGCCACAGAATACTTTAGAAGATTGCTTGCTTGTCATGATCACCAGCCACAAAAGCTAAAACTCTCAGAATTCTCAGGCGTATGAGAAGCTTTGAAGATTAAACCACATTGGAAGCTACTTTAAATTATTATTCATATATGTAGCTACTTTAAATAGAGCACTCTGGTCTCTTACCTGGTCACATATTAATTCCCATTTCTTTTCATTATCATACTGGCTCAGAAGCTTCATTTTGTCTGGTGGCAGATTCATAGAATTCTAAATAAAAAGGGGAGGAGAGAAAGTATTGTTTATACAGAATAATTGCATAACAAGAATTGTGATACGTTCAATCATGCAAAGTTTCCAATGCAGGTAGTCCTTGACGTACAACCACAATTGAGCCCAAAATTTATGTTGCTAAGGGAAATATTTGTTAAGTGAGTCTTGCTCCATCTTACAACCTTTTTTTTTTGCCATAGTCGTTAAGTGGATCACTACAGTTGTTAAATTAGGGTTAACCTGGTTTCCCCATTTCCTCATTTGTTGGAAGGTTGCAAAAGGTAATCACACGATCCTGGGACATTGTAACTGACATGAATACGAGCCAGGTGCCAGGCATCTGGATTGTGATCATGTGACCATGGGGATCTTGCAATGGCCGTAAGTGTAACAAACCGTAAGTGTAACAATAACAAGTGTAACAATAACAAGTGTAACAAACCAGAGGTCCTCAACCTTTTTGGCACCAGGGACCAGTTTCATGTTACAATCAAGCCACGGACCAGCACTGCTCCGCGGCCCGGGGGTTGGGGACCCCTGTCCTAGGCAATAAAATCCACACCTTTTAGTCTTATTATAACCATTTCATTGCTTCATTTAGGTGATGATTATTAAAAAGAAATGTGAATAATTTTGCAATTTAGTTTTTAAAAGGGCTAATGGTTGATAGAGTGTTCAGTTTAGGAATGATTAAGATTTTTGTGAGATGGTAACACTTTCTTCTAGAGGAAGTTATTAAGCAAATAATGGTTTCTTAAAATAATGAATGGCACAGATATTTACCATTGATTTTTGTTTAAACAAATAGTCCATTTATGGGCCACATGCAACTCCAGGAGATCCTCATATACATCACTATTCTCAGAACACTGTGCTCATCTCCATTTCAAAGCTGAAGAGCCAGTGCTGTCCAAAGACATCTCCGTGTTCATGTAACCGGCATGACTAAACGCCGAAGGCACACGGAACACCTTCCCACCACAGGTGGTCCCTATTTTTCTACTTGCATTCTTACATGCTTTTGAACTGCTAGGTTGGCAAAAGCTGGGACAAGTAACAGGAGCTTACATGGCGCTAGGGATTCAAACTGCCGATCTGCCAACCTTTCTGATCAACAAGCTCAGCGTCTTAGCCACTGAGCCACGGTGTCCCTTATACGATATAGAGTAATGTTTTTCAATCTTGACAACTTGAAGATGTGGGGCATTCAACTCCCAGGATTCGCTAGCCAACATGGCTAGCTGAAGCATTCTAGAATTAAAGTCATTGGATTTTAAAGTTACCAAGATTGAGAAACACTGATACAGACATATGTAGGCCTCCCAAGTACTGCCATACCTACATTAGATTGTATTTTATATCTATTAAAAAGTAGGATCTCCTGACTCCTAGTCATGTTCACAAAATTTATTGCACAGGAATATGAAACTAGTTCACCATTGGTTTTTATTGGAAAATACTTCCACTTTACAATATAGCCCTGGAATATCTGGTGACATTCCTTCCTCTCCCAAATACTAATCAAGTCCAATCCTGATTATTCTTGAATCATCCAAAATCAGCTAGCCATTGATCATATGCAAACGAATGCAAATCCTAAAAGCATCTTATTGAAAAATACAAGTCTAGTTATAGCAGTTTGTTTAGTGATCATTCAAAGTTACAACAGCACTGAAAAAAAGTGACTTTCAGTGACCGTTTTTCATATTTACGACCATTGCAGCATCTCCATAATCCCATAATCAAAATTCAAATGCTTGGCACCTGGTTCATGTTTATGATGGTTGCAGCGTTCCGGAGGTCATGTGATCACCTTCTGCGACTTTTGACAAGTAAATTCAATGGGAGGGCCAGATTTACTTTACAACCATGTTACTAACGATTCACTTAGCAACTGTGGCAAGAATAAAATGGGGTAAAACTCACTTAACAAATGTCTCACTTAGCAACATAAATTTTGGTTTCAATTGTGGTCATAAGTTGAGGACTATCCGTATGGTGCTAGTCCACCTATGGTGAACCCACTATAAGGGGAGGAATCTTTGACGCGAGGATGTCCCCCTGGAAAATGAAGAGCAGACAGGAAAGGTTCCTTGAACGTAAGATACCCATTTCCTGAACCTCCAACAAATCTATCACAGCATATTGTTTAGAAAATTACTTACCACATTTTTGGAGTACAAGACACAACTTTTTCGCCCAAAAAAGGCTGAAAATCTGGGTGCATCTTATACACTGAATACAGCATTTTTGGCCTCCTGAAACCTGTCCCTGCACATCCTATTTTTTTGCAAAAATGGACAGAGGGTTTAAAAAACGTTTTTGCCCCCCCCCTCAAACCCCCAGGAGCACTCTACAAGCCTCCCAAAGCCTACACATATACTGTGAAAAAAATGGGTCTGTTTTCATGAGAAATGTGCTGTTTTTGCCCCTTCCCCCCCTGTTGCATGCCCGGTTGCAAAAAATGGGTCCGTTTTCATGAAAAATGTGCTGTTTTTGCCCTCCCCCCCGCTCCCCGCGACCTCAGGAGCACTTTGCAGGCTTCTCAAACTCTCTTCATGCCCTGTTTTTCACAAAAAACAAGGCATGCAGAGGGTTTGGAGGCCCACAGAGTGTAAATTTCCCCCCCCAAATTTACCTCTTCAAAATCTTGGTGCGTCTTATAGTCTGAAAAATACGGTAACTATTACGATAGGTACCTAGCTATTTTTCAAAATTCTCTATTAAAGCATCACGGAACAGAGCACTCCTTTTAAAAGGATGAACATAATCTCCTTAATTTCAAATTAGCCACACCAAACCACTGCAGTTAACTACTCTTATTCCTCCTCTGCCATTGATTTCTTTGAGGATCTGTTCGCTTTGACTTTTAATGCTTGAAAATAAATCCTGTCCCCACAATCACTGATGCATGATTTGCTTTCATTATTCTTGTCAGCACTTCTCAGGATCAGAACATTAAGAAATAAAAACAATATCATCCTTCTAGGGCGATGCCATTGACCTCTTCTCTACACCGTAGTCCAAGGGCAGAGACTGAATCAAATGTTTCCAAAAATAAGATAAGGGATGTGGTGTGAACATTAGGAAAGATTTCTTGATGGCATGAGATTAGAACAAACTGCTATTTTATTTTTAGGGATTCTTAAATAAACGCCTGGGTCCCTGGGTGTGCTAAGGGCCCTTTTCCTGGCTATAACATCCTTAGTAACACTTCACCTGGGGTGCCCATATATATTTAATTTGCATTATTTTAATCATTGAGTAGGTTTTATGATGTAAGACACATAAAGTCACTTATTGACAGAGACTGAACACAACTCCAGGTTATCAGAGCTACTCTCCAGTAGTTCTTGACTTATAGTCAGAATTGAGCCCAAAAGCACCATGGCTAAGTGAGACAATTGTTAACTGACTTTTGCCTCTTTTTATGAACTTTCCTGTCCTAGTTGTTAAATGAATGACTGCAATTTTAACAATTAGTAACACGGTTGTTAAGTGAATCTGGCTTCCCCTTTGACTTTGCTTGTCAGAAGGTCATAAAAAGGGATCACATGACCCCGGGACCCTGCAGCCGTGCCATAAACATGAGTCAGTTGCTAAGTGTCTGAATTTTGATCATGTGACTGTGGGGATGCTACAATGGGCATAAGTGTGAAACACAATTATGTCACTTTTTCCTGAGCTGTAGTATAGTAACTTCAAATGGTCACTGAACAACTTGTTGCAAGTCAAGGACTATCTATATATTTCTTGTGATGGGTGTTAAAATGTGTGCTGCATGATGATCTGATAGATTTTGAAAGATCAATTTTCTGTCAATGAGGACTGCAATAAATTAAAAGAACCTAGGGAACAGAGAAACATTTTTGTATTGTTTTGACCCACACAATTTGATTTTGAAGCACCCTGCCCATTACTGCTTCAAATATTTGTGGGCCTATTTCTATCTCTCCATTAAGAATCTCTTTAGTATCCCACGGCCTTCTCCCTGTAAAGGTACTTATCTGAAGCCATTTGCCAACTTGAAGCCATCAGTTAAGTGTTTTTACAATGAGCTTAATGGATCCAACCTCTTCCCACTTGTCCTTCAGGTTTTTTTTAATATCAGACTTGTTTACCTACTTTTAAAACTACTGTATAGTTATAAATAATGGTGAGGGGAAGAAATGCAGGATTCCTACTGCCATTGAGTGGTTTGAAGAAGCCTGGATTGCACTTTCTTTTGGTTAAAATTTCCCTTAGAGAATAATTCATTGTAGCCTCTCATTTATTTACATCAACATTCCCCATTCTGGAATTCTAATCTATTGTTAAATACATTAGCTAGGAATTTGAGGAGTTGCAACCTCAACATTATTGAAGGAGCCAGTCTTGGGCTGACAGTTTGCATCTTTTAAGACCCAATGCTTAAGGGAAATGAATCAAAAAATGAATCTGGGGGAAAAAAGATGGCCACGTCCCCCAGAATCTCTGGAAAATATCAGCCATATCATATGTTTTCGATAGGGAAAATTTATAAACTTATTACTTAATGTTTTGGTTTGTGTGTATATGTGTTTGCGTCTACCTCTTGAAGTCAGTGTCGGCTCCTGGTGACTGTCAAGTTCATGCAGTTTTCTTGGCAAGGTTTTGTAAGTAGTTTGCCATTGCCTCCTTTCTAGGGCTGATACAGAATGACTGGCCCAAAGTCACCCATCTGGCCTTGTGCCTACATTGTCCCTGTTGGTTTTACTCTGCTAGCTGTGACCGACTTTAAGGGGCAGTGTTGATTTCTGTTTCTTCAGTCAAAGAGCCAGTGTTGTCAAGACGTTTCCATGGTCAGGTGGCATGATATGATGCCTCAACAGAGAGCATACGGTGAAGCATGGAAAGATCAAGATTGAAAGTCATGGCTTCTAGTTTGGTGCCTTAACACTGCACCAAACTGGTGCAGTTTGTATCAAGCAATTTTTCTAATGCCACTTTTTTCCTTATCCTGACCATGTTCAACTTTAAAACTATGGGCTCTGATAAAGCTATGAAAAGCTTCTGGTGACCTCTAGCCTTCAAAAGATTGAACTATTATACAGTAACATATTAATTAATGTTTACATAGCCAAAACTAAGTCATGGCCTCTAAGATTTGCGTGGATCTACCAACAGCCAGTAAAAACCTACTCAATTCTACTTGTTTTATAGATTTGGCTTGCCCAAAGTCATGCAGAATCTTAAATGAAATTCTGAATGACAGATTCTGGGCTAACATCCCAGTTTCCAGCCATCTAGGATTATCGATGGACTCAGCCATCTAGATTCTGCAGTGACAGCACCATTTTTAAATTAACTATTCAGAGGGGGAACAAAAAAACAGCTTTCACTATTTTCTCTTGGTTTCAACTTCTTTCTTATAAAAGTAAAAGGTTTGTCCCTTACAGAACTGCCCGAATTTGCTATCACAACAAATCACAATCACTTTTCTACCTCAGGCCTGGGCAGTGGCGTAGCGTGGGTTGTCAGCACCCGGGGCAAGGCAAGTAATTTGCGCCCCCTAACCCGTGGATTTTAGCACTCGGGGGAGGCAGCTCTTCTTGTGGTGTCGAGCCCACGCACCTCCCGCGAGGATCCGGCGGGCAGCCGCTGCCCAAAGGGCTCGGCCATCCGGGTCCGACACTCGTTGCCTCGCCTTGGGGAGAAGCGGGCCTTTGCGTGGTGCGGGCCTGGGACACCCGACGCTCCTTTCTACGGAGGGCGAATGCCCGAAAGCCGGGGCAAGAGGGTCTTCCCGGGCCGCCGCGGGGCCCAGGTCGCCGCTCCTCTGGCTGGCTCGGAACGGAGGAGTCTTCCAGGGTCTCCGCACGGCCGTTGCTTCGAAAGACCTGCGCCTTTAAGTCTCGCCTGGCCCCCTCGGGTGGCGCTGGCGGGTGCGAGGAGCCGGCGCTGGCCTCAGCCGGGGGATGGCCCGGGAGGGTTTGGCCCCTACTGGCCGCTGTTCGCTCCCCGACTCTCGCCGGCCCAGGAGCGCCCAGGCGCCGCCGCCGCCAACTCCAGAGACCCGCGGAGGAGAGCTTCCGAGTCGGGTCTCTGGAGCGCGCCCCCCCAGATGTTGCGCCCGGTGCGGCCGGCCCCCCCCCTGCACCTCCCACGCTACGCCTCTGGGCCTGGGTACTTGCATACTAAAGAACTTTAGTGGAATCTCACCATAATGATACAAATTAGAAAGTCCTCAAGGGATCATTTCTCCAATGGACTCTAAGAATTAGATTTCCAAGAGAATACCCTTATGACTGAATATAAAAAGGATCATAAATTGTTTAGAAAGTTTAGCCATTTTTGCGATATGCGATGAATTTTACCTTACAGGCAGGAAAGTTACCTGAGACATGGAAAGGTACATAAATAAAATTAATACTCAAAGAAGGACAGGATTTGACTTTCACAAGGAATTATAGACCAATATCACTACTTATTATAAACTGTTCACAATGATCATAGCTAATAGATTGAAAATAACATTACAACTTATTCATGAAGATCAAGCTGAGTTTTTACCAAAAAGACAAATGTTTAATAATTTGAACAGTACAAAATGAAAAATAACTTGCATTATTATTATTTTTATGCAGGAAAAGTTTTCACAATTTGAACTGGACTTTTTATTTAGAATTTTGACAGGGATGAATTTTAGGGAGAATTTTATAAAATTGATAAAGTTGAATTATACTTCACAAAGGCACAAGCAATGGAGCTTCATCTAAACTGTGCAATACAAAAAGGAACAAGGCAGGGTTGTCCATTGTCTCCTCTTTTGTTTATTCCAACTTTAGAAATATTAAGCAGGGACATAAGATAAGACTTGGACCTTGAGCTTGTTTGGAAATTCTAGCAGGAGAGCACAGCTATTGTATACCCTTGACCGAAGATTGGTACACTCCTTCTATCTGGGTCCTCTGTGGAGAAGGGCGGGATATAAATTTAAATAAATAAATAAATATCTGGGATGGTTGCCCTCTTCCACTGAGCACATAACTTTGGGAGGGACCCACATGGAGTAGTGAGGGAGGAAGGGCTATCCGCATAGCCAGCCAGATCAGCCAAATCAACCCTCGCGATCAATGGGGTGACAGATGTCGCAGCCAGATTGCCCTCACATCCGACAATAAACCCTCACATCCGCTCTCACATAAGACGAGAGAAGATTTAATTTTGTTTAAAAAAAAACCAACTTTATCAATTAAGAGCCTTTGTAGATGACTTGTGACTTGGTTCTTATCTTAGAGGACCCTTTAAATAAAATAAAAATTTTAATGGGGAAATTAAAAGAATTTGATACATTTGCAGATTTTATGATCAATAATCAGAAGACAAAGATGTTAATAGAAAATTTGAATACCCTGATCAAATAGAATTGATGGGTTTTAAGATTAAGATGATGAAATATTTGATTATTAATATGATAAATATGATTTGTATGTTGTTTCAAAATAATTATGTTAAGACTTGGATTGTAATAAACAAATGGATATTAAGATGGATGAAACCATAACTGTCATTGTTGGGAAGAGTTTCTGTGATTAAGATGAATGTCTTAAAATGATTTTTTATTTTTAACAATACCAATTTTGACAACTGATGTACAATTTAAATAATGTCAAAAAAGACATAACTAAATTTATATTGTATTGTATGGCAGGGGAAAAACATACTAATAATTTAAATAAAAGATACTGCAAGAGGCAGAAGAAAAAGAAGAATTGGGCTTATCCTATTTGAAATTATATTTTGCAGCCTACTGTTTGGTCTGGATGAAATAATGGATGTTGCTAAGAAACAGGAAGCTTTTGGAGTTAGAAGGGCATGGTTTGAGATTTGAGTGGTACAAATATCTACGGTGTAATAAAGCTGGGGTTAATGTAGATTTAAAAATTGTTTTGTTTGATGTGCCATAACAGGCTGCACCTGAAAATACCTTTGTGACTCTCAGCACAGTACGTATTTTACAGAAATGATTACTAAATATAAATGGCTGATTTACTCTGATATATTAGAATTTTGTCAGGAAGAATGTAGAATAAAAACCAGAGAAGAATTAGTGTAGAAGTATATGTCAATGATATCTGTATATGCAATTGTCCCAAAGATGCTTTTTGGTTTTTAAAGGCAACTAGATTTCGTTTTCCTTGAGAACATCATCCAAAAAGGAAGCCCAGTTGCCTTTAAAAAAAAGGGGAAAAGGCACCTTTGGGACAACCAAGAATCTCCATAGACGTGTATGCATAATTGTTAGCTTTAAAGTGGTTAAAACAGTGCATGGTTTTGAGTAACATAAGACTGAATTCAAAACGCAAGGTATAAATGATGATTATATTATTACTAAATGTATAAACTTTTATTGAAATATGAAACAAAAGAACAAGTGAAAGAATGTAGGATACAATGAGCTTAAAATGTCATAGATAGTGTACCTATGGATCAATGAGAGAATATGTGGTTTAAGGTCTGAAACTTATGCAATTTTATGGTCTTAAAAGAGAATTTTTATAAAATGCTATCTCATTGAAACAACTGACTAGTATAAAGGTTCTTCAAACTTATGCTGGAAATGTAACCGATAAGAAGGGATATTTTATCACTTGGTAGACATGTAAAATGCCAGAAAGTTTAGACTCAATTACATATAGCAAGTACAGAAGATTTTAAAAAGTCATATACAATTGAAGCTTTTGGCTTTTGAGATTTGATGGATAAACAGCTGGGGGGGGGGGGGAACCTATGGAACATTGTGATAACTGCATCAAACTTGTTATATTCAGACAGAAATATTTGACTTTTACCCTAAATCTTTGAGCGATGGCCCTAAAAATTGCAAAGTTTAGACTATCTTCAACATTATCTCTTGTTTTCATTTCTCAAGTTCAGGGAGATGTGAAACTCATATGTTGATGTTTGGAACAGTCTCCTGTAACGGATGAGGATAAACAAATTGTAATATAATCTATGTAAGGCAGAGTTGCTGCAAAGAAAAAAAAATCTAGCACTCTGGAGGAAGATTTACAATTGGGTTTAGGTAATTTTGATTCTCACTGATTCTCAGTGCCATTTCTGAGTGAACTCTAAAATGTCTATTAATCTCCGGTGCCTTGAATGATGTGGGACCAAATTACTTGTACTCAATCCAAGTCAGCCCATTCTGCTCTAAGATCTGTAGTGGAAGCTCCTATTTATTGTTCAGTACTAAGTCTGTTCCAATTGGCAGAAGCAGGACAGAAAGTGAGCCTTTGAGTTCATTACCATTCAAGGTTCATCAATCTCCCTAACTACAGACCTTGGGGACCTTGGCCCTAAATTTATTTTTCTGGAGTCTTTTCTTATGCGTTGGTTTTCAGTTCTCAGTGTTCTTAAGGGATATGTTAGTTTTATTATTCCTGGCTTAGTCAAAACAATGATTTTCAAGATAAAAAGGAAATAACAGCTGTGGAAAACTGGAAGAGGAGAAGCAGAGCAAGAAAGCACATATTTTTAAGCACTGAGATAGCAGTATGCTTGGAAGAAGAGAAATGTTAAAGAAATCCTACTCCTTGTAATGCTTTAAGTTTATATGCCAAAATAAGATTTAAGAAAATAATTACAAGTTGATAAATATCAATATTAGAGATGTGATGTGAACAATGCAAGAGAAGCAGAATGAACTATTTTCAATCCCTATGCACTCCTTTCTATTCATTTTACCTGTGGTCTGTTAATAAACCCTGTCAGGGTTCCACATTGTTATAAGCTGGTAGGACTAGGAGAGTATATTCCCTTGCTAATATAGATTTTTTTTCCCTGAATTATTTTACAGAAATGTTTTCATTTCTTTTCATATTCAACATACATCTGTTCACTACAGATGAAAAGAACATACAAATGCTAAAGCATAGTAGCAAACAGAGGCTACTTCATCATTTATTCTTTTTAAAAGGCCTTCTCACTCCAAACTTTTTTAGAGGGATTTGGCACAATTTTGGCACAGTAATACTAACTAGCACTAGTCCTAATACTGATAATTTAGTATTAGCCTAAAATAGAAGAGCCAATTTGGTCCAATAGTTAAGGCACCAGACTAAAAACCAGGGATCCGTGATTTCTAGTCCCACTTTAAGGCATGAAAGCCATCTGGGTAACATTTATTTATTTATTTATTTATTTATTCTTGGATTTGTATACCGTCCTATCTCCCCGAAGGCACTCAGGGCGGTGCACAGGTAAATATTAAAAACAATACAAAAATACAATATAAATACAATAAATATATATTAAATTTAAACCCGTGCTAAAAACATCTTTAAAACCCATCTAAAATCCCTTACTAAAATCCCTACAATTCATTATTAACATCTAAGCCAGACCAGCCAGATGAAAAAAGTAAGTTTTAAGCTCCCGGCGGAAGAGGCGGAGGTCCGTGATGGTACGAATATTGGGGGGTACGTCATTCCAGAGAGCCGGCCCCGCCACAGAGAAGGCCCTTCCCCTGGGGGCCGCCAGCCGGCATTGGCTGGCAGATGGCACCCTGAGGAGACCCTCCCTGTGCGAGCGGACAGGACGGAGGGAGGTATGTGGTAGGAGGCGGTCTCGCAAACATTGGGCCAGTCACTCCCTCTCTCGGTCCAATCCACATCACAAGTTCATTGTTGTGAGAAAAATATGAGAAGGAAAGAGTATTAGGTATGTTTGCTCCCTTGAATTATTCATAAAAATAATAAAGGCAGGATAGAAATATTATTTAAAATTATTATTTATTACACTTGAATATTATTTATTATACCTGCTTAACCTATTGTTAAGGTCTCTGACAAGCTCAAGACAATCAAAGAAATGTCAATAAAATCAATAAAAAGTAAAGATAAAAGGGTAAGTACAAGGAAGTGGGGGATCTCACTCTTCTTCACCAAAGGCCCAGGTTAAATATATTGTCTGCAAAAATGTTCTGAGGCACTCACTTCACAGTTTCTGCCTTTTCTACTCAGATTAGAGCTGATGGATTTGATAGACCAAAAACTACCCATTGAGCAGGACAGCCCTGCTGGGAACTTCACACAAAAAAGTTGCTGGATCTTAAAACCTCCTATAGGAGGCACTTCCTTTCTTCACAACACTGAAATGAAAGTACAGTTTTGGGTGTGTTCATATACTGTATATAGCACTTGGGCACTGTGAGAAGACATCAACAGGAAGTGGGTACTGTTTTGAAAGAAAAATGTGGCTTCCTAGCCTGTGGCCCCCAAATTGTAAAATTAAGAGGTACGTTTGTTTCTGAACCCATTATTTCCACTTCATAAATATGACACATTATTGTTAATAAACCAGTTTCCTAGGAATGTTTTTATCCATATGGAACTCTGCATACAAACTACAAACAGGTTTTAATAATAATAATAACAACAACAACAACTTCACGAAAAACTACCTTACTTAGAACTGTCTATAAACCTCTTAAATCCTTGGTTAGGACTTGAACTGTTAAGTTTTTACCAGTTCCAAACTATGAATAGATTTGAAGATTAAATCTTAAATAACAACAACAACAACAACATGGTTGTATCAATAGAAATAGGAGCCCTTGGCACAATAACCAAAGTGTTGCCTAGATACATGGAAATTTTGAGCTTATCAGACCTGAATATTCTCATTTTGCAAAAACCCACCTTGCCTGGAACTGCCTATGAACTCAAACATTACATTAGCAGTTCTTAGGTCCTTGGTTAGGATTTGAATTGGTAAATTTCTATCAGTCCCAGACTGGGAATCAAATTGAAGATTAAATGAACAACAACAATAGTAGTAGTAGTAGTAGTAGTAGTAGTTTTTGTAACAGTAGTAGAAGTAGTAGTAGCAGCAGCAGCAGCAGCAGCAGCAATAGTAGTAGTAATAGGCACCTTGCGTGTGATCCCAAAATAACTGGAGCACCACTTGAGCACCATTGGCATTGACAAATTAGGCATCAGTCAATTGCAAAAGGCTGCCTTATTTAGATCAGCTTCCATCCTGTGACGATATCTGTCACACTGTCAATATCCAGATTTGCCTATCCCAGTTCCTTGATATGGACTTGCTAGGTAGACAAAAATGCCAAATCCAATCTGAACAACTGGCTAAGTGTGCAATAATTAAAGGAGGAGGAGGAGGAGGAGTGTGGGGAGGGAGGAAGAAGAAGAGGCTAAATTCTCACTGCAAAAAGCCAATCCTTAAGAACAGATGCTTATAAGGCCAGGATTGAGAAGGTGGCAACAGATAATGCTGCTTCTTCAAAATTAGTTGCTGCAAGAAGATTGTAGGTCAAGGTACCAGCAATGGTACATTGGAATATCTGCAAGCAACAACTGTTGGGACCAAAAAATTGACGAAGTACAGGTAGTCTTTGCTTAACAACCAATCATTTTACAACCTTCCAAACTTTATGAGCCGTAAAGCAACCCTGAATGCTGTAAAAGGTCATGCTGCCTCCCCTCACAGGCATGTGATTGCATGTCAGATGAACCAGATTGGGTATTCCATGATCCCATGACTTTGATTCATGATGTTTTTGCAAGTTTGCAGAGAAGAACACCCATTCACATGAATCAGTTCACTTAACAACAGTGACATTCACTTAACAACCACCCTGAAAAAGCCTGGAAAATTACATCCAGTTACGTAGATTCTTCGATGTACAACTGTAACAGTTGTAAATTGAGGGCTATCTCCTGTAATAGAAAATGAAGACCCTACGGTGCTCTAGGACTGCGATGGCAAACCTGTGGCACACGGAGCCATTTGTCAGGGCACACGAGGCGCACATTCATGCACACGCTGGCCAGCTGACTTTCGCCTTCTTTTGAGCCCATTTTTCGCTCTCCAGAAGGTTCAGGAGCTTCCTTGAAGCCTCCGGAGCGCGAAAAATCAGCCCTAAGGGCAAACCGGAAGTTTGGGAATGGATTTCCAGTTTGCTCATAGGGCTGGATTTAGCCCTCCAAAGTGTTCAAGAGCCCTTAGGAGGCTTCCCTGAAGGCTCTGGAAGGCAAAAAACAACACTCCGAGCAAACCAGAAGTCACTTCCAAGTTGCTTGTAGGGCCGATTTTAGCCCTCCGAAGCATTCAGGAACCCTCAGGAGGCTTCCCTGAAGGTTACGGAGGGCAAAAAACACCCGCACACAACCCCCCCACTGCGCTCCCCCCGCTTTTGGCACGTGAGCCACAAAAGGTTCGCCATCACTGCTCTAGGACATTAGAATTCAAACAGGCAAGCACCTTCTCCATAATACTCCAGACTTAGTAACTGTGGATAAGAAACATCTTGAAAATCATTCTGAGAAAATACTGGAGAAGTGACTCCTGTGGGAATCATTTTACAGGAAGAAATGGGTGACATTTCTTGAATCTGCTTTACTTTCATGGTGTTATTCACCCACTGTATTCAGCAGCTAACTTATTACTTTTGGCCTTTTTGCTTCTGGAACTATAGCATATGTGCCTAATTGCATGTTTAATAATATTTGTTAACTAACAGCGGCATTAGAAAAAAGACACACAATTTCTGCCATTTCTGATGAACTGTATAATTTGGACTAGAAATTGCACTGATTTTATCTATAGGAACTTAAAGAAATTGTTATACTATACTATACCTATAAGTATTACTATACAAAACTATGATTTTGTATTAATGCTACTATACTATGCTATATCTACAGCTATAAATATTACCATCATCTTATACTGTACTGTACTATACTGTAATGTAATGTATATTGCTAGTTTATATATTATATAGCACATATTGTTATATTCTACTATATTACGGTAAATATTTGGGATCTATCCAACTGTGTTTCAATTGAAGTTAGGAAGTTAAGTATTGTTATTGTATCATAAACCAAAACCTTAGTTGAAATGAGACACCGGGTGCAGCCTGTGGCCCTCCCTTCAACATTTTATATATAGAAACTCATCCTGTTATGGACTGCATACTTGCTCCTGTACTAGATGCGATCCCTAAGTGTTCTCCATTCAACAGGTGTATAAGTTAAGAACAAGAGCTAGGCCTGGAAACAAGAGATAATGCCTGGAATAAGGTCATATGTATCTTCATAGACTTACTACACAAGTACTTAGTTGTTAGATCTATCTACCAGACACACAGGTCTATTCTCTGATTGCATCTATTCCACATGAGCCCATGGTGATATATGCTTTTGATGCATTCCCATCTGGACATTTTACGGCATTTTCTATATGGAGCCACTTAATGTGCAAACTTTGCTGATCCAGAGTAATGTGAACCATCTGTATATGGGACTTATGTGTCTTCATTTAAACAAATCCAATAATTACTCACTTGTTTCTAGCAGATTTGAGGGGTCATTCTGCTGCTTAACTTATCCGAGGAGTACATTGTCCCATAGAAATCTATCTGGGCTTTAGGAATAGTTGAGGAAACAGCCTTCTTTCTTACCTTGCCACAAAATCAGCCATATGAGACCTTCTCAGTAGGTGTCAATAGAGTTCAGACTTTTCAGCCACTTTGCCAGTGAGCAAAGAATAGTTGTTTTAATTATTGTTACTTATAATTCTTTTATCTTTAATTTTCTTACTATTGGTCTGCCAAATTTTGAGAGATGGGCAATGAGATTTAACTCATCACTATTGTTTCCACTTTTTTTTTTACTTATATAGTAGAACCCAATTTGTTGTCTTTTCCAAGGTTTTGCTTTCCAATATACCAAGGTAATATTTACTTTTGTAATACACAAAAAATTCTCATTATTGCTCACCTATGTGGAATGCTATCTCAGCTGCAATATTTTCACCAAGAGAAAAGAGGCAGCCCAAACCATAAGAAACAAGAAACTGATATTGGTTACTCTGCTTTACATTCAATACTACAATAATATAATTTTCCAAATAGTAATAATTACTATTTGGACTTCAAATGCATCTCCGGGGCTTTCCTCTGAACCTCCCACAACAAAAACTTCTGGAGAAAAGTCAGCAGTATTGACCTATATTGAAGGGTTCCCATTCACAAGTCTCATTCCCTTTCTCAGTAAACAGCTCCAACAAACTCTGGACAATCTTGCCATGTCAGTACGATAGTTTTCAGCCTCCTGCAATATGCATATAATAATGTGGACTTTACCTGCATGCATTGGGAGGATTATTTTTATGTTTCAATAGTCAGAAGATCACTAAGCCACTAAAAAGTCCAATAGCTGGAAATACTACAAATTCTTGTCTTTATTCTTTGGAGTTTTTAATTTTGTTTTAAAATAAATACATGAGTAGATTCTGATCCCCCTCCCCCACAGAGCAACAATCACTTCTCATCATGGAATATTGTTTTAAAAATACTATGTCTTACTGTGAAAAGGAAATCAGGAAAATTCTTCTGCTGTGCCTTCTTTCATTTAGCAAAAATATAAAAAAGAAGTAATGGGAAAGATGTTCTTAAAATCAAACGAGCAGAATAGTAGTTTTTCTTTTAGTTCATGTCTTGGCTTTTAGAACTATTAAAATACAAGTGATATGTATTCTCCAATCACAAAAGTCAAGGAGCATAATAAGAAAGCAGGACTGTGATTATAAATAAAACCAAACAGACATGGCAACCAGAATTGACAATGAAGATATTGAAGTGATGGATAACTTCTGGTTTTTAAGTTTGACTATTAACAATAAAGAAACAAGCAATCAAGAAATACACTGCAGCCTAGCATTTGGTAGAGGAGCAACGGAGGGCGTGGAATAGATATTCAGATGCCACATTGGTGTCTGTTAGTACGAGGATTAGAATGTTGCAGGAAGTGGTTTTCCTATGATAGTCTGTGGAAGTGGAAGTTAGACTTCGAAGAAGCAAATCAGGAAGAGCTTTTTTGCTTTTTGAATTTTAGCGTTGGAGAAGATTCCTTTTTTTTCCCCAAACAATTTTTATTGATTTTTACAATTTTTATAGGAACAGGGAAGATGGTAAGGTTCAATGATAACATTTTAGGACTTCCATGTCGGGGTTGGAGAGCGAAATGATTCTCTACTCACTCTGCCTATTGGTGGTCGCTTGCAGGCCTTCCTACCTCAGTGGGAGGAGACCACCACAGATGCATAGGTGTTACAGACATTGAAGCTGGGCCTCACCACAGAATTCCTATCCCCCCCACCCCAGCACTTCCTCAGCTGCCCCACCCCCAGGAACTCCTCCAAGAGGGAGTTCATGCAAACCAAGATTCGCCATCTTCTAGACATCAGCTTTTTGAATTTTAGCGTTGGAGAAGATTCCTGAGAATACCATAGGTAGCCAAGAAAGCAAACGCATGGGATTATAGAACAAATCAATCCAGTTCTCACTCTATAAATGATTAACCTCAAATTATCTCATTTTAGAAATAATAAGCAAAGACCCAACTCCTTTGTGGAGTTATAATCTAGAAAAGGCAGAAGGAACTAGAAAAAGAGGTAAACCCACAAGCTTGATTACCCCAATTGTGGCAGGGATTATACCATTTGAAAACCTGAAAAACTAGGTTCCAGGCAGATCGTTCTGAAAAGGGTCTGTTTATGTGGATATTAACACCGCACTGATTGCTCCCAACGAACCAGCCAGCCAGCCAACCAACCCAGCAACCAACGAAACAACCAAACAAAAAACTCAACCCAACCAGCTCCAACTTTATCATTATCTCTTCATGAAAAACCATGATATGGTTAACAGACTTGTTTTTAAAAGCAGTTCTAGCACATAAGATGTTGATTGCTTAAAGTACAGCTGATACCTACAAACACCACTAGATTTCTATACTAAATATATTGATGCAGTAATCATCTGGTGTTACATGTGGATAGACGCATAACATACGAACATTCCTAGTAAATAGCATTGCAAATTAGCCTGCATAGTTGAAAGGCTTTATGTCTGGTCAGACCATTGGATTATCCAGTTCTGTATTAGCTACTTCGATTGCCAGAATCTCTTCAAGTCGTTCATGATTCCCCCCACGCATCCTCCTATCCTAGCTCTCCAATTTTCTGTTCCAGATACGGCAAGGATTGAGCATCGGAACCTTGGCATTGTAGAGATTATACGTGGCAACTACTTTCTCCTCAGTTAAAGTCACACACAGTTCTATGGAAGGAATCCATTCACACTTCTAACCAATATCATTACATCCAAGTTGCATCTTTGCACCGGGGGACTTGCCCATAAGCTACTGTTGTGGCATAGAATGGACCAACATCACAACCAAAAAGGAGAAAAAGCTTCTATTTATATATACATGCTGATTTGAACTAGAAAATTAGATTATAAAAACCGCAGAAATAAAATTTCTCCATGGTTCTTTTAAAATGTTTGGACAGCTGCTGGCATACTACACTTGCCTTTGGCGGTGATCAGTTTCATCTTAACCGTTTACTCTTCACCACATTTCCTTAAAGTTATTGACAAACGGTCCATATGCTTTTGCAAGAGCTGAGCTCTCAAAAGACGGAAATGTCTTGCACAAATCCACTTCCTGTTCATGAAGAATATGTGGGTTAACATGAGCAACTGAAGTTTGAAAACTTATTAATGTCCCTAGCTACAGCGTTGCCTTGTTACTTCAAGCAGACATACTGTTCTTTCACTTCACTGTTACTCATCTCCTTCCTATTTCTCTTCTTCAGGACCCGTCTTCCCGCTAGAGACCCAGGTTACATAGCTTCTTGGCTTCAACTCATATTGGCTCTGATTTCACTAAGGGAAGAAATTATATTTTTCCTCCTGTCATTCTTTACTTATGTCGTTCCCAATATCTTGCTCTTTCATAGGATCTGACAGAGACGATAGGACTTATGCCATCAAAGTGATGATTAATTGTATAATTAATTAAGATTCTTATAATTAGCAAATGATTGATTTTCAGCTTCAGTGGATCAGCTTCAAGAATATCCTATATGCGTAACAATGCTTCTGAGCCTCAACACATCCCTAATGCAGTTCAGAAATGAGAGAGTGACTCTAGCCAAGTATTTTGCTTGCCTCCTGGTACAAGTAGTCCTTGGCCTATGACCACAACTGAGCCCAAAATTTTCATTGGTAAGTGAGACAGTTGTTAAGTGAGTTTTGCTCCATTGTATGATCTTTCTTACCACAATTGTTAAGTGATTCACTGCAGCTGTTAAGTAGACACAGTGGTTAGTGTGCAGTCCTGTAGGGTCAATAAAATGAGGATTCAGATTGTTTGGGGCAATAGGCCCACTCTGTAAACCACTTAGAAAGGGCTGTAAAAGGACCATGAAGTGGTACATAAGTCTAAGTGCTATTGCTAGTAACACTTTCCCCATTGACCGCTTGTCAGAAGATCGTAAAAGGTGATCCCATGACCCTGGGACCCTGCAACCTTGCAAATGTCTGAATTTTGATCACGTGACTGTGGGGATGCTGGAACGGTTGTCTAAAACATGGCCATAAAACATTTATTTTAGTGCTGCTGTAACTTTGAAGTCACTAAATGAATGGCTGTAAATCAAGGACTACCTGTTTACATGAATGCCTTGTGAGAGGACATAGTTACTGTGGCAGCCATGTATGGCGGCATCCATGACCTGTTGTCAAAATTCCACATGTGTACATTAGCACCTCCATAGCTGGAGCTCTTGCATTAAGGCAGTGTTTCTCAATCTTGGGGACTTTAGGTCCTGTGGACTTCAACTTTCAGAATGTTGTTTCTTCAACCCCAAGGTTGAGAAACACTGCTTTAAGGGCTTCACTCTGTATCACCTTTCTGCTTCAAAATACGGGGAGAAAACACTTGCAGCCCATCCATATTTTCCATCACTTTCTCTATCTTTTCCTTACCACTGAAAAGAAAGCCCAGAATAACTTTCTCCTTTCTTTTCCTTTTCCTTTTCCTTTCTTTACCCTTTCCTTTCATTCCTGCCTGCCTGCCTACCAGAAACTGTACGTTTAGAAGCCATCCTTTTGTTTGCCCTGTTCCTTTATGACATGCAATCATTTAATCATTACAAAAATAATGTCTTTGCCATCTCAGTGCAGGTTTGAAACTATAATCAGAACCCAAGAAAGCAGTTTGTCCAATATGAGTGTGTGTGTTTCTATTTCACAGCTAATTTTGAGTGTTTTAGTATTAGAGTTTTTTAAAAATATATAATCTGCAGGGACCTTTTCAGATTTGACCTAGTTTAATGAACTTCTTGTTTTGAGCGCTGCTTTATTTCTAAAGCTTGAAATGATTAAAGCACCAACTTTAAATCAGAAAATATGGATTAAAGGCATACTCCATTTTTTATGTTACATTGGTGTTCATATATTATTGCTGTGATAATATAATACAAAACATAAAATACCTTCTCCTTAATAACGGATAGCAATACTCATCTCTTAAAACTGTGCATTCTTTCACACTTCATTGTCACAAAAAGTCAGTGGTCTTCCATTTTTAGTAACATGCAAATGCATTTAAATTTAATCAGTTACTAGACTGGCTCAAAGACAGATGATTAAGAATCCCTTCATCACTGGGCAGTCTGGCTCTTTTTATTTTTCCTCATTTTGTAGGATTCAGCTCAGTTGCACAAGTCTGTTTGTTCATGAGGTACATATGAACTAGTAGCACACTGACATCCACGTCACGTGGCAAGAGAAAGGGCAGATTTCAATCTCCTTCACCTCTTGCTGAATAACTGGGAATGAGCAATCAACTTGCTCCAGATTATAATGGCAGCATGGCCCTTCCAGGGATGGAGGACCTCCAGCTGTTATGTACTATATGGATAGTTCCCAACAATCCCACTCAGGATAGTCAATCTGGAGAACGATAGAATTTCATGAAAATCTCAATGGTCAACAATTCCTCGTCTCTGTCTCTAAAGCAGGGGTCTCCAACCTTTGCAACTTTAAGTCTGAAGGACTTCAGCTTCCAGAATTCTCCAGCCAGCTTTGCTGGCTGGAGAATTCTGGGAGCTGAAGTCCTTCAGACTTAAAGTTGCAAAGGTTGGAGACCCCTGCTCTAAAGAATCAGTTTTTCATTCTGAAATTATTCTGGATTCAACCTTATCCCTGGAGATTCGGATAGTGTCTGTAACAAACTGTAGCCACTTGACTTCCCAGTTGGGCTAGTTAACTGTCTGGACTACAATATTGCAGTCATGTTAAGCTTGACTACCATAATGTGTACAATCTGGAGATGACTTGGTTTAGAAAATTTAATATAAAGTTCCTTAGCTGTTAAATAAGAATATATTTCAAGGTATTAAACATATATTTCCCAAACTGGTTCAAAGTCCCTATAAAATTCTACATGGCTTAGGATGCAGATATTGAAAATCCATCTACAGGTAGTCCTCCACTTATTACAGTTTGTTTTATGACTGTTCAAAGTTACAACGGCACTGAACAAAGTGACTTATAACCATTCTCACACTTATAACCATTGCAGCATCCCTATGGTGGTCACATGGTCAAAATTTGGATGCTTGGCAACTGGTTCATATTTATGATGGTTACAATGTCCTGGGGTCATATGATCAGCTTTTGCGACTTTTTGATAAGCAAAGTCAGTGGGCAAACCAGGTTCACTTTACAACATGTAATAACTGCAATGATTCACTTAACAAATGTGGCAAGAAAAGTCATAAAGTGGAGCAAAACTCACTTAACAAATGTCTCACTTAGCAACATAAATTTTGGGCTCAATTGTGGCTGTAAGATGAGGACTGACTGTACTCCCATACCAACTGACTCATCTATAAAGACAGGTGAGGAGAGATCTTTCCTCCAGGCAGCTTCCACCACTCATAGTAAAGCAGTAGAGAAAGGGAAAACCCATCTCAAATTCCCTCCATAGAGACCTACCTATTAACGCTATTTCTATCTTTTGGCACAGAGGTCTCACAAATGACCAAACTCAGATTGTTCTATTTGGGATGCATTATGTAAAGTTTTTAGAGAAGTCTATACTGTGATCCTATCATTCCTTCTATGAGGAGAAGAAGAGAGAAGAGGACAACCAGCAAAATAGATGTTCTCAGATACAGTGACAACTGGAGGTTGGAAGATCTGAAAGACCAAGTTGGGAATAGACTGGCATGCAGAAAATCTATCTATGGGGATACTAAGTCATCAATAGGGTGCAGCATAATCAATCAGTGTCTTGGAAGATACTTTTCTTCCCTAGAATTTTCAATGGATTGCAGTCTTCCCCATTTTGGCACCCCCCTAATCGGGGGTGGTTTCCGGCTGCTGCTACTGCTGATTTGCTCAGGGATGCACCATGTGAGTGCGCTATGCACACATGCACAGTACTAAAAAAATTGCTTCTGCGCATGCACAGAAGCCAAAAACAAGATCGGCACTGCCAAGAGAACCAGTTTAGGAGCGTGGCAGGCCAAGTTACTATCTACTTGGCCAGACCGAACCAGTAGGAACCCACCTCTGCCCCTAATGTATTGGAAACGCAACTCTTAGAACCAGGATCCTATTGGGAATTCTGAGGACACCATACTGTGTGTATTTTTCCTTCAATTGAATATATTTTATTTATAAATTCTACCTTGTTTTTTATGGAACGGCACGAAGATCTACTGTATGGCAGCAGGTAAGCCTTTCAATTAAAGATGCAGCCTTTTAAAATACATAAATAATGGATTTCAGTGCTAATGTTTATGGAGGAACAAGCTCCATTGAACAGTAAGCTTTACTTTTGCGTAAACATACATAGGATTGCACTGATAAAGCTTGGTGAGAGATTTATAACTTCAAAACTTCCTTATCTGGATAAAATAAGTTTGAGCATCTCCCAGCTGCAGTTTTCCTCCTCTTTTCAGGGGCAGATTATTGAGAGAAGGGAGGACAAGACAACTGTGTGATAATGTTACCTCAGGAAAATCAAAACAATTTCAAGAATGGGGAGGCAAAAGTTACTAGTGTACAGATCAGGCAATGTTAGCTTTACCCTTGATAAACTCATGTTTCAGTTCAATCATGAAAAATAAAAGGTGGGAAAATTTTCACTTGCAGTTGTGAAAGTAAATAATAGGGAAATCCCCAGGGATTTTGATGAGAAGCTGAAGGTACAGATGGGATGTATCTTTGTGATCACCTGGCAAAAGAGAAATATTCCAGAAAGCCAGTTATTTTGAAGCTTTCCTATGTAAAGGGCAATTCCTGACCAGTGCTTGTCCAAAATGAAAAGGATTACTTGGTCTCAAAGATGAAGTTTAATGGCCTCTTGGGGCAAAGGTCCACCTGATGGAAAGCTAATGCTTTCTTTTGGGCATTAACCCATTTTATAATAATGGTGGATTATGAACTTATGCCATGCTTTTGGTTTTGTAAATTATTTTCTGCTTTAATGCTATATACATAAAGTCACCCAAAGTCACAATTTGTAAAATAGGTGGCCATGTAAATTGATTAAATAAATAACTCAATAAAATTCTGATAGCCCCTAGATTCTTGACCTTCCCTTATAACTAACTAGTAGCTACACATAGACACATAGGCTTTCTAGAGACTAGATCACATAACTGCATGTTTTTTTCTGAAGGTATTTCACCTTACATCTTAAAATGTTCGTTTTTCATCGAACATAACATTTTACAGTTACTGAAAATTATTTTCCATGGCTTTTCAGAAACCAGGATGACCCCAACAAGATATATTGTTATTAATATTAGTATTATTTCTGTTATGATTAAAAATCCAAATTTCTAATGAATTAGAAGTAGTCCTTGTAGTCCTTCCTAGATTTGAGAGACAGTGATTGGCCAATGGTCACCCAGTTGGCTTGGTGCCCAAGGCAGGACTAGCAGGACCTCAGAGTTTCTAGTGCCTCAACTACTACACCAAACATGTTATGCAATTGAGCAGTCAGAATATTTTTTCCAAAATAATTAGTTGACAGTGTTTCAAGTTGGACGTGTTATTTTGTTTCTGATTTAAATAAACTAAACTTAAATGTAAAAAGTAAAGGTTCCCGTCACACATATGTGTTAGTCATTCCCTACTCTAGGGGTGGCGCACATCTCTGTTTCAAAGCCAAAGAGCCAATGCTGTCTGAAGATGTCTCCATGGTCATGTGGTCGGCATGACTAAATGCCGAAGGTGCACAGAACACTGTTACCTTTCCACCAAAGGTGGTTCCTATTTTTCTACTTGCACTTTTACATGCTTCCGAACGACTAGGTTGGCAGAAGTTGGGATACACGGCACTAGGGATTCAAACTGCCAAACTGCCGACCTTCTGATCGATAAGCTCATTGTCTTAGCCACAGAGCCACCGTGTCCCAGTTTAGTCCCTTTAAACTAAACTTAGCAGATTTTTATTTAGTTCATTTTCCATGGGGAGCAAGAGGAAATCCTGCTTCCACTTTTTTGGATAATTTGCCCACAAATGTTAACAGTGCAAACTTTTGAGTACTACAGAAGTAGTTATATAAAATGGTTTCAAAGCCACATAAGGCACAAGGGTTTCCATCTTTGCACCAGCAATTGCTTTAGTTTGCCAGCAGCAATTTAAAGAGATCTGCGCCACCTTTTCGACTAATGTTTTCTATATAGGTTGGAATACCCCACTAGAGATGATGAAGGTTATGTTCTGAAGATGAGAAAGGTTGTTCTAAGCACTCTAGGCAGCAATTGGAGATTTCCGTCAATAATTAAGATGACACCTGTACACAAGGGAATTCCAGCAACCAGAAAGGAAAAGTAAAGGCCTCTTTCAAGTTAGCATCTTCCACAACTGTCTTTCTATGCTATTAATCCAGGCCAGCCTTTGTTCATTTACCAAGATATACCAGTAACCATGTTTGACTTCCAGGTAAGCTGGTTATGACATTGTAAAGAATACTAAACACCAATAAAAACTTTTGTCTTCCTATTCAATGCAAGCCTGATGGAAGTTGATGTAATCTGATAGGATTCATGCTGGACTTAGATTGTCAGTGGGAGGCCGAGTGTCTGGAATATATTATATTTATATTCTAGGAAGCTGTAATGTTTGTAAGGGAACAAACCATAACGTCTTATTATATATTTAGATAGGTAAGCCACTTAGAAATAGTATTGATTGGAGCAGCATATAAACGTAATAAAATAAATAAATTATTATAAAGCATACACATCAAAATAAACTACTGCCTAATGTTAAGCAACCTTTCCCAATTGTGTCTGACGAATGCCCCAAATGTTTGTCCTTAGATTTTGAATGAGCTCTTTTTCTTGCAAACAATTATTTTTATTTCTTACATAAATATATTTGCATAGTGTTTCTAAGTGTACAGAGCACATTACTTGCATTAACAAGTGTAATCTTATAACAATTCTGCTAGGTCACATTATTATCCAGCAGATTACAACAGGAAGTTCTATTATTTGGGTTTCAGAGGAAAAGGTACACAATGTTTATGGGGCATCCATCCATTCATTCTAGGAAACGGATTCAAGAGTCTACGTATCTCCATAAATCTTCCCTTGGTGCAAACACAAAGAGGAAGCAAAGAGGTGACAAAGAAAACAATCAACTCTTGATTATTAAATATATTGATGTTGTTAATGCCTGGCAATTCTTTAAATTCAATTTCAAAATGATATTTCATTGCATGTGTGACTGCAATCCTCGATTTACAACAGTTCATTTAATGACCATTCAAAGTTTCAGTGGGATCGAAAAAAGTGACTTATGACCGTTTTTCACACTTATGTCCGTTGCTCCATCCCATGGTCATGTGACCAAAATTCAGATGCTTGGAAACAGACTCAGATTTATGACAGTTGCAGTTGCCAAGGCCATGTGACCACCTTTTGTGACCCCCTGACAAGCAAAGCCAACGGGGAAACAAGATTCACTTAACCATATTGCTAAATTAACAACTGCAGTGATTAACAACTTTGGCCAGAAAGGTCATAAAATGGGGGACACTCACTTAACAACTATCTCACTTAGCAACATCAATTTTGGGCTCAACTGTGGTTGTAAGTCAAGGACTACCTAAAGTAGCACTTGTCTGACAATGATGGTACGTCAGCTTTAGAGGGCAGTCCGATATCTTGGGAAAAGTTACAGCTACTTTTACAAATTTGAGACCACTGTTACAAATTCACACTTCTGCAAACTCCAAAGTATCTTTCTGGAATAAAGCACTTTATAGCCCTAATGGCAATTTTGTAAAATAAGATAAGGAAAACACAGCAAGGAGAAATGGAGGCACTTCAATTCTCCCAAATCCTGGCTTTATTTTGCCTGAGGCATTAAAGCTGTGATGGTGAATCTATGGCATGTGTGCCAGAGATGGCACCCAGAGCACTCTCTGTGGACATGCGTGCCGTCGTCAGCTGCACTTCCGGGTTGTGCACATGCACGCTGGCCAGCTGATTTTGTGCATGCGCATGACTGAACCCGGACGTGCAGCTAGCAACAGTGCACATGCACGTTGGCCCGCCGCTCACTTCCAGGTTCCGCCTCGTGCATGCATGAAGGCGAGCTGGCTGGCGCACAAGCACATGATGGAACCTGGTAGAGAGTGGCTGGCCACATGCGCATGTGCACCGGACCAGCTGGCCTGCACACTTGCCCGTGACGGAACCCAAAAGTGTAGCTGGCCACTGTGCGCATGCGCACTAGCCAGCTGCTCTCTTCTGGGTTTTAATGCTCTGGCATGCGCACGCATGCTAACATGCACATGTACACAAATGCTCCTGTTTTGGCACTCAGCACCAAAAAGGTTAGCGACCAAGTGCTTTCAAGTATCTTGAAACAATTCTGTTCTCATCTATCCTGTGTGATCTGGCTAGTTGAAGAAATCCCTGCAGCAATGGAAATAAAAAGAAGTGTCACAGAAATGAATTAATGGTTTTTAAACACCTTTTCTCCTTTAATATTAATAGTACACATACACCTGCACAGGATACCTTGATCTTGAATGTCAAACTTGATATTGATCCTCACACATTACTTTGCAGACCAGTAGAATGAGCGAAGCAGTCTAAGGGTGGAGCAAGCGATCAATTTTCATTTGTTTATAAAACCAAACTTTTTCAAGTGTATATGTATTCTTGGAATAAAAAGTAAGCCGCCTATCGCACTTAATTTACTAAATAATATTGTTTATTAAGTCTTTTTTTTCTTAAAAAGAAAAATGTGCTTATGTAAATTATCCCCAAAACCTCTCCAAAAATTCGGTCAAGTAGTTATTTGGTCTACAGAGTTTCTTATGAAATGATTTACTATTGGTCATGCACAACTATTCTATGGGAGTCAAAGGAATTCAATATTTAACCCTTTTGATTCCTGGTCCTGGACAGAAACTACAGAGGAAAATATCCTGTTTACTCCGCTTCAGAAGGCCTCCCATGATCCCAGCTGGAAAATGATGGATCCTTGAGGATAAATAGCAGGAAAGATGATAAACGTACATAAAATTACACATGGAGTAAAGAAAATGGCACTCCCCCTCCCTTATAATACTAGAATTGTAACATTTAATGAACTTGAATGGCAGGTCAAACAAAACTAGCATTTCACCATAGATCACATAATTTGAGTTGGAATTCATTTAATTAACATATAATAATCCCTACCAGCTTGGATATCCTTAACAGCAAACTAGACAAATTCACAAGTAATTGAGGGTAATATGCTAGGATTGAGGAGTCCAGAGCAATTGTTCTCAAGCTCCTTTATATGTCCCTTCAATCACTGTTAACTCTCCATAGAAGGAAGAAGAGACATGGCCATCAGATTCAAAGCCCAGAGTTTTTAGCCAGTGTTAAAATTCTGGCTATATGCTATATGCTATATATGCTAACAGCTGTATGGCTTTTCTGAGAACATAAGCAGGGACTCTCTGAATAACAACAACTTCTAGGAGAAAATATGGTTGATCTCATTCTTAGGTGATTCCTATCTAATTGGTCACTTTGGGAAATGAGCCATGGCCTGATCCAGTGTTTTCTGGATTACACTTATAGTTTGGTTTGCATACACCATCCATTCAGATAGCATGAAAATACAGGGCTATTCAGACGTCATACCTGTTGTTCTTCCATGATACCTTATGGATAGAGATTTATTTTGTTGGTGGAAGAGCCCTATAAAGTCCACGTTTAACTATTTCTTTTCTGAATTCCACGCTTTTAAATAAAATGTAGCATCATGCATTCTTTTTCAGTGATAATAAATTTTAATATGAATTTCAACAGTTACAAAAGTGCCCTCTATTCAATCAAGTCAACTACCACTTTTCCCAATGGCTATTTTGTTCTGAGAAATTGAGATACTGCTATCTCAAAAGCAGATTGCTGACAGGTTCAATAGCAGAACAATCCCTCTCTCCCCATGGACTGGCAATGAATGTGAAAAGAATTATTATTAACCAGGATGTGTGACTATCATTGCTTGAGTTGATGTCTCATCTGGAAAGAGTACATCCCATTATTGGGTTCTCCTGTGTTTTAATTACTGTTTTCTGATTTAGCATTTCTATCCTTTTGCTTTGCAGAAGTATTGGACTGTTAAGTCCTAGAAATCCTATTAGCATATTGGCTGAGAATTCTGGAAGCTGTAATCCTAACATATTTGCAGGATGTTGTATTCAGAAGGCTGCTCTATTGCAAGTAGGGTAGCAAATTAAGCTACTCCATACTCATCACACAGATTTTTGCCTAGGAAAAAAATGCTTCTGAATGGTGTAGTGAGCAAAGTGCTTTGGCTTTGTTTCATGGCATTTAAAAATGTGAATTGTTGGACCATATATCTAAGGGCATCTCCACAGAGCTATAGTCCCAAACTGTTTTTCTTGTATGCTGTAAATGGCAGGGTTGTCAAAAAAAAAAAGGGGGGGGGGAAGCTGAAAACTTTTTACTCTGTGTCAAATGCTGTAATGGGGAGGCGAGGGGGGTTGAGGGAGAGCACTGAAGCAATGTAACAACAGATTTGGCTTGTGACTGCTGATTACCTCAATTATCGCACTTTGAGAAAAGCGGCCTGACCTTAGGGCAAAAGTTTAACTTCACTATCCTTTACACCTGATTGTTTCTGAGCAATTGTCATAATTACACAAATTGTGCTAACTGGCTCAACGATCAATTTTGCAGAGAAACAGTTTGCTAGTTTGTTATTCTTTTCTTCTTCCACCTTCTGTCAATCAGGGTTTTTTTTTACATTTAGGAAAGGATAATTTGCAACCCACCCTTTCCTCTGCAGAAAACCTTCTCTGTCTATTTGCCTGGAAATTGAGGGTCTCTGAGCTGCAAATTTCAAAGCTTCTTTGCTTAGTCAATGTCCTTTTTTTTTAAAGGAACATATTCCAGGAGCATGAACACAATTGGTCAAGCTATGCAGCAACTTCAACTAAAAGTTGAATCATTCTCAGAACCTGGGTAATAGCTTTTGAAAGAAGTTAGGAGAGTCCTACAAATCCTCACTGTATAGAAAACAGGTTGAAAGTTGCATTCCTCATTGTTGCCGTCTACACTTATATTATATACACAAACCCAGAAATAGAGATGGTTTCTCCATTTTACACTCTTACTTTTGGTTTTACACGATTTTGCTAATATAGGTAGTCCTCATCTTTGAATTTTTGCTGTTAAGTGAGAAATACATTAAGTGAGTTTTGCCCCATTTTACAACTTTTGCCACATTTGTTAAGTGAATCACTGCAGTTCTTAAATTAATAACATGGTTGTTAAGTGAATCTGGTTTCGCCATTGACTTTGCTTGTCAGAAGGTCATAAAAGAGTCAGATAAACTCAAGAACACTGCAACCGTCATACATGTGAGTCAGTTCTGAATTATCCAAATGTAAATCACATGACCACGGGGATGCTGCAATGGTCATAAGTGTGAAAAATGGTCCTGTCATTTTTTTCAGTGCTGTTGTAACTTCGAATAGTCACTAGGTGAACAGTTGCAAGTCGAGGCCTGCCTGCAACTATGGATATGAAAATGAACATTTGCTTTTTTATGGTTCTACAAGAATTATTTTAAAAAAGGGAGAATAATCTGCTTTTAGCAATTTATGAGCATGCATTTCTAAATATCTACAGGTGAAAAAAATTCTCAGTCAACTCTCTTTGCTGACAATACTCATTATCTCCTGCTTTTCAAGTTAATCCTTTTTTTTCAATCTTCATCATCTTCTCTCCAAAGGTACCTTTGTTATTCAAAATAATGTTCAAGCAAACTGGCACAGTAAGTATTTAAATTATTGATTATAATAGAACAGGTACCATTTCTAGCAGGTCCTAAAAAGGTAATTCCCACAAACTATGAATTTACACAAAATGCCACACAAAGAGCAGGAACTATTCAGAGGCACAACTCCAGCTTCAAATAGAGAACTGTAGATCATACAAACCTTCTGCCACCATCTTCCATACTAGAGAACAGATCATTCATTTCAGGATACTTAAAATAAACCAAACTTCTTTTTGGTGGCAGGCACATGATTATTTGTAAAGCTTTGAAGCAAACTAATAGGATAAGAGTATATTAGTATTTGATTTAAAACAAAAACAAAAACAAAACTTGCAGCTATGGAGTACAAAGTTCAGTCGTGGTTCTCAAAAGAGTTTATTTTCTATGTCTTTAAAGTGGCTTGCCAGGGATTTGTCTTGTGACATCTAAACTTAAGTGCTCAGAATGGCTGTCTCCTTAGAGACAAAATCCAACATGAACCTGAAAATAACAAATCCGGGGGTGGGGTGTAGAAACCCCTTCAAATATGGCCAGGTTTTTTTCTATCCAGTTTTCTCCACTGTGCCTGGATTACAATTCCCTTGATATCTCAGCCACCACGATGAAGGCACAGGACGACTGTGAAGCTCAAGACATCCAGAGGGACCAAGAAGGCTGCTTTAAGGAACATAGCTGTGTCCTCTGTGATAGCAGCACCAAAGATTGCACTGCTCTGTAGAATTTGGACAGGGTTACCCCTTTTGGGGGGGGGGAGGGGGCGGACATTATTCCCTGAGCTGGGTGGTGATGGCAGTGGGTGATGTTAGTTCAACTTCGTTTAGGCACTCAAGGTTACAAAAGGGCAGTGAGGAATTGGCCGCTGTTACTAACATCAAACAAGAAAAGAGGAAAAAAGGGGGAGAGCTATTTTTTTCACGAAGCTGATCTGTAGTCTACTGACACATATTTATGGAAACATTAAGCAAGATTTAACCTCCGTGGAGAACTGGAGGCAACGTAATGAGCACGTACCTCTCCAGATCAATGAATCTCTCTGCTCCCTCCATAGTCACACCCTCCCTCTAACTTATATAGGAATCCTAACAAGACAGAATATGGGTCTGTGGATACAGTTCATTCGAATGAATACAGTTCACTCCGACTATATTCCCATGAGATTGTCAGCAGGGGAACTGCAATTTCATGCCATTTTAATCAGAGAGAAACAGAGAGAGATGTGACACAAGAAGTGTTAATGTTAACATATAACCCACAAACAGAAGTCTCAAATATTATCACATTACCAGTCATAGTCACTTCAAAGTGCTCTACATTAAACACCCTCCCTGTTCGGCACATAAAATACCTCTTTCCCCTTGTTAGGTTACCTCGCCCTTGATATCCGTTTGATGTTAAAGACACCCCCCCCCCCCTCTTTTAGGTAGCTAGAATAATGAAGGGGAAAGGAAGGTGAAGTTAAAAATCGGCTTTTGCCGCGGTAGAAGACGCGACAGGAGGAGGAGGAGGAGGTCGAGGAAGGCTTCCGAGAGACTTACCAGAACATGTCCGAATCGTTCTTCCAATTCCTCAGCATTAGGCATAGGTAGTTTGGGGGGTGCAGGCTGTTTGGGGGGTAAAGGCGAAGAAGCAGTCGGTTGGGGTTTAATCTCCTTCGCTGGAGACATTTCCATGCTGCTGGCTGCATTGCCCATTCTCAGATTTTTAAGATTACAAAATAAAATCTGGAAAAAGGCTGCGAGTTGAAAATTCCCCCGATTTTCCCCTGAAGCAGAAAACGTTTCAAGGGGAGGAAGAGTCTCCTATAAGAAAAATCACACCCATAAAATAAAATAATAATAAAAACAGGCGGGAAAAAGGTGGAGGGTGTTCCAGAAACTCCCTGCACGTGCTTAAAAAAAAAAAAAATCTCCTAAGGCAAGAAGGAGCCGTGACGGTTGTCCATGACTTTGCTCTAGCGTCTGGAGTTACCGGAAACGGGAGAAATAACGGCCGCGGCGGAGTATAGGGAACGTCGCCCAACGAAGTGACCGCTGAGCTCCGCTCCTGTGGGGCCACCACCAGGCAGGAGAGCGCTGCCTCGCGCTTTTCTGCATTCAAATGGATGGGCTCAATTTCCACGCGAAGGTAGCAACGCAACTTTTTTTCTGAAAAAGGAGGCGCATCCTCTGATCCGCTGCAAGCGGCGGAGAGAGAGACACAACGCGTGGCCGCTCTCGGAAAGGCGAGAAGTGACGAGCTGCTCAGCTTAACTTCCCCCTCGCCTCCACCCCCAAAAGAGGAAGGCTCGAAAGCGAGGGCACAGGAAGTCACAATGCAGGTGTTTTGGCTTGGAATATTCGTGCGCCGAAAATAAGCTAGCGGCAACTTTTCTACACCGCTGTGCTGCAGGTCCCCTTCTGTAGAGGTCGCAGGCGAAAACGTTAGACCTCTCCTCCGGTGGCTTCGTCCATTGGCACGGAAGGTCTCCGCTGGGCTGAAAGGCAGAAAGCAGCCGCAGAGGGAGCGCGCGGATTTCGCAAAGACTGGGATGGGTAGATGGGGAAAGCAGGGGAAGAGAGCCGAGAGGGACGACGCAGCTTGCCCATTCCCCCAGGCAGGAGCCTTGGCCTGGAAGGGAGGAGACGCCGAGGAGGAAAAAGGAGGGGGACGAAGTAGCAGTCACCTGCTAGTGGAATGAGGGTCTCGGGCAGCAATAGCAACCGAGGCAAGAGACGGGAGCAGAACTCCCTGGGTCTCAAAGCCCACGGATTCCCGTTAGGGGAGTGTTATTAGCTTATTCTTAATTCCTTTCCAAAATAGGACGAGCTTCAGAATTTTTGCCAGGACTGCAGGTATTGAAGGCCAGGCTCCAAGTCGGCGCTTTCCAGATGTGCTGGACTACACGTCCTATTATCCTCGGTCAGCAAAAGTGGTGGTGGTGGGCGCACAGCGGAGGAAGGCTGTCTCAGAGAGTGTGAAGACATAGAGCCATAACTGGGACAGAAGAAGAGGGAATGGACATTGGGTACCCGAGGTTTTGCTGACATTCAGCTAGATCCATCTTAGAATGTGTATACCTGTAACATTGGAAAAGAGAGAAGAGGGCGGGAGGAATCACGTGCCAAGGATGGAGGGGCTTTAGGTTCCTCAAATCTTTGCCACCTTTTGAAGGGAGGAAATAGACGTCATTTTGACGGTGCGTCGCTGAGCGCACGCACCCTGCGCCCGCGCCATCATCCTTTTAAGACACATCCCGCAAAATTGCTGGATAACCTCATCTCATCGGACCCTCAGCTAACACAGCTAATCTCCCCAGCAATGGAGGCAGAAAAGGACAACGGTAGAGAAACAAAATGCATTATTTCTATAAACCCATGTCGCTAAACCAATTTGCATTAAAAGACATCAGCATCTTCAGGTCTCTTTCGAAGCAGCCATGGTAGAAGCACGTTCCACCAAAGTAGAGCCCAAAATTCTCCCTCTAGTGGCAGATTTTAAAATGGCTCTCTTCAGCAAACTTTTAATGGGAGCCAACTGATCTCTTCCTTCACATTTTTACCAAGAACAACTGGGTGTTAAAAGATTCCAGTAGCCTTCTGATAAGAGTAAGCCCTGATTAGCGCACCTATTGATTAGCCCTGCTTACATTCCTAACAGGAAAGAAGTGGAGGCTACTAAAAGCGGCAAAGGCCAGGTTAGTCTTCTCGATTTTATTACAATATTTACATTTTTACTTCCGCCACAAAATTCTGCGGAAGCAGATTTAGCTTATTAATTATCAAGATGCAATAACAAAATCACAACACTCACGGAAGGCAAGCAACAATGGAGAGATTATTGACAAGCAAACTTGGCAAGATTCATGCTATTTATCATTCTGGCTTTGCTTCTTAAAATCTGAGGAACTACTATTAAATTAGAAAGCTCTTCTAATTTAGCCTTTTGCTCTCACAATGGTGAAACAAATATCTTTGAAAAGATCAATAGTATTATCATATTCCCATTACTGTCCAAAGCAGCTGGCACTGAGATTCTAATGTCAAAGACCATATACAGCTGTAAAAATCAATAGCCACACTGCAGGACACTGTGCTTTAGTATCGTCCACAGTGGGTAAGATTCTCCAATTGTTCTTAATCCACACCCCTTTGAGGAAACTTCCTTAAAAAAATCTGGCCAGTATTCCTTTCCATTTCTGAAGCACGTGAGGCATTGCCCTCTCAGTTCCAAGATGCATGTGTGTGCTGGCTAATTGATTTTCAGCTTTGATTTTTGGCAGTTTTTTGCTCTCCAGAGGCTTCCCTGAAGCCTCCAGAGGGCAAAAAAACATCCAATGCACAAACTGGAAGTTTGGGAACGGACTTCTGATTTGTGCACTGGGCTATTTTTGCCCTCCGGAGGGAGAAAAACGGCCCAACTTGACAACCCAGAAGTCTGCTCCCAAACATCTGGTTTGTGTGTTGGGCTGTTTTTTGCCCTCCCAAGGCTCCTACAAAGCATCTGGAGCCTGGGGAGGGCAAAAAACTGGTGTACCGGGCCCACTGGAAGTTGGAAAACGGGCCTCGGGGGGGGGACGGGGACAGGGAAGGCCATTTTCGCGCTTCCCAGGCTCCAAGAAAGTCGTGTACGCATGGGGCATAGCACAGAGGGGCATTGAATTATGGGGGTGGGCATGCAAGTGTGATAGCGTGCACACGTGCTTTTGGCACCCAAGGCAAAAAAGGTTCATTATCACTGTTATAGAACATGAAAAGTTCTGGAGTTACTTAATATTCTTAATAGCAAGAATCACAACAGAAAATAGGAAAATAACTTTTCTTTCAGTTTCAGGAAGCCACTGTTAACAAAATTGATGGGCAAGGCTGTCCAGTTGTAAAACAACGCATTGTGTTTATTCTGGTACGTTTAGTTTTATTATTTCATTTATCTCCCTGCTTCATCCCAATGCTTGTGAACCCTTTAAGACGAGGACTTTTATCTCTTAATTTTATAAAGTACCATATATGTATATATATTTGTAAAAATACACTTTTGGAAAAAAAATGTATTTCAGTAGCTACACTATTCAAATTCTGAGCAAGTCTTTTCAATCTTTTTTTTTTTTTTGGTCAATGCCTCCTAGGGCTAGGAAAGATCCATGTGAAAGAACTTCTCCCAGGAAGTTAAGGGCAACTAAACATGTGTTTCTCCATGAATCCTGTCCAATTATCAGTCTATGCAAAGATATTCAACAAGCACAGTGTTCTCCAGAACCACCACTGAGTGTAAGCCACATTAGAACAGATCCAGCCTTTTTTTATCTCCAGAATCCTTCACAGAATTGCCTGTGGGGATTTCTGAACACTGCTAACATTTAAAAGGAGCAAGCTGTAACAAAATCTTTATAATATGGAGTTGACATAGATTGCAATAGTAGCAGGAGACTTTTTTTGCTATCATGGAAATGGTTATATTCAGTAAGATTCTTTTCACGTTTGTTCTAATCTTGATAAACTAGAAGCCCCAATAATTCATCCTTTCTCACAAGATATATGGGAGCCAGTTTGATCTAGTGGTTAAGTCAGCAGACTAGAAAGCGGAGACTGTGAGTTCTAGTCCTGCCTTAGCTATGAAAACCACGATAACATAGGGCCAGCTGTTTTAGTTAAAATAGGAAGAAGGTGTGTTGGATATGTTTGGCACCTTGAGTTATTCATAAACGTAGTCGGTTGAATACCTGTGCTTCGCTATGGAACTGGATCAGAAGTAGGTAGCATTCTTCGCCATCATGCTCCATTACCCTGTAGCTGCATCAGCAGACACGGTCTTCTTGAGAGGGTCTTTGGTGTTTGGTTCACACTGAGGTATATTGATATAATAACCATCTTCTCCATGGCAGACCATCAGAGGGTACTGGAAAGTGTCGTAGGCATGGTGCGTCTCACTGATTCGTAACAACCTGTTTGTCTCTGCTGTTGAGAATGATACCTCAAAATCCTGGCCGACAATGAGAACAGTCACTTCTATAGTCATGGGGGCATTGAAACGACCGTAGTGCTCTCCACTACATCATGTGGAAGTCCTTGTGGCCCTTAGGAACACTATCAACACCAGCCTTAAGTTCCAGAATATACTTCTTCTGTTCACGCAGCAACTTCTGCAGTTGGCTAACCAATTGTGGATTAACGCCTGAGTAGATTCCACAACAGATGCCGCTCTCATTGTCATCATCACCAACAAAGTATATCTGGAGAAATGAAGGCTGCTGCTGAGGCCCCGCCTGATACTCCCTATTCTGTGGTAGGCCTGCCCCTGCACTTCGAACTTTGGTATAAAATTTCCCCCCTTCACCTCTCTGGCTCCAAAATATGCCATTTGGAAGCATCCGTTGTACTACCGGACAGCAGAAAGTGCTTTCCCATTGGATGCTGGTGGGTAAGAAGGCTGTGTAAGAGTTTAGGGCCATGATGGCAAACCTATTATGGCACAGGTGCTACAGGTGGCATGCAAAGCCATTTCTGAGGGCACGCGAGGCATTGCCCTGTCAGCTCCAGCGCACATGAGCATGCTGGCCAGCTGATTTTTGGCCATTTTTTGCTCTCCTGAAGCCTCCAGAGAGAAAAATGGCCCAATGGGCAACCTGGAAGTCCATTCCTGAACTTCCGGTTTGTGTGTTGGGCCTTTTTTAGCCCTCCCCAGGTTCCTAGAAAGTCTCTGGAGACTTGGGAGGGCAAAAAATGGACCTACCAGGCCCACTGGAAGTCAGAAAATGGGCTGTTTCCAGCCTCCAGGGGTGTGGGGGGATCCAAAAAAGCCATGCGCACACGTGCATGCTCAGGGGGCACAGCATGGGAGGCATTAAATTATGGGGTGGGCACATGAGCACACACAATAGCGTGAGCATGTATGCTTTAGGCACCTGAGGCCATCACTGGTTTAGGGCAGTGATGGGGAGGGAGGTGGACTTTACCGCCACTGCAGTACATCCCGGGACTCTCATCCTGCCACTTTAGAGCACGGCACCAGGCACAGTGTAACCGGGGTCTGAGATCAACAACCTTGTCCCTGGAGTAATCAATTTGAGGTTCATATTTAAAGCCAGACAAATACTTATTAGTCCAAGGCAATGATCTCATTTGTGTCTGATTAACGTAGGTGTTATTATATGTATACTTTTTACAGCCTGTCTACTGACTTGGGGATGAGTTTGACGATACTTGTGTGCAGCTTTCCATGTTTTCCTGATCACATCTGTAAAATCGTTTTTTGCGTTTTTGCCTTTTATCCCTTTAACTGGTGTTACAGAAGGAACAGATTTGTCTGAACTGAGGATAAGGGAAAATAAATCTGCCTCTGCCTGCCAGCATCCATCAGTATTCATCTGGCTAGCGTTCTGTCAGTGTGTGAGGGAATTGAGGTGGGGAGTGTTGGAAAGTGAAACAGTATTTGCTGTGTGAGCAAGACAACGACAGGAAGGAGCCTGGGCAAGGTTTAGCTCAGGGGTCTGCAAAGTTGGCTCTTTTAAGACGAGTGGACTTCAACTCCCAGAATCCCCCAGCCAGCATAGCTGGCTGGGGAATTCTGGGAGTTGAAGTCCACCCGTCTTAAAAGAGCCAACTTTGCAGACCCCTGGTTTAGCTGAACTGTTCTGTAGTAAAGCTGCGAAAGTAAAACTGAAACTCCTCTCTACTTGTGTTTTGCATTTGGAACAGATTTCTTTTCAGGTTGGGAGGGGAATTAGAACTGCTTAGCATCAGAGCGTGTTAATAATAATAATGTAGGAAATACTAATGTTCTGATGGTCATTTTGAAAAATTCTTTCTTAGTGAGCACCTAGAAGTCAAAAGGAACATGCGTGGCAAATTTGTAAGCTTCATGGTTCTGGAGATTTTGTGATGATGCAAGAGTGGTATTTCGCTTTTATATATATAGATAGATGTAATCAAGATGGGATATAAATTTTAAAAAAATATTAAGATATTGCAGCCAATAATACACAGCTGACCACTATAAAGACTAAACAAGCTTGCTTAAGTTGCATAAATTATGATACCGAATTATATTCTACATTATTTTTTTCTGCAGTTTTAACAAAATAGATGGTCTGGTGCCTTAACTACTAGATCAAGACTTTTAAATTGAGTATTGAAATCTGGGAAACACTCATAAACATATAAAAGCAGGAAGCACTAAAACAGGTGATATAGTTAGGCAAAATTTCCTGAAAAAAAGAGCCAACATTAGATTCAGCCCCCTTTTTATATATACTTCAGTTGTACTTCAAATATAAGCATCAATAGAAGAGAATATTTGAAGCTCAGGTTTCTTTGTGCTTTCTGAAATTATGTTATTTGCTTACAGATGTTTCATTATCAAATCAGTTAACATTTTCAGGCTGAAGATGTTATTTAGTTTGGTAATGAAACATCTGCTAGAAAACAATCAAACTCATAGAGCACCAAGGAACCTACAGTACAAGCATCTTTTTTCTCCATTAGTTTCTGCATTTATGAAGGAGACATGTACCACATATCACACAATTGATGAGTCCTCAAAAGCAAATGTGAAGCTTACCCAGATTTAAATACTCATTTTAAAAGTCTTGATCTAGTAGTTAAGGCACCAGACCATCTATTTTGTTAAAACTGCAGAAAAAGTAATGTAGAATATAATTCGGTATCATAATTTATGCATAAGCCCATCAATGTAGATATCACTTCTATTATGGTTCGTTGCAAAGTCAGCAAAAATATTCAAACTGGATTTGGCATTTTTGTCCGCCTATTTTGTGTTTCCCAAGAATCTGGGATGGGCAGATTGGATATTTGATGCTATTAGAGGTATCATTGCAGGTTGTAAGCTGTCCTGAGCAAAGATGATTTTTTGCAATTCCCCTTCTATTTATATATACATGCCTTTTATATACATCCTTTATAATTCCTATTATACAAGCAGTAAGATATGAAGATGCATATTCCACTGGAATAGCAGAATATAGATGCAACTATCATAGCTTAATACATAGTTGATATGAAGAACTGGCACTGGAATTAAGACAGCAAGCACAGGCTATGATGCTATAGAAAATTTAATTATTTATAATTATAAATAAATATTTGCATTATAGCTAGCTCATTTCTGAAGTACCTCAACATGGAAGGACGGAGATAATAAAAATCTCAAAATGTACATAAGTCACTTTTAAGTACTACAGGTTGGTGTTAAAACTTTCTTCTGAAACAAAATATGTATAAAGACTTTAGCATGTAAGTAAAACTATAAAATTTCTATAAACTAAAGAATCTTCATAGAAGACTTTTTTTTTTTTTTAAATAGTCCCTGATCCAACTCTGCAATTGGGCCATCCCCACAGGCTACACATTTGATAAATTCTAGAGAAGCCATTTAAGTTTTCCACAATATCGATAGCATCATCCCTTTAGCCAGGGCTGTCAAACTCGCGGCCTGCAGGCTGGGTACATCACTCGCTGGCCACACCGAGGCCATTTAGTGAAGGGCAAAAGTCCCGATACATTATGTGATGCTGCTGTGACGCCGTGAGTTTGACACCCCTGCCTTTAGCTATTTTCACCTAAACAATGTTTTTGAATTAAGGCTTACTTCTGATACAGTTCCTTCAATTATATTGTACTTTACATGCAATAAACAATTCTTTATAGATACTATGCAGAGGGAGGTAAAATGTAAGGCTAAATGCTAACCTATGGCTGTTTACTGAATTTGTATAAGATTAGAGGTCTAAAGTGGCTACTTGCAAATACATGACTGGTGTTGCTGATTAAGACTTTACAACTCAAAATGCTCACTTGTTAACATATTCAGATAGCCAGTAGGTTTTCTCCAGAAGATCGTCCTATTGTTGACAAGGTGCAATAAAATGCTTACATATTCAGACAACAAGACCATTGCGAGATCACATGAAGTAGAATGGAGTCAATAATCTGATTGATTTTAGTAAAAAATAATTGTAAAGAGAACAACCTTACTGAGGTAAATTGTATTATGGAGATTAACAGTGATAGGGACTATGTCACCATGCCACTGATGCTATCAAGAGCTTACATTTGTGCCTCTGTAGGCAATAACAACAGACAGGTTCTTTTTTGAAAAAGAATATTTTTTATTTGTATGCCATCTGAACATCAGATATACCTGGTGTGTGTTAGCGTGAACCATTTGTACATTTGAAATTCATGGTGCCAAACCCTCCCCCAAGACCAAAAAAACAAAAACCCCAAACCCACCTCTCCCCAGAACATTTGAATTGGCTGACACAGAGTGAAACTTTAAAAATGCTAAGTACACAAAAGAAAATATTAAAGAGAAAAGTAGCATGAAAAAAGAGGGGTAGATACAGCCACTTAAGAGATGTCATGCGTATGCAAAAATATTGTGGCGTAGGAGAAGCAAGTTTGCAAAATAATTATGAGAAAGCAGGGAAAGAAAATGGAAGATGAGGGCAATGATGTGGAAGATTACAATACTCGTATGTCAAGCAACACCTTAAATATAACTTCATTATTCAATGAAAAACACCAGGGTGAAGAGTGCCATCTCTCCTACACAAAACCACCACTCTAAAGTTCCTCTAGATTTGAACAGAGACGGTTTTAAGAGGCAAATCATTTACAGCAGTCTCCTGCATTCCCCCACCCTACCCCCTCCTCAGACCATGCCAGCTTGGAATTACTGGAGTTGAATTCCAAGGCAACTTGTGGGCACCAGGAGTTAGAAGGCTGCTTTACCTTTGCTGCAAGGTTGCCTCTGAAAAGTTCTCCCCTCTCCCTGATGAAGTGTTTGTGGCCAATAATTGCTTTCTGGAAGTAATAGTGGAGCAGGCAGGGATCCCTCCTACCATTATAAAAGACAGGCTGCCAAAAAAAGTCAGTAATTATTACTTGCTCCACCATTATATCTAGTAGTCAGATTAATTTGGTATTGAAGCAAGTAGTTGCTTTATTCTTAACATATACTATAAGGAAATTCACTACTGAAATGACAGTATGGTAAACTTTAGGAAATCTGTTCTTCAGTAAATCCCCTTAGGTATCTGGCATAGTAACAGAAGAATGCAGTTTCAGATAGCAGCCACATGGGTAGTGTAATATGCAGCCATGTCCTCACCCTCAAAGGGCAGCTTTATTCTTGATGCTTGGGGAATGGAACAAAGGTTAAAAATACCTCTGGATGGCCCAAACCAGCCTTCCGTCAAAACCCATCTACTGTTTTTTTTAAAAATCAACAATTAGGAACAGAAGCTCAATTGTACTTTCAATGGCATATCTTGTAAAATTAAAAGGCAAGTACATTCTAGCCTTTAAAAAAAAGCATGCAGTGCAGAATCAGGAAACCTTGAGTACCACTGTTCAAGTGTGGCTATTTTCTGCCCTTTTACTATTATGGAAAACTGTATTTTAAGCAGGCCCCATGTGATAAGGCCTTAGAATTGTAGATGGGGCACTTAAGGATGACAGAGGCCTGTAATTTTTTTTAACTGATTCTTCAATAAGTGTGAACATTGATGTGGCTTAGCCACTCTGACTCCTGAATTCTGAACACAAAGTTAACATAGCTCCCAATTTCTAATTTTACCCTTTACAGATGACAAAATTCCTACATAGAACACAATGCTATGGAGGGAGTTTGTGGGAAACCAACATGCACTCATTGGACATTTGCTACTTGGGCACATGCTTAGATGCAGTAATCAACCTTGATTACCCAGTGCATGTACACCTGTGGACAATCATGTTGGACACAATGCACACAAGAAATAACTTCTATGCAGGAATTTTGTGTGGCTGGGTTCTTGTTTACAAGACATCTTGGCCTATCCCTTTGCCACCTTCAAGAAAATGAAAAGCAGGTTCATTTTTAAAGGTAGCATACATCTCACTCCTTTTATTTAGGATGCTGCCACTGCTTCCCCACCCCCACCCCCCACCCCGAAACATTTCTTTCTTTTTTTTAAACATTATTTCCCCATCTCAGTACAAAGTTCAGCAGGTAAAAGGTTACGTGGAAACTGGAACACACAATTGTATAGACAAGATGGATCAGATGAGGAAGTCTTAAAACAGCCTTCCCTACCCTGGTGGCCTCCAGATATATTGGGATTACAAATCCTAGAATCCCTGGCCATGTTGATTAGGAATTCAAAGACTTGTAGTTCCAACACATCTGGAGGCCACTTAGTTGGGGAAGGCTGTCTTAAACGTTTTGAGTGAGAAGGAGAGCAAAAGGGGTGTGGGGAACCCAAAAAAACCCCACCATCTTCTAAGCCTTTTGTTCCACCCCCCCAAAGGTTTCACGCACCAACGCTCCAAACAGCCAACAGTTTTCAACTCTGCAAGGGGAACAAAAAAGATGGAGGCATATCACTCAATAGCACAATCCTTCTGTAAAACCTGTTACAATATTAACCAGGAACCCACTCACCTATGTTAGCTTCTTGGCTTTGTTGTATAATGAATCCACTACTTTACTCATATTCTGAATGGTCTCCAGGGCAGCTTCATATGTTTTGTCTACAGGTGGTTCATCAAAAATAATCAGGACACCTTCCCCTTGGTCAAGAATCCCTAATGAGATAAAAGTTTCAATTAAGATTGTTGGATAACTTATCTTTCCAACACAGGATGTTCTACTTTAATTTTGACAGACTTCAAAGGACCAGAGTAGCTTGGATTACATATTTAATAAGTAAAAATTATATCCTAGCTCTACAGATTCCAAATGCAGAACTTTTGAAGATACAAGTTAAAGGAAAAACCCTACAAATTGTGGGAATTCCTCAATATAATTCAATATATATGATATTGTTAATGCTTGTTGAGGTACATCATCATGTTTATTCAAAAAGAAATACCATTAAATATTACTAAGGGCAGAAACAAATGCTTTTCTTGAGAATTGACTCACCATGGAATTTTTTGTCCAGGATCATCTGAGAGAGCTTTCTTTCCACATCTGCCTGAAATTGAACCAGGAAACATTCAAGTGAGAGAGTGCTCCTTGCTTAGAACAATGCTGTCCTTTTTTCCCTTGAAAAGTTATTTTCCACTACTTATTTCAAAGAAACAGTTGCCAAAATCCTTACAATTCAACCCATGAATATCTGCTTAGCAATACAGTTTAGTTCTACTAGTGTCTGGTTAGAGTATTTCAGGCTTACTAAGTTCTTTTTTCTTTTCATTTAATTGAATTTGGAATTTCTTACTATATCACTATATCACTGTTGCTCAAGAAAATAATTTTTTTTCCACAACTGTAACTGACATTGAAACAAAAAATGACGAAAATAGCATTATGGAGGCAACTATATTTAAGCTCTTACCTTTGATAACTTGATAAGGCTAGATATGTGGTCAATCTGCAAAAGAAAATAAGATGGGGCCACAATGAGGAAGTGCTATTTTTTTATAGAAAGAGTCAATATAATCTGTTAATCTTCAAACTAGGTTGCAGAGGCATCACGGGCGGTAAGGACGCATGCATGTGGTGGGCGCCCGACCCCGTTGCATCGTACCAGTTGCAACGGGATCTGGAACCCACTACTGTTTTGTACTCTATCCAAAGAAGCAGAAAGAAGGCAAATCAGAATTGGCTAAATAAGACATAATTAAGAGACTAACTTGTTCAACAAGACAGAGGTTTAAAAGATGTAAAACAATTTTTTAATGTGAAAATACCAATGTTTTAAAATAAACTTTTAATGCCCAGTTTGATGGGAAGAGAGACAAAACCATGATTTAAGAGAAACAGGAAAATGGCATGGGTAGCTCTACAGAAATATTTTACCTGCACTCTGGAGAAAGGCTCAATAACCCGGATGAGGTTTTGTTCCAATAAGTTATCGTACAGTTTGCCCAAATGTGTGCTGATGATGGGGTCATCCCTGAGTTCCATTTTATAATCTTTCAGTGCCTGTAGCAGATCAAGTTCAATCATTACTGAATGCAGGAGGCTATTTCACTACCATTCTGACCAGGTTACCTAAAGTTAGGATAATGTTGCAAATGCAATCTGGGTCAGTCACCAGGGCCAGAAGTTTAGTCTTCCAAGCTTTTGGATTTGTGCTGGAATCCATCTTCAGAGAATATTTTTCTACTGAAATGTTTTTTTTTCCTGGTAGAGAGAGGTTCCCTGAGAATGGGCTCCAGCATGAGTACAAAAGCTAGGAAGACTAACCCTCTGATCCCAGTCACCGACCCAGATTGGACTCTGAAGATTATTCATAGCTATTTTTAGAATATTTGATATGGTTAAAAACTGTAATTCTTTTTAAATTATATATTGGACTGAAATTATTATCTGAATAATGAAAATAACATTCAATAAAAATACACAGCCTATAAGCATCCATTAGGCACTTGGTCTTTTCGTTTCTTGCAGCAACCATATGGTATTCCTAGGTAGTGATGCATTTTGTTCAGAACTGAAGCAAAAATAGCACCTTGAAGGGAGTGTAGGTATGCTCAATGAATCTGTTGCTGTCTTTTTATGAAGATATAACAAGGGATAGCAAGCATTCCCACACTTTCTTAAAAGCATCATTTCCATTTTGGCTCCAAATGGCTTCTCATGCAGAAGTAGCCCTAATCAGACTAAAATTTAATTCTGTAAATAAGCCCTAATTCTGATTAGTTGTGCAAATCAAGATGTTCAATGCTCTCCCAAGATATACCTATATACAGAGATAAACATTTTTTCAAAGTTGAAGAAAGAAATATTTGAGCATAGTACTTTATTTCTTAGCAACAAAAGTTACACATTTTTCTTTCTGTCCCAACAGTTTTTCTAGTTTGGCTTTGGTTTATCTTCAGAATATTTTCACTGTTATATGTTTTGACTTATCATACAATAGCAGGATCCAAGTTATTGATTTTTCTGACTTTCAATGCAGAAAAGTCTGTAACCTAAAATGCACCTTTTGAAGAAAGCAGACTTTTGACTTAGAACAACTGAAAAGGTGGAATTGTGATCCATCCAGCCCATCTTATCTAAGGCTATTCTCAAATAATTTAAGCAAGTGTACCTTGAAAACCCAAAAGCTGAGTAGGGTGAAGATATCTCCCCTCCCCTTTTTTTCCTTTTCAGTGTAGAAGTGCCTTTTCTAAGTCTAAGAATTAACCTAATCCAAATATATTCAACCCATTTTCCTTATTATAGCGGCTTACCTTTTTGAAATCATCCAGTGATCGATTCTTACTGGCTTGAGCTACACATTTCAGCGCTTCTGTCTGTAAAACAGTAGAGCCAATACTTACATTCTTCTGAACCTTTAGATAGTAATATTGCTTGTATTCTCATATGAGAAAATTGATTTAGTTGGATAAAATGTAATTCATGAAGGATACTTGAATCAAAATACTAAGACTTCTGTAATTCTTCTACCTTCATTAACTCACACAGTTGTTAAATCACAGAAACATTCAGTTATGTTTTTGAAAAACATTATCCAGACAAAATAACCTCAATGTGGAAACAGAGATTTAGGTTGCTATAATAAAGTAATTGAAAGCATTCAAGTAATCAATGCAATTCAAATCCATCCATTGGGATCTAAACTCATTAAAATACATAAGTGCAAACTAGGACTAGAAGTAGAAAACTGGCTCTGGTGAACCAACAGGACAATCTATTTGCTTTTTCTCATTTTATCTACATTATCCTTATTTTATTTAAATCTGCTACTCAGTGTTAACTATCCCTTGACGATTACCGGTAGTTAGCTGTAATATCCTGAAATACTAAATTTAATCCAATTTAACCTCTCAAGATAAAAGACACAAATCACCTCCCCTAGGCAACAGAAGTCCATATTTTACCTAAAACATCAAGAGGACAAAATGATTATTGTGAACAAAAATGTAAATGAAACTAACAAGACAAATCTACTTACTTTATTCACACCTCAAATATATATGACCATCTGAATTGAGATTTGGAAACAGAACTTGAAAGGCAAGTATTTCTAGAGCTGTCTTCCTCTTATAAACAAGGAGACAGGTGATCAGAATGCTTCCTTAGCTTTCATCCTGAATTGTACAATTCGTACAATTGGAAAAGACCTTGTTGCCAGATGATGCCTACTGACTGCACGAACAGTATTTTTTATCTTCGAATATTAACCATCTATAAACAAGAATGTGGACTCCTTAAAAAACAGCTTTTGAAACTCTTGGGCAAAACTTGCAGATAGATTAGCAGTTTCCACAGAAGCTTAAAAGACTGCCACTTAGCAGTGGACAGCTCAAAAGAAATCTAAACAGACACAGTTTTATACAATTCAAATGAATCAAGCTCTTTAACGTTACACTTTAATAGAATTAATAGTGGGTGCTGGCTTACTAGAAAATCTATTAATATATTCTAGGATTTAGCCGCTATTTTTCAAAGTGCTGTTTGCTGTTGAAAATAACCAAATGTGGCAGGATTATCAAATTGTTTTGTTGTCATTTAATCAATTACAATTCCTTCCATGTTTTGGGCACTTTGAGGGGCATTTTTCAGATATATCAACTCTTTTCAGGATGAAAAAACGAGTGCATTCAATCCATTACCCTGAGCAGAAATTATCTTACCCAATGCCAAGGGCAGCATGCCAAATTATAAAAACCATGGTAACCAATAACCCTAGCATTCTTGTCAAGACAAAGTTGAAATAATACCCCTAAAATAATGCCAAAAACACTTTACAGATGAGGCCTTAGAAAGAGTAGTAATTAATTCTTTTGGACCTAACTGTGAGAAAGAAATACTGAGAATACAATGAATTTAAAAGCTAGAAATAACAGGTGCAGCCGTCAAAACACTGACTTGGTATCCTTGAATTTGACAACAATGCAGAAAGCCTTTATAAATCTCAAGAGCTCTACAATTTAACTCTCTCATCAAAGCAGAGTACTTTACACTTTAACAAGTCCAAAGCAGTCTAATTTGCTTTTATCTTGCCAATCTCTATGACATCTGATCCATCTTGACTTCTCTGACTCAGACCAGGAAAGGGAACAAAAGGAAACTGAGGCATCAACACCACAGACAGTCAAGGCCACTGGCCTTCCAGTTCAATTGGCTCAAAGATAGTAATCCAACGACATAAGATCTTAACCCCATTTTGATGAATCACATCATTAATGCTGCTGACCCATCTTTCTGCATTCAGGTGGGAACACATGCCATCTGGCTGGTTCCCAAACCACCTAGGATGAATAAAAGACATATCATAAAACACTGCTAGGAGTAGAACAAATTAGTAGGTAACTGTTTTTAGCAGGATTAAGAAACTTTCTTTAACAGGAGTCAGCTAGGATAGGAAAACTTTTCAGGAACAAAAAATAGTAGTTCAGAATGTTTATACCTGTCTGCCTGCATACCGCAATGCAAGCTTCCCACTCACCAATGCCTGCACATCCTCAGGTCTGTAAAAAAGCATAGATATTTATTGAGTCCATGAATTCAGCCTACAAAAGTACCTCACCATATAATCATTGTTTTCCAGAAAAATCTGCATTCTACAATCGGTTTTATATTAATACTAACCGTTCCCGGCCACGCATTGCTGTGGCCCAGTCTGGTTAAATGGCCAACCAATCTGTGTGTAGATCTACACCTGCACACACAAACACGTACATACAACCACCGTATAACCCCCAACCTACCTACCTACTGTATTTCTCCCTCTCCCTCTCTATCCCTCTATCTACCTACCTACCTACTGCATTTCTCCCTTCCTCTCTCTATCCCTATAGCTGCCTACCTACCTACTGTATTACTTCTTGAATCTTATGGACAAAGTATTTTATGTCATAAAGGATGACATAATACGTATGGCCCACTGCTCTCTCTGTATCCATCTACCTACGTTTTTTACAATTTTTTACATTTCCGTTGCATATACCTGGCACAGGTGTGATATCTACACAATCTATATATATCATTGGTGCCGTACTTGAAAGGAACGTTGTGTGAAAATTTGGAATCGATCGGTGCAGTACTTTCGGAGATTAGCAGTTTTGAACAACTCTTTGTTACATTTTTATTTATATAGACATTTAAAATGCTTTAAGGCAGGGGTCCCCAACCTTTTTTGCACCAGGGACCGGTTTCATTTTAAATAAAATTTTGCGGACCGGCTGTGTGGCTCAGCAGTCATGTGACTGGGTGGGCGTGGCCAACTTGGAAAATGTTTTCACATTTTCATCTCACTTAACAATGGTCTTGGTTAACAACCAAACTTTTGGGCTCAATTGTGGTCATAAGTTCTTTCTTTCTTTCTTTCTTTCTTTCTCTTTCTTTCTTTATTTCTCCGTCTCTTTCTCGCTTTCTTTCTTTCTTTCTCTTTCTTTTTCTCTTTTTCTTTCTCTCTTTCCCTATTTCTCTTTCTCTTTCTCTCTCTTTCTTTTTCTTTCTCTTTCTTTCCCTCTTTCCCCCCTCTCTTTCCCTATTTCTTTCTCTCTTTTTTTTTCTTTCCCCCTTTCTCTCTCCTTCTCTCTCTTTCTTTCTCTTTTTCTCTTTCTCTTTCTTTCTTTCCCTCTTTCCCCCCCTTTCCCTATTTCTCTTTCTCTCTCTTTTTCTTTCTTTCCCTCTTTCCCTCTCCTTCTCTCTCTTTCTTTCTTTCTCTCTTTCTTTCCCTCTTTCTTTCTTTTTCTTTTTCTTTCTCTTTCTTTCCCTTTCCCCCCTCTCTTTCCCTATTTCTCTTTCTCTCTCTTTCTTTCTCTTTCTTTCCCTCTTTCTCTCTCCTTCTCTCTTTTTCTTTCTTTCTCTCTCTCTTTCCCTTTCTGTCTCTTTTCTTTCTCTCTCTTTTTTCTCTTTCTTTCCTTTCTGTCTCTTTCTTTTTTCTCTCTTTCTCTCTGTCTGTCTTTCTTTCTCTCTTTCTTTCTCTCTCTCCCACTTTTTCTTTCTCTCTCTCTGTCTCTCTCTCCTTTGTTTGCCCATCTGTCACTCTGTGTGTGTGTGTGTTTGTGTGTGTGTGTGTGTGTCGCATTCAGGCACTTAAATCACTCATTCTGTGTCTCTGTCTTTCTCTCCCTCCCTCCCTCTCTCTGTCTCTCCCTGTCTCTCTGTGTGTCTGTCACTCTCTGATTCCCCCCTCCCTCCCTGTCTCTCTCTGTGTCTGTGCCTCTCTCTGTCTGTCTGTCTCCCCCCCTCCCCAAAGCCTCCTCAGCTCCTGGAAGTAGCCTGGCCGGCCCGCCAGCCCGCTGGCTCTCTCACCCATCCACCGGACGAAGGAACCTGGCGTCCGATGGGTGAGCAAGCGAGCGAGCAACTGCGGCCAGCGGATTGTTGGGCGCTGCCGCAGCAACTTTCCTTACCCGCCCGCCGGCCAGTCGGCCACAGTTACTCGCTCGCTCGCTCACCCACCGGACGCCAGCTTCCTTCGTCCGGTGGGTAGGTGAGCGAGCGAGTAACCGCAGCTGTTGGGGGCTGCTGCAGCAAGTTTCCTTGCCCGCCCGCGCTTGCTTGCTCACTCGCTCACCCACCCACTGGACGAAGGAACCTGGCGTCCCTGTTCCCGCCCCCCGTCCACGCCCGCCGCGCCCTTAGCCTGCCCCGCGCTCTGCCCAGGGGGCTGCCCCCTCCTCCTCCTCCTCTCTGGCACTGCGGCCCGGTCCCTACTAAGCCACGGACCGGCATCGGTCCGCGGCCCGGGGGGTTGGGGACCCCTGCTTTAAGGGAATGCCAAATAAGCATGAACCAAAGATAATCAAGAAAAAAAGAAACCAGCTTTTTGAATATTTTTGACTATATAATATAATAAAAAATATATAATAAAAAATATGAAATTTAAAAAAATTAAGAAATATACATGAAACTACAAATCAGATTTCTTAGAACAGAGCTGAAAAAAGTAATATTTTGCCAGTGATACGCAATTCCAATATGGAGATAACTAAATGGGACACAAAGGCAAACATTCCACCCTTATTTGCTCCTTTTCCTGGCTTTTAATTTTCCCCCTTTCCTCCTTCATGTTCGTATCTTTTCAGCCACCATCAGGATTTGAAAATCAATTTATCCATACAAGAGTTTAACAAACTGCAGCCTGTGGTATGATCAGAGCAACTGTCCTCTGTGCAGGTGTAAAAATAGGAAACACGTACATGTTGCATTCCCTATATGATTCAATAAAATCACATACAAGTTTAGCATGATCTTGCACAGCAGCATATACTTCAACGCAGTGATGGCTTTGGGGCTGTCAATTGAATCATAACCTTCAAATGCCTCATAGAAGTAAGAATATGCTGTCTTCCAGTCCTTTTCTTCTGCTGCATGGATAATACCTATTAAAATAAAAAAGAAGTCTAAATATAACAGAGCTACCTGGAGAACAAAATAAGGGAAAACACTGCTGCCAAATCCTATTTATTTCTCCAAGCAGAAAATTCTTGAATTTTCCTGTTGTGGGGTAGGGCAAGAAAAAATAAATGTATGCATATAGCTAAAAAAATTCTAATCTTCACAAAATTAATTTTCATATATTCATGCAAAATAGTAGATATAATCTGTTCCAATATTTAAAGTTTTACCAAATTTTCAGATAGCAGATTGAATGAGACTCAAAACAACACCAACTATATTAAGTATCTGCTAAATCACAGAAGTCATGTCAAGGAAATAATCAAGAGATGTTCAAATGTGTAATTCAAGATAAAGTTTAACAAAAGAACATTATCTAACTATTCAGTTCTGTAACTAGTTGCTATTGACTGCATCTACACACTTACAAAAAAAGTATCTGTTCTTGTAATCACCCAAGCATTGGTCATGTTTCTATTTTGCATGAATAACTCATATAAAATAAAGCAATTATTTTCAAAATGCTACAAAAAATCCAGCAATTATAGGCAGTCATTGGGTTACCACTATTCATTCAGCAACTGCAAACTTACAATGGCTTTTAAGGAGGGGACTTATAACAGACCCTCAGAGTTCTAGCCACTAAAATGTTCCCACAGTACTGCCTGAAATTATAATACTGCAGCAATGCACAATCACATGATCATAATTTTTGATGTTCCCTGTGGCTTCTCACAAGCAAAATCAAATAATCAGAAATCATGGTCACACACATTCCTTGCTTAATAATGTTTGCTGTCACTTAGCAATACAATCATATAATATCATGTTGCTTACCAATGGCAATCTTTGTCTCTACTGCCATTGTAGCTCGAGGACTAATCAAAAATAATTCAAATCAAATATTCTCAGCCTACAATAAACTTTGTAAATGATCTTTTCATACTATATTCAATAATATTTGGAACATACAGTACGGTGGGGCAAAAATGTATTTAGTCAGCCACCAATTGTGCAGGTTCTCCCACTTAAAAAGATGAGAGAGGCCTGTAATTGTCATCATAGGTACACTTCAACTATGAGAGACAAAATAAGAAAACAAAATCCAGAAAATCACATTGTCTTAATTTTAAAGAATTTATTTGCAAATTATGGTGGAAAATATGTATTTGGTCACCTACAGTATAGTACAAACAAGCAAGATTTCTGGCTCTCACAGACCTGTAACCTCTTCTTTAAGAGGCTCCTCTGTCCTCCATTCGTTACCTGTATGAATGACACCTGTTTGAACTTGTTATCAGTATGAAAGACACCTGTCCACAACCTCAAACAGACACACTCTAAACTCCACTATGGTCAAGACCAAAAAGCTGTCGAAGGACACCAGAAACAAAATTGTAGACTTGCACCAGGCTGGGAAGACTGAATCTACAATAGGCAAGCAGCTTGGCATGAAGAAATCAACTTGTGGGAGCAATCATTAGAAAATGGAAGAAATACAAGACCACTGATAATCTCCATCGATCTGGGGCTCCATGCAAGATCTCACCCTGTGGTGTCAAAATGATCACAAGAACGGTGAGCAAAATTCCCAGAACCACACAAGGGGACCTAGTGAATGACCTGCAGAGAGCTGGGACCAAAGTAACAAAGGCTATCATCAGTAACACACTACGCCGCCAGGGACTCAAATCCTGCAGTGCCAGACGTGTCCCCCTGCTCAAGCCAGTACATGTCTGGGCTCGTCTGAAGTTTGCTAGAGAGCATTTGGATGATCCAGAAGAGGATTGAGAGAATGTCATATGATCAGATAAAACCAAAGTAGAACTTTTTGGTAAAAACTCAGCTCGTCATGTTTGGAGAAGAGAGAATGCTGAGTTGCATCCAAAGAACACCATAACTAACTGTGAAGCATGGGGGTGGAAACGTTATGCTTTGGGGCTGTTTTTCTGCAAAGGGACCGGGACAACTGATTTGTGTAAAGGGAAGTATGAATGTTTTTGAGTGAAAACCTCCTTCCATCAGCAAGGGCATTGAAGATGAAACGTGGCTGGGTCTTTCACCAGGACAATGATCCCAAACACACAGCTCGGGCAACAAAGGAGTGGCTGCATAAGAAGCATATCAAGGTCCTGGAGTGTCCTAGCCAGTCTCCAGATCTCAACCCCATAGAAAACCTTTGGAGGGAGTTGAAGGTCCGTGTTGGCCAGTGACAGCCCCAAAACATCACTGCTCTAGAGGAGATATGTAAGGAGGAATGGGCAAAAATATCAGCAACAGTGTGTGAAAATCTTGTGAAGACGTACAGAAAACGTTTGACCTCTGTCATTGCCAACAAAGGATATATAACCAAGTATTGAGATGGACTTTTAATATTGACCAAATACTTATTTTCCATCATAATTTGCAAATAAATTCTTTAAAGGTTTTACTTAGCAACATAAAATTTGGGCTCAATTGTCATCGTAAGTTGAGGACTACCTGTATGTTGTTATCTCTGGTAACCATTACCGTATTTTTCAGAGTATAAGATGCACCTTTTTTCCTCTAAAAAGAGGCTGAAGAGCTGGGTGCATCTTATACATCAAATACAGCATTTTCTTTGCTTCCCGAAGCCCCGCCCCTTCACCAAAATGGCAGTGTCTAGCCTTATGGAGGCTTTCAGAGACCTCCCGGGGGCTGGGGAGGGCAGAAACAAGAAAGAAATGGGCCGCTTTTCCCCCCACCCCCACCCCAACAGCACTCTATAAACCTTCATAAGGCTATGCATGCATTTTGTTTGACAAAAAAACAGCCTGTTTTTGTGGAAAAAAGGCTGGGGTTTTTTTTGCTCTTTTTTGGCCTCCCACCCCTCCCAGGAGCACTCTGCAAGCCCCCTCAAGGCTATTCGTGCCTTTTATTTGGGGGGGGGGAATGGGCCCATTTTCACAAAAAACGGGCTGTTTTGGGGAGGTTTGCAGAGTGCAAAAAGGGTCCCCCCCCCTTTTGGAAAGCTCTTTGATTGATGAGAATTACATGGATCAAATGCTGTGCCAGCAGGAACAAAGTTAGGTGCTGCAGATTGTCAGCAATTTCCTTCTCCAGCACATAGATAAATACACCTGGAAACATCTACCTAGCATCTCTCTCTCCCTCCCTCCCTCCCTCCTGTATTCCCCCCCTCTCTCTATCCCTCTACCTACCTACCTACCTACTGTATTTCTCCCTCTCTCTCTCTCTCCCCCTGCCTACCTACTGCATTTCTCTCTCTCTTTCCCTCTAGCTACCTACCTACTCTCTCTCCCCCTGCCTACCTACTGCATTTCTCTCTCCCTCTCTCTCTCTCTCTCTCTACCTACCTACTCTCTCTCCCTGCCTACTTACTGTATATATATCTTTCTCTCTCCCTCTATCTACCTACATTTTTTTTAATTTGCCTCTTCAAAACCTTGGTGCGTCTTATACTCTGAAAAATACGGTAATACAATTTTCCTTGGACAGACTGCTTTAGTGTGATTCTGTCTTATAAACGTTTTTGCAATATTGCTATTAGAGTTTTATCCTGTTTTTATATGATAAAAAAGGACTATAAGATGCACTCCCCCCCCCCCCCCAAAAAGTGGGTGGAAATATCTGCATCTTATAAAGCCCCACCCACCTGATGGCTGCCACTCTTCGGCCTCCACCTCCCAGCAATTTGCCTCCTTGCAGCAAACAGCCTGGGCAGCCTGATTTAGTGCAAGCAACTGATTGGTGTTTGGAGCTGCCTCCGGGAATACCACCAATTAGCTGTTCCAGGCTGTGGGGATTGCTGCCGCCCATTGGTACCTACGTTGTCCAGTGCCGCTGCCACCTGTTGCCGCCTCCACGTTTCCCATTTCCGGCCTCTGCACGGCCATTTTCAGGCTCTGCGCATCCTATTTCAGTCCATTACAGGCGGTGGGGATAGGTAGCAGCAGTGGCAATCCCCACTGCCTGGAATGGGCCAAAAACGAGACATGTGTAGGCCAAAAATGAGGCATCAGAGGCCGGAAATGGGGTGTGAGGAAACGGCAGTGGCGATAGGTGGCAATGGCAACAATGATCTCTGTAGCCTGGAACAGCTGATCGGTAGTATTCCGGAAGACAGATCCAACTGCCAATCAGCTGTTTGTGCTAAATTAGACTGGGCTGAAGCTGACCACGCTGTTTGCTGCAAGGAGGCAAATTGCTAGAAGGCAGAGGCAAATATTATTTTCTTGTTTTCCTCCCCAAAAGCTAGGTGTGTTTTATAGTCAGAAAATAACTCAAGGTAGTGAACATGCCTAATAGATGGGTAAAACACTGAGGAAGAGTGACTGGCCCAAAGTTATCCAGCCTATTCATGCTTAGAGAACCCCCCCCCTTTTTTTCAGGTTTCTAGGCCAGCACCTTAGCGATTACCCCAAAATGACTCTCCTTCTCTTTTTTCTATGACTCAGTTTGTTTTGCATGACATTATAAGCCAATCTTTCCCCGTTTTGTGCTCTGGTTGTTATAAGAATGCAAGAATTCTTATGATCCTGGACAGCTAGCAAGGTGGCTGAGGATATATTGCAGATTACAATAATCCAGACACTCAAGACTTGAAAACACTGGATTTTATTTCTCAGATTGTGCAAGTATTGAAGACCCAAAACCAAGGAAGGCATTCATAATACAAAAAATCACAAGGCCGTACCTGATTGCATATCCAGTGCTGCCTGCAACTTGGGTGGACAATAGATTGCATTGGCTGTGGTTCGGGCAGAGGTTAATGCTGCTCTGGCTTTTGGCAGGTTGCTCAAAGCATGGTAAGTTTTGCTCTCTAATAGTTGCACTTCCACCAACAAGGCCTTGTCATCCATCTTCTTTAACTCCCGCAAAAGCTGTGAGCCTGATAAAAACAATGTGGATGGTGGCATTTATACCATATTAAAGGCCTCCCTCTGAATCCTTTAATTTGATCAGAAAAAGAAAAGTCTAAAACATCAGTCCGATCAAAATATAGGAAGAGTGAAAACAGCACATACAAAGCTAACACACTAAATACAAAAACCAACAGTTCTCTTTTTCAATATCAGTATGATATCCCCAAAGCTTCCATACACATTATGCTAATTAAGGGTAATAGCCATTAATAAGATATTTTATTATGCTTGACAACATGCAGAACCCAGCAGTTGCCAGTTTATTTATTTTTATTTATTTATCAAATTTATATACCGCACCTATCTCCAGATGGGACTCAGGGCGGTGCACAGGAAAGGAATAAAATGTAAAAAACAATAAATACAGAAATATTAAAAATAAATTAAATTAAGTTGAACCCGTGCTAAAATTATCAATTAAAACCCACTTCTAAAATAAGATTAAAATTTAGAGCTATGCCAGGCCGGCCTCGTGAAAGAGGTATGTTTTTTTAGACCCCGGCGGAAGAGGCGCAGGTCCATGATCGTGCAAAGTTCGGGTGGTAGACCATTCCAGAGGGCAGGGGCTGCCACAGACAAGGCTCTCGCTCTGGGGGCCGCAAGCCGGCATTGTCCGGCAGATGGCACCCTGACGAGGCCCAGCCTGTGAGAGCGGACAGGTCGAAGGGAGGTATGTGGTAGGAGGCGGTCCCACAGATAACCAGGTCCCATGCCATGGAGCGCTTTGAAGATGGTTACCAACACCTTGAAGCGCACCCGGAAGGCCACAGGCAGCCAATGCAGCTCACGCAGGAGAGGTGTTACATGGGAGTATCTCGACACTCCCAAAATCCCCCGCGCAGCTGTGTTCTGGACTAGCTGGAGCCTCCGGATGCAACTCAAGGGGAGCCCCATGTAGAGAGCGGTACAGTAGTCTAGGCGGGAGGTGACGAGGGCTTGAGTGACCGTACGTAGGGCATCACGATCTAGAAAGAGGCACAACTGGCGAATCAGGTAAACCTGATAAAAGGCCCCCCTGGCCACGGCCGTCAGATGGTCATCCAACGACAGCCGGGAATCCAGGAGGACGCCCAAGTTGCGGGCCCTTTCCGCGGGAGCTAATAACTCGCCCCTGATAGCCAGAGATGGTACCAACTGGCTATATCGTGATGCCGGAAACCACAGCCACTCGGTCTTGGATGGGTTGAGTTGAAGCCTGTTTCTCCCCATCCAGGCTTGCACAGCCTCCAGGCACCGGGTCATCACTTCAACGGCATTGTTGGGGTGGTCAGGGGTAGAGATGTACAGCTGGGTGTCATCAGCGTACTGATGGAATTCTACCCCAAAACCACGGATGATCTCACCCAGCGGCTTCATGTAGATGTTGAACAAGAGGGGTGAGAGGACCGACCCCTGAGGCACCCCACATGTGAGGGGCCTAGACGTCGACCTCTGCCCTCCTGCCAATACAAATTGCGACCGGTCGGAGAGGCAGGAGGAGAACCACCACAGAATGGTGCCTCCCAACCCCAGCTCCTCCAGCCAGTGCAAAAGGATACCATGGTCGATGGTATCGAAAGCCGCCGAGAGATCTAATAGGACCAGGATAGAGGAATGACTTCTATCCCGAGCCCTCCAGAGATCATCCACCAACGCGACCAATGCCGTCTCTGTGCTGTACCCGGGCCGGAAACCGGACTGGCGTGAGTCTAGATCAGTGGTGGGCAAACTTATTAGTCAAGAGAGCCAAATATCAACAGTACCACGACTGAAATTTCTTTTGAGAGCCAAAAGGTGTGGCCTGTTCTATGGGAGTGGCTCAGCGGTCATGTGACTGGGTGGTGAATGGAAAATGTGGTGAAACTCATTTAATGACGGTCCTGCTTAGCAACCAAAATTTTGGGCTCAATTGTGGTCATAAGTTCTTTCTTTCTCTCTCTATCTCTCTCTTTCTTTTTCTTTCTATTTTTCTTTCTCTTTCTCTCTTTCTTTTTGTCTCTCTCTCTCTGTGTATCTGTCTCTCCTCCCTCCACCCATCTGTCACTCTGCGTGTGCGTGTGTGTTTGTGTGCATGTGTGTGAAGTCCCGGATCCAATAAGTGCGGGGCCCGATTGGATTTTTTTTGCGGGGCCCTCTATATATTAAATATGTAAATTAAATGCAAATTCAATATATATATATAAATCAAATATCATGGATCATAAGATAGGTAAACTTCTACATACATTAAAAAATAAAAATACACAAAATACAAAAACAATTACATTTTATTGAATATAAATTTACATCATTGAATATGAATATATGAATTTACATATTTCTAAGTTTTTGTTCCGTAAATTTTTCTAAAATAGTTTGAAAATCCAATTTCCTTGCTTCTTCACTTTCAATCGACATAATTGCTAAACTATTTAATCTATCCTGAGTCATTGTTGATCTCAGATAGTTTTTTATTAGTTTTAACCTGGAAAATTATCTCTCTCCAGAAGCAACGCTCACTGGAATTGTTAAATATATTCGGAGAGCAATAAACAAGTTTGGAAATGCCGTTGCTCTGTCATTTTCCGATAAAAATTTAAACATTTTAAATGGATTTTCAAAAAATTCTGATGGAAGGATAGATTTTAAAGCTTCCATTTCTTCAACTAACATTTTTCCATCTATATCAGCTTCCTTCACTATTGGTGCATCATTTTCTGTGAACCTAGAATCTGTTAGAGAAATTTCTAATTTAGCTGCATGTTTTTGAAGTGTTTTTTTCCCCATATTTTGAAATTTTCCCAGAAACCCAAATAAGTCATTATGATTTTTCAATTGTTCAAAACGATCTTTTAGTGATTCTGTAGCTTTATCTAAAACAAAATTAAAAAAAGATATCTTGTATGCGTTTATCGGATCTACAATAGGTTCATCATCGCCTTCATAATTGAAATGTTTCTTTCTTTTCCGAAGCCTTTTATTTCGAAATTCTGTAGATATTTCCAAATTTTGTGCAAGAATTTTTGCTTGAACTAAAACTTGTTCGAATCCAGTATTTCTGTAGTCGCTTAACCATTTAAAAAGTTTTTCAAATGAAGAAAGTGCAATGGATACATCTACTGATTTACTTTGAAGTTCCTTGCTTACATAATTGACTTGGAACAGTAAATCGTACCAAAAAACCAGTGATACTAAAAATTTATAGTCTTTCATTGCATTTCCAAGAGATTCTGCCTCGCTTTTAATTTGTGGATCTTCGGAAATTTCTGATATTTCAAAAAGAGCATTATAAAATTCACCTATTTGGTATCTCACTGCTTTTACGCTTTGAATCCGATCAAAATTTGGGAGCTGGGCAACTGGTCTGCATGTATGAGGATTGCAGAGTCCCCTGCTCAACATTAGACACCGAGGGTTGTTGAACATGGGGATTTAATTCTCTCCCACCTCACAGGGTTGTTAGAGGGAAAAAGAGGAAGGGCTTGCAAGTCTGTTTTAGTGCCTGGAGTTATTAAGGTGGAACACAACTACATCCGTAAAATAAAAATAGGTAAATCGATGTTTTTGTAGCCCCCGAGTGGTTTGTCTTTCTCTCCATCCTTTCTTCACTCTTCCTTCCTCTTGCTTTTCTCCTTCATCATCATCCTCTTCTTCCTTGTCCCTACTTTTTCCTCCTCTTCCTTTTGGTGGCTCTCCTTTTCTTCATTTTTCCTTCTTTCTTCTTACTCCTCCTCCTCCTCCTCCTTCATTCTCTGCCTCCACCCCTCTTCTTCTTTCTTCTTGGCGCTCTCTGTCTGCATTCCTTCCTCCTCCGTTTTTTCCCTTCCACATCTTCCTCTCCTCCTCCCTTCATCTTCCTCTCTTGGCATTCTCTCCGCATTCTTCCCTCCTCCCCGTCCCCCCCCCCCCGCTTCCAGAAAGCAACAGTTCGAAGGAAAGTCTGCCTTCCTAGCCCTTCCTCATTCCCTCTCACTCGGGGAAGGGAGTCCATCTGAATCGAGGGGGGAAGATTTGCGCTTTGAGAAAGCGGAGAAACTTCCTTCTGCCTCCCCCTCCCCAATTTATCTCTTCTTTCCTCTCTTTCTTTCTCTTTCTCTCTCTCTCTTTGCCAGCGGGCGCCCATCTCCTCTTCCCCCCCCCCCCGTGCCTCCTCCTCCTCTTCTCCCCTCTCCCACCCCCGGGTTATTTCCCTCACTCCTTCCCCTCGCTCTCCCATAGCTTTGGCGTACTCGCTGCGTCAGGAAGGGAAGGAAAGGCGCTCCTTGCAACAATTTGGATTTTTTTGTGTTTTGCTTTTCATTGTTTCCCCTCCCCCCAAGCCAAAACTGTTGCAAAAGAAGGCAGAGAGAGGGAGAGAGAGAGAGAGAAAGGAAGGAAGGAAGGAAAAAAGAGGGATTCTCCTCATTCTTCCCCCCCCCTCCCTCCCACGCCCACCCGCAATGCTCCGGAGGTCCGGAGTGGCCCAGGCGAGCCAGCGAGCTTTTGCGGGCGGCTTTTTCCTTGGCCGCTGCTGGGTTTTCGGCTTCGCTTCGGCTCTCTCCGTTGGGAGCCTCGGCTCGTCGGGGCCCTCCCCCTTTTGAAGGGGAGCCCGCGGGACCCCTCCCCTTTCATCCTGCCCGATGGTCGCAGGGCTCGGGAACAGCAGCAGCAGCAACAGCTGCCTGCTGTTCGAGGGGCATTTTCCAGGGCTGCCCGCCGCACGGATGGGGAGGGAGGTCGGCGTGCGGCACCCGGACGGCCTCCGCGGCGTTTAGATAGCCGCAGCCTTGGGTCCTCCCCCCCGCACGCTGCGGGAGGATGGAGGTGGGCGTGTGGCTCCCGGAGTCTGCCCGTGGCTAGTTGAAGGAAGAGCCGCACTCGAGGGGCCAAAGAGCCAGTCCTGGCTCGCGAGCCGCGGTTTGCCGACCACTGGTCTACATAGACAGTTTCCTCCAGGTGCCGGGGGGAGCTGTCGTGCCACCACACTCTCAACAACCTTCGCAAGAAAGCGAAGGTTGGAGACCGGACGATAGTTGGCTAACACAGCTGGGTCCAGGGAGGGCTTCTTGAGGAGGGGCTTCACGACCGCCTCTTTCAAGGCGGCCGGTAGGAGCCCCTCACTCAAGGAAGCGTTGACAATTCCCTGGAGCCAGCCTCGTGTAACCTTCCGGGAGGCCAGTACTAGCCAGGAGGGACACGGGTCCAATAAACATGTGGTGGCATTCAGCTGTCCCAGTATCTTGATTATGTCATCAGGAGTCACAGGATCAAACTCCTCCCAAATAACGGTTTCAAGACCTGCCTCCGTCAGTCCGCCCAGACTATCCCAATCGGAGACCAACTCGCTCCGGATCTGAATGATTTTATCATGCAGATATGACCCAAATTCCTCTGCGCGACCCTGTAAGAGAGCTTCCCGCGGCCTCTGGTGAAGGAGGGACTTGCTTAATTAAGTCACTATGAATTTATTCATAAACTGAATCTGAAAAATTAAGAAGGTAGATTTTGTTTCAAACCTACAACAAACACATTGGGTTCTGGATATTTTACCAAGCCATCTTGGCTTGGCTGTAGTTCAGCAGAAAAAAGAAAAGAGAAATACTTCTGAATTATGGTATTTTGTGGGAGTGATTTTATGGGATAAGTAGGGCAAATCACCTTTTTTCTTCCCTTAGCAATTTCCAGTGCAATGTATCCCTCTTTCTTGCTCATCCCAAATCTTTCTAGGATCTTCCCTTCTCCCCATAGTGTCTACCAACTTCAATGGCTTTGATTTTTACCATCTCTTCTTTCTTGCATCATATCTAAAAACATGTCAGCTTGTAACAAATGTTTCAAACTGTTTCCAGATCAAAAACAGTGATAATTCATTCCAAGTTGAGGCCAAACATTTTCTCAGTTCATGTAGAAATCACCTCAGACTAGCTGCTCCATGCATTCACCATTGTATACATTCCTAGAATAATGGTAATTAATCATTGGGGTCACTCTAGGGATGATTACAGAAGTCAACGTACCTAACTGCAATGCTTCTTGATACCTTTTTGTATCAAAATACAAAGAAACCAGCCTTGCCTAAGGAGAGAAAAGTAAAGAATCGTTGTGAAAACTTATGATGATTAAATACTGATCTAAGAGCCAAAATGTATAAAATGTGAACTAGGCAAGACTCTTGGGAAAATGTTTTGGGAGGCAAGAAAACATAGGAAAAAAACCCATACTATAAAGCACAACCACAGTAATGCAAAAGAAATCAGAAGAAGTAATGCTTTTGAAATGGCAAGGATAGAAACATGGACTAAAGGCCTACGTGGAACTGCATGTATTAACACTTGCAGGTAGGAGCACCATTTTATTAACACATTTACATAAATAAAATCTTATGTCAACTATATCTGAGAAAGCTCTTTAAGAAGAAAAATACATTTGCATTATAAGCTGCAGGAAAATTGTCTTTAATAACATGTGAATCAGTTTGGAAGCTTATCGTGCTCCAAACTACTACTTGAGAATATGCTGTCAAGAACCTAGAGAAAAAGTAATCACAAAATCTTTTGAGTATAATATATTGGCATATAGGATGTCAGGTTTCATACCCAAATAGTAAGGGAAATAATACTGTGCATCAACATTAACTACAACGGGCATATGTCACATCCTACCTCCAGAGCTTGGCGCAAGAATGTCCTTTTCTCCGATTTGGCCCATTCAATGCATTCAAGACATAGGTCAACCTAAAAGAAAAACTACATTTATTCAATTATTTTTCTACTATTTGCACCATCTCTGTCATGATATCATTTTCTACATAAACTGTCTTTGAACGTTTGTAGAGATATGCCTCAATTTCAACTGTCTCACCTCTTGTCCTGTTGCTGCTTCCATATCTAGGAATAGGTCCAGCAGGGACCGAACCAGACGAGCTGCCTTTGCCTTGCTAATGGAATTCAAGAAAGGACGCACATACTTCAAAAGTCCTCCAAGCTCTATAATAACAATAAAATAATCAAGTAGCAATATAGCTCAGGATCTGAAATTGTATCAGAATGCATTATAAAAGGTTATGTTCGCATTCTAGAAAAAAGTGACCACACATAAATTTTAGCAGTCAAGTTATCTGAGACACAAAAGGTATATTCATTTAAACTACTTCTGATTTCCATTACAGTTTTACTACATTTACTACAGTTTCTCCATGTATAATTGAAATGTCTCTTTGCCTAATTATTATTTGCACCTACGCAGTGTTTTTAGTTTAGGGCTTTATGAAATGTGTGAAACCAGCCATGGATAAATCACAATTTAACATAGAGAAAAGGTGATGAGAAGGAAAGAATGTTTAAACTGTGTGATGTTTTGATGAAAATCAAGTTGAACTCCTATTCTAGCATTTATGCTAATTGTAGAAAAACTGCTAGTAATGTGACTATTAAATTGCTTTAACTGTAGGACTCACCTTCTGCTTGTCCTGTCTTGGCCAAGAGACTCCCAAGTTCCAGAATGCTCTGTTCTTTGACTTGGACCGCTTCTTCATCATTCTCTTGAACATCACGTTTCACTGGGAAAATAAAAGGTTTTGATGAAAGAAAAGGTATATTACAAGTCTCCCAAACTTCCATTTTAAATTTGCTTCTTATAAGCCAAATACATATGCCTGACAAATTGTTGAGTCTTGGAAAGTAGCAGAAAGTATTGCTTGATGAAGCACCTCAAAGCATAGAATATTTATACAAGGGCTTGAGATGTTACCTCATTTGGTGTTAATACTTGAATCAGCATAAATATGGCCACAACTATGAAATGAATCCGCCAACGCTCTTTGAATGTGTTTAGATATTGAAAATAAGATGATGCATATTGTCTTATTGCAAAGATATTCAATATGAAAAACAGATGTCACCAATGCTAATGTATTTGCATGAACAAGTAAGACACAAAACCACTATTATTCAGAGAAGCCGATACAGTAAGCTTATTTCTGCCTAGTGCAATATCCAATATTTTAAGGCATGAAGGAAATACAAACTTCTTGCTTAAAAGATCATCCAACTTTCTTTAGCAATACTGAGGTCATATACTGTCTTGAAACAAGAAAACATCTCTTCATTATAATCAACTATTGCTTACAAAGGCTCATTGGCAAAATTAGTCATTCCATTCTAGTTTATCTTCTTTTCATCCTAAAACAGGAGTCTGCAACCTTAAAACACTCAAAGAACCATTTGGACCTGTTTCCCACAGAAAACACTGGAAGCCACAAAAACTGGGTAGATGTGGCTAACTCAATGTCACTCCCACCCTCAGCCTGAGTCACATCACCTCCCTAGCCATGCCTACCTAGGTTTTGTGGCTCCTGGTGTTTTCTGTGGGAAATGCGTCTCTCATTTCTCACTCCCACTCCCCCTTCTCTCTGTTTTTCCTCTCTCATTCTCTCCCCCATCATTTTTTCATTTCTCTCTCTTTTTCTCCTTTTCTCTCTCATTTGTTCTTTTTCCACTCTCTTCCTTCCTTTCTTTCACTCTTCTCTCTCTCAATTGTTTCTTTTTCTTCTCTCTCATTCTCTCCCTCCTTCATTTTCTCATTTCTTTTTCTCCCTCTCCCTTTCATTTCCCTTTTCCTTTTCATTCTCTCTCCATCTCTTGCTCATTTCATTCTCCCTCTTCTTCAATCTCTCTCATTTGTTTCTCTTTCCTCTCTCATTCTCTCCTTCCATCATTTTTTTCATTTCTTTCTCATCTCTCAACCTTTCTTTCTCTCCCCTTCTCATTTCCTTTTTTTACTCTCTCTCATTCTCTCCCTCCAGCTCTCGCTCTCTTATTTATCTCTCCCTTTCTCTCTCTCATTTGTTTCTCTTTCCACTCTCTCATTCCACCATTTTCTCATTTCTTTCTCTCTCATTTCTCTTTCTCTCTCTCTTATTTGTTCTTTTTCCTCTTCCTCCCTTTCTTTCCCCCCCCCTCATTTGTTTCTATTTCATCTTTCTCATTCTCTCCCTCTATTTCTCATTTCTCTCTTTCTCTCCTCTTTTCTCTCTATCCTCTCTCTCTTGCGTACACAAGCAGGATATCCTCCCAGGCTGGGATCACGGCAGTGACTCCTACCGCCACCACTGCGCCCTACGATTTGTAGTCAGCCACGCTGTGCTGGAGAGTTGGAGCACTTCCCTCCCTGCATCTGGCGCTGCTCCTCCCCATTCCCCTCCTTCCTGAGCCGATACAAAGGGAACCGTGATTGGCACCAAGTTGGCCGCGAAGGATGCGGAATCGCAAAAAGCAGCCAGCTGTGGCCAGTGCAGAGAAAATGCATGGGGGGCTTCAGCCATGCCTTCTCGGGGAGGAGAGTAGGTGGTGTGACTGGTTCGGCATGGAGCCACAGGAGAGGGGTCAAAGAGCCGCATGCAGCTCTGGAGCCACAGGTTGCCAATACTCGTCCTAGGACAACTGGCAATGAAAAGAATAGGAAAACTGACACCTATGATGGATTGCACTTAAAATTATGGCACTATAGAAAAAAACCAAATGCTGTGTAGGTGACTTAAAATAAACTTACTGATAACAGGAGCCATTCGCAGGACACAACAGTTCCCAATAGCAAAATTACAGCCAAATACCAATTTTTGATCCAATTTTTTTTAACAGAAAAATTAGAATCTCATAAAATTTATTTTGTCCTAGGCTAAATATTCATTATCAAGCACAGTGAAAATGCATAGGAACCAATTCCCTAAATCAGTCTTCTCTTTATAAATTCAAGTAACTTACTACCAGCATTCACTAAGCGCTACAAGACCAGGGAACTTTTGATGGACAACAAAGGTAGTAGCAGTTTGTCCTCTGGTGTACTCATCTCCCTTATCTCTTCACTGCTGGCATGCTCACAAAAGTAAAAATACCTTTACAGCAGCTGTCCTTACTAATTTATTTTGTCTAAGAGAGGAAGTTATGCTGTCTAACTCTGTTACCAAGCAGCATGTTCTACCGAAAATCAAGTTAAATGTGAAATAAAATGTATGGTGTAGAGCAGTGGTTCTCTCAAACTTTTCTTCACCACAGCTATACCTTTTATAGCTAAAGACCATGAGCACAGACACTACCCCCAAAGACCTAAGATTTAAATCATAACATTTCTTCAAGCTTTTGCAGACCTCCTGTAATAACACTGCGGTCTCCCAGTGGTCCACAGTCCACAGGTTGAAGATCACTGGAATAGAGTATTCAGATAGGTGTGTAAGAGGATCTGCACCAAAGAAAGAAGGGTGACTTTCATACATAACCTTTGTTACAGCAAATTGGATTTTGCCTTATTATTGCATTTGGAAAACCTACTCTTTCTGGAACAGAATGGGACAACTTGTCATGGCCAGCTCACTGAGGTTAACTCACTATAGCCAACTCACCATAGCCACCTTGCTGCAAGACAACTCGCCACGGCAAACATACAAGTGGGACAACTCATTGGGGAACAATTTAAACATTCTATTTAATTATTTTAATTTTTGCCATTCACATTTAATTCTGTCCCTCCTTTTGCATCCTTTCTTTAATGATTCTATTCGACTATTTCTTTAATATTAGTGTAACTCTTGTCCTGAATGATTTGTCCTGCAGCGCACTGGCCCTGGCGAGTTGGCCCTGGCAAGTTGTCACAGACCTTTCTGGAATGTGTTTAGAATTATATAATTAATTCAACGAAATTCTTTTTACATAAGAACATTACAAGGACAGTCCTTCTACTTTTGTAGTTAACCACTCTCCTAAATGGACATAAGGATAGTAGCTACTTGTTTAATAACAGCAGCTGATATTTCCACACCATATACAGGTAGTCCTCGACTTAAAACAGTTCATTTAGTGACCATTCAAAGTTACAACAGCACAGAAAAAAAGGATTTATGACCATTTTTCACACTTAAGACTGTTGTAGCATCACTCGTGGTCACATGATTTATATTCGGATGTTTGACAACTGACTCATATTTATAACCATGACAGTATTTCAGGTCATGTGATCCCCTTTTGCAACCTTCTGACAAGCAAAGTCAATGGGGAAACCAGATTTACTTAACAACTGTGTTACTAATTTAACATCATTTTCTTAATGTGTCAAAAGGTGATAAAATGGGGCAAAATTCACTTAAATTTTCCATTTAACAAAAAATTTGGGCTCGATTATGGTCATATGTTGAGAACTATCTGTATTTACTTATGAGGACTTCTGGAACATGACAAGCTGTAATCAGAAATACCTTTACAGGGAAAGTCAGGAACATATACAATGTGTTACACCAATAGATTTTATTCATGCTGCTTTGCCATTTTTTTTCTACATCCAATTTAGCCCTTTTTAGATCCACCATTCTTACTCTTCACATTACCCTTCCTAGTGCCATCCCTGGACCATACAGCATTCCATCTCCTTAAAAAAGTCACCTCTGTTTCACTTAGAGCATGTTTCTCCTTTTCCATTCTGTAGCAGGACAATCCTATCAAAAGCAAACTATTATCTAACAAAAAAAACCCAACTAAAAATGAATCAATAAAATATTCAAGGTAAATTAATTTACACACACTAATAGAGTGTCTTGACGTTCCACAATCAACAAGTGAAATTTTTCACAGCATGTAAAATGTATTATCATGGACTTTACCTGCCCATCAAAACTTGCGATATAAATACTGAATGATCAACATATTAAACCACTAGCAAAGCAAGTGCAATATAGTCCCTTACTATTAACTGTGAACCAAGAATCCACTTCGCACTCACATCAGAAAATCAACCTACATTTCAGAAGCTCATACACACTTCTCCCCAAGTCGCCCTGTCTACTACTGCCGGCCATTCATTACTTTTGGCGCCTTGGAACCGAGAGCCGAAAAAGTGACATGGGGTGAATGAAGCAGGCCCGACTACCCGCTTGGGAAGTTACAAACTGGCCCAGGGCTACGAAGTAGGTGAAAAGCGGCAGAGGAACCCATCTCTAGCGGGCAAATCCGCCGGGTTTACTTTCTTTAAGTCGCCTCTTCTGAATGAAAGCCACGGGGGCAGGCCGGTCAGAGAGCCCGCCTGGTGCTGCTCTGAGGCCACCTGTCAGCCTCGACCCTCGACTCAGCTCCATTCCCCCCCCCCCGCGATTCCCGTCTTCCGATCTCCGCTTGCTTTCTCCGTTTCCCACGAAGCCATGCTGAGCATGGAGGCCCTTCCTACTAAGGCTCCCCGTTTCCAAATCCCACCTTCTCAGGGGATCCCGCTTCCCTTCGGGTTTGCACACAGTGAGTCAGCAGCGGTTCCAGCCTACCCCCGTCCACAGGCCCATCATCACCGATCTCTTTCCACCCTCGGCAGCCAGATTTACCTGACGGTTTCCCCGCTTTCCGGCCGGCCCAACTCACCTATGGAGTGCAGAATGCCGATGGAGGCCTCGCGATCGGTGCTCAGTAAAGACTGGGCGCGCTGGAACTCCAAGCCCGCCGCAGCCGCCATCTTAAAAGCCAAACTCGCTCACTCACGCCGGCCGGAATCAGAAGGCCTTATTTCCACCGGAAACTGCTTGTCTCACATCCTCCCCTTCGACTTTGCTGCGTCAAGCTGTAACGATACAACTCTATGATTAACCCACCAAGTGTTGGCTGGGAGATGTAGTGTTTTATGTACATCGTAGTAATCAAGCCGGGAAACCAGAGAAACGAGGGAGGAGACGTTAAGCTCTTAGCTAATTCAACATCATAGAAGTACGCAGAATACGTCCATTGAATCAAACACACAAAGCACACATGCAATTGACTGAAATTGATTAGCTGTTTGCTCATTCTATAACGGCTGTCACCAGACTCTGGTTTCAAATAGGACTCCTTCTAAACGTTTCTTCAGAATCCCTTATAAATCCAGAATACTGTTTCAAGCCAAAAACAAGTGATTTAGCCCCAGTCCCAAGTTTTTTTAAAAGTTTTAATAGAAAACTATTTTAAATGAAACACAAATGTTTTGCAATTCAGTAAACTTATGATGCTAGATCACAGAATTTAAGCTACTAAGACTTACATGACACGTAATTAAATCTGCATAAAGTCAGAAGGCAAATCAAATTCAAGTTGTTGTGAAAGAAAGATGTACAGTATATGCATATTGCTTTCATGTGTAGGAAGTCAGCACACACCGTCCTAGAAGAATGAAATATGCTGGAAAATATTAAAAAGGAAGAATATTATATTTCCCTGGATAAGAAAAGGAGAAATATGTTTTTAAAGACAAAGCAGCTCCCTGCACTCCCTCCCTCACTTCAGCTCTAGGGTGATAGGATTAAGACATGGCCCTCAAGACATGATAGAGTTAGCCCTCTACCTATCTCACCACATGGCACCTGGGAAGATTACATCACCCAGCAAGGCTCAACCAAGTTTACAGAGCTGCCTCTGTATGGCCCCATAGGAGTCTGACAACCAATCAGAATACAAGCTCAAGTTCAAAAGTCCAGAGAAGGCATAAAACTCAGGCACTCTCAGCACCTGTCCCTTTTTTTCTTCATCCAACATCTTCAAGGCATGTGATCCTGTCCACCATTAAAGCCATCTTTCCAAACAGCCACCATGTTTCCAGTGTCTTTCTCCCCACTTGGAACTGAATCCAGAACGACATATTCCAACACATGGCAGCTTGAATTTTTTACTTACTGCTTATGTGCTCATTGAAAGCACTTGCTACCCAAATCAGGAATGTCAAACTCATGGCCTGCGGTCCGGATGTGTCACGTGCTGGTCACACCCACCCCTGGTTTAGCAAATGGGGGGAAAGTTGTGATATGTGATGTGATGACATGTCGTTATGAGTTTGATACCCCTAGCTGAGATTATCTGAGAAGTATTACAGACTTGCAAAGTAGATTGGCATTATCTAAATTACATGTAGTTATCCACTTACAACAATTTATTTAGTGAACATTTGAAGTTACAACAGCACTGAAAAAAATGACTTATGACCATTTTTCACACATTTCCAGCATCTCCATGGTCACACAATCAAAATTCAGATGTTTGGCAATCAACTTATATTTATGATGGTTGAGGTGTCCTGGGGTCCTGTGATTATTTTTTGTGAATTTCTTACAGACAAACTCAATGGGGAAGCCAGATTCATTTAACAACTGTGTTACTAACTTAACAACTGTGGCAAGAAAGGTTGTAAAATGGAGCAAAATTCACTCAACAACTGTCTTGCTTAGTCACAGAAAACTGGGGCTCAATTATGATTTTAAGTTGTGGACTTAGCTTAAGGACTCAACTTAGGTATAGAGGATGATCTAAAGTCTCTAATGATTTCATGGCAATAAAGAATAATTAAATAGTATTTTCTAGATTTTGCTTAGCTATTGCACTTACCATAATTGTCTAGCGCAAGTAGTCCTCAACTTACAACCATTGGTATAGCAACTGTTCAAAATTACAGTCAATGGCACCGAAAAAAGTGACTTATGTCAGTTTTTCACATGATCGTTGCAACATCCCCATATGACATGACCAAAATACTCAGCAAAGTCATTTGGGAAGTCAGATTCACTTAACAACCGTGTAACTAACAACTGCAGCGGTTCACTTAATAACTGTGGCAAGAAAGATCATAAAATGGGGCAAAACTTACTAATAACTGTCTTACTTAGCAATGTAAATTTTGGGATGAATTGTGGCCATAATTTGAGGACTACTTATATATCATACACTCTGCTCTATGAATAGTATATTTTCTATAATAAAACTATATTCCAACATGCGTGTATATACATGCACGCACAGACAATAGACAGCAGATTCTTGTTAGAATTCTAGTTTCCATGGCAATCTTTTCCTCCACTTTTACTGTAATATATTTTCAATTTTTCCATCCAAAACATTCTTTAAATTATTGAAAAATGTCCCAGTTTGTCTATTTTTCTTTTGTGTTATATACCATAGAAAGCGCACTTATTTTCCCAAAACAAAAAGACATGTTAAATAAACACACACACACACACACTTTGTGCAATGCAACATTTCCTAGCTTTTTTATTCTCTAAGTTGCAAAAGCTTCAGTACTGCAATATGTTCACTGCAGTCTGCAGTAGACTGAGTTTTTATTTTGAGACATGGCAGTGCAATAGAGGAAAAAATCAGTAATATAAATTATTATTAGACATTGCAGCTTTGATTGGAAATAGAATGCTGAACTAATTCTACCTTATGAGATAGAAACTAAGACCATGTGTTTATTTACAAAAAACCATAGTGTAAATTGATATAAATTATGAATAATTTATGTGTAATTCTTTATTGGCCAAGTGTGATTGGACACAGAAGGAATTTGTCTCCGGTGCATAAGCTCTCAGTGTACATACAAGGAACAAGTGGTAATTATGGTAATAATGATAAGATACATTCATCAGAAATCATAAGATACAATACTTAGTAACAGTCATAAGTTATGAAATAAGCAATCAATGTAAATCATACTAGGATTCTAAATAAAACAATAATAAAATAATATAAATCATAAGATGCAAGCAACAAAGCTATAGTTATAAGAAAATAAATAATAGATAATAGGAGATATTAGGAAAGATGAGAAGAATGGTAAGCCATTCGAGGTAGTTTGAGAGTGTTGTGGGATTAGTTGTTTAGTGGGGGACAGGGCTACAGCTGTCCTTGTGTCTGTTTTGGTGTGCAATGCTCTACAGATCATATAGCATCAATGCTATAGAGCAAACTCGATTTCATTGATTTATTTTATTTTATTTATTTTATTTGATTTGTATAACCGCACCTCTCTCCCCAGGGGGACTCAGGGCAGTGCACAGGAATTAAAACCAGAATACAAAAATACAAATCATACCAAGACTATAATAAATAAGACTACCTATTAAAAACATATTAAATTCATGATACCCTGTGCTAAAAAAATAACCTAAAACCTACTAATCCATTAAAATCCAATTTCAAACAATTTAAACTCAGACTCCCAGTGGTTACGGGGGACTAGGCCAGACCGGCTAAATGGAAGAGATATATCTTCAGGTGTTTGCGGAAGGAGTGGAGGTCCGTGATGGTCCTAAGTTCGGGGGGTAAGTTGTTCCAGGGGGCTGGGCCTGCCACAGAGAAGGCCCTTCACCTAGGAGTCGCCAGCCGGCATTGTCTGGCAGACGGCACCCAGAGAAGACCCTCTCTGTGGGAGCGAATCGGCCGAAGGGATGTATGAGGCAGGATACGGTCCCGCAGATAACTAGGCCCCGGCCATGGAGCGTTTTAAAGATGGTTATCAACACCTTGAAGCGCACCCAAAAAGCCACAGGAAGCCAGTGCAGCTCGCACAGGAGAGGTGTTACGTGGGAATGTCGAGAGGCTCCCAAGATCCCCCGCGCGGCCGCATTCTGCACTAACTGTAGTCTCCGGGTGCACCTCAATGGGAGCCCCATGTAGAGAGCATTACAGTAGTCTAGACGGGATGTCACGAGTGCTTGAGTGACTGTGCGCAAGGCGTCCCGGTCCAGTAGGGGACGCAACTGGCGTATCAGGCAAGCCTGATAAAACGCCCCCCTGGCCACGGCCATCACATGATCCTTCATGGACAGCCGAGAGTCCAGGAAGACGCCCAAGTTGTGCACCCTTTCCACGAGGGCTAATAATTCACCCCCAATGGCCAGTGTTGGTGTCACCTGGCTGTACCGGAACGTCAGGAACCGCAGCCACTCGGTCTTGGACGGGTTGAGTCTGAGTTTGTTACTCCCCCATCCAGACCCGTACGGCCTCCAGACATCGGGACATCACTTCAACGGCATCGTTGGGGTGGTTTGGGGTAGATATGTACAGCTGTGTATCATCAGCGTACTGATGGTATTCTACCCCAAAACCACGGATGATCTCACCCAGCGGCTTCATGTAGGTGTTGAACAGAAGTGGCAAGAGGACTGACCCCTGAGGTACCCCGCAGATGAGGGGTCTCGAGGTCGACCTCTGCCCTCCTGCCAACACGAATTACGATCGACCAGAGAGGTAGGAGGAGAACCACCGCAAAACGGTGCCTCTCACCCCCAACCGCTTTCGAGCGATTCAGCTCTGCTCGAAAGCGGTTAAGCGTTCCACTCCTCCATCGGCAAAGGGAACGGAGCCCCCCGCAGCATGTTCTCCCACGCCTAGGTCGAAGACAGGGACCCCCCCGACCGCCGTCGGGATGGGGAGATTCCCCGCAAGCCGGCCGTACAGCGGGAATCCTTTCGAAGGACTCCCTGCCCCTGCGTAGAAGGTCTTGAGCCGAGAGAGACCACTGTGCCACAGACTACCGGTTGTGAGTCCCTCAGCGTGAAGTGGGGCCTAGGGAGGCAGCTGGGCTTGCTGATTGTGTACCTGGCTCCCCGCTATGTATCAGCAGCCCTGCCCGAGCTCCTTAAGGTGATTGCCGAGATGGCGGTTGATACCCCCAGACTGCTAGTCATGGGGGACTTCAACCTTCCATCAGTAGGCGAGACATCCAAGGTAGCTCGAGAGTTCATGGCCTCCATAACGGCCATGGACCTGACACAAGTAATTCAGGGCCCTACTCACGATGGAGGACACACACTGGATTTAATTTTCGTCTCTGGTCAGTGGATGAGTGATCTAGGAGTAGGGGATTTAGCCATTATACCCCTGTCATGGTTGCATCACTCGCTTCTCCGGCTCGACTTTCCTACCGCTACACCCCATGTAGATGGAGGGGGGGAGTTTGTAATACCCCCCCCCTCGGATTGGAAAAAAAGCGGCGTTTTAAAAATGCTCCTCAGGCTTGAGGAAGCAGAGAGATCAACATCCGAATCTTTTTAAACTATAGTGAAAGTCTTTCCTGCATGACCGTTGGATACTTAGTATCGAAGTCTGACAACAAAGAGACAATTTTTACTTGCTAATTCCCAGTGGCTTCCAGATGGGCGGGGGAAGATGGCGTTCCTTTGTTCTCAGGAGACATACTTTTCATGGAAAACTGCTGACATTCCCTTGTGTTCGGGACTGCCTTTCTCTTTTTATTAATGATTGTATGTAATTGATTAATTGGACCTTTCCCTGAAGTGCCTTTTTCCTTTTCTTTTTATTTGATTGTTTGAAGAACTTGGTTTCTCTCTGGACTCTAATTAGACAAAATTGCGACTTTGTTCATTGGAATTTGCTCACACCTTGACTCACTGACTCCTTTCCAGCAGACGCCATTTTACTGACAAAGACTTAAATCTTTCATCATGGCTTCAAAAAAGCAGACGCATCAGCCTAAAATCACATCGATGTTACCTGAAAAATCAGATACGGACGCTAAATTAGCAGCAATGGATGAAACTCTTCAGAACATTATGAAAGAAATTAAAGAAATGAGGAAGGACCATGTCAGTTCTAAATTAGAACTTTTGGAGACACAGAAGAAATTAATGGAAAATACACAAAAGATTGATGGGCTGGAGGTGGGGTTGGCTGGGACAAGGGGAGAGCTTAAAAGTATTAATAATGAAATAGGGGATTTAACTGGTCATATGTCTAGGATGGATTTTGAAAGGATGTCATATTTTTTAAGATTTCAGAACGTTCCTGAGACAAGCGGTGAAGATTTAACTGATTTAATGTGTACAATTTTAGCAGATTATGTACAAAAGCCATTAGGGGGGACATAGATTTGATATATAGAATAAATTCAGCATATGCCAGGATAAATGAAGTACCCAGAGAGATACATATTAAATTTGTAAGGTCTACAAGGGAAAGGATTCTGAGAGCGCAGAGAGACAGTCCTTTAATTTACCAGCAGAAAGAGGTTGCCATCTTGAAGCAGATCCCGAAAAAGATTAGAGAGATAAGAAGGAAGTATTCCTTCTTGTCTAAAAGATTATTTAAAAAGGGGGTCTGGTTCAAGTGGGTGATGCCAGAGGGAATGTTGGTGTTCTGGGAGGGAGGGAGGGTAAGAATTAAAACAATTGCAGAGGCGGAAGCCTTTCTTAAAAAACATTCCTCAATCCTGGAGGATGAAAATGGGGGAGCAGAGGGTGCCGCGCCCCCGCCCACTGGGGGCCAGGGAGAAGAAGATACAATTGCCAAAAGACTTAGATCCCAAAAGTGACTTTATTTCAGTACAGTATAACTTTTGTTTGGATGTTTATACATGATTGCTAGCATAGATTTTACAATGATATATTTGCATTTCTTTCCACTTTGTAGTACAAATGAAAATTTAATGTATTATCTATATTTTGTTATGAAGCCTCGGAAGGGGTCAACAACTTCGACATGAAGGTTCTCACAATATCTTTTCTACACCATACCCTTACCCTATTTGTAAAAAAATTGTAAAACCCAATAAAACTTAAAAAAAAAAAGACCTTCCCTAATAATGAGGGAGGGCTGCATCAGGGTTGTGTTGGACCTAAGGGGCTGGAGTGGGCATGGTCCGGGTGAATATGGCCAGCTTGACATCACATATGTCAGGGGTGCCTAAGGCCTGAGTGCTCTGCAAGTGAGAACAGGTTCCTGAGCTTCGTTTTTGGCTGGGATGGCCTCCTGCAATCCTCTGCCAGCAAAAATGGAGCTCGGGAGACCACTCTTTTGCTGACAGAGGCACTGCGGGGCGGTCCTTCATTTCCAGGGCTCTCCCATGGGCTGGATCTAAGTACCCCATGGGCCGGATCTGGCCCTGGGGCCTTGAATTCAACATCCATGCTCTATAATGTCATTTTTAGGGAAGAAGTTGAAACAGTTTATGTCCATGATGTGAGGGGTCTGTAGATATTTTCACAGCCCCCTTTCTGGCTCATGCAATATACAGGTGCTCAATGGAAGGCAGGCTAGTAGCAATTGTTTTGTCTGCAATTCTAATTATCCACTGAAGTCTGTCTGTCTTGTTTGGTTGCAGTGCCCTACCAGCCAGTTAGAGAGGTGCAAATGACAAATTAAATAATTCCTTTGTAGCACTCAGGGGTGAAATTCAGCAGATTCTGACAGGTTCTGGAGAACTGGTAGCAGAAATTTTGAGTAGAACTGGCAAATACCACCTCTGGCTGGCCCCAGAGTGGCATGGGAGTGGAGATTTTGCAATATCCTTCCCACAGGAGTGGGGAGGGAATGGGGATTTGCAGTATCCTTCCCCTGCCACACCCACAAAACCATGCCCACAGAACTGGTAGTAAAAAAAATTGATTTCACCGCCGGTAGAACTGTATCAGAAGCTCTTTGGACAGTATGAACTTTCTGAATTGGTGCAGGAAGAACATTCTTATTCTACCTTTTTAATGACATTGTTGATTGTTAGGTGTCCATTTTAAGTCTTGAGATATTATAGAACCTGGAAACTTGAAGGACTCTACTGCTGATATTGTGTTGCCTAATATTGTAGGAGGGACATGGTGACTCAGTGGCTAAGACACTGAGCTTGTTGATCAGAAAGGTTGGCAGTTTGGTGGTTTGAATTCCTAGTGCCCCGTAACCAAGTGAAGTCATGTTACTTCCCTCAATTTCTGCCAACCTAGCAGTTTGAAAGCATATAAAAATGCAAGTAGAAAAATAGGGACCACCTTGGTGGGAAGGTAACAGAGTTCCATGTGCCTTCAGCATTTAGTCATGCCAGCCACATGACCACAGAGATGTCTTCGGACAGCGCTGGCTCTTTGGCTTTGAAGCGGAGATGAGCATTGCTCCTTAGAGTCGGGAACAACTAGCACATATGTGCAAGGGGAACCTTTACCTAATATTGTAAGAGGTGGTAGAATAGGAGGGCTTCTCCTAAAATTCTCCTACCTGCGAGACCGCATCCTACCTCATACATCCCTGCGGCCGATCCGCTCCCACAGAGAGGGACTTCTCCGGGTGCCGTCCACCAGGCAATGCCAGCGGGCAACGCCCAGGGGAAGGGCCTTCTCTGTGGTGGGCCCAACCCTCTGGAACGACCTACCCCCCGACCTTAGAACAACCACAGACCTCCGCACCTTCCGCCAGAAATTAAAGACACTCTTGTTCCATCAGGCCGGTTTGGCCTAAATTATTTACCTAGCCTTCAGTCTGTATTATAAATTGTTTTAATTGGGTTTTTAATGGATTATGTTTTAACTTTTTAAATTTTAGCACAGGGATAACCTATTTAATTTGATATTAATTATTTATATTTTATATTGTTTGTTTTAACTTCCTGTGCACTGCCCCGGGTCCCTCGGGGAGAGGGTGCGGTTATATAAATTTGACTAATAAATAAATAAATAAAATCTATTATTTCTACAGTTTTTAGTTCAGTTCAAGATTGTTCCGGCCGCACTGTAAGGCTAGTTGTTCAACTTCCAGTCTGCATGCAGATTCATCGTCTCGAATGAGACCAATCACTGTTGTATCATTTGCAAATTCAATACTTTAATAGAGGGATCTTTTGAGATGCAGTCATTGGTGTATAGAGAGAAGTAGAGAGAGCACATAGCCTTTAAGAGGCCTATGCTAATGGGCCTACGGGTATCTGATGTGATTTTGCCTAGCTTCACCTGCTGCTTCCTGTTAGAAAGCTTATGACCCACTTTCAAGTGTTGTCAGATACGGATAGCTGAATCAGTTTAGTTAAAAGAATATCTGGAATAATGGTTTTGAATATTGAGCTAAAGTCTACAAAAAAGACTGATTACATAACTCCTTGGAGATCCAGTATATTGTACAGTTGCCTTTTTTTTTTACTACCAGTTCAGCTACGCTCCTGCACATGCGTGGTGTTTCTGCGCATGTGCAGAAATGTCAGGACAGGTGGGCGCAGCTTCCCACTGCTGTTACTACCGGTTTGCCCAATTTGGGCCAAACAGGGAGCAACCCACTTCTGATATTGTAGAATGTAGTGCAGAACCATATTGACAGCATGATCTGCTGATCTTTTTCCAAATTGCAAGGAAAATTCCTTTCAAGCAGTTTATTAAAATGCTCTTTTTGGCATGTATGTATTTTCATGTTTAAATTTACTTCTTGATCTTTTTAAACGCTTTAAAATACAAGAACATCTTAGTGCCTATAACTACAGCTCAGGGCATGCATCCTTAGTTGTACTGATGCAGTCAGTTGCTCAGAGATCATTCTCTGCACCAAAATGGGTTAAAGAAGATTTTTCCATGTTTCTTCTTTCTTCGATAGCACGCAATCTACCCACTTAATCAAAGAATATAGAGAGGGTCAATAGTATTGTTAAGAGGTTGTACAATGTCTCTACAATATAGAGAGGGTCTATGAAGGGTCTGACCAATTTTCAAAGTAAGGATCAGGTGACAGGCTCAGTGGCTTCTGGTATGTCCTCCTCAGTGGTATGGATGGCTGAAATATTTCTTATTCTTCCCAAAGATTTCTTAAACAAGTTGAAATCATTGCTTTTAGCCATTGGCTGATCTTAATGTACAAAACAAATTTTGTACATTAAAAATAAATTCCCACTATGGATGCAGAAATGAACTTATGGCTATGGCTCTGTCATTTATATATACTGTAAAACGCTGCAGTAGATAGGTTTTCTAAATCACCTTCATTCTCTCAGCTTGTGAAGTAGCCATGAGCATTGCCAGTGGAAAAACTTTAGGCTTATCTGCAAGATGACAGCATTTAATAAAATCCCGCAAACCTTCCTATTAATGTACATTTTGGCGATCGCCCGCTCTCCTCGCTTCAAACTGAGAACAATTCTCTAAGATACTAAAGAAGCATTCGCTAACCCTCTTCTGTACGGTACTCATGGGTTTAATCAGAGAGAATATTTTACAGGCGTCATCCAGCAACGCACACGCTCATCCCCCCTGGCTCTCCATCAACACAGGAACGAGTAAAGCAGGAAAGACCGGAAGTGGGCGGGAGGCGGATTGGCCACGCCTCCCGCAAGTGATGTAACTGTTTCCTCCCGCCCCTCCTCAGCAGATTTCGCGCTTGGCGTCTTCGCATCCCCTGTCAGTCGCGTCTTCGGCTGCGGAACAGCAAGATGGCGGCCCGGGTGAGTGAGCCGATGAATGACTGAAGGCGGGGGCAATGACGTGTCAGCAAGACACCTTCTGCCCCCACCCTTTTCTTTCTCAAATTATTAGGGCCGTATTATTTTAAGAGCTCTGTCCCCCTCTTCTCTGTTGGTGTTGGTGTCTCTGCCTTTCTTTTTTTAAAGTAGGACCGGCAGGACCCGAATCTGCATCAGAGCCTATTTGAAGGATTTATGGGGTAGTGGCAGTGGCTCTCCTCCGGGATAATAAAACTCAAGGGATTGATAGGGAGGAGATCTTCGATTACACGATAATCCTCCCGTCGTTTAAAGTGGGATTTGTTTAATAACCCTGGAAAAATTCCGTACGTGAAAATAACAACAGCCGCAGAATAAATGCATGTACTATCCAGCTACGTTTTCCCTGTGAGAACCATCACAGTGAGTCATAAAGTAGCATCTCTTCACCAGCCTTTAGCAAATTGCTCCCCCCTCCCATTTCTTAGGTTCAGATCACTGCAGTGAACCCAGAAGGGGAGCAGAAGGGAGGGCAAGCCTCATTTCCATATTCTGGAAATAGATGGGGAGGTGATTTTTTTTCTTGTTTTGAAAACTTGACAAAAACTTCCTTCTCTCCTACGTTTGTTGCTCTTAAATAAGGCATTGCACAGACAGGGAAGGCTTCACTGTCAGTGCTGAAATGTTTCTCTGTGTAACAAATATTCATTCATTGGTGGCCTCCCAGGAATTAGCTCTTGCTGTGTTACTTCCTCCATTTGGAACAGGATGATCTGGTGGGTGAAAAGGTAGGAGTGTCAAGCTGTTGATGCAGTTCACACTTTTACTGCAATGCATTTGGCTAGTGATAGAGCACCCTGCCTTCAGATACTACAGTGATGTTGTTAACTCAGAGAAATATACTGTTGCTTTATTTTCCAGTGGCTTATTCTACACCCGCCACTTTGTTTCTTAGAACCAGGAGTACAACAAAAATGGGTTATATTTTTAGAAAAAAGGGGGTCATTATATAAGGTTGTCCTTTCAATAAATGGTTTTAAACATCACCAAACCTTATAGACTTTGGCTACAGTACTTCTGTTTGAAAAAGGGCAATGTTGACTTAGGAACCTAGCAGAATAACTTTCTCATTCTCTGCATATTATAACATATCCAGATAGCTTCAGGAAGTATAATTATAATAAATATAATATACAAGCCTATACAAAAAATGTGAGTTTAGTTACAGTATTAAAAATTTGGAAATTAGATCTCTAATTTTATTTAAAATCCAGACATTATGCCAGTGCACATTTAAGTATCCTAATAGTTAATAGTAAAAAAAATCTGTTTCTTGAGCTTTGTGAAAATCTTAGGGCATTTTCACGTAAGAACATTGAACAACTTCAAAAGCAGCTCCAACCTACACGGTCACAAGATGTTGGCTGGTTTTGAGAATTGACTCTTCAGTATCCTCCCACTTTTATTAATACACTGCCACTTCATTGGAGGCTTTTAACTGCAGTGAAGAAAATGGTGGAAGACAACTTGGATGTTTTCTTTCCTGCAGTGGTTTCCAATTGTATGGGAGAACATCTAAATTTGTTTTATATTGCATTCTTATTATGTAGAGGGAATTTTTATGACTTCATATGTTCAGAGAGTCGGTGGATCGAGCACTGTTTGATTTAGATATGGGATCTATTCAAGATTCTGTGGCTTCAAAAAATGGTGACTGTCACATGGGAATTAGAAACACTAGTGTGAAAATACCGTAAAATATGCCAGTGGGAATATTTTATTGAATCCAGTAGGAACTGGCATTCAAACAAAAGGTACTAATACTTATTGTTTGTTTCCCATTCAAGTGACAAAACTTAATTTTGGGCTGAAATTTGTGATGTTAAACTTAGTTAATTTTAATTTCTCAACAAAAATGTGACCACCCAATGAAACAAGGATATCTTTCATACATTTTCAGAAAATGAGACTTTTCAGTTATTAGTGAATAGAAGTATAATTATGGTTGCCTTTGTATTTGTTTGTTTTTCCATCTTCTTCGTCCTAGAAGGCTTTTAAAAATTAAATTTAACCCAAAAATTTCAATCTAAAATTTAGTATTCATCTCTTTATTATTTTATGTACTCCAAACCATGAGAACAATGATTCTTAGCATAGTATGCTGGTCAAGAATTTTCTTCAGTGAAATCTCAATACTGAACTGTTGTTGCAAGTGGATTTCCAGTGTAATGAAACTCCATTTTAAGACATCCATCGTATTTCCTATTCCAATTTTCTTTTTCTTTTCTTTTATTATTTTTTCCCCAACAGCATAGTGCACTTAGAATAGCATATGTATCTTCAACAACTGATAACTACCTCAATTCTGTTACTGTCATTTGTAATGTTCACATTGGTACCTGTATACTGTATGGTTTGTGAACCACTTTTCATCCCTAACCCATTCTCATGAACAGCTGCTAGTTAGAGCATGCAGGGAAGTGGAGCTGAGAAGATGGATGGGCTGTTGTTGGTCAGACTGATTGGGGAGGAGGCTGTGATGCTTTTACAGAGGTAGGCTGCAGTGGACTGCACATTGAGCATTAGCAGTATAGAGGATGTGCAAACATGTTTTTATCAGTCTCAAAATTGTAATGACCATGCTGATTGATAGCTGTAGAATTGTACCCATCATTCAGTTATGGGTACAATAGTCTGAAATAGTCTGGAAGCTTTCATTTTTAAAGGGCATCCAACAAGATTGGTTAAAGCAACAGAAAGGGTGAGTGGAGAGGATTGGAGTGCTATTCAAATTGTGCAAAAGGTTTGAAATGATACATATAGTACCAATGTTTAAGTTTAAAGAAACTGGACTCGCAATGCCAAAATATTTGGCCTGGCTATTTGCCATATAAATCAGCACTAGTCATTCTGGAAAGAAAATCCAAAGGACATGTAGGCTTGCCATAAGCTGAGCAGATTCTGCTTAATCATCCTAGTAGAGATGTGATCTTGTAAAATGCAACCATTTAAATAGTCATTGTAGATTAACCAATTTCATTGTAATTTTTACAATGACAATAATGATTATTATTATTATTAAATACATACCAGTGTGCAATTATAGTGATATGTTTCTTCAAATATGGATGGATGTATTCCAAGAGTAAATGAAATATGAAACATCTTGTATTTTAGTCTTAACCAGCCTAACAAATAAAAAGTGAAGATTGTTGACCTTCTGTTACACTAAAACTAGTCTTCCTCACTTTCCTAGACCCCATGCTGTTTACATCTCTTTCCAGCTTTGTTATTAATCTGAAATACTTATTTAGGCTATGGGGTAGATCTACATGTGTAGACTCCATTGCTTCAGCTTTTATGGATCAAATGTATATCATATGGACTATTAACTTGATCAGGCTAGAAATAAGTGTAATCAAAGGTATTATGGCTGAGTGAGTAGGCTTCCCTAACCTAGTGCTTTCCACTGGTCTTTGGGATCATCTTACCCACTAATATATAGGCTGAGAACGATGAGATCTGTAATCGAAATGGAGTGGTATCAAGTTTAGAAAGTAACAGATTTCTGGATTGGAATTTTTCCTGGACTTTCCTGATCATGACTTGGAGAGACTTAATCTAATTTTGTCTTCTGTGCAAGTTGCAGCCATGTTCTTTTCAAACAGGAGGACTTAGGAATCTTGTTAATAAAGATTTAATAAAGGCACGAGGATTTTGGTCTCTGTCTCAACAACAAAAAGATGAAGTTTATGATCTCTGAAAGGAATGAAAACATTAAAATATAAATTATTGGAGACGAGAGAGAATTCATGGAAAAATTCACTTTCCTAGGGTGTCAGATCACTCTGTGATGAATGCAGCCCAAAAATAAAACATCAGATTGCACTGGGTCGTACAGCAATGATGAACATGAGCCAAATAATGGAAAAGCAAGGACATCAGCCTGGCAACCAAATGTAGGTTAGTCAGCTTTATTGTGTTCCCCATAGAAACATCTCTCTATGCAGAGATACCTGCCTACTAGGAAGAGAAGAGGAAAAAAAGGAGGGAGGGAAGAACAGGGAGGGAGGAAGCCTTACACAGCCTTCCCAACTCAAGCAACACCCCCATAAGTCACCTACCCAGGCTGTCCCCCCGCCTTCTCCAATTCATGCAGCACCTTTGGTGCATCCCTTTGCACCCTCCCCAACCCATACACCCTCCCCCCTTGAGCCTTCTCTGACACCCATGGCATCTCTTAAACAACCCAGGCACATTTTCTGATTCAGCATACTCTCCTTGACACATACAGCACTTTCCTCACACACCCTGATCCTCACTGTTGTCTCATATACCCTTCACGACCCATGCTACTCTCTCCATCATACCATCTCTGATCACATGGCATCTCTTGTGCAGTCCAAAACGCACCAGAGAAAATATCTCCGAAATGATGATTTAGTATGGTGTGGGTACTCTAGTTGTACTTACTCTTAAAAGAGTATATGTCCCAAGTATAAATATTGTAGTTAGGCGTAGAACAATTGTATTTACACCCTGAAGACAATCTTAAATAATATGATAATAATTCCTTTTTACTGCTCAGGATGAGACTAAGGATCCTATATGCTCTTGCTCAGCATAGCTCTGGGGTCATTTAGTTCTTTATACTAAAATTGTCCCTAAATCTGGGCACCATCTGTCATTGTTATTTGCTTTCATCTTTGTGTAATCTCTTAGCGTTAATTTAATGCTAAACTGATGTAGAGTTAAATGCAAGACTATTCCTTGTGCACTTTGCCTAGTGCTTTCTCCATGTACTCTATTTATTTATTTATTTATTTATTTATTTATTTATTTATTTATTTATTTATTTATTTATTTATTTATATTTATTTATTTATTTATTTATTTTATTTTATTTTATTAAATTTATACCCCGCCCTTCTCCTACAAAAGGACCCAGGGCGGCGCAGAGGCGAATTAAAAACACAACATACATAAATAAATCAAAATTATTAAAACCCAATTAAATTAAATTACCCCGTGCTAAAACATTTTAAAATTCTCTAATTAAAATTTATAACTAAAAAGTCCAAATCGGGTGGTTATCCTAGGCCGGCTTGTTGGAATAAATGCGTTTTAAGATGCCGGCGGAAAAGGCGGAGGTCTGTGGTGGTACGGAGTTCAGGGGGCAGGTCGTTCCAGAGGGTTGGGCCCGCCACAGAGAAGGCCCTTCCCCTGGGTGTCACCAACCGGCATTGCCCGGCCAACGGCACCCGGAGAAGGCCCTCTCTATGGGAGCGGATCGGTCGGAGGGATGTATGGGGCAGGATACGGTCTCGCATGTAACTAGGCCCCGAGCCATGGAGCGCTTTAAAGATGGTCATTAACACCTTGAAGCACACCCGAAAGGCCACAGGTAGCCAGTGCAGCTCGCGCAGGAGAGGTGTTACGTGGGACTGCATTGTGGCTCCCATGACCACCCGCGTGGCTGCATTCTGGACTAGCTGTAACCTCCGAGTGCACCTCAAGGGGAGCCCCATGTAGAGAGCGTTACAATAGTCCAGCCTAGATGTCACGAGTGCTTGAGTGACCGTGCGGAGGGCAACCCGATCCAGTAAGGAGCGTAATTGGTGTACCAAGCGTACCTGGTAAAACGCCCCCCTGGCCACGGCTGCCACATGGTCCTCCATGGACAGCCGGGAATCCAGGAGGACACCCAAATTGCACGTCCTCTCCACGGGGGCCAATATTTCGCCCCCAATGGCCAGTGTTGGACTTAACTGGCTGAACCGGGGTGCCGGAAACCACAGCCACTCGGTCTTGGAAGGGTTGAGCTTGAGTTTGTTACTACCCATCCAGACCCGTACGGCCTCCAAACACCGGGACATCACCTCAACGGCATCGTTGGGGTGGTTTGGGGTAGATATGTACAGCTGGGTGTTGTCAGCGTACAGATGGTATTCTACCCCAAAACCACGGATGATCTCGCCCAGCGGCTTCATATAGGTGTTGAACAGGAGGGGCGAGAGGATCGACCCCTGATATCCCCGCATATCAGGGCTCTCGGGGCCGACCTCTGACAACACACATTGCGACCAACCAGAGAGGTAGGATGAGAACCACCGAACTCCTCCCAAGATGTTAACTCAAAACCAGCATCAGACAATCTGACTGGACTAGTTTCAGTGGAGGGCAACTCGCTCCGGATCCGAGCGATTTTATCCTGCAGATATACACCAAATTCCTCTGCTCTACCCTGCAGCGGGGCTTCCCGCGGCCTCTGTTGAAGGAGGGAGCGGGTTACCCCAAACAGGGCAGCAGGGCAGTTCTCTGCGGATGCTATAAGAGTGGCACAACACTCGCGTTTGGCCACTCTAATCGCCACCAAGTAAGTCCTAATATAGGCTCTTACTAGTGTTCGGTCGGATTCGGACCGAGAGGATCTCCACCTACTCTCTAGGCGTCTCTTGCGGCATTTCATCTTCCTCAGCTCCTCGGAAAACCAAGGGGCCTGGGTGATTTGGCGCCGCATGAGAGGCCACAAGGGCGCGACTCGGTCCAAGGCCCCCATGGCCGCACTATACCATGCGGCCACTAGGTCCTCAGTCGAGTCGCGGGGCAGGGACACAGGTACTGGCCCAAGCTCCCTCTGGAACCTTTCCGGGTCCATCAGGTGCCTGGGGCGGAACCATCTTGAGCTCTCAGGTTCCGCCTCCCCGCAGTGGGTTGCGACGATTGGAAAGTCCAGCCGGAGGAGAGCGTGATCTGTCCATGACAAGGGTGTGATGACTAAATCCCCTAATCCCAGATCACTCCTCCATTGACCCGAGACGAAAATTAAATCCAGGGTGTGTCCTCCCTCGTGAGTGGGGCCAAAAACTACTTGGGTCAGGTCCATGGCCGTCATGGAGGCCACGAACTCCCGAGCTACCTCAGAGGTCCCGCCCGCCGATGGCAAGTTGAAATCCCCCATGACCAGTAGTCTGGTGCCCAATCCCTCTTCCTAATTTAAAGGTATTTCCTTTCTTCGATCATATTCCTGCTTCTGTTGCCACCTCCCCCATCCCTACCATCTATGGCAACTTGTCTCATGATCCAGATTTTTGAGGACATTATAAAACTCACTTTTTCTTATTTATGTAGTAGACGTGTTGTGGTGAGATCAGAGCTACACTATTTTACAGTTCAGGTTTGCGTGTCATATGATTAAATGTTTTTGATTTCAAGATAGAAAATAAATCCACAGTCCAGGTCAGTTTCTTCATTTATTGCGCTTTTGATTTTTGAAATGTTGGCTGATTTCTCCAGTGAGACATAATTTTTATATCAATTGGGTAGCCTGTTATTTGTAGATCCAATTTCAATGCCATCTCTATCGCCTCAAATAATGCTTGTTCCTCTGTTATTTCTTCCATAATGTCTTTTGGACGAATTCTCTCTGTAGAAGTAAACATCACTATTGACATTGTTACTAATTTTCCATTCTATTTTTCAAATGTATCCTTCAGTATTTTCAATATTTTAATGTTTTGCATCATTTTATAAGTCCAGTTAATTAGTTGTTAAGCAGGTTAATATATTTTTTCTCCTTTGATTAAAATCTTTAGTTCCCTATAGTGACCATTTTTAAAAACTAGTCATCTTTACAAAAGTTGAAATAAATCTATTTCTTACAGGAAGGGTTTTTTACTAATTAATTTCAAACTCTTATTCCAAATTTATGTGACCCTTTAATCTACCATATTTATTCGAGTATAACGCGCAAAATTTTCTACCAAAAAAAGAACTCAAAGTTTGGGTGCGCGTTATAAACGAGGGTGCGCATTATAAATGATTTTTATCATGGCCGCACGTGTTCAACAACGTTTGTCACTTACAATGCTTGGTCTGAGCCGAGAAAAAGTGAAACAAAATTTTATACCGATTTTAAATCGAAAATTAGGGGGTGCGCGTTATACACGTGTGCGCGTTATACTCAAATAAATACGGTATTTGTAATTTTCTTAGAGCAAAGGCTTGTTTAGCTTTTTGCTGTTTATTTCAATTTAAAAAAATATTTTTTATTAAGGATTAAAAGAAAACTTTCCGAATGTTTTCAGACTTTCCAGACTTGACTGAAGGTCTCTGGTAGCTTAAAAGCAGTTAATAAGCAATTTCTGAATATGATTAGGAAAGGAAATTTGCAAATATAGTGTCTTTTAAAAGGCATCAATAATGGTTATGAGCAAGATGATTACTCCTGTCATCTCTGAGTACTCAAACTCTTCCAGTGATAGTTGTCTTGTAATCCCCCTGCTGAAGAACACCTGTTTAGAGTGCTTGTGGGCTATTACCTGGCTGGGGAGATTCCAAAGAACTGGTATAAACATCAGCTCATGGTTTTTCACTGGGTTTGTTGGCTTCGCTTTTCATAGAACCATCTTCACCATTTCTTCCTGCAGAAGTACATAACTGCTTACATTTTGAAGTGATACAATTTGTGTACAACGTCTTTGTGTTTTCTGATAAACCTGTCCTACCTTCTATCATAGGTGTACTATGAACTAAGTTTCTGTTTCTTATACTAATAATCATCCAGCTATGTTTGTAAATGGTGTGTGACAGTTCTTTCCAAACATATGCAAGTTTTCAAAAATATACAAATGCTAAACAAACGGGAAACAGTGAATTTGCACAGCTTATTTTAAAATAAAATTGAACTTCAAAAATTAAAGCCATTTTGTATTCATGCTCTTCATTATTGACCCCTTGTCTCTGATTTTCCTTTTAGATTATGCAAGCTGCAAGATGTCCCACAGATGAACTCTCCTTAAGCAATTGTGCTGTGATCAATGAAAAGGACTTTCAATCTGGCTTGTAAGTTCGATTGGTCTCTTTTTAGAGAGGATTGCAGAAATAGACTTTCTTCAGTCTGTTCCCCCTCCCCAAGTTATATGTAGTAAATATTGCAAATTATATGACTATTATTAGCTATGTGCTAAATGAGTTCACACACACACACTGTTAATAAAACATCACTTCTGTGAATTGTATTTTATTTGATATTAGAATTTTTTGTGTGGAAAGGGGGGAAGAGATGAGGCATTATCCTTGGTGTTTGGGCTATACAAAGCTACTTGTTGATTGATCTGATTGTTAATCAGATTTTCATATTACTGGAGAAAATTAATATTGATTAATTTTTCATTTTTTCCATCTTAACTATCAAAGAAGATATGAGAGCCAATTTGGCCTAGCAGTGGAAGAATCTGAATTGGAGTCCTGTCTAAGACATGAAAGTCATCTGGATAAGTTTGGGCCAGCCACTCATTTTTAGTCCTAGAAATAAAGAAATAGCAAACAAAAAAACAAAAAAACCCCACTCCAAAGACATCGTTTTGTGTGTGAGGTTTGCCAGAAGTCAAGTCTACTTGAAGACGACAAAATCATAGTGACTTCATTTGTTTAGTTTGGCTCAAACCAAAACTACAGTATATATAGAGTTATGTATGTATATCAGTTTTTTTAAATATTAAGTAAACTAAGATGTATGATATCTTTCACCTGAAAATTGCCTTCTGGAAACTTCATTATCAACATGTAGGAAAGACTGTTTCTGAAAAATCGTTTTGAAGTTGGATTGGACCTTTCCAATCCTTTGGTTTTTTTTGTCATTTTATTATGATTTGCTCTTTTCTATCCAGTGGTCAGAAATTATTTCATTAAAAAAATCTCAAGAAAATAAAACACCGTAATGTATTTATTGCAAAGCAATGTTTTGAATATTAGACTTCAGTTATTTCATAGAACAGATATTGCTTGAGCTGACTGAGATATTGAAAGGTTTTAATTTTTTTTCTTTTTTCCATCTCTCGTTCTTCCTCTCCCAAACTCTTTATAGGCATGTCGTTGTGAAGACCTCACCCAACCACAAATATGTTTTTACCCTGAGAAGTCATACATCTGTTGTGCCAAGTAGCATTGCTTTCAGTCTGCCACAGGTAGGGCTTGGATTACTTGCTTCCTTTTTGATCCCAAATACAAGCAATATTGCTACTGAAAGTAACTGTTTTCACCAAAAATTGAAATTCCAGTGGCTCAAAAGAAAGCTGTGCTTCCTAGATATCCTATGACTATGAAACCAAATTATTCAGTTCTAGTAAAGCACCTTTTATTGATAAAATATTAGGAAAATTGGGTTGTTTGAGGACAGAGACCTATGTTATGTGAGATACAATATAGGCAATCAAGCAGCTAGATCTGTGGCTATGATGTAAGATGTGATAGGATTGTTATTGCAGAATAAGCATTTTTATGCAGTCTGTACAGCTCCAATATTGAAAAGAAAATAATATTTTCTGTATGATCTAATAACTTCAGTTTCTTGTACCAACACCTTTCAAATGTAGCTTCACATCAGCTATTTAGCAACAAAGTTTCAGAAAATGTGACTAATCTTTGCGGCTTCCCTGATTCCCCTGTGGTGTTAGCTAACAGTTTGGACTTGTGAATGAAAAACAGCGTAGCCTTGAGTGAATAGAACTCATTCTAATAAAAGAACAAAAAAAGGAGCTTGCTGAGCTGCAAAATAAGGCTTTACTTCTATTCTTTTGTTTAATAGAGTTACAATCATGTGGGGGGGAAAAGGCACACTCTCTTTGAGTTCTATGGTTTTATGTATCAAGGCATAGTAAAAATAATTTGGTCCTTAGCAGTTCTTAAAAGTAGGTAAATACTAAATGTGCTGGAATCATAGCTACTATAATTCCTCTTCAGCATAGTTAACATTGGAAGGTACCAGTCTGAGGAAGGCTGCTCTACATTAGAGGTAGGAAAAGTTGGCCTCAGTCATTCAATAACAACCCCTGGCCAGAGCCTGATTACTAGAAAAAAAAGCACAAAATTATTTACTACTCATTTTGAAGATATAAAACCCACCTTTTAAATAAATACAAGAAAATCAAATTGGAGAAAAAGAAGTAGAAATAGACGTGGAACCTGGAAGACACCACAAATATCCATCTATCTCACCTTAGAAGGGTCTTTCGGTCACATTAGCCCAGGGTCTGGGAGAACAATCAGGTTCCCTCAAATACTAACAGAGTGGGAGCCATCTGGATCTTGGGGCTCTTCATTCCATAGCCATGACGATGGTAATGAAGTGATATCTGGTTATGATCATAACAACTACTGGTATGTACAGTATAATAGGCCAATAATAGCATGTTGCCTGTAGGGGACAAATTAATCTAGGATTGCAACTATGTTTTAGCATGACATGAATTTTACTGTGCATATGGCTGCTACCCAAAAGTTATTCATTATAACTTCAGATAGGCAATTTCCTTTGTGAATATATTTGCATATTTAATATAGGTAAATAATTATTCTTTTTTTGGTGTACATTTTTTTCTCTATAGAGAAAATGGGCTGGCCTTTCTATTGGGCAAGAAATAGATGGTAAGTTTTTACTATAATTAGTATATTGTCTGTCCTAATCTAATTGAAACTTTTCTTTTCTTTTTTAAAGCCTTTTATGTTGGAATGAATTTTGTTGCAGTGCAGGTTTTTTTAATCCTCTTTTTTGCTCTTTAGCATTATCTACATGAAATACTGTGCTGGGATAGTTACACTGATCTTTAAATGCCTGTTTTATTATTATTATTATTATTATTATTATTATTATTATTATTATTATTATTATTATTATTATTATTATTATTATTAATTCTCATATCTAAATAAAAGCTTTATGTAAGATATTTTAAAATTAATGATAAAGATAAAACAAGCAGATCAAAAGAGAAAAGAGCCAAACAAATAGATGCATCGGAAAAGAGAAATGGGGACACAGTACATTTTACCATATTAAATAATCAAATGATAAAAGAGCAAATAAAATATCCCCTTGGATGAAGTTAGAAATGAATTGGTGAAAAACTAACAACTGTAAATAGATACCTATATGATTTTTGCATTTGAGCTATGATGGCGCAGTGGTTAGAATGCATTACTACAAGCTAATTCTTCTGATTGCTGACTGCCAGCAGTTGAGTAGTTCGAACCTCATCAGCTTAAGGTTGACTCAGCCTTCCATCCTTCCAAAGTCAGTAAATTGAGGACCCAGATTGTTGGGGACAATATGCTGATTCTGAAAACCACTGATAGAAGCTGTAAAGCATTGTGAAGTGGTATATGTCTAAGTGCTATTGTTGTTGATTTACATGCATGCATCTTACTTATTCCTACAGTGGTATCTAACGGAAATTTCCCCCTTTTCGCCCCAGTCTCTCTCAAAAAGAATGTTAGTAATAAGATTCTTTTCTGTATTATCAAGGTGCTAATATTTTCTGGAGTGCGTCTGTTGCTTTATAACTGCTGTTAGTTATAATTCTATGAGAAGCAAGTTTTTAGGAAGAGATGGATTCTACTATTTCAAATTACACAGTAAAAACTCATATTTTTATTGCTCAGTAATATAAGAAAACAAATGAATAAACTCTACAAGCATCCTAAATTGCTTTTTGATGATTTAGACAAAACTGTATAGCTATTGCGGTATAATAACTGCATATATTGCCTCTTTGTGTCTGTTAAATCTAACAGTACCATCACAGATGTATTCTCTTTTCAGTTAAAGGTGTTTGTTTCTCAGCTTTTTTATCAGAAAATCTCCCATAGGGAGTGTGGAAATCTTTTCCTACAAAGCAGATACTTACAAAACAGGAAGGCTAATTAGTGATTGCAGTGGTATAATTCCCACCTGTATCTAAATTTGGAGGTTATTTCCTAAGTTTGACTATATTAAGTTGATGCATGGAAATATACACCTTTGTGTGGAATATTCTAATTTCTGCCACTGTCACTTTTTTCATTTTTAGTGACTGTAAAGCCAGGGCATAGCTATGCAGTTAGCCTTTTAAAGGCTTTGATAAGTTTTGTCAAAAAAGAGAGATACTGATACTTAATTTTTGCTACAGTTGTCAAGTTACTAGAAAATGAATTCTACCCTCTGCAATATTGTTTGTATCCCTGATATATGGAATAGTTAAATCCAAACTCATATACAGGAAATTAAGCCAATTGCATCTGAGGAAACATGTTGATGGCAAAACTTTTTTTTTTGTCTTTGAAGTGGGAAGCTTGATTCTCTAATAAGTCAATAGGGACTTGTCCGTTCATGGGAAGCTATGGGGGGATATTGTATCTATCCATGTTTAACATTTATTTCTATTCCTCCTTTTTTGTAACAGCAATTTTTAATATAAAAAAAACACATTATTGAAAAAGCTAGAAATATTTTAATATGCTTTTATAACTAACTAGGAGTTATACATTTTGACTACTTATGTAATGAATGCTTCTAGATTAAATATGATGCCTATAAATAAATAGGCAAGATATAGATACAGAATGACAAGTATTATCCTCCAGATAAGGAATCTGAAGGTCAGAGATAAAAATGGAGGCTAGATTATAAATAGTAAAAAAAAGATTTGTCAGAGAAAATATTTAAAATTCAGAGAAATTCCATAATATTTTGAAAAGATATAATTTAGAAAGAGGTGGAATACCTATTTTAAAAAAAGATTGATTTAGATGATATTGATGAAGATAACGATAATGTAAACATGTACGTTACCTCATTCTCAATGACTGAATGAAGAAGAATCATTACAAATTTGAGAAATCTACACAATAAACTCAAAGACAACATATAGAAGAAATTTACCATGTGTATATTGTCAGGAAATGCTGATACAATGCTGACTTTAAAAAAGTGTAGCATTATTTAAAACTTGAACATTTAAGTGATTTTATCAGATGTCATTGGATAGAAGGTGAAGAGATATGAGATTTTTGACAACCCCAAGAAAGATAAAGATTAAATGCAAATGGGCATCTCAATTTCATTTGAAGATTTTAAAAATGGTAGCAATAATACAAGACATTAATAAAATACTTGCATCATTAACAGTAACAGAGTAAGCTAAAGAACTTAAATATGTGCATAATGAAACAGGGAGCTCACATGGAACTAGGTAAAAATGCAGTTGCTGCAATTTATGCTTGAAAGAATAGTGAAGCAAAATCTTATGAAAATTACAGTGAGAGTCATGCAGATTCTTGGAGATATTAATATTTTTCTTAAAATATTTACATGAAAAGTATTCTAGACTTTGCATTTTCTCTTAGACACATGGAGACCTAAATATCCTTTAGAAAAATAATCCATCTACTTGTTTATTATAAAACTTAATCCAAAACAGATATTTGTTGGTCTTAGTGACAGAAAGCATTTTATCTTTTTTTATTGATAGATTTATAAAAATATCCAAATTTATTCAAGAATAATTACTCACAATCTAATGGCAGGAATCATCAGATAGAAAAAATTAAACTTTTTCTGGTTAGAAAGAATATCAGTGGTAAAAATGAACATTTATTTATTACATATTTATTCCAAATATCAGCAATAAGAACGGAAAAACATATTGTGAGAAATAACTCACCTTATTTTGTTATGCAAAAAGTTTTGATTAAATTTAGAATGCAAGATGTGAAAGAAAAATTATGGGCTGCCTCTATCAAATCTTATTGATAATAAAATTTATTATGGAACCTAAAGTTGGTTTACAGATTGAATAATATTGCCATAGAGAATGTTTACATAAATATTTTTGATTGGCTGCAAATATAGGTGTTATTTTATAAGAGATTATTCAGTAATTAAAAACAGCATGTACTAGTATATAATAAATATAGATGATTTACTCTGGCCTTACTACTACTTACTGCAATATTCAATATTTATTTTAATGAAAATGTACATACAAAAAGTGATCAGATGAGAGAAAATTCATATTGATTGCAAGATTTAATAAAGATGATTTTTTTTTTTGAGGCAATGGTCAAAAATGACTTATTGGTTCAGAATTTTAAAATAACTGGAATAACAAACATTTCAAAAAAGTAGGAACACTTTTAAAAATATATAACACAAAAATCAGAATATCTGTTGAGGCTCATTTATAAGTTATACTTATAACTCAGAAGTAGAATAAGTCCATTGTTTATATACCATAATATAATACCAAAGAGATATAAATATAAAATTTCGTGTGAATATTATGTTCAGCGTAAACTGTTATAGATATTTTAAAAGAGATATGTATGTATGTATGTATGTATGTATGTATTTATTTATTTATTTATTTAAATTTATATCCCGCCCTTCTCCAAGAAGGACCCAGGGCGGCGCACAGGAAAATTTAAAAACATACAAAATACAATAAATATAATTTAAAAAACTATTAAATAACCTATCCTGCGCTAAAACCAAATTTTAAAAACCCAATTTAAAACTACCTAAAAGTCCCCATGGGAGGTTAGGCTAGGCCGGCTTGTTGAAACAAATATGTCTTAAGACATTGGCGGAAGAGGCGGAGGTCGGTGATGGTACGTAATTCAGGGGGTAGGTCATTCCAGAGGGCTGGGCCCGCCACAGAGAAGGCTCTTCCCCTGGGTGTCGCCAGTCGGCATTGTCCGGCCGACGGCACCCTGAGAAGGCCCTCTCTGTGGGAGCGTATCGGTCTAAGGGATGTATGGGGCAGGAGGCGGTCTCGCATATAACTAGGCCCCGAGCCATGGAGCGCTTTAAAGATAGTTGTCAAAACCTTGAAGCGCACTCGAAAAACCACAGGAAGCCAATGCAGCTCGCGCAGGATCGGTGTTATGTGGGAGCATCTAGTGGCTCCCATAATCACCCGCGCGGCTGCGTTTTGGACTAGCTGTAGCTTTCGAGTGCACCTCAAGGGAAGCCCCATGTAGAGAGCATTACAGTAGTCGAGCCGGGACGTCACAAGAGCTTGAGTGACTGTGCAAAGGGCAGCCCGGTCCAGTAAGGGGCGCAATTGGCGCATCAGGCGTACCTGATGAAACGCCCCCCTGGCCACGGCCGCCACATGGTCCTCCATGGACAGCCGGGAATCCAGGAGGACACCCAAATTGCGCGCCCTCTCCACGGGGGCCAGTGTTTCGCCCCCAATGGCCAGAGTTGGTGTAATCTGGCTGAACCGGGGTGCCGGAAACCACAGCCACTCAGTCTTGGCAGGGTTGAGCATACATACATATGCACATACATATTCACATATATACATGCATACATACATACTCCAAAACACATCTTTATATAAACAACCCCCGAGTGACTTTTTATCCGGATTATTGAATTCAAAGAACGTGATAGGGTAACAACCAAATCATCTGCAAATGCTCTAATTCTGTATTCCTTTTGCCTTGTAGCTATACCATTTAAGGAATTCGAATCCCAAATTGTATTCAACAAGACTTCTAAAGTTAAAATAAGTAACAATGGAGATAATGGGCAACCTTGTCTTGTGCCTTTTTATATCTCAGAACTCGTCGACAAATTTCCATTAATAATAAGTTATGCATTTTGTTATCAATATATTGCTAAATTTAAAAAATTTTTATTGATCAGCTCATAAAACTAACACACACACACACACACACACATATATACACACACATGTGTGTATATGTGTATATATGTGTATATATACACATACATTGTGTATTTATACCACAATACAAATATGCAAGTAAATTGCAAATACAAATGTAGCAACAATCATCCTTTATTTCTCCTTAATTTCACATTTATTTATTAAATTTATTGTGGATACCTATTTTAAATGCAGTAATCCTGAACTGATCACAATAAAGCCAACAAAAACAATAAAATAATGGTGTCACCCATATATAAAACATTAATATTACTTCTTGTGTGCTTCAAGTGATAATTTTGTAAGCATTTTTGTTTTTGTGAGCAGGAAGGATTTGACATTGTAATGAAAGAAAAAAATTGTGAGGGGAGAGGATTGATTATTGTAATTAAAGAATTATTGTAATTAAAGAAAGTAAAACATCATGCAAAAAGCCTTTCATTTCTTTTATTTCTCCCCCATAATTTCCTTTTTTCATCTGGATGTATTCTGAATTAACTTAAGTTTCACTATTAAATTAAAAAACTATTTTTTAATAAAATTAACAAGTCGGGGGCCAAAAGTCAACAGGTGTTAAACTTTTTTTGGAAGGAGAAGAGAAATCAATAAAGATAGCCTTTATGATCACCATTGAGCCCAAAATTTCTGTTGCTAAGAGAGACAGTTATTAAGTGAGTTTTGCTCCATTTTATGATCTTTCTTGCCAAAAATATTGAGTCACTGCAATTGTTAAGTTATTAATGTGGTTGTTTAGTGTTCTTTGCAATTTTGATTGCTTTTGTTAATTATTGATTTTTAATAGTTAAATCTGATGTATTTCTTTTTATATATGGTATTAATCAAAAGTTACCTTGAAAATTCCTGTTCAGTTTTATACATTTTATAACTTTTTTAAATATAGCAATGGCAATAGCAATAGCACTTAGGCTTAAATACTGCTCTATAGTGCTTAACAGCACAACAGTCTGGGTACCAATTTTACCAACCTCAGAAGGATGCAATAAAAAACCTGCTTTTTATGAATTGCATTTGAAGTTATATTTTAAAATAAAATAAAAATGTCAAATCAACCAAACAAACAATAGTCAGTTATTTTTCAGTAAGTTTATGTGTAAATTACCGCAGATATTCAGTTTGATTATCATTATACTTATTGTCGTTGTCCAACAATGATTCTTAGGGCAGATTTGACCATTTCATTCAACATATTTTATAATTCCACATCTAAAATATTTTGTGACACAATAAGCAGAACCTAATGATAGACTCATTTTGTCTAAGAATAAAAATCATATGGTGTTTAACCAGAAATGAAAACGTTCTTGTGCTTTTCCATCTAATTTACCAACTGGTATTGTAGATGGTAGGGAACAATGGGCCACGCAATGAAATAATTGGTTATATTTCTGAAATCATTTGTGGGTCCCATGCATTTGGTCTCCATTTTTTAAAAAAATGTGATTATTATTAAACACAATTGGTAACAATTATTTTTTAATAAAACAATAATTTTAGATTCTATATATAATTATTTTATACCTTTGCATCAATAATAAACATCACCTTGATGTTTTCCAAATGATTTTTGAGTTTAGCTTCAGAAATGGTCATGAATCGTAAGAAATTATCATAAGAAATGTAAGCCAAAATATGTATCCCTGCTTTAGACAATAAATGATAGCTACATAACATTGTTGGGCAGGAAGCACTCTGGTTTATTTGGCTAAAAACCCCATCTTAATTTCCAAGGCCTGAATTAGTAGCATGATTTGATAAAGACTTTTTTGTAGACAATTATGACTTTAAAGATGTGTATTAATATGTATTGGTGGTCTTTTATAAAAAAATATTCTTTTTCTTAACTGAAAAGGACCTTTATTGTTTTGTGAGAAAAATGTGGACAGGTAAAAAAAAAGAGATAAAATACAGTGTACAAGCTCAATTAATTTTGTCTCTGAAATTATTAAAATAATAATGTTTTATGTCTTATCCTGTTTATATCAGTATTAATAGTTTTATCTGTGTTGAAAAATAAGTAAACATAAACCAGAGTATTCATTATCTAATTTTTTTAGGGGAAGAGTATGTTCTTCCAAATAGAAGCCATCTAGATTTTCATACCATTTATTTTTGCATTATTCCTGAACAGATGACCCAGAATGCCGACTAATCATCTTTAACCTGCTATCTAGAAAGCTGCTAATTAAAAAAGAAATTAAGTATTCACAAATGATTCAAAGGAATAAAAAGTCTATAGGCTCCTTCAGCGTTCTTAGAATTCACACAAAATGATAACAAAATTTTCTTCTAAAAAGACATATTTGACTCATATATTCATTTTTGAATTAAATATTTTATCCCCCTCCAGTCATTTCTAAGTGCAATATCAATCAATTTATGCATTAGAGGGACATAATATTATGAGCAATTCATAATATCCATGTTTTTTATTAAATGAGTAATGTTTTTATTTTCTTTGGACACCGTTCTACTGAAAGGAATCATGGTTGAATAATGGTTTTCTCTCTCTCACAGTTTCCTTGTATAACTTTGATAAGACCAAGCAGTGTATTGGCACTATGACAATTGAGATAGACTTCCTGCAGAAGAAAAATATTGACACAAATGCTTATGACTCAGACAAAATGGCAGCAGAGTTCATCCAGCAATTCAATAACCAAGCATTCACAGTTGGACAGCAGGTTTGTGCTCCAATGGTTTTACACATTTGTGTCTTTCTCACTTAGCAGTAACCTTTATATTTGATACCGAGATGTGGCATAATTATGAATGATAAGTTGCATGCACTTTTTTTTATGTTGCAAATAATAAAAGGCCTTCTGTTAGCATATACTTATATATTTTTGTAGGCTACAAACCTTTGGAGATTATTTTGGGCTCTTGATGCCTAGATGTAGGCAACATTTTAAAGGACATCACTTAAAAAGCTGTTGAATGATATAATGTATTTATGCAACCAGAATATCTCAAGTAATCCATAGTATTCTGCAACATTTGTTGGAGAAGACCTCTGCTTGCTAGAATCTTTTGCCAAATTTATCAGAACAGAAATGAGAAGAAGCTAGATTGACCAGTGTAGGGATGGTACAAGATAAGCTATATGTTTATTGTAACCATTAGATGGATTTAGGATTAGGATTTATTAAATTTTTAGACCGCCCTTCTCCCTTGTGGGACTCAGGGCGGTGTACAGGCAATAATAAGATCAATAATATAGAGCATAAAATACAATTAAAAATACAATTAAAATATATTAAATAGATTGGCCTGATGGGACAATAATTGCAATAAAAAATAAAAAAAAGTTATATTTCCATCATTTCTTAAAATTATTTCTGCTGCTAAGTGCAGATGGATCCAGTAATCCATGCTATAAGAGATCAAGTTTTTTCCTTCTTCCATTCAGTTGTGTCTGATTCTCAGAGATTTCCTGCAGGTTTTTCAGAAATAATTTGCCTTTACCTCCTTCCTAGGACTGAGAGAAAGTGATTTAGCTGGCTTTGTGCTCAAGGTGATTAATAATGCAGAATAGAAGTAAATAATGTATAATTGATATTGGGTTTGAAATTGAAAAACAGTGCCTTCCAGATGCATTCAGGTGATTACTTCCAAAGTTCCCATTGAGCATGAAGAATGGTTGGAGTATTTCTTTAACTCAAAACATTTTTTTCTTCATTCTGGATTATAATATAATCAGTGATATTTTTCTTTCTCTACCCACACCTGCTAATAATAAAAATGGATGAACAGATAGACTGTATGATATAAGATACAACCTGATAGTGGTTAAAGGAGATATGAAGAGACTGTTATTCAGGGATGTGATTTTTCAGCAACCTGTAGTTCAATTTATAGAAGAAGTCTTCGATTTAAAACCACAATTGAGCCCAAATTTTTTGTTGCTAAATGAATTTTGTCCCATTTTCTAACCTTTTGTGCCATTGTTATTAATTGAATCACTGCAGTTGTTAAGTTAGTAACTTGTTTGTTAAGTAAATCTCGCTTCCCCATTGACTTTGTAAGAAGCTTACAAAAGTGAATCACATGACCCAGGGACACTGCAACTGTCATACGTATGAGTCAGTTGCCAACATTTGAATTTTGTTCACGTGACTATGCATGTGGTTATCATAAGCCACTTTTTTCAGTGCTGTTATAACTTTGAATGGTTACTAAATGAACTGTTGTAAGTCAAGAACTGCCTGTACTTTGCAGATCAGCAGAGGCCCTGATCTTCATAGTATGTATCTTCTGAAAACTAGGATGAACCATATCACCCAAGTTTGTATGTGAAACATTAGTTGTCTATTCTGTTATATTATTTTAATGTGTATTTTTCTTTACTTCTGCAGCTTGTATTTAGCTTTAATGACAAACTTTTTGGCTTATTGGTCAAGCACATTGAAGCTATGGATCCTAGTATTCTTAAAGGAGACAGTTCCACAAGTAAAAAACAGAAGGTAAGTTCCAAATTGCATATGTATACAGTCTTAAGACAAAGATCATGATATGAAAAATGACAGCTGAACTTTCAAGCCCCAGAATTTGGGAAAGGGCAATCGTGGCGGACCTCTTGCAGGTACTTTGGCCAATTTTGAATTAATTCTATCTGAATATCTTATTTGACTGAGCAAGCAGCAGCTTGAGGGGGTCCTAGAATTCTCCAAGACCACATCTCTTGAAATTTGGCAGAAAAAATGAAGTCTTTAAAAACTTGATTTTCTTACAAAACAAGCTGGCATGTTAAGAAACAACCCCCCACCCCCAAGATGAAAAATGGACTGCAGATTTCAGATCCTCCTGATTCCAGGATGTCATCACCATGTCTCTGAAATTGTCTGAAGTCTAAACAAAAGGCACCCCAAATAAAGTAATTACTTGATTTTTAAAAGGGGGAAAGCATTGTACTTTTATTATTTGATGAATGAACATTACTTTTTCATAAAATGAACCATGCAAAACTATCACAATCCTAATTCTCAGTCTAAGAGAATTTCATACTCAGTGAAAAATCAAACCAACCTTGAGAATTTGAAGAAATAATACAGAAAATAAACACTTTAAGAAACATCATATGGCTCAACAATACTTCTAGAAATTGAGACCAAATCCTAAGTTCCAATTGTATATCATGTATATTTGTGATATATAAATATGGCAAATTTTGTTTATTATGTTTGTTCTTAAATTAGAACTATTCTGTTCCCACTTGTGTCATTTCCCAGTTTGAGTGATGGTATTTTCTGCATCTACCTTCTGTGCTGGCAGCTGTTTTCCTTTCTAGAACCTTAGATGGCTGATCCTCTTCCTGTTTTCATAGATTGAGCAGGGAGCAGATAATCACGAATTAGCCTCCTTTTTGAACATGCTGCTGAAAATAGCGTAAAGGCAGAACGCCAATCAGATTAAAATAACTTTATATTCTGCTGTTGGCCAATTTGTTTCTTGCCTTCTGCATCTCAGTGGGAAATATTGAAAATGTCATTATTCCTAAAGGCTTTTATTTGTGTATTTTGTTTCCATGCTTAGATTGAAATTGGTCTTGTTGTGGGAAATAGTCAAGTTGCATTTGAGAAGGCTGAGAGTTCTTCTCTCACTCTTATTGGTAAGTCTAATGATGAGAAATAGTTTTGGATTCCAACCAGAAGTCACAAAAGTTATTAATCCATTTTAACTAGTCTTTCTCCCCATTTATATGGACTTAGTAGTAGTAGAAGTCAAGTTCATCTTTTCTGACCAACAGATTTATAGGGGATAAGCTTTTTAGGAGCTATAAAACATCAGATGCTTCAGTTTCCTGAAGACACTGTTCTTTAAGCAAAGGTACTAATGATATCTTGGTTTAAGAAAAACATAAATATAGAAAAGAGTTGGTAATCACTAGATGCAAAGGAAAATTACAATTTTTGAGCCTTTAAAAGAAGCATGGAAAAAGTTTCAGTATCCAGAAGTATAAGAAGAGATGTCACCCACTTAATAATCAAAGATCCTATAGCCAGATCATGAGAATGTGAACCCAATTACTTTTCATTGGCATTTACAAATTTTTGATACCTTCGTTGGCTCACATTCTTAGATAAATCTACTTTAGTCATACCCTTTTAATTGAAATGTAAAGTGAATGGTGGTTAAATACATTTATTTCATTTTTAAACTGCCTTTCTAGTAAATATACTAAGATATCTAAAAATGTACAAATTAAAGAGATGCATTAGGAGGAAAGTTGGCAAAAACAAATACACCATGGGAAATACATATTAAAATGCATTTGTTACAGAGGTGGGTTGCTCCCAGTTCGACCTGGATCATGGGAACTGGTAGTAGTGGTGGCGGGAGGCTCCACCCACCCGCCCAGAAGCTTTTGCGTGCCCGAACCGGTAGTAAAATAATTGGCAACCCACCACTGATTCGTTATATATATATATTTTTCTTCACAGATATACTGACGGTTGTATGTTGATGCTGCCAATTGTTCTTGTACAGCCTCCTATTTTATTGATCATGTAGAATTGTATTCTATCCTGAGGAGACCTCTTAGAATCCATGTCAGTGAGGCTTATGATCTGTACATATCTCACTTTTTATCTCAAGGTGGCATATATAGTACTTTTCTAATCTTGTTTTCCCAGCAAAGCCATTATGGATGGGCGGGTTGAGAAATAATGATTGCCCTACATCAGTGAGTCTGCCTGGCTGAATGAGGAATCTAGGCTTCTCAAGTCTTGGTCAAACTCCTTAACCATTATATCATATTTTGGCAGTTCCTTTCTCTGCTCCTTTTTCAGATGACAAAAAGCCACATCACTGATGACTCCTGGGAAAGTCATTTCATAGAAACTGATTGAACAATGAGGGATTTTCTACATTTTATTTTATTTTTTTCAGTTGGATGTGGGAAATTCCTCTCTCTCTAACCTCTGGATTTATTATATGCAGTATGCCATGCCTAGGATAAAAGGCTGATAATATAGATATGCCACTAATCTGACATTTGAAGGATTTTATCAGGATCTGAGACCAATCTATACATGCTTTTATGATGACATGTTGTATAGCCTGATAAATGTTACATTTTATGTCAACCTTGTGTTTTAAATAAATTTGTGGTATATTTTTGAAAATTGCCTACTTAATTTAGCAGAAACTTGCATTGCTTTGCTGGTTCTACTAATTATGTTTGGATTTGCTATGTTACAACCGCTTTTTTGGATTGGAGAATGCTTGTGGGATTTGATGGTTAATAAAAGATGTATTGTGGAATGAAAGAAAAGCCGCAATTATTTTGCTGTCAGAGTTTCAAATACCACCTATGGCCAGGATGTGGCAGTATCGAATAAGAAAAATAAAATGGAAAAGCTGAGTGGTTAATTTTGCTGCTTCCTTGGAAATAACATAAAATACTAGAGCCCTGCAACTTAAAAGCTAACCATTTTTGCTGGTTAGCTTAATGAATTTCCCTATGACCTCCCTGCACCTTTTTCATAGACAAGAGTGATAGTAATGAACTCCCCGCCCCCCAAATCTAGACTAAAGTAAGGACATAATCCTTTCCCCCCCACCTTTGATTCCTCTGTACTTTTCTTCCTATCAATTTATACAGCCCTTCATAATGCCCTAACTATGATCTTGTACATCCCCCATTATTTTCTTTATTCTTTCTCATTCTTGTTTCTACTTTTCTGTTGTTCAAATTCTTGTAGCCTGCAAATTGCCCATTCATTGAACACTTTTTTTTCCTCTTGACTCCAAAGCCATTAGTCTATTGCAGTGATGATGAATGTAGGGCACACATGCCAGAAGTGGCACACAGAGCCCTCTCTGCTGGCATGTGCGCCATCTCCCCAGATCAGATCTCTGTGGCGTTTCTTTCGTGAACTTCTGTTTCCCTGCAAATGCCGAAACAGAAGCTCACAAAACAAAAAGAGCTTACCTCTTGCAGTGCTGCCAGTGTTGGGATGCCCGGCCTACCACTGGCCAGCTGGTCTTCAGGTCTCTGCTGTGTATGTGCACATATCTGTGCTTGCGTTTGTGTCTGTGCATGTCTGTGCATGCGCATGTCTTCTCATGCGTGCATTTGCACACACATGCACCTTCCCGTTTGGGCATGTGCGCATGCGCAGTTTGAGCACTCGGTGTCTAAAAGGTTTACCGTCACTGGTCTATTGCTATCTAAATATTCTGACATGGTTACAGGATACCATTGCCCCATATGTTGCACATAATAACAAAATACTTCAGCAGAGTTCCTGTTTCACTTCTCCTTGAGACCTTTTGGAGAAACTAACGTCAAGGGCTAGTGTAGCTTTGCATTCAAGAAAATAGATGCCAAAACACAACCATATGAAATAGGAAGAATGTGTGTGTGGCATGGAGACTATAGAGTGCTAGGAACAATGAGAATTAGAGAGTAAGAGCAAGAAGAACTGATGAAGAAAAATGGGATGTAATGCACATGTGAACTCCTAAAATAGATTTTCTCAGACTCCATCAATCCTCACAACACAACTGTCCAAAGCATTCAGGTATCCTACATCTCAGTACCAGTACATTTTTCAAACACTTTGTTTAATTAGCCCTTTTTGCTGTAGATTTGTTTTCTTCCCTTTTTCTTATCCTTGTTTCTTACCTATTTTTCCTTCACTCTTATTTGGACTCATGTCAGCTCTTAGTCTTCCTTTTTTACTTTTAATCCTTTATTTTACCTAGGTTCCAGTGCCTGGTCTGAGTCATTTATCTGTTCTTTTGTGAGAATATAATAAAAATATTATTTAAAAAGCTTGACAGACTTTGCTATATAAATAGTGTAGACCTCAGTTCCCAGGATTCTCAATGTTAACTGAAAAGTTCCACACCTTAAAATAGATCCCCAAGTTCAAGAAGACTGAATTACACCAGCTTTAAGTCCCTAGGTGATGAACCTTACAAATTATAGGCCTGCTAGATTGGCTTTTCAAAGTAGAAATTTAATGGAAGGCAGAAGGGGGAAGTACATTAGCTGAATAGATGGTTAGAACTCTGAGCTATTTGCAATAGGCTAGTCAATATTCTTGATTCCCAAGTGTTGTAGAAACAATGTTCTGTTTTATCTTCAGTTATTTTACTCAAATTAAGAAAACAGATTTTTGTGTCAGGGGGCTGAGCTCTATCAGTTTAAAGCACATTTCTGAGCCCCGGAAGAGTTATGTGAGACTATTGCAGGAAAGAATGTACTGTTTAGTATAAGCCTCTGCAACAATAAATAAGCATATATAAGATGATGCATATTGTTGCAGCCATTACTATGTTTTTTTAAAAAAAATCTTTTTGTTTTAAGAAAAATGTGAGTGATTTTTCATTCTAATTTGTTTTCAGAGTGGATTGGTGAAATGATGGGCAGGGTCTAATTTACCAATAACTACTATGTCTCCTATGTAGAAATATATAAATAACTTTCTTTGTGCCAATTAGAATGATTTATTGTTAGAATAGTTAGATATACTGGCCCCTTAATACATAGTAGTTAAATATATATTCCCCCCTCCCTTTCATGATTGAGAAAAATATATTTTTGCTCTTTTCTAATTTATAATTTCTTAAAATTAACCTTGGGTGATAATACTAATTTATAAAGTTCACTCAGATTTTTGACTATTAATTACTATTTTAAATTAATTAAGTCATTATTGGAATTGTTGATGGAATCTCCTGTACTTGCAAAAAAATAAGGGTGTTATGCCTGTTATAAACTTATTGTGCCTCTCTGTCAGTTTCCTTATGCTAAAGTGTATGGTACACGAACCACAGCTCATCTCTGAGGGAAATGTATGGATATGAAATATGAAAGATAGATAAAGAGAGGGAGGGAGAGAGAGAGAGAGAGAGGGAGGGAGAGGACATTCTTTGTTTCTGCTTCAACCTCAAGTTAATCATGGACAGATTTCTAGTTTGGCATTGTTAGAATATTATTCTTAGAGGAAAGCTGCTGGAATGATGGAAAACACAATCGCTTAGATGACTACAGTGCTCTGCAGTGTTTTCAAAAATATTTCCAAATCTATGAAATCTAGAAAATTTGTTTTTTTTCTTTTTGTTTTTTCCTAAATAAAAAGAAAAGTAAGGTTTTCAGGTATTTCAATAATCTTTCATAATCTGTCAGGTCATAAGCAAATATCAAAAGTTCAGCATGGTGTACGGGACTGTCCCAATTAAAAATATAGGAAATCTAGTGCAGTCTCTGTGATGTATTATTACATGATTCTGTAACATTATATCTTATTAGACCCTGTACTTGTAAAAAAACAGAGAAGAATAAGAAGAATAATTTAACTAATTTAAAATAGTGCTTTTTGTTTGCATGGAATCTAAACATACATACCTAATTTATTGAAACATGATGAAATGATGGGGATGAAAGCTTGACTAGGTAAATTCTTGTTAAGTCTGAAAGATATATGCAAGTTTGTTTGAGTGTGCGTATACAAGCAAACATTTTAGACAAGGGTGATATTTTCTGTTTTTAATTATAATGAAGTTATCTGCAATCTTTCAGTCTATTCTTAACTAAATGAGTTTGAAACAATTCTTAGCTTATGTTCTTAATAAACTGTTCTATGCATCAGACATATGTAATAGTGTATGATATCTATAGCTATCTATAACATTTCTGATTAAAATTATTGGCCTTGAATTTTCTCTTTTTTTCTGCAGGCAAATCCAAAACTCGGGAAAATCGTCAGTCTATCATCAACCCTGATTGGAATTTTGAGAAGATGGGTATTGGAGGTCTTGATAAAGAATTTTCTGACATATTCCGAAGGGCATTTGCCTCTCGAGTATTCCCACCTGAGATTGTGGAGCAAATGGGTTTGTACCAAACATAAACATGAGTAGATGTTAATAATAATAATAATAATAATAATAATTTAATTTATATCCCGCTCTCTCTCCCCGAGGGGACTCGAGGCGGGGCACAGGCAATTAAAAATACAAATAAACACAGACAAGTACAAAATACAGAATTAAAAATAAATTAAATAAATCCTGCGCTAAAACCTATAAACTAAAAATTACCCCTAAAAAACCCTAACCTAAAAAGAGACTACCCAAGGCCGGCCAGACGAAAAAAGTGAGTCTTTAATTTTAAGCGGAAGGAGCGGAGGTCCGTAGTTGTCCTGATATCGGGGGGAAGGTCATTCCAGAGGGCTGGGCCCGCCACAGAGAAGGCCCTTCCCCTGGGCGTCGCCCGCTGACAAAGTCTAGTGGACGGCACCCGGAGAAGTCCCTCTCTGTTAACGATATTATATGACCCCAGTGCACATCACAGAAATTACAGCCCTGTCCAAAAGAACACAATAAGGGGCAGTGAAAGGATGAAAATATGGATTGAGGGAAATGAAATATAAAAACTGTCATAGCAAGAAATGTAGAAAAGATTTGTGAGATAAGAAAACTAAAATATAGTTTTCCCACAGCTTTCAGCTAGGCAAGGTCAATAAAAATAGCTGGTTGAATGATAGTATGTTCATTGCACAATCAACGGATGCTCTAAAGCAGAGGGCTCCAACCTTTTGGGCATGAGGGACTGGTTCCATGGAGAGAGGTTTTTCTACAGATCAGAGGGAGAGAGGATTCACGCACTGCCTACATCCCACAGATGGGGCTTCACTTGTTGCACAGTCCAGTTTCTGGCATGCCGTGGCCCAGTCCATGGACTGGGACTTGGTGATCCCTGCTTTAAAGCTTTGAAACATATTCAGTCTGCCAACATTGCCAATTCAATGTTTGCTTATCTTTAAAGTGCTTATGTGGTAAGAATTAAAAATTTCACAGCTATAGGCTCCTCCTATGACAGTAAGTATCTATTTAATCACTTTCAAGTCAATCTAGGAAAATGGACAGGATTGGATAAACTTTTTTTCTCCTACAAAACAATTCAACTAACAAAATAAAGATAAAATTATACCATTTTTGCTGTTTCTAGAACACTTTCTAGATGGCTACTCTAACAGCTTAAATGTCTGATGATCCAAGCATACTTCTTAATCAAAACTGGAAATACGCCATTGTTATGCTTCAGTATAGTTCATTTTAAAGTGCAATAAAGGACAGAAGAGAGCCAGTTTGGTGTAGTGGTTAAGGCATCAGGCTAGAAACTAGGAGACCATGAGTTCTAGTTCTGCCTGGGGCACAAGGCCAGCTTGGTAACCTTGGACCAGTGACTTTCTCTCAGCCCTAGGAAGGAGGCATGTGCAAATCACTTCTGAAAAACCTTGTCAAGAAAACTGCACGGACCGTTTTCAAAAATTATAGAATGGAAGGGGAAAATAGACAAGATGTGGCAGAGATACAGTGGGCAGCCATTCCTTGCCTCATGGAGTTGTTCTACCTCAACCAACCAGTCATACTTCTTAAATTTCTGCTGGCCATGGACTAGGTTAATTTTTCAGAAGTCAGCAAACTTGTGACTTCCTGACAGAAGATGATGGGGATTGAGTCTCTTCTAGCCTAAAAAGGCTTATTTCTCCTGACAAGCTACAGTCTTTTTCAAATAGAGAAGTTGCTTTTTAGTAAGCAAAGCTTTCCATTGCAGTTCCTTTTTTTTCTGACAGGCCCCTCCCTTAGGCAAGAGAAGCTTATCTGAAATTTGAAGAAGAGGGCTGCTTCCTGACACCCATCCTTTTTCTCTGCATTAGTTATAACTTGCTTTTCCAACTATATTTCAGAGCTCAAATGCCAGGTTGACATCTGTTCAGGTTTACCATAATAATTCATGAGGGGAAAAGAAAAAATTTAAGAGTCTGTGTATAGCAGGAGAAGGTCTTTTCCCTCTCTGTGTTTTCCTTTCTCTGTTCTTCTGCCTCACAAATGAAAAAATGATAAATGTGCCAGCTGTATAGCCTGGCGGGATTGATCATCTGCATTACAGTTTGCTTCAGAATAGGGATTCTATAACTCTTCCATTTATAAAAAGAAGTGGGGGGGGGGGGGGGGAAACAGGAATATAAATCAACTACACTCTGCCAAATCCACAAAGACATGCCTATTGTGAGGCCATAGATGTGGACTGGTAGAATTGGAGGTAGCTTTCACCCTGGGATCATCTAGTTTACCTTTGAAGTGAATAGTAACTATTCAAGAATGCAGTATGAAGAAGGAAGAGACAAGTTTGTTACAGTGAAGAAGCTGCATTGACTCCTATTCTCAAATGCCAAAGGGAGGCTTATTAGTTGAATTTTAACAACAAAATGAGGATGCTTCTGGCTTCTTAAAGGCTAATCTATGCATAATGGAAAAAGCCATCAGTGTCAAATGATGAAATTCTTACTGCAATAAATTTAAATATTTAAGATACATTAGGCCTTTTTTTATCATTTCCCAGATCATGTGATTTTCATTGCAATTTTTATTTAGCCACACATAATCTTGAATATTTGTGAATTAAGGGGCTTAAGTATCATTTCAATGATCTAACCATTTAAGGAAATAAGGATCTTCCTATACATAATACCCAGAAATATTTCCATAACTGCAGTTTCTAGGAATGTTAATAAATATTGCCACACCTTAAACCTGAGTTAATGAAAGCAATGCTTGATTGGTAAATATTATAATCAACTCCAAAATAGAATGGACATGTGTGTCAGTTTACTTGTGTCAAAGAAGTATATGGCAGAAAATAACACTAGATTTATAGCTCTGTACAATAAATATCCATGCTAGGTTTTAAAAAGCTATAGAAAATTGCTAGCAATTATGGATCAATAATATAAAATTTAAAATTCAATGGCTGAAAGTAAGGTTAAGTGGGCTCTAACCCATCAATGCTGGTGGCCTATTCTGTAATCTTCAAGCACGTTTTGGGCTGCCTTCTCATTTCAAGCTCTTAGAAAGTTAGGCTGCTAGTGTGTCTCCTCTGCGGCTGTGATTTTACTAAAAGCCTAAAATTACAGTAAATGAAATGTAGTTAAATAATAATAATAAAAAGCAAGCTCTCAGTCCCACTTTTGGGCTCAAGTTATGTTTAAATATGTGCAATTTTTATTTTTAGCCCAGGGCTTTTCTCAATGCGCATTAGGAATTCTTGCTTTAATCTGATTTTCTTTTTGTTTGCATTCCATCAGAAGAGATAATTGTTCTCCAGTTTGCATAAATCCTAGAGGGTCTATTGGTTCCAATTCATCTTCTTTCATTGTCATTTTTCCTGCAGGTGGTCTTGGTTTTACTGTAGCACTGGAGGCCAATAGACATTATGTTCAGACACTTTGTAATCACTAGAAAGAGCCACAATACATTTAGCTATTATTATCTGCCTTAGAGTAAGTTTATTTGCTCTGACTCTTATCATTGGATATAAGGGATACAAGAAGGCCAGAAATCTTTAGAACTTGATTACAAAAATGGTTACAGGAATTTTTCAATACATTCTATAATACTGTCATTTCCACTGAATTTCAGTATATTTCCTGGACCAATGTCATGTGTTGGTGTAAGCATTTGGACTTTCAGTCTGGACAATAGTTTTCTTAACTATGCAACTTATGTAACTTTTCATTTTAATTCCCACTTTCAGTCATGCCTAAATATGGAAAGTACATTTACTAACATCCGATACAGTATTCTCATCTCCAATTTGTCTTTTCTTGTATTCCACAATTGATATTTGAAGTATAATCTTCAAACATTTTTCCTTTTGCTTATGAACCACTATAAGATGTTATGGAAATGATGCTATTAGAATTCTAAAATTTCTTGGCTCTCTCTCTCTCTCACTCTTCTCCATGTAAATATTTGTGACTTCTGTAAGCTAACCTGTTAAAGCAGTTGTCATAAACTTACAGCTTTCCAGGCCTGTTATTTTAATTACACATCTCATTGTCCTTAACCAGCCAAGTTATAGTGCCTAATTATTGTGTGTTAACATTCTTTTCTCAATGTGGTTTATTTCTGTTATGCCAGTGTCACTTAGCCATGCACTGAACAATATGAGAAATGTGGCAGTGAGTGAATGGGATATTGGGAACTAAAGCAAAACAAATAATCCTTTAAATGGCATTTCAGACTGGCATTTGCAAACTAGGTTAATGATGTGGTTTATCTCCTTTTAATTTGTATCAAATGTCTAGTTACTGAGAATGGCATACTGACATTGTCTTTGGAACTTGTAATATCTTTTTCTGTCATTTTGATGGGCATAGTTTCCCATGTGAATTGTGTGTTACAAGTGGTTGAGCAAATAATTAAAAACTGGTGCCCTGTTTAAGGAGTGACCTTTGATCAGCAAATGATGGTAAGCAGAGGCATTTAGATACACCTATCTTAAGGAAGAGGCTGAGTTTTAAAAGCTGTCTGTTAACAATGCTGACATTTGGATACACTGCCTGCTTTTCTCTCAGAAGGGAGATAAGATGTAAATGCAGGTATTGCCCCAGTGCTAGAAGAGATACAGAGTAGCTTCATTTTGAAGTTTGTCATCACCTGTCTATTTGAAAGGAGGCCTGTCTTCATGTTTTCAGAGTCTTCCATGTTGACCAGGTGGGGACATTTTGTACAGAGACTGCTTTTGGGTGCAAAGAGGTGAAAGTGTGGGGGAGGGCTCAGCTGTAGAGTGTGTGCTTTGTATGGAGAAGGTCCCAGGTTTAATCTGTGGCATCTCCAGCTCCTGCAGTTCCTGCCTATCAGCTCTACTGACTTTTACCCTTGCTGATGTAAATACTAAACTCTGGGCAGCCCAGATAACTGGTAGATTCAGAGCAGATGAAATATGGTTTTTGGCAATAATGAACAGTTTTAATTTTAAAAGGGGGTTAGGCAACTTTATGGAGGGGGAGGGAATAGGTCCATTAGTACTGTTAGGTCTCAGATGGACTTCCCCATATAGAGACCTGGTGTGATTACCCTCATGGCTTGCTTCCATTAGAATTATTAATTACAAAGTGTTATACCAGGGATGTCCAAACTTGGGACCTTTAAGACTTGTGGACTTCAACTCCCAGAATTCCCCAGCCAGCTATTGCTCTTTGTCAAGAATGGTTTCAAAACATTTGTTTTAAGTGCATATTCCCCATCTTAATTAAAATTTATCAAGTAGGATTTGGGGATTGGGCGGCATGTCTTGATCATGCATGTGGTCTGCTGGGTTACTTCACCTGTGCTATCATTTCTGAAATTTCTGAATAGCAGCGTCATTACCCATATGGCTGGGAGACCTCAGAGGCTTTTATTACTTAGAGTCCCCAGGCCAATAAAACAGAAACTTGTAATGTTAGTAGGTTATCCTTAATCACTATTTCAGAAGAACGTTATATGTAATGGTCAGAGATCAAGGATAAAAGAGTAGAAAACATTTCTCCTCAGCCCTCTTGTCTTGATGGACATTATTTTTGCAGCTAGTCTGTAGCAGAGATTGACAACTCCCAGAGAATTATAATATATTTATTGCTCAGCTGTCAGCAGCACCCTTTTCCTGAATGCTTTACTCTCTACAGAATTAAAATTGATGCCAGGCTTATCATTTATATTCTACAAATTAAGACAATATCTTGGAAAGTTTATAATAATAATAATTATATGAACGGGGCTTCATTAAAATTCTGGTATGATACACTTTGAATCTCAACCAATATGAAAGTGGTAATCTATAACTTAAAACTATTAGAGAAACCAAGTGGGGACAGGTTATTTAATCGGTTATTTATTGCATTTTATAATTATGTTTTGTTAAAAAGCCATATGTGTAAAGAGTTTCAGAAATTTCAAAGAAATTAAATGCACTTGAAAAATGTATTAGAAAAAATACGTAAATATGTAGGTAAAAGAATGCTAGTTTGGTGTAGAGATTAGTGTGCCAGACTAGAATCAGGAGACCATGAGTATTATACTCACCTTACACATAGCTCAAGCTGGGTGTTTATGGGCCAGTTACCCTCTCTCAGCCCTAAGAAGGGTCAACGTCAAATCACTTCTGAAAACCTTGCCAAGAAAAATGCAGGAACTAGTCCATACAGTCACCAGGAATCAAAAGGCATACACAAAATAAAATAAATATTAGGTACAGGAGGATTTGAAAATAAAAATTAGAAATTAAAGATACTTGTCAGATATTCTTCACCAATGCTTGCTAAATTGCTGTGTAACTTATTGATTCTGAAGTTCCACAAGATGTCTCATGAAGATGAAGGGTTAAGAGCCATTTGAGTAATTTTGAAGGGTGGGTTTTTTTTTGCCTTTTTAATCATTGAAAAATTCAAGAACCTTTCCTTTGCAAAAAAGATGGCAGATCTATAACAGAGGTTTCAGAATCTGAAGCAAGGCCACATCTAAATTGTACAGATTTATAGGCAAACTCCTCTAAGTAGATGCATTAACTTCAAAAATTTCATTTATTTCTTATATGCAGTCACGAGGGGATAGCAAGAAGACCTATAAAAATTGGGAAATATCCATAAGAAAAGTGACATACGTTTGACAAGTACGCTAGCACATCCCTATTTATAAAAGCTGTAGCTACCAAGGAATATAATTAAATATGTAGACCAATATTTAAAATAACAGCCCTAAGAATCTAATATTGGAATAGTAATCTGGTATTCTCCAGGGGTTTTAAAATATCCAGGGGCATATTGTAATGCTCTCTACATGGGGCTCCCCTTGAGGTGCACTCGGAGGCTCCAGCTTGTCCAGAATGCAGCCGCGCAGGGGATTTTGGGAGCCTCACGGTGCTCCCACATAACACCTCTCCTGCGTGAGCTGCACTGGCTGCCAGTGGCCTTTCGGGTGCGCTTCAAGGTGTTGGTGACCATCTTTAAGACGCTCCATGGCATAGGGCCTAGTTATTTGCAGGACCGTCTCCTACCACATACCTCCCTTTGACCGGTCCACTCCCACAGAGTGGGCCTCCTCAGGGTGCCGTCAGCTGGTCAATGCTGGCTTGTGGCGCCCAGGGGAAGAGTCTTCTCTGTGGCGGGTTCAACCCTCTGGAATGACCTACCCCCCGAACTTCGTATCATCACGGACCTTCGCCTTTTCCGCCGCTCATTAAAAACGCATTTGTTCCATCTCGCTGGCCTTGCTTAGAGTTAGTTTATGCCTATATTTTAGTCTAGATTTTAAAATTGGGATTTTTAGGGGATTGGTTGAGATTTTATTATTTTTAGCTTAATTTTTAGCATAGGAGATTCTAATTTTATTTTATTTTACTATTGTATTGTATGTATTGTTGCTTGTTGGTATTTTAATTTCCTGTGCACCGCCCTGAATCCATCTGGAGACAGGAGCAGTATATAAATCCAATAAACCGTAAACCGGTTTAGTATTTCAACCCTAATCAACCTGCCTAGTAATTTAGGACTGTGGAATTTGTAGTGTGAAACATCTGGTGAATGTCAAGTTGCACATCTCATTTGTGCTCTTATAGCAGTGGTTTATTGTTAATAGTATCTCTAACACTAAAAATAAAAGTTTTGTTTTCTGCCAAGTCAGTTTCCTCTCCACTGAAGTCCTGTAGCATTGAAGTTTCTGCCAGAGTAAATTATTGTTATCAGAGAGGATTAGTGTGCATAAGCCCTTAAGAATTACTTTTTGGTATCACAATCAAATAAAAGCTATACGTCTGTGTGTCTTGTGCAAACTTTCAGTCATTCTAGTTACATGCAGTTGCTTGATAATGGCATACCTCAGGTAGATGAGATTTTGGGTGTATCCCTTTTACCTTGTTGCCTTTGCAGTAAGAGGCTAGTGTACAGCATCAAGGGATTACATTCACTGACTTGCCTGGCAACAGAAATTCCCTAAACTTGTTTGTACAAAATCTGTTCTGACTTGTTCGTAGCTTTTTTGTAGTCTCTCTCATCTCAGCAAACTGGAATTCCCCTTTTCTGGCATCACTCATCATTCAAATCCCACCTCACTGATTTTTGGCTACACAAGAGATTGTGTTCCCTATATGCTGAATTAACAGGTTCTTCTTTGACACTAATTTGACAAGGATCATCTTTAATTTATCACCACCTTACTGGTTCATATGTATAATTAGTCTTTCACCTCCACTATTTTTTCTTTCCTTCCCCCCATTTGCACTGTTTGCTTTCTATCTGTCTCTCTCAAATATCTAAGAGTTGACTAATACTTTTTCTCAATCCAGCTCCCCATCAAGGTAATGGCAAAGCAGATGCATTAGAAAAAATTACAAATGTCAGCAGTATGAGTCATAGCCATTATTGGTTGCTATGACTCAGCTCATCTTAAATTGTTATTACCTTTCCAACTTGAAAGCCCACCTGAGCTAAAATTCAGAAACTTGGTATAATATCATTCTCTTAATTCATCTTATTCATTGAAGTTATACATCACCTATTTTTTGTCAAAGGATTCTAGGCTGCTTACAATACCAGAATAAAATAACATAGGATTAAAACATCTTCATCTTCAGAAAGATCCCAAATCTTGGTTGCCAGAAATAAAGTTAGCCCTTTTGACTGTACTTCCCTTTTGTCATTTGCCAGTAAGTTTGTTTTCATACCCTAATACATAAACATTTTCTATGTTTGTGTTTTATATACTCCTTCATTACAATCATTTGGGTAATATATGAAGCCTTTTATTACACATAAAAGGTTGCCTTACCTACGTATTGGAAAAACTGGAAAATCCTAGCCATACTCTGTGGTATGGCCCTATCCACTTTTCTTCATTGTCTCACCTGCTATTCCCTCATATGCATATAGATGTTAAATTTAGTAACTAGCATCAGAAGGTGACCCACTCATCTTAATCAATGTTGCTGTTTAGTACATTTGCTATAGACAGGTGACTGAGAGTGTTTAGAAACAAGATTACTCAGAAATAATTTTATATATTCATCATTTTCTAGATACTTCTTTTAGTTAGAAATTATTTATTTTTATAAAGATAATATATAAAATGCATATACTTCTCCCTACAATATTCCTGTTTGGAAGATGTCTGTATTTTAGCTCATTGTTTTGCTCATTGTTTTACTACTAAGTGTTAAAAGTAGTTGTAAAGGCAAAATACAGGACACTGGCAGATTCTGAGCCTAATAATTAACCAGGTGAGCCATGAAAATGTTAAAGTGTTCACCAAAATTGTGAAGAAAGGAAGAGGATTAGTCTTCTTCATCTCATAATAGCTAGTAATTTTTGGAGGTGGCAGCTAGAGTTGATGTGTGTCTATTTAAGTGTATAACATGAGATTTAAAATTTTGGTTGCACATCTTTCCCCTGCAATAAAAAATACTTTGGGGTAGAGCCCGTTCCAGCCTTGAATTCTTAGCCTAATTAGCATAGAGGGGATAGATTGCAAAAGAACAAAAAAGAGGAAGATGTCTCCTTGCAGTTTAAAACAAATTTAGAAGATTCCTTCTGGAAGCCTCCTGGAAGCTCTTTTGCAGCATGTTTCTATATATGTTTGTAAACAATAAACTCATCAAGCTTCTTAGAAAAGAAATGAAATCACCCCAAAAGAAGGTATTAATTTCAGTACATGCTGGGATATATCAAGAAATATAAAAATCTATGACAAGAAAATAATTGTGTGACTGAAACAAAAAAGGGAATTAGTCTGCTTGAGCTGAGGTATTCGGGAGGAGTTACTGAAATCAAAGAGATATTTACCATGTGTTTCATCCCCAACTCCCCAACAATTACAGGAAGAAACTTTATAGCTCTAATTTCAGATTTCCTTCTACAGAAATAAGGTCATGTACCTATCTCTTTGACTTAGTCACTCCTCTTCTTTCACTTACTAGATTTATAGCCTCCACTATGATTTGCTTTACATATTTTTGCCAAGAACAAAAAATTGCATATAGTTCTATATCTGAGCCAGTGCATGGGTACCGTTATCATCCTTTGCCCCTCAGAAGATAAAAGCAGTTTTAGCAAGCTCCAAAAATGGCTAATGGGCAGATTTATTGGGCTAGTGGGAATAAGTTCTGTTCTGATCCAAAGATGTCTATAATTTTAAATAGTAATACCTATGATTTTGAATTGTGCTTATGGAGGAAAGCCTAAGAGTAGACAGTTGGTAAGATGATACGTTTATCAGTTTTCTGGTAAATTGTGGTATAAATAGCAAGTAATAATTGCTGTTCTATTTTGCACCATTATTCTGGTGAAAAAAAGATTTTCTTTGTTAGTTTCATGATTGTGTTCTCTCTTCTTTCTTTGTAGGCTGCAAACATGTGAAAGGTATCCTCTTATATGGCCCTCCTGGCTGTGGTAAGACACTTATGGCCAGGCAGATTGGCAAAATGTTGAATGCCAGGGAGCCAAAAGTTGTGAACGGGCCCGAAATCCTTAACAAATATGTCGGAGAATCAGAGGCCAACATTCGCAAACTCTTTGCAGATGCTGAAGAAGAACAAAAGAGGGTAATTTAGAAACACAAAAAGAATTATGTGGTGTTCTGTTTGGGTTAGGATTCAGTCTAGTAATAGAATCATCAGAGCTAATGTTAACTGCTACAGGAGCAACTTGTGGCAACTTCTTTTCTTCATATCATGTAATAATTATTATTAAGGAATGTGTGGCTTGAGATTGCATCATTGTATGGCATATTTTCCTCCCCTCACGAAGTTGAGTAGAGATGGGCAGAAATGATCTTTTTCCCCCCCAATTAAAAATAACTTGACCTGATGAGTGAAAGAAATGACAAAGATATATTTCATTTTTAACAGCCTCTGTGATATACAGTTTGAGATGTAGTAGCTCATGGGATTGCAATTTTGTTAATGTGGGTATTCTAGGGGAGGAAAAGAATTTGGATCTATTCCAATGACTGTCAGTCAATTTTAGAAATCTTTTCATTTGGAAATTTAGCGTAGCAATGTGTCTGGCTACCCTAACTATCGAATGGAGTGGAAGAAGACTGAGACAGGAGAGTTGATTCAGTTTGCAGATAGGGCTGTTATTTTTTGTTCCCACAGAGACTAACTAGTTGATTTGAGAAGTCAGTAAACAGTGCAGGGATACATAGAATCCTTCAGCAAATGCTTTTTAATATCTGGAATCACTGTGATATAGTTAGTCATTAAAGAACTGTACTAGGATTGGAGAAAGAAATCTACCATTAATTGTGGAAAATTCAATATGTGATTCTCTACCCTTCATATACGCTCAGCCTAATTTACCTCAGGGGATGGCTATTATAGAAACTAAGTCCTCCAAAGAAAGTCAGGATACACATCTAACCAATCAATCAAACAATTTTATTTCGAGGTATATTGTCTGATATTATTGGAGGCAATAAATAGCATTTATTATAACACTATCAAGCCTCCTTTACTTGTCACTTTTCTAAGTATTAAAAAGCTCAAATGTTGTACAGCTCTGTGTTTGCCCACTTTTAGATTTTATGAATCTTTGCTATTAAAACATTCCTAGAATCCAAATGAACAAAGATGATTCTTACTTCATTTTTTTCATTAACAAAGGCATCCATCCTTCTGGTCCCCTATTAAAAAGCCACTGCTCTTGCTTCCATGTAGTCAGTTCAAATAGTCAGGGCCAATTATGTGAAAATTTCATTTAACAATCAGAGCTGATTTGGGCCAGCTGTCCTTTACATACATTTTACAAACCATATGCCCTTATCACAATGAACTTCTCACCACAGATTCTACAAGGACATCATGTTCCAGTTAAAATAAATTTAAGACTTCAATAAAAATGTCATGTGTAAAACAAAGAAAACCAAAACAAAACCCCACCGCAATTTGCTGGTGGCTATAATTCTGGAAAACCATTTTGAAAATTTGAGAGTTTCACCAAAGCCCAGACAGATATTTAGACAAAATTTGGCAATTTTATTCACCATTCAAGAACCTGGAATTATTATTGATTCATTGCATAGTCAGCCAGATATTAAGTTGGATTTTATCTAACTACTGATTCCTTCCCAAGGACCTGGGATAGACAGATATTTTATTATTTTTAATTATTAATATGTAAATAAAGCTGCCAAAGGAGACCCATCTATCTCCATAGGATATCAATGTGCAGCTTGGAAAAAATAGATGAGATCAGGTACTTTTCCTATGTGTCTAGACCAGAGGTGGGCAAACTTTGCAACTTTAAGTCTGAAGGACTTCAGCTCCTAGACTTCTCCAGCCAGCAGAGCTGGCTGGTGAATTCTGGGAGCTGAAGTCCTTCAGACTTAAAGTTGCCCACCCCTGGTCTAGACACTGTGTTAGGATCTAAATAGAGAAAAATGGCTTAAACTTAGTCCAAATAAGAGGGAATGTCTATAGATTTGGAAGCTGTCAGATTCCAGAAATAATCATTAACCATGACTGAATTATTGCATCCTATTCGAAAGTGATGCACCATTTGGAGATTTTCTTGGACTTTCTTTTTCTGCTTGAAGGAAAACCTCAGTGTAACTCTACCTTCTGCACCAGTTGCGACCACTTTTGAACCAGGAAGCCTATTGACAGTTCCTTAAGCAATGGTCACCTCACATTTGGAAGTTGCACTGCATAGGCCCACCCTTGAAGACCTTCTGGTAGCTTCAATTGATCCAGAATGCAACCACATGGGTAGTAGTGAGCTTGGTTTATTTTGTGCACATAAGATTTTTATGGACAAGAGGTGTACTGGGGAGCATTTAGCTTCCAAGCATTGTATCCAAGCAGGATATTGGTTATCACTTTCAGTTACGTATTAAGACATAGGTTTCATGCAATCTGTCCCTTCAGTAATCTCCATGGGGGGGGGGGGGGTTGCTCCAGTCTCTTTATTGAGACAATGCTAATATCTGGAAGATCCAAGTATTTTCAGTGAAGGTCCCTCTCCTCTGTTCTGGAGATGAAGACAACCCTATCCTTGTTTTTACTGCACTGGATCATGCTGCCCTGACTATATAAGAACTGTAGAGATGGAATGGAAGATTACTGCTCCCAAAGGAGCAATGCTGCATGTTTACTGAGGTTATAGATATACTATAATTATATATCTTGTCTATACTATATATAGACAAGTTATAGATTACTATTGAGTTTGGCCAATGTTGATTAAAGTTTTTGTAAGACTCTGGGAGTCAATTCAACACCCAAATAATAATAAAATATGTGCGGTCTATAAGCATAGTGATGGTAATTTGAGGGTAACTTAGATTTGCATGACTTGTCATCATTGGAAGGAAAGAATCCTCTAGCAACGGTTCTCAACCTTTTCTTCATTGTGGGTCCCCTTTTGTGGCCACGGACCATGGCTATGGAACCCCAAAACATAACCCAAGATTTAAATCATACCATTTCTTCAAGCCTTGTAGACCACTGTTGTATTAGATACTCTGCTGGATAATATCAAAGCATTGCCTGAAGTACAAATGGAATATGCAGCAAAATATATTCCCAAATATAAAAGAAGGTATACCAAAAAAAATAGAAAACCCAATTACAGATTCCATAGAAACTTTGGGCAGGATCTGAAAAAATTTGTTCAATCTAGAAAACCAACAAATGATAGTTAGTTGAGCCATTCACAATGTAGGACTGGATTAAAATTCATATAGGTCAGACTGATGAGCAACTGCAGGAAGAATATGGCTTTAATTATTGTACCACTAACTAAATCTCAAGAGAGAAGTTATTTCTCACTCTGCCATGTCAAATATTACATAATTTTCTTTATAAACTAAACAAATTCTAAATGTTATTTGCTCACTCATGTAGGAACATTCACTTGAAATGTTGATAACATTCAGCAGAATGATACACAAAGATTCAGAAAATCCAAAAATCTAAAATACCAGTAATAATTCATGAGAAAAGAACTGCAATTATTTGTGTCTTATAATTCATTCTGCCTAATTGCAATCCAATAAATACTTCATACTGCATATGTTTATTTTTTTTTCCTAATAGCTTTAAGAATTTGTAATTTTTGACTTGGCCAGAAATGGAATTCAGTCAATGTAACTGTGAGTTCTGTAATTTACCCGAGTCTTTGGAGTGGACATCTATATTTATATGCTATTTAAACTCCACCATCTATTTGTAATCTTTCTGGTTGCACTATGATGCACCGTTAGCCCAAATGATGCATCGTAGTGCAAAAAGGCTTGAATCAAAAGTACTTCAAATCTATTAACTTAATGGTACAAAATCTTGAACCCATTACTGCCATTGAAGTACCATCATTACTGTTACTGTAATTGAAATTTCAAGGATCTTCTCATCAGTTGTATTTACAAAGCTCTGGTTGCTGCATCATCATCATCATCATTCATTTAGTTGCGGTCATGTGTTGTGATTTATGATGCTCCCTGCCAGTTTCCCACAAGGAAAGTCAGATAACTCCCATTGCCACTGCCTTTTTGCCCATCCATGTCATTCTATTTCTCTGTTTAGGTAAGGAAATACCTTCGAAAGGATGACCCAATGGATCATAAGTTCTACAAAAAATGTTTGTTCATAAAATTCTGAGTGTACATATTGTAATATTCTATTCCCCAAGGTATTTTTAGTGGCCTTCGTAATCTTAATAATATGAATTAATTACTGTTAATTGAGCTGTTCTGGAATACTGAAGCTGGAAATGGGTCCACAATAAATGCTTTATTTATGGTCATAACCAAGTGAATATTGAAAGCTTCCTCCCTTTATTATGATTAAAGTGGAATTATTTTTTTACAAGCTTAAATGCTTTATTCTGCATTCCTTAAAACAGTACTATGATAGCTATTAGAATAAGGATGACAATATTTTAATCATATACTTTGCTTTTTCTTCATCAGCTTGGGGCAAACAGTGGTGTCCATATCATCATCTTTGATGAAATCGATGCTATCTGCAAACAACGAGGGAGTATGGCAGGCAGCACTGGAGTGCATGACACCGTTGTGAACCAGCTCTTGTCTAAAATTGATGGTGTTGAACAGTTGAACAATATCTTGGTAATCGGTATGCAGTTGCCTTGTTCTCTTGAGTTCTTTTTTTTTTTTTTTTTTATATGTTTTATATGTGTTTTAACATCCCTGTGCGCCGCCCTGGGTCCGTTTGGAGAACGGCGGGGTATAAATTTAATAAAATAAATAAAATAAAAAATAAGGGAGACTTTGCCATATCTTTGACGTATTTGCAGGGAGACATGGATGCAAGATATTTCCGGATGCAGAGAATGAATGTCTCACTCTTCAGAGTCTTGAGACTAAAACAAAAGTTTTAGAGCCTTAGACAAACTTAGATAATTTTTCTTATCTAATATAGGGAAACTATTTATTTATTTTTCTTATTAATATAGCCACCAATGTCACAAGTTAACCTGGACAGCATATAACAAAACTAAAATAATACATTGCGAGCTATTTATATTCACTCTTAAGAATTATTAACCCTTAATTGACTGATTCTTAACTGTTTATACCATCAAAGATATCTTTTGCAGTAAGTTTTTATACTACTATTTTTCAAAGAAGGTTTTAAAATGTAATATTTAAATTAATAATTAAAAGAGATAAAATGGAAAACAGAAAAATGGTATTAAAAAGATGTGATAACTGATTGGAAAAGAAAAAGTGAGAACAAACCCAATAAATAATATTAGTGGAAGAACCAGTTCTTTTACTTTATGTTAGTGGGAGTACAAGGTACTTTCCTTCATTTATTTCTCTCTCTCTCTCTCTCTCTCTCTCTCTCTCTCTCTCTCTCTCTCTCTCTCTCTCTCTCTCTCTCTCTCTCTCTCTCTCCTCTCTCCTCTCTCTCTCTCCCTCCCTCCTTCTTTCTTTCTCTATCATATTGTATCTTATATTTGTTTTCATGCAGATTAGTTTGCATATTAGTAGCAATCCTATCCACATGTTCATTCATTTGAATAGTAAAACCTGAGACAGCAACTCACAGATATCAGATACATCAACATATCTCTGAAGCATAGTTTGGAATCTTGGATATTGCTAGATGTATCACAATTAAAGGCTGTGAACAATCCTTTTTTATTTCCCTCATTTTGTTATCTCTCATATGACTACATAGCTCTCTCTCTCTCTCTCTCTCTCTCTCACACACACACACACACACCTTTTGAGGTCCTTTTGGGATCTCCATATATAAATAAGAGATAGGAACATTATCATGCCTGGTGGGAATGCTATGTTTGATTTATCACTTTTGCTTAATGGAAACATGTAACAGTTAAATGTAACAATTGTTTGCTTGGTACCTAGAAGACTCAAACAGCTAACTTAAGAATTAGGTGTAGTATCTGGACTAATTCTTTTTCAAGCTAGTAGTAATTTATTTTTGATGTCCAGGTATGACCAATAGACCAGACCTGATTGATGAAGCACTCTTACGACCTGGACGACTGGAAGTGAAAATGGAGATTGGTAAATAATCAGGGCAGCAATTACTATCAAAACCTATAAACAAATGGTAGGCATTGAAAAGTTTTGGTAGGAAATAATTTGGTAAATATGGTTCTATGGCCTCAGCCATCTCCATAATTTATATTAACTGTTGAATAAGGAAGATGTGCAGTATGGATTCTCTTGAACATTACACTAACAGAACCATGATACCCATGACTGAAAAATACTCAGAGATTGAACAAAAGACAAAAACAACATTTACTGCAGATCACAAGCCATTATTTTGGTTTCCTGTAAATTGTCTTTCCCTCTATGGGATCATACAGAAATGGTTGAATTTTTATATTAGAAGAATATCAAGCTACAACAAGCCTTGAGCTTGCATTCTTGTGTCTTTTCCGTTTTCAGCAATAGAGAAGGACATTTAATGTTTCTTTCCACATGTTGGCTTGTTCTTATTCCCAAGTTTCCCAAGTTTGTATACTGTAGGTAGTTACAGCTACAGAAGTTTAAGCTATATTCATCTGCAGTTAGATTCATCCGTAGCAAATATGGGGAAGTACAAATGTAATTTGGATAGGAACAGGACGCTCCTAAGGAATATCAGAGAAAAAGACTGGGAAATCCCAAAACACCCCAGGCAATTGCAAGATTTGTTGCTAAGAAAGTTACATGGATGTTTCCATAACTCTCCAATCAGACATTATTTGGGCCTAAATGTAATGAAATGATTCATAAATCTCCACTGTATTATAGTTGAAAATGAGATGCAATCTCTACTTCATTTCCCACTCATTAAAACCAACTCAGGGGACTGGCATTTGGGAAAGAAAGGTTGTTACTTAGCCTGTTACAATATTGCAATCATGGGAGAAAATAGTAACATCCAAAGAGACTTTCCCAACCTGGATTTCTCCAGATGTGTTGGGGACAATTTCTTCTAGAATTCCCCAACTAAGATCTTGACAAGAAATTTTGAAAGTTGCAGACACACTACATCTGAAAAGATCATTGTGAAAAAATGATTTAAAGCAAAATGACAACTTATCTGTTTAGGCTTGCCTGATGAAAAAGGTCGAATGCAGATTCTCAACATCCACACATCAAGGATGCGAACCCACCAACTGCTGGCTGAGGATGTGGATATTACAGAACTGGCTGTGGAGACCAAGAACTTTAGTGGTGCTGAACTTGAGGGTCTGGTTCGGGCAGCCCAGTCCACAGCTATGAACAGGCATATTAAGGTTTGCTCTTCCTTAGCACTACCTAGTCCCTTCAGATGCACTAGATAATGAGCTTGGGCCCTGTCCTCTTGTGCTGCTTCCTCTTTTGTTCTTACAATAATTATTTATTTGTCAGTGCACAACATACGTACAATGCAAATGGTTGAGCTCCCTCACTGCACATCCCCCAACACAATACAACTCACAGTGAAGACAGAAAATCCCTAAACCAATAAATTATATTAATAGACACTATTGCACCACTGTGAATATGTTATACGTTGCACCGATCCTGCAAGTTCATCGTACTATGTACTTATGATATTATTTTGAATTCAGGAATCTGAGATCCCACGGATAAAAACTGTTCTTCAGCCTGTTTATGTGGCTGGCTATGCTTCTATATCTCCTTCTCAATGGTAGGAGGGTAAAAAAGTGCCCTTAGGAGTTTTGCTTAGTTATAAAGAATTTGAGAGTTAACCCTAAAAGGCAGAATAAATCTTTAAATTATGAATATTTGGAGGAAGAAAACTTGACAAGTAAAAAAGGTTTTCAAGGGAGATTTATGTTAGTATTTCGGGGGACTCAAAAAGTTGAAAGTATGCAGTTTGTTCTGCTATAATCTAAAACTAGATAAAATAAATGGCCACCCATTTGTTGTTCAGATGTCTACATCATTTAAACAGTATGATACAAAAGCTACATCTCCTTTCCCTTTCTTAGCTCTTTGACCACCATTGTCCCAAGCTTTTTTTCCTTACCTGCTAATTTCCAGGTATTGAGGCCAGATGTTGGAGGCAGGGTTTATCTTCATTAAATGCTATAACAAACATATACCTGATAGTACTGTAAGATTCTATCATGGAATGTTCTGACTTTGTAATGGACATTTCTAAATGTTTTGGAGCTACTTTAACTTCCATTTTGGAACAACCTGGGATTGGAATGTTTCCTTCATAGAATGAATACCTATTTTCTATTTGGCTGCCTGTTCATATGGATTGGAGTTTTAAGTAAATTCACTGCAAAGTTGTGCCTATGCTCACCTAATGAAATGTTCTTTTGACAAAAAGACGAAACGTATACAAGTGCACAGGCAAAAATCATGCAAATTTGAATATAGAGGCTAAGATTGATACACTTGTAGGATACATGAATAGATTGTATCTTCTTCGTATTATATCAAACATTTGTCTCCTTATTTCTGAGTTTAATCAAACATTGTCCTGGCCTACTACTAGATGTTGAAATAGGATTAGATTTTACACATATAATATCATGAATTACAATATGCACAAAGAGGGTGAACATCTACAACAATTTTATTACTCAGCTCCCAAAGGCCTGATTTCAGGGTGAGATATTCATTGGAGTATTTCTCTTTCCTTTCTTTTCTTTCTCTTGTTTTCTTTTTCTCCTTCATTTTTAGTTGTAAAGGTCACTGGGCTTTTAGCAGGAAATGAGTGATGTCAGATGTGAAATGTCAGGATGAGTAAATTAGAGATTAGCTGAAACAAGCTAAATTAGTTTTTTATATTGGAGAGTGTTGAAATGCTGATTTTTGTTAGCCTGTGACTGTAACAGGTGTTGGGCTTGGAATGCACCCTGGAACACATAGCTCTTAGTGTGTATGCTCTGCAGATGAATTTGGGGAGGGAGGAGACCCTTGTAGCTTATAAAAATGAACCTTAAGGAAAATGCACTTTAAAGATAGTCTAAAATCTGAAGTGGAAGAAAGTTTTTCTATGGCAATTCCATAGAGTGCCAGGTTCCATGGAGCTGATCTATTTTCCCTGGTTCTATCAAGTCACTCCCTTGTTCCCCCAGCTCAGAATTACTTATGAAGCTAGTTAACTTCTGCACACTTCTTTGTCACATTTCTTAATGCAGTGGCTTAATATAAAGAAAGATTTTATGCATTCTCGCATTTATTGACTTAATTTAAGTCCAAATATGCCATACGACAGTATCTTTCCACTATCTGGTTTTGGTCGCCACGATGTAGAAAAGATGTGGAGACTCTGGAAAGAGTGCAGAGAAGAGCAACCAAGATGATTAGGGGACTGGAGACTAAAACATATGAAGAACGGTTGCAGGAACTGGGTATGTCTAGTTTGATGAAGAGAAGGACCAGGGGAGACATGATAGCAGTGTTCCGATATCTCAGAGGGTGCCACAAAGAAGAGGGAGCCAAACTATTCTCCAAGGCACCTGGGGGTAGGACAAGAAGCAATGGGTGGAAACTAATCAAGGAGAGAAGCAACTTAGAACTAAGGAGAAATTTCCTGACAGTTAGAACAATTAACCTCTGGAACAGCTTGCCTCCAGAAGTTGTGAATGCCCCAACCCTGGAAGTCTTTAAGAAGATGTTAGATAGACATTTGTCTGAAATGGTATAAGGTTCCTGCCCACGCAGGGGGTTGGACTAGAAGACCTACAAGATCCCTTCCAACTCTGCTATTGTATTGTATTGTATTGTATTATCTTGGGCCCTTAACAAGGAAGAATTGTAAATCTTCAATAAAGGATCATGTTGTGTAAGGATATCAGAGAGAAAATGCTGGAGATCTTTTTATGCACGTGGAATAGAAAGGTCCGAGTTCAAATCATACATTGTGCTCAACTGTCCTAATTACACAATGTTCAGTAGCAGAGACAGCAGCAATAAGAAGGAATGAATGCATGCATATATACATACTTACTCATTGATTTTTTTTTGAGTAACTAATATTATTTATGCAAGGTGCAGTAAAGAAATAAGAAATAGTACGTCTAATTTATTTGTATAACATAAAGCAGGAGAGGAAAAGGGGAAATAATTAAAACTAATTTATTTCAAATAGTTTTGAATACCATTCCATATCTTTTTGCTCTTACAAACCATTCTTCAGACTCATCAGAAATGTACCAGTTCCTATGCTTATATACTTTAAACTTCTTGTTTCTTTTACTTTCTGCATATACTCATGAACTCTACTCTGATACATTCTGTTTCCAAGAAACTTATTTTTTTTTATATATATATATATATATATATATATATATATATATATATATATATATATATATATATATATATAAAAAAAAATATATATATCTTTTATTTAAAGGGAAACTGAGACTACTTGAGATTTTTCTTGGAAGTTCCATTAGTTGAAGACCTATTCAAAGAGACTTATTGTAGACCTATTTTAATTTATGATTTTGTTGGCTGTCTTATTGATGTGCCATCTTCCATTTTCATTAGGCCAGCACTAAGGTGGAAGTTGATATGGAAAAAGCAGAATCTCTGCAGGTGACAAGGGGAGACTTTTTGGCTTCACTGGAGAATGACATTAAGCCGGTGAGTGTGTCTTTCATTTCTTCTTGTTAATAAACAAAAGAACTAGTTCATGTCATTCCCACTCTTGGAAATGGAGGTAGTTGTTCATTATTTTCTTTACTACATTTGTTTCTTTCCAACCACAGGCATTTGGGACCAATCAGGAAGATTATGCAAGCTATATTATGAATGGCATTATTAAGTGGGGTGACCCTGTCTCTAGGGTGCTGGATGATGGGGAGCTTCTTGTTCAGCAGGCCAAAAATAGTGATCGTACTCCCTTGGTCAGTGTTCTTTTGGAAGGTATGTTACTTGCTCTATAGATGATGGATTAAATTTGGTCTGTTACTAGAAAGAGTGCTGGGCTTGAGAGAGCTTGCTTCTATCTGAAATGATTTGCAATTTCTAAAGGAAGATTATTAGTATCATATTGGATTATAAAAAGGGTTTCTGGTACCCCCGTGAGAAAAAGAGGATGGGTATATTCTTCTCCCTCATAACAACTTACAGAAACTTAATTCAGCATAACCTCAAATCATATTTAGTGTGATATCTGAAATGCTATAACATGGTTTCTAACAGTTAGCAAACTGAAACTGGGAACCATTGAAGTGACTTTCCACATATGATTAGTGCTGCTATCTAATGTTATGGTTAAAATAATACATACTCTCTATCTTGCTTTATCTTCTTAAAACTTCTAAAAGATTTATGTGTTTGAGTGCAAATCATGAAGATAGATGTAGAGCTTAGAACTGGGAAAGAGGTGATCAAAAATAATAATAATAATTGTTTATATCAAAAGCTGCTGAGAGTTTCATCAAAAGCAACAATGAAGCATTGTCCTTGTCTAATTCTGGGAGTAGATTATCCAAAAGGATCATCACCAAGTCTTCATCCAGTTTGTAATAGCATTGCTTAATTAATTAATTTTATCCAGGCAAGCCTGAAACTTCAGTGCTATAAAAACTATCAAGAAAGGAGTCTTTGTATCTAATGATAGTGGGAGATGTTAGTTTCAAACCCCCAATTACAATTTCTGTTGTTTAGATTAATGGAGTTGATAAAATTTTGAGATATTCTATACCAGTGGTTGGCAAACCGCAGCTCGCGAGCCACAAGCGGCTCTTTGGCCCCTCAAGTGCGGCTCTTCCTCCACCCAGCCACGCGCAGATTCTGGGCGCTGCACGCCCACCTCCCTCCCAGCCCCGTGTGGTGGGCAGCCCTGGAAAGTGCACCTCGGTGGCCGTCAGAGGGAGCTGGTGGAGACGTGCCCGGCTGTCCTGCCGTGCGACATCGGACAGCGAGAGCTGTGTGTCACAGGACTCGGGGACAGCAGCAGCAGCAACAGCTGCCTGCAGAGGCCACCGAGACGCGCTTTCCAGGGCTGCCTGCCACACTGGGCTTGGAGGGAGGTGGGTGTGTGGCGGCCGAACGGCCTCGGCAGTGCTTAGGTAGCCACAGCCTCAGGTGGTCCCCCCCACCTGCCCGCCCACTCGCTGCGGGAGGAGGCAGCCGTAGCCTCACCAGCCGACATGCAGGGCTTTCCGCTGTTTCCGGGGCGGGGGGGGGGAGAGAGGGAGGGAGAGACTGACATACACACAGAGAGACAGAGAGAGACAAAGTGGGAGGAAGGAAGAGACAAACAGAGAGAGAGGGAGAGAGGAAATCAGAGAGAGACCGACAGACACACACACACACACATACACACAAACACATATCTACAGAGTGACAGATGGGTGGAGGGAGGAGAGATAGACAGATACAGAGAGAGAGAGAAAAAGAAAAAGAGAGAAAGAGAAACAAAAATAGAAAGAAAAAGAAAGTGGGGGAGAGAGAGAGAAAGAAAGGAAAGAAGGAAGGAAGGAAGGAAGGAAGGAAGGAAAGAAAAGAAAGAAAGAAAGAAAGAAAAAACTTATGACCACAATTGAGCCCAAAATTTTGGTTGCTAAGCAGGACCATCATTAAGTGAGTTTCACCACATTTTTCCAGTTGGCCACGCTCACCCGGTCACATGACCGCTGAGCCACTCTCACAAAACAGGCCACACCTTATGGCTCTCAAAAGAAATTTCAATCGTGGTACTGTTGATATTTGGCTCTATTGACTAATGAGTTTGTCGATCACTGTTCTGTACCATCTCCACTCCTGACCCCACAAATTTAAGAAATTTCAAAATTATTCTGTATATCTTTTGGATAACATCAAGCAGTTAATGATGGTTGATCAATGGGTTGGATATGATAGATAGATAGATAGATAGATAGATAGATAGATAGATAGATAGATAGATAGATAGATAGATAGATAGATAGATAGATAGATAGATAGATAGATAGATAATGATGATAGATAGATAGATAGATAGATAGATAGATAGATAGATAGATGATAGATAGATAGATAGATAGATAGATAGATAGATAGATAGATAGATAGATAGATAGATAGATCACCTATGCTCTATCATAAGAGCCAATGCATCAGGGAGACAAACTTAATGAAGTTCCTAGAGGTTAGCATATGGTTTGGTATTAAAAGTGATTTGTGTCTCAATGAAGATTCTAGATTCATAGCTATTTTAAGAACATGAAAGTTCATGTAAATCTCGGCCAAATGGAGAGACTTTTTCTTCCATGGGTACTCAGTTTTCATGGAAAGACTTTGTCTTTTTATGACTGGCAAGACATGCTATTCCTTTTGTCTATCCCTGGACTATTTTTCGTCAACAGGTCCCCCACATAGTGGGAAAACAGCATTAGCTGCAAAGATTGCAGAGGAATCTAATTTCCCCTTCATCAAGATCTGCTCTCCTGATAAGATGATTGGCTTTTCAGAAACCGCCAAGTGCCAGGCAATTAAGAAGGTATAACTACTAACCTGTCTTATAGCTAATCATTTTTTTCTGATATATTACTAAATCATTTTTCTCTACTGCTCTGTTTAACAGTTTGTTAAATATTTTTACAAATTAGCTATGTAGCTTTCAATTCAAATCAGGATCTAAGAAACACGAGTATGAAAATAATCCTATTGTAGCAAAGGAAAAGATATTCAAAAATCTAAAACAGATATTTATTTATTTATCTATTTACTTACTTGCCACCCATCTTGTTTTGAAGTGACTCTGGGTTGCTTACAGCATTAAAAGATTAAAATCATAAAAGATAAATATTTCTAAGGAAATAAAAATGGAAATTACAATGAAAAATAGAATTATAGTTAAAAGATGGGGAAGGCGGGAGGAAAATGCATGAGGGGGATTGCCTTTTAACTCATCAACCGCCTTCAATGTGATACTTTATTTTTATTTTATTATTTATTAAATTTATACCCCGCCCTTCTCCTTGTTAGGACCCAGGGCGGCGCACAGGCATTATTTAAAAGACACAAAATACAATAAATATCACTTAAAATGTATTAAATTAACAGACCCGTGCTAAAACCCCAATATTAAAACCCATTACCAAATTATAAATTTTCTTAAGAAGTCAGAAACGGGGGGCTATCCTAGGCCGGCTTGTTGGAATAAATACGCCTTAAGACGTTGGCGGAAGAGGCGGAGGTCCGAGATAGTACGAAGGTCGGGGGGTAGGTCATTCCAGAGGGCCGGGGCCGCCACAGAGAAGGCCCTTCCCCTGGGTGTCGCCAACCAGCATTGCCCCGCCGACGGCACCCAGAGAAGGCCCTCTCTGTGGGAGCGGATCGGACGAAGGGATGTATGGGGCAGGAGGCGGTCTCGTACTTCCCTGTTGGAGGAAATTTCCTTGAACTCTCCTACTGCCTTGCCAAAAATATTTGTACCCTGGATTTCCCCCCAAAGAATCACAACTTAGGGATGATTGCAATTATTGCCTTAAAGTGTGCTATGAAATATTAGGTTAGGGATATCAGTATTTCATAGCACAGGGCATTGCTTCGAGCCAATAACTGCAATCAAGTACTTTCTGTAATTCTGAATGAGACTTCTACACTAGCAATTTGAGGAGTGGCCAAATCACCCCAATAGCATTAGCCCGCCCCTCTTGGGCCAGAAGAGGTTTGTACAGATACTGCCAGCCAAGGAATTCCAGAAGGTGGGGCCAGAGATAAGATTATTTTCCACTTTTTCTCAACTCTGTGGAACACTCTACCACTGCAGGTGAAAACTGCACCCATCCTTTTGGCCTTCCAGAAGGATATTACAGTTTGGTTTTGCCAGTTAGTGTGGGGCCCTGAGGGGAGTTCTCACTGCTGGAGATGGCTGACAGAGTAAGAAGACCCTATCCCTATACCAGGGGTCTGCAGAGTTGGCTCTTTTAAGACTGGTGGACTACAACTCCCAGAGTTCCCCAGCCAGCTATGCTGGCTGGGGAACTCTGGGAATTGAAGTCCACCAGTCTTAAAAGAGCCAACTTTGCAGACCCCTGCCCTATACCATCTAGCATTTGATTCCTGGGGTGTCCCGTCCCCCAGTTTAACATTTTTAATTTGCATATTTTTAAAAAATTTAAAAAAAAATTGTTTAAGATCTGTAAGCCACCCAGAGTCACCTTATCAGAGAAATGCATGGGATGTGAATTTAATAAATAAAGAAACAAATGTTTCCCCCAATTTTTTTTGCAAATTTTTAAGTGCAGCAATGCATTCTACAGTCTGAGGCAAAATTATTCATGGAAATACAGTAAGTATTTTTTGATACTTACTGTCAATAACTGCTGGAGGGACTGCATTGACTCTAACCAGAACAAATGTTTTGTGGTGTCTGTTATTTATTAAGGATTATTAATAACTGGCTGGCATGGTGCAAAAGAATATCTAGCTTTGATGCTAAACTGATATCTGGTTGCCATCCTGTGTCATTGACTCTGTCCCTCAGAAATCTTTTTTGCTTGGTCAAATCCCATCCTCATTAGAGAAGCCATAGGTTTCTAGTTTTTCGCTAATGAATATATTTCAGGTAGATTGGAAGTTACCCATGCTAATCAGCCTGTCAGATTAAATATTGGTTTTAGCCAATAATTAAAGATAATCTAGGTATTGCGTCTATACTTGTAATTCCTAGTTCTCATCTGAAAGCTGGACTAGATATACATTTTGGGGATGTATAATCATGATAATCTTAAACATTTGGACTTTTGTATCTGCCTTTCAGAAATGGGGTCTTCCTGCTCAAACAGTCAAACAGTACTTTTTTCTATTCAAATAGCCTGAGTAAATAGTTTGCCTGAAAAATCACTGAAATCCAGGAGTGACTTTTAACCTGTAAGGGATAGCATGATCTCCATGCCATTTTCATTTGTTTTATTATTTAGAAAAATGATGAGAGTCATGCATCAAAAGCAAAGTGTCTCTGGATGTCATTCACTTGAATCAGTTTCAACTTACTTTACTGCAAATTAGGTATTGGGGAGGGGGAGAAGAGAGGGATATCAATTATTTTGCTCATATTTGATGAAAAAGACCCATGTAAACAGAATCTGTCTGAAGTACAAAAGATAGTTAAAATAGTCTCTACAGCTATTCTTTGTGCAAGGAATCTCATTTTTTTAGCTTAATATAAATTGTCTTACTTTATTTTCATAATGTTGTTTAAAGCTGTGCTTCCAACACAGGAGAAAAAAAACATTTTCAGTAGATATTTTGAATTTCATTGTTATTTCCTGGATGTTGCCAGAGTGAATAATGATCATTAAGGTTAGTCACATAGAATAATAAATTTAGGGTATGTAGGATATTAAGCTGAAATGCTAGAGAAGACACAAGAGAAGTTTGGTGGTGTATAATTTTTTCTTAACTTCTAATTTTAGAATATGATTTGTGCAGAAATCAGTTTCTCCCTTCATAGTGTTATAACTTCAGTTAAAGAGCTTTTCTTTTAAAACAAGTTAAACTAAAACACTTGAATTTGGTAGAATTTAAATCTTAAATTCCAAGTGGCAAAGCTTTATTATTATTTTCCTTGAAGGCTCCATTAACAAAATGCTTTGTTGCTTCTTTTTCCTGATGTTTAGATCTTTGATGATGCTTACAAGTCTCAGCTCAGCTGTGTGGTAGTGGACGACATTGAACGGCTTCTTGGTGAGAATGCCTGTAAAGGGAATATCTGTAAAGAACAGATGAGCTTGGAGCAAAACCCCGATTTTTTATGAAATCAAAGGCTCTTGTGCCTGGTGTGCTTGAGCTTGGATACGGACATAGCAATTTGGAGGCAGTTTATGTGGGTGTAGATCAGGGGTTCCCAAACTTGGCAACTTTAAGACTTGTGGACTTCAACTCCCAGAATTCTCCAGCCAGCAGAGCTGGGAGTTGAAGTCCACAAGTCTTAAAGTTGCCAAGTTTGGGAACCCCTGGTGTAGATGATGGAGTTTCATTATTTGGAGGAGAAGGTAACATGACACTAGAAGAAGGAAGGATGGTTGGCCCTGAGATTAAATTGAAGGAGAGTTTTATTTAACTTGCTCTAATTTATCAACTCAAAGGTTTATTGTTATCATAGCTAGTTTCCTAATTGGCATTACTTGATATTAACCACATTTGTGGTAGCACCCAGCAAGGCTCAAATGAAATTGGAGCGCTAGTTACCTTAATACTACCCTTGGAAGAGTATAACTGACCCGACTTCCAAACTTTGAAATGGAACAATGTTTGAACTTGTTGCCACTCTGTATGAAGTTCCTTGAGCTGTGTAAATATGTGCATTATTATTTTGTTATCCTTCAGATTATGTTCCAATCGGGCCACGTTTCTCCAACCTGGTGCTACAGGCCCTTCTGGTGTTATTGAAAAAAGCACCACCTAATGTAAGTATCCTGTCTTGCAACAAGACAACGTATTAGTAAGATAAGCTATATGCTCATCCGAGCCCAAGAGCCTTTAAGGAACAATGAAACAATTTCATATAAAAGAGGTGAAATATTGACAGAGCAGACTTTTTTTCCCCTTTCAAATTAGAAGAGTTTTAAATATATTTTGTGTTGGATGAGAAGTCAATTTGTCTTTCTGCTTTATCTAATTTTATGGATATATATTGAGGAGAAAATTAGCATTTCTGAGTTTGACGTATTAGTGAGGAAAATAATCCAATATATATTATTCTGCATAGTGGCATGCTTGTATAGATATTGCTGTGCATGATAATGTCATTATGAAGCTGTTGTAGAAGGGCTTTCAGACTTTATTTATTAGATTAAAATAGATATCTATGCTATGTATCAATAATTTTGCATGGCCTATAAACAGTAATAAAGTATAAAAACATTGATTTATACTGACATAAAAACTCCTGAAGAACACCACACCATTCACACACAAAAATTAGCTTTTTTAGGCTCTAGACATATACTACCTCAGTACTTATGGGAAAATCCAGGTCTTTAAGGCTTTTTAAAAGACTAGAAGGGTAGGAGCATGCCAAATCTCGGGGAGGAGATAACCACATTTGATTTGAGAATGGGCCCTAACAATTAAAATCTACTCTCTTTTTTTTTTTTTTAGTTTGGAAGATAGCGTCACTACATTTGCATTGAGGATTACCATAAAAACAGTTAATCAGGGAGGCATTCTTGCTGTCTATATACAGTAGTGGTAAAAACCTTTTGGGAAAAGTGTATTTTTATGTCATCACTACCAAACAAGGAGATATTGGTCTCATCACTCCAAATAATACTGTCCCATTGTTCCTCTGTCCAGGTAACATGGGTTTTAGCCATGTTTTAGTCAACTCTTTGTACCATTACTTTAATTTTATTACTTTTTGCAAGCTCACTAAATGAAAGTACACAAAAAAACCCAACCATCTTGACAGCAATCACATAACACACTGATAAATGTCCTCCTCTCATCTTCAGTACATGACATCAATAACTGAATCCTACTGTGATCTGATTGGCTCAGTGCTAAAACAAAATGACACCTGATTGGCTCTTTAAACACTCATGCTCATGGGCTACCATCAGATGCAGTAAAGCTACCTGATATCAACCTAAGCAAGTTGTGATTCCTTTTTCTGGTTGTTTGTCTATAACATTTCACAGAATACAGATAATTGAACAAACTTCATTGCATTACATTCTTGATTAAATTATCTTTCCATTGATATGTAATTTTATGGTACTACTCAAAAAAAGTGGTGCTATTAGCCATCAAACCTTAAAAATACACTTTTCCCAAAACGTTTCCACAATTTTGGCCACTACTGTAGGTAGATCTGTACTTCCTATGTATGTATTTGTGTAGGTGTGGGTGTCTTGTCTGTCTGTCTCAGTCCCTGTTCAGTTGTATCTGACTCTAGGGTGCAGTACTTATCCCTGTTTCTTGGCTGAGGGAGGCAGTGTTGTCTGAAGACATTTTCTGTGGTTATGTGGCCAGTATGGCTATACACCGAAGGCACATGGAATGCTGCTACCTTCCCACCAAAGTGGTACCTATTTATCTACTTGCATTTGCAAGCTTTTGAACTGCTAAGTGGACATTAAGAATGGGAGCTCACCCTGTTGCACAGCACTTGGTTTTTGAAACCAGGTTATCAGCTTTCCACTGTGTGTGTGTGTGTGTGTGTGTGTGTGTGTGTGTGTGTGTACAGACAGACAGACATCATTTAGACATGAACTTCCTTTAGCTTTGTAAAAATCCATCCGGAGAAAGAAAGAAATATCCAGTTCTTTCCCTTCATACAAGAGGTCTATATTCATGTATTCGTATATTCTCTTATACAGATTTTTAAAGCTTTTTAAAATTAATGTAGGTTTTCCAAAAGAAAAGAAAAATAATAATTCCATGTCTCTGAGCTCTCTTATTTTTGTCATGTTTCCATGGGTTTTGCAAAGAGGAGAGATGAGGGGAGAGGATTTTTTTACAAGGACAGAGTTGGGGGGGGGAGGGGAAGGAGAGAGGAAGATTGAAAAGCGCTGGCCCAGCAGGGAGCCAAGCCAGAGAAAAAAGCATTTCTCTGAGAAAGAAGCAGTAACAGCCCAGCAGCCCGAAAGGCTTCCTTCATCTACATGCAGAGTCACACAAGGCATTGGATGCTCTGCTCGGGAACCCCACAGAGGCTTCACATGGGGTTCCCTGCTGGTTCCTATGAAAAAACTAACAATTAGACTTAGAGGGTAAAAGCCCAGTGCAGTATCCCTCTCTTCTACTCTCCCCCCTTTTCCCTCCTCCCCCCTTAAGCTAGATTGACAATTTCGGTAATGTTATGAAAAACCCAGCAAACTGTTTTGGGGATCTTCTGAATGGAGCCTGCTTAAGACACCCACCCTATGTTTGTCCTACAAATTTCCGTGTGTGTGTGAGTGTGTGTGTGTGTGTGTGTGTGTGTGTGTGTACCTACGTACTATGGTACTTAGCTTGACCAAGGTTTTAGCACAACGCAATTATTTTATGAGCCTCACAGATATTTGTACGTACGTACATACATATGTATATATCTATGTAACCTTATTTCTTTACATCATCTTTATGGATATAGATGCCTTAATTCTGCTGTTTTTGAGAAGGATATAGTCCATAATTTGATGGCTTTAATTTTATTATTTTCTGGAACTTGAAAACTCTCAGTGAAACATGGCCAGGGTTTAAACAACAGGGTTTAAATAATGTCAGTGATGCCCATTGCAGACTTTGTAGTAAGCATAGCCAACAATTGGGAAGAATGGTGCTCAACTCTTTGTAGCTTCATTCAATATTTTATTAAAAGCTGATGGACCATGCAATCCATACATGAGGATAGAAATGTAAAAAAGTTTAAAACGTTCAGCTAACATTACTAGAATAATGGGAAAATGTAACCTGTTACTGATTCCCCCCCAGCCCCCACACCCCCAAAGACAATAATCTTGGCATTTGACAAGACAATTTATACTGAATGAAATTTTCTTTTTCCTTCCATAAAAATGACAACCAACCTTAGAAATAAAAATTTGCCATATATGAAAATAATAATAATAATCCTGTTCCTGTTCTCATAGACCTGCCACTGTAGTTGTAGTTGTAGTTGTAGCAGACAGCCTAATAGTCTGGTGCTAGGGAATCCTAAGTAATTTTATTTATTTATTTTATTAAATTTATACCCCGCCCTTCTCCTTGTTAGGACCCAGGGCGGCGCACAGGCATTATTTAAGAACACAAAATACAATAAATATCTATTAAAATGTATTAAATTAATAAACCCGTGCTAAAACCCAATATTAAAACCCTTGCCAATTATAAATTATTTTCTTAAAAAGTCAGAAATGGGGGCTATCCTAGGCCGGCTTGTTGGAATAAATACGTCTTAAGACGTTGGCGGAAGAGGCGGAGGTCCGAGATAGTACGGAGGTCGGGGGGTAGGTCGTTCCAGAGGGCCGGGCCCGCCACAGAGAAGGCCCTTCCCCTGGGTGTCGCCAACCGGCATTGCCCCGTCGACGGCACCCAAAGAAGACCCTCTCTGTGGGAGCGGATCGGACGAAGGGATGTATGGGGCAGGAGGCGGTCTCGTATACAGTAAGATGATTTCTTTCTCCCCACACTGTGTTGGGAAAAAGGCACCTGCTTATGTATGTTTCTAATCTCTTCCACTGCGATTGGAAATACTGTCTCGCACAATGTCATTGCCTCCCCATCAGCAACTTGCTAATTGTGGCAGTGGGTGTGATGTAGCAGATAGCTGGGCTGCATTTCTTTTCTCTTGAGGACAATTTCTTATATAAGCCTCATCAATAGCTTGGCTGGGAAACACTACACTAGTTTCTCTACACTGCAAATACACCTTTGAGATATAAGATCAGTCTCCCATAACAAGTTTAGATTGTAAATTAATAGCCCACCTCATTCTATAAATTGCCTTTTTACATATAAAAAGATTTGATACCTTTGAGGAAGTATTTTTTATTTATTTATTTTATTTTATTAAATTTATACCCCGCCCTTCTCCAAAAAGGGCCCAGGGCGGCGCACAGGAATTTAAAACATACAAATCTGACAAAAATATAAAATTTAAAAGACATATTACATTCCTATCCTGTGCTAAAATTAATTTAAAATCCCCAATTAAAACTGTCTAAAAATAGTCATAGCAGAAGGTTACGCTAGGCCAGCTTGATGAAAAAGGTGGCCCTCTCTGTGGGAGCGGAGCGGACGCAGGGATAATAATAATAATAATAAATTTTATTTCTAACCCGCTCTCTCTCCCCAAAGGGACTCGAGGCGGGGCACAGGTAAATTAAGAACAAATAACATAGAACAAAGTACAAAATTAAAATCACATTAAATCATATCCTGCGCTAAAACAACTATAAAATACCAACTATCCTAAAAAACCACTTAAACTAAAAAACCCATAGAAGAGAGACTACCCTAGGCCGGCCAAGCAGAAAAGATGCGTTTTTAATTTTAGACGGAAGGAGCGGAAGTCCATGGTCGTTCTAATGTCGGGGGGAAGGTCGTTCCAGAGGGCTGGGCCCGCCACAGAGAGAGCTCTTCCCCTGGGTGTCGCCCGCTGACAAAGTCTAGTGGACGGCACCCGGAGAAGCCCCTCTCTGTGGGAGCGAATCGGCTGTGAGGATGTGTGAGGCAGGATCCGATCCCGCAGATAGCTAGGTCCCAAGCCATGGAGCGCTTTAAAGATGATGACTAATACCTTGAAGCGCACCCGGAAGACGACAGGCAGCCAGTGCAGCTCGCGCAAGAGCGGTGTTATGTGGGTAAACCTGGAGGTTCCCATAATTGCTCGCGCGGCTGCGTTCTGGACCATCTGAAGTCTCCGGGTGCACCTCAAGGGGAGCCCCATGTAGAGAGAGTTGCAATAGTCCAGTCGGGATGTCACGAGAGCATGAGTGACTGTGCGAAGGGCGTCCTGATCCAATAGGGGGCGCAACTGGCGTACTAGGCGATCCTGGTAAAACGCCCTCCTAGCCACGGCTGTCACTTGATCTTCCATGGACAGCCGGGCATCTAGGAGGTCACCCAAGTTGCGCGCCCCATCCACAGGGGCAAGATGTTCGCCCCCTATGGCCAGCGATGGGGTCAGCTGGTTGAATCGGGCAGTCGGAAACCACAGCCACTCGGTCTTGGTCGGGTTGAGTCTGAGTCCGTTACTTCCCATCCAGATCCGTACGGCTTCCAGGCACTGGCACATCACCGCTACGGCATCGTTGGGGTGGTTTGGGGTAGATATATACAGCTGAGTGTCATCAGCGTAGAGATGGTACTCTACCCCAAAACCACGGATGATCTCACCCAGCGGCTTCATATATGTGTTGAACAGGAGAGGCGAGAGGACCGACCCCTGAGGCACCCCACATGTGAGGGGTCTCGAGGTCGACCTCTGCTCTCCTGCCAACACAAATTGCGATCGGCCAGAGAGGTAGGAGGAGAACCACCGTAAAACGGTGCCTCCCACCCCCAACCCCCCCAGCCGATGCAATAGGATACCATGGTCGATGGTATCGAAAGCCGCCGAGAGGTCTAATAGGACCAGGATGGAGGAACAACCCCCATCTCTGGCCCTCCAGATGTATGGGGCAGAAGACGGTCTCGCATATAACTAGGTCCCGAGCCATGGAGCGCTTTAAAGATGATCGTCAAAACCTTGAAGCGCACCCGAAAGACCACAGGTAGCCAGTGCAGCTCGCGCAGGAGCGGTGTTATGTGGGAGAATCTAGGGGCTCCCGTAATCACCCGCGCAGCTGCATTCTGGACTAGCTGCAGCTTTCGAGTGCACCTCAAGGGAAGCCCCATGTAGAGAGCATTACAGTAGTCGAGTCGGGATGTCACGAGTGCTTGAGTGACTGTGCGAAGGGCAGCTCGGTCCAGTAAGGGGCGCAATTGGCGTATCAGGCGTACCTGATGAAACGCCCCCCCTGGCCACGGCCGCCACATGGTCCTCCATGGACAGCCGGGAATCCAGGAGGACACCCAAATTGCGCACCCTCTCCATGGGGGACAGTGTTTCGCCCCCAATGGCCAGAGTTGGAGTTATCTGGCTGAACCGGGGTGCCGGAAACTACAGCCACTCAGTCTTGGACGGGTTGAGCTTGAGTTTGTTACTACCCATCCAGATCCGTACGGCCTCCAGACACCGGGACAACACCTCGGCGGCATCGTTGGGGTGGTTTGGGGTGGATATGTATAGCTGAGTATTTATTTTATTTATTTATTTATTCAATTTATACCCCGTCCTTCTCCAAACGGACCCAGGGCGGCGCACAGGAAAATTAAAATACACACAAAACATCATATAAAATTTAAAAAACTAATTCAATAGAACCTGTGCTAAAACCAGATTATCATCAGCGTACAGATGATATCCCACCCCAAAACCACGGATGAGAGGAGAGCGTGATCTGTCCATGACAAGGGTGAGACGGCTAAATCCCCTATTCCCAGATCACTGCTCCACTGTCCCAAGACGATGATCATGTCCAGGGTGTGTCCCCCCCCTCGTGAGTAGGGCCTAAAACTACCTGGGTCAGGTCCATGGCCGTCATGGGGGCCATGAACTCCCGAGCTACTCCAGAGGTTTCGCCTCCTGACGGCAGGTTTAAGTCCCCCATGACCAGCAGTCTGGGGGTCTCAACCGCCGCCTCGGCTATCACCTCCAGGAGCTCGGACAGGGCTGTTGTTACATAGTGGGGAGGCAGGTATACAACTAACACGCCCAACTGCCTCCCTAGGCCCCATTTCACGAGGAGGGACTCACACCCGGTCGTCTGAGGGATCGTGGTCTCCTTCAGCTCAAGACCTTCCCTAACCAAAATCGCCACCCCCCCCACCCCTCCCTAAGTATGTTGTGGGCTTCTTATTGCTCTCTGTGCTTGGAAACAACAAAGCTCAGAGAGCATCAAGGACATCACAGTTCAGCCCTGAGCTACAACGATTCTCTTTCATTGGTAGAAAGTACTTTCTTAGAACTTAGAATTGGTTGATAATCAAAAATGGTGTCCTCATGGCTTCAGAAAAACAGCTCATCTTTTAGTTAAAATGCTTACAAATAGAGATGATTTCCTTCCATACCCTTTATGAATCAGCTACTCTGTTTTGAATCCTGTACATACAAGAGTAACATGTACCATATTCTTCCCCTCTTCAGAAAATGTAGTATCTTAAGACATGTGCAGTTAGAAAATTGAATGAGCCACAAAATTCGAGATGTAATTGTCAGACTGTAATTGTTTACTTTTTTAATATTGAATGCTGATGTGATAGAATCATATTAGGCTTTCTTTGGTGCTAATTTACCTGAATTGGAGAGGGAGAGGTTGTTTGCTCTCCCCCAAGTAACATTAATAATGTTGAATAATTAGAATCTGTTTTATACGCTTTTGCAAGATCCAATAAAACTTTTAAAAATAAGTTCTCAAAATTCTACAGTGAATTGTGTTGGTGAAAGGGGAGAATAAAAATCTTTGTCTATATATTGGCCAATTTTCAGACCAGATTGTTTTCCTACTCTTGAACAATTTGGATAAAACCTGGGGAGTCAAAAATTGCAAAGAATTGCAATTCTTTTTTGGCTTCTTCTATTTGGAAAAATGGCAGTGCCAATCATGGTTTGCTTTTTAAGTGTGATTTTTAAGAAAGGAACTGTTTCACCCAATTTGATGCAATATCTGGAGAGTGAGGAAGTATGGTCCACTGTACTTATTATTGCATTGCACCTGCATTTTTGTTCCTACCCTTCCTTCTAGCATTGAAGATGTGACCTAGGGGATAGTGAAACGTCTGCAGATTCTTGTAGAGAGCTGAGCTTAAAATAAATCTTTATACTCATTTGAACTGCCTGAATCTCCTGATTTTCCCGGCACTTGACATCATCTTGTTTATTAGATTTATATCTTGCCTTTTGTACACACATGTTCAAGGAAAGATAAACAGCATCCTCTCCTGTTTTTCTCCAAAGCAACCATATTGCAAAGCAGGTTGGGCTGAAAAGGAATGACTGGACCAAGGTCATTCAGAGGACTTTTGTAAGTGATGGTGGACCAGAACCTGGTTTCTAGTGTCAGTCCACCCTGGCTGAATGGACTTTGGAGGAACTGCAGTACCTGCCCATTTGAGCTGAAAAATGATATCATTTAATACTTCAGTACTTTAATTGTTTTCCTAGTTTAGATGAAAGATTTGTCTGGAAGTACATTTTTTATGCCGGTGTTTTGATATCCATCTCACCATTTAAACTTCATGACCTTCCAGTTGACAATGTAAAATTATTTCCTGGGTGGGCTCCATCTTTCATCATAATAATTGCTTTATGGCTTTAAAAGCATAGCTTTCTCTACTTCCAGCAGCTGACAAAACTGTTCTCTTTCACATATTTCACCACTTTTTGTGCTTAATCAGATTGATCTCGCCAGAGGTTAGTTCAAGCACTGGGGTGACTCACAAGAATCAGAAGGATAGAAATAAATTTATGGGGAAAACCAACTGCTCCACTAACTGTTAAAAACAGTGGAAAAAATTTTGTGAACAGTATCTACTATAAAATCATTTATTTTGGGAATTTCCCACAGTGTTTTAGATGTTGAGTGCTACAGAAATGTAATTAAATTAATATAGTTTTAAATTATTTATTTTAATAGTTTCAATTGAAGTGTTAATTTTGTTTTAATGGCTTGTTAGTGTCTTTTCAAGCAGTATCTAAGTACTGTTGCATTTTGGGCTACCTTTTCCAGTCTCCTGTTTTAGTCAGCATCTCACCAAGGAGAGACAGAAGTGTTTGGAAATCCAGGCAAGATCAGTGATGAATCTGACAGTTTGATACCTCTCCTTTGCTTGATAGGAACTTTTTCCTTTTTTATACTATACTAGTAACCTAATCCAAGCTATGCTTAACTGAAATATAGAAAGTATAATTTAACAAGAATATAGGGAATTCCCTTAGTATTTTCAGATTTATTGGAAAGAGCATTTAAAGTGGTTTTTTTTTAAAGTTAAAATGCATGGAGTGTAAGGCTAACAAAAACTTACTATCATTGGTAACAAAATGGTATTTCCATGTTTACCTGTTTTTTAAAAAAAAAACAGTATTTGAGAAACCATTGTTTTTAAGCCCTCCTTTGACTTTCCTGGCTTCATGTGACTTGCCTTATATAAAAAAAGTGGTTTGGAGCACTGAACCAGTCCAGCCGGATGAGCTTACTAAGCTTGCCAACTATTGAAAAGGAATGATGAAAGTCAAAGGATTAAATTGTAATTTGAGTTATTTCCAAAAATGTTCAGTTTCATTTACCTTTTACCTTTCCATTTTTTATTAATATTTAGGGTCGCAAGCTCTTGATTGTTGGGACTACTAGTCGCAAAGATGTCCTGCAGGAGATGGAGATGCTGGATGCGTTTAGCACTACTATCCATATTCCCAACATTGCTACTGGTGATCATCTCATGGAAGCCCTGGAGGTGAGGAGATCACTAATGTGCCCTGGAGGAATCTGAAAAAAAGAATCCTATTTCTTCGGAATTCTATACAAATAGAATCTGTGGATCTTTTGAAATTCTTTTCTTATCCTTAGTAGGTAGTCCATACCAAGAAATCTCCTTTATAAGAATGCTGAAGCTACTTCTATTAATATTGGCTATGTTCTGCATCACCCACTACATTGTGAATTAGGGAGTTGTCTGTCTGAGCCACTTCCGAATATTATCTAGCAGTTTTAGATTTCCTCCCTTTTTGCCTAGCCAACAGATCTTGCGTATCTCTGTCAAGGCCATCTTTCTACAACAATATTTAGGAGTGAAAATATAACTTTATCTTGGAAAAACAGAACATTATCTTGGAAAGTAGCAATAAATATTTCTTCTGTCCATGATTATTGAGAAATTATTGCCATCTAAAATACATGAACAGTTACAACCTAAAATGAAAATATTTCCATAGGAAAGATTTACCAGTAGTTGAATTTCCTTGTCTAAAAATGCAACTTAAGACTGCAGATCATTATTTTAAAAGCTCCTATAATGTCCACATTTATTTGTTTAAACAGTGAAACTGCTTCTATGCAGTTTTATATAACTATTCCTTTAGAGGCAAGATTCTAGAAGATTCTTGATACTGAAAATTCTAGAATTAATCAAATTGCATTGTATGTATATTTAAGTTACAGCTGCTATTTTGTAATTAACATCTCTTGAATTGTGTAATTTGCAGTAGAGATAATTACCTATCCCAGGTACTGATGGCTTTATATAAACTTAAATTATTGAAAACAATCTTTGAACTAATGTTTAATTAGATCAACTTATTGCAACATTTACAACTAACGTTAGTATTTCCATTTAAATTAGGATTTCTGTTTATTATATCAGTACTGTAGAGTTCTTAGTAGTTGGATTTACTAATTGCAGTGAAGTGACAGAGTTAAATTTGTTATTAATCCCCATTGATTTTAGAAGTTACTGTGACAGTCTAAGTTGTTCACAACTTGTTAGTTAAAATTAACAACGTTTCAAAAGAGACATTGCTTCCCTTTACGTTATGTAGGAAGGAATCTCTTCTAAATCTTACGGTATCTGTGTTTGTATTATGTCATGTTTATACAAATGCCTGAAATAATCAGAATTAAGGTAAAATAAGGTGAAAATGACAACAGTGCCCATGTCCACACCTCCCTTTTAATTTGATCTGCTTCTGTCTGGAGCAGAAGATTTGAACATCAACTGAAATAATATTTTCTATCTTTAAAGTTGTTAATATAAAAAATCCTGCCAAATTCCATCTACTCCTTTGACTCGGCTTTCCTTATAACTTAGGTAACTTTCTTTTTCTAACTTCTAGCTCCTGAGTGTCTTCAAAGACAAGGAACGCTGCACTATTGCTCAGAACGTCAAAGGGAAGAAGGTCTGGATTGGCATCAAGAAGCTTCTGATGTTAATTGAGATGTCACTGCAGGTAAAATTTATTTATTCAATTTATATCCCGCCCTTCTCCAACAGGACCCAGGCAATATGCTTTTGCCCTTAGATCAAGTCAAGAAAATAAAAGATGTGGCTCTCCAGAACCTCATTGGTTTGCAGTTAAGGATTCCTTATCATTCTTTTGTGTCATCTACAGTTGGCAAGAGCTGAAAAACATATTTGGAAGGTCACATCTGGCCCATCTCTGAATTAGACATATGGGTTGCTTGGCCCTTGGTCAAGCCAGGATATTTAAAAAAGGCACTGGACGTTGGGAAAAATAAAAAGGAAGGCCTAATGTTCTTACTTCTGCTTAGGAATTAATTATGAAATACAATCTCTCATTTCTAAATGTTCAGAGTGGTTGATGTCCCAAACACCTGCATTATGATAGTTCAGTAATCATGAAACAAAATAAAATATGGACTTGGAGACCCGCTTTCAGCTATGTTTTACCAAAGATTAACCCTGTGTTGAAATATTTTGTTTTTCTTCACAAAGTAGAAAGTAACTTGATTACAGTGGGGCAGAAGATAGCAATTTCCACTTAGCAGAGAGGGAACTTCTTTGCATAGACTAGAGAAAAAGACTCTCTTGTAAACATTTTACAACTATTTATTCTCTAACCAGGGGCCCTCCAAATTTAATGGGACTAATTTCCAGATGGTAGGAAACTTCAGTAAATTGTTGCATCTGTCATGCAAAAGGGAAAAATGTGTTTAAATCATTTTCCCTCTCATAAATTAGGAGGCAAAACTTTAGGGATCTAGTGTCTACTAGAGTTTGACATTGATTTTATAATTCACATTTGCTATATAAAACTACAGGTAATTAGAAATTATATATCTGAATCAACATAGTTTTTTAAATTAATTTCATGCCATCTAGATTATTAGTGGCCACCTAAAATAATTCTACACACACAGCTAGTGAATTATTTTGTAAAATGATGGCTTAACAATCTATGCAAAAGAAGCTAGTGAAATCTGATCACCTGCCAAAGGGCATAGTACATGAACCTAGTTAAAGTTTACGTCTCTTAGCTTCGGTTGTGCCAGTCAAATGAAAATGGAGGTCAGATATGCATTAATAACCAGATGCATACGGGCAATTTTATACCTCTCTAGGACTGATGCCTGCTAATCAGCTGGTGTAACTATAAATGAAGACTTTTTACCTCTTTTTCGGACAGCTTTTAAGTATAAGGCAAGAAATATGCAATTCGTCACTGTGTTATAAACGCTTCCCCACTCCCTTCTGAGTGACTTGTTCTTTGCAATTCTGTTGAAACTTGTATGAGGCTTGGGATCTGCTTTGACTGGATGTCACCTGAGGGTACAAAGTCATTTATCTAGATTACTTTTTCCTCTCTTTCCCTTGTCTCTTTATTTTCATAGCTATAGGCAAGAGTCAGTAACTTATTGCTCACACCTATTAAAGTGTAATAGGCAGAGACCTGTACCATTTAACTCTGGCCTGGTGATGTCCAATTTCACTCTTTTTATTGTCTTAAGAAGGTCCCCCTTACTGATCATGCATTTTAGTGCCTGAATTCATATGATTTAATATTCAAGGGAAATTCAAAGGGAAAGAGCTACAGAATGGAATGATGAAGAAAAGATTGTGTTGTGTTCCCTCTTTCCTTTCTAGCTAACAAGGGAATAGGGGCTGAATCATGGAAGACAGTTTATTTGATTTTTTTTTTGTCATTCTATAATTCTTATCCTTTTATTAGACACACTCCTTAGCATTTGAAATTGAATTTGAAATGAGGCAAAAATAGAATAGTAGATCTGCAATCATGAACACAGCATGTTTTTCAGCAGGCTCTTTTGTTTAAGAAAGATCAATGTTCATTTTGTCTTTTGCCAAGGCCAAAAAACATGGGGAGCAAATAGAAGCTGTAGAATTGACACAGCTTCCCAAACCATGGTAGGAACCAGTAGGCATTAACAGGAAGAACTAGCCTGGTGTGTTTATCCTTAATCCTTATTATGCCTTAGTATGTTATATGAACGTGTTCATTGCCTACTGAAATCTATTTTCGCAACTGCAAAGATCTGCATGGTTTAATATTTCAGCATGCAGTTGTTTTTTGTAAATTTTTGGGCTGAATGCAGGAATTACAGAATGGTGATGTATCTGCTTAGTTCTCTTTTTTCTGACAATATTGAATTAGTACTTGATCCTTGGCTGCTTTTGAAGCCAGGCACTGTTACCCAACATCAAATTGGGAATGAGGTGAATAGAAGCAGAAAGGATAGATGCACTGTCTTTGGTTCTTTAGTTTAAAAAAACCCATATTAATGGTGATAAAACTTTTTTTTTGGTCTAGTTGATACTCCCTCTCTTAACTTTCCTTTTGTTCATTGAATTTGTTGTGATTAACTGGAGTGTGTGAGTGTGTGTGTGTATTAACTATGTGTGTTTTGAATACATGTAATTTATGAAGATGGATCCTGAGTACCGTGTGAGAAAATTCCTGGCTCTTCTACGAGAGGAAGGAGCGTAAGTAATAAAATAACTGTTAGGAATGTGCTTACCTAATCTGCATGCATGCTTAAAGAACTATTTATTGCTGGCCAGATAGGGATTTTGTGGGAGTGTGCTTTGTAAATTTTGTTTTATAAAAACATTTGTTGTAATTCATGACAGCTGTTGAACTATTCCACCCCCAAATCAGCCTGTTCCATTGTTTAGGACTTGTCACACTGTTGTGTTGACAGCTGATATTGCTATATAAATGCAAATATGTATTTGTGTATGTATTAAAAGAGATGGAGTTTTTAATCTCTCAAGCATGCCATATAAACCATGCTTTGTGTTTCTCAAAGTCATATGCATAAATATTTCAGGACTGACTTTGATGACTTAGTTATGTTACACACTTTTCCTTGTTTTACAATCCCAACTCACACATTGTTTTATATTCTAGTTCCAGGCCACTTTCTGTCACCAACAGATTCAAACTCAATGCTTCATGCTCAAAAATGTTTCTACCCTAAATTTTCTTCTGGCTTTTACCTTTTCAGATTCTCTGAATATATAAAACTAGCACATCAAGGAGCAAGCAAAGCTAACACTTTGACTCTATGACATGCTGGCTTCCAGTAGAGGGAGTTTTTGGTGAATGGAAATTTACAGTAATGTGTGTTCTCCTTACATGTGTATTTATTTGCCCACATAAAATCATAATCACTCAAAAGATAGTATTAGAGATATTTTTAGATGTTGATACCATTTTTCTTCTAGTTAGATCTATTCAGGTCTAATAGGAAGGATAGTGCATCATTTGGGTTCATGAGTCCATTATGTAATCCTTTCATAACTTCTAGAGCAGGGACTGTGACAGTACATTAAAATGATACTTCATTCATTAGTAAATGAGCTCCATATGATCCTTGTTCAGGTGACCACCTAATGCTGGGATGAAATAGAATCCACTTCTTTAACCAGCATGTTAGGGAAACAGTTTCTAGCTTTGCCATTTTCCCACATCCTGTCTTAATGCAGTCAGAGTACAACCCTCTTTTTTTTGCAGCTATTGAGAATAATATCTGGGGCACAACTGGCCTGTGAATTTGCATGCAGTTCCCCTCTATGGATGACCATCTCTGTGTGCCACCACCCATTCCCCAAGACCTGCCTATCCTTGTGGCTGTTGCACTCTCTCTCTTTGCAGTAGTCCACTGGATTTAGAATGAAGCTTGAACCTTGTTAAAGGCTGGTGACCTGGAAAACAGCCAAGCAGAAGACTGCTTCTCTGGGACCTTCTTCCATGTGGCACATTTGGACAACTGCATAATGCTTGGTTCTCTTCAGAGATTCTCCTCAACTTTTTTTCTTTTGCATGTTAGACACAACTAAGTACTTTACCTTTGTCTTTGATATCCTGGTGTATTGTGACAAATCAAACTTATTCTAGAATAATTGCTTTGGTGTTATGCACCCACTTGATTGATATTGGTGCACAAGCAAAGGAGTGGAAATGCACCATGTACAGACCTACAGACATTAATGTTGAAACTCAGGCATAAAACATGGGAAAATCCCTCCATTCTTAGCTTACATCAATCCAGTGTGAAAGCTGATAACAGTCTGCATGGTTATAAACTCTTGGTGATATTTTTTCCACTCCAATCTTGTTAAATAGATGCTTGTTCTTGTAGGTTTGTTCCACATTGTGGGGTTTCAGACTCCTCTCAAGAAAAAAAATGTATATGTGGTGTAAAGTGCTGCCTCTAGTTTCAGATGAATTAAGATCCAAGGGCTGCTTTCTACGTAGATTTTAGGCAAGATTAACTGCTGGCCTGCAAGCACATATCAGCATTTGCAGTAGCTCAGCTAGTTGAGGTCCAATATCATTTGATCACCAGCTACAGAAGCAGCATCTGAGCATCTGGCATACTTAAACTATGAACAGGCAGCAAGCTGCCCTTGATTGCCATAATATTTTCAGAACATTATTTTGTCTTTTGTCACATTGACCCTTACCTGCTACAATCTGTCTCCTTTACGAAAATGTTGCACAGAATTATTTTTAAGAGATCTGTCAAGTGTGTAGGTGTAAGATGTTGAGCTCACACTGTTATCTTCTTTCCTTCCTCTGCCACTTAGCAAATAGCTTATTGATACTTCAATCACATGTCTAGCAATTAATCTCAGTCACTGTGCTTGCTCTTGTCTGCTGTTGGCCTCATATTTTGTATAATAGAAATTAGGGAAAAGCCTAATTTGCCTTTTCCAGAGCTGTTTTCCTGTGATTTTTGGTGTGCAATGCAATCAGTGAGAGCAATAGGCTGCTATTTAGAATGCTCTATCACTTATTTCTTACCATTCCATCCTTTAGGGGAAGCACACTGACCAACATCCTAAAGAATGTAGTAGCTACTTAAACTGGAGCAAGTTAGCCACCTATTCCTAATACTAATTATAACACGTCTTATCCTTGCCTATCATACTAAGGCGTTTGTTTGCAACACTTGTGAAAGGGAGTTTGCCTAGTAGTATAGGGAGTGATGAACTAGAGCAGGAGTAGGATGCAGGTCTGAGTTTAAGGTCTTCTAAATAGGTAGAAAGGGAAGGAAACTAAATGCACAGCTGTCATTCCCTCTTACAGCGAAGCGTTTATTGGCACAAGCTCTTTTAAGAAAATGTTCATTGCATGGCCCTAAAAAGTAACCCATTCAGTCACAATCAACAAATGGGCTATTCCATTATTGGCATAGTTCCCTTTCCTTGTTTCTCCAAGTTGCTAAATTTAGAAGAATAAAAACAACAGTACTTGACATCTTCCAATTCTGCAAAAGACAGATCTGCAGTATTAGAAACTGTTGCAGGGTACCTGAACTATAATGGATATTTATTTTACTGTGAATTAGCATTGTCTCAGATTTATATTTATTGATTTTTCTGCCATGAACGATAATGTGTGAATGACGGTGGGCATGTAAGACTCCCATGTTTTGTAAGTGATATGGTTAAACTGCTTTTAGGTGGACTTTTCTCCGCTGTTCTCCCAAACCTCTATCCTCCCCCTTCCCCTGTTTCCCTCCATTTTTCACTGAAAGCAAAGCATACATATTGTATTGTCTTGATCAAATAATATAAACATTTTTATTGTGGTTTTTTTTTGTCCAAAGCTATACTGAGAAAGAAAATACAAATAGATATATATATATATTTGTATTATATATATATATATATAAAGATTGATTGTATGTTAAAAAGCAAGATGCAATAAAAAGGCACAGATGTTTAAAATGTATTGATGGTTTCTGAGTTGAAATGACGGGATGAGTAAATTAGTTCTCCTGAAAGTTCTGCAAAAAATGCACATTTCAAAGGAACAAGGTTTCTCCAGCAATCACTGACTATTACATATTAAACGATACATTTAACCTGTGATAGAGTTGGGAAAGAACAAAAAAAAAATTACAAAGTTTAATGTCTGGCCAAAATTGACTGGGCCTCCCTGGACTGGGGGGTATGCTTTCAGGGCTAAGTTTACTGAGATACAAAAGTTAGGGATTAGGGTTAGCTAAGAGCAAACATGAAATGCCTATCTAAAATTTGTGCCAATACTGAAGTCCTGATATCTCTGCTATATATAATTGCTGAAATTCTTAGCATTAAAAGAGAATGGGAAGGCAGTTATGCTTAAATTGCAAAAAAAAATAATGATTGCAATTTCCTTCTGCTGTACTTTGTGGATTCCAACTGCATTTTCTTAGATCTCTTTTTATAACCCAGAAAAACTACAGTATGCTACTTCTTTTTTAGAAATCATAGGCAGCAACGCCTCCTTTACATAATGGTTGATTACGCCCACACCTTCCACAGGAACAGCATGAAAATATTAAAAATATTGTTGAGAACATGAGAACCAAGGAAAAGATGAAATATTTTTCTTCAAATATATCTATATATTTATATAATATATAATCTTAGTTAACTCAAAGGTATATACATTGTATAATAAATAATTATAAAAACAGCATTTTCAGAATAGAACTTAAAAAAAAAAGAATACCCTCTAGAGCTGCTTTGTCCCCTGGTGTTCTCCTAGATGTCTTTGATAGCTCTCATCATCGCTGATCTATTAAAACGAGCTGTTTAAAGATTCTGGGAGTTGTGGTCCAACTCTTTTAAAGGAGCACCAGGTTGTGGGAAATGTCTTCTGCTTAATAAAGAATTTTGGATGCAGCAGGTTGAGGGCAAAGGAAGCAGATAGATTGTGAGGCTTTCTTTCGTATAACTATATACCCTCTTTTAATTCTAGAATATCTACATAGCAAGAAAAAAATATGGCAAAGCCACGGTAGTCTAATAAGGAATATATACTTTTTGAAGTAATTTCCTTACTTTTAAGTCAGTTTTCAATGTGACAGCAAGCATACATTTTAAACGAGGCAAAAAAAATATGGAAAATATTTCCCTTGAAATGTAGCAAGTGCATTTTCAAACCAATTTTCAATGTTTCCTGAATGATGATTAGAACTTATTGGAATGTATATGTCTACTCCTCTTCTCCTACAAATGCTTAAAATTTCTAAGAGGTTTCTTAGACCCATTGAAGTTAGATCATGCAACTGACTGAATTTGGCTGATCTCAAAAAATAAGCAGAATTGGATCTGATTAGTACTTGAATGGGAATTACCAGAAAATACTACTGCTGGAAGTTAAATTTGGAAGTTTAATTTTTTGGGGGAAAGAGCAGTGACAAATTATTTCCCTATTTAATTATTTTTATTTATAGCCCACCAATATTTTTTTTAAATAACTCAAGGTGGCAAACATACCTAGTATTCCTTCCTCCTCAAAGGCTACATTTTAAATTATTCTAAGAGATTAAAAGCAGGCTGAGCTGATCATAGGCTTGTTCCTGCTTTTCTAGTAAAACATATTTCTATTTGAGGATAGAATGTTTTAACTATGCTCAGTGATGTCAAAACTGACTAAAAGTAATTACTCTTCTCAGGGTTTGAATTTTGTTAACTTATTAATTAATATGAGTGTTGGTTAATATTAATTTATCTCCATACTATAAGTTATAAGTGGAATTATTAGAACAAAATATTTTTTTTTGTTATTTTTTTTTTGCAAGCAAAGATCACATTGGACAGAAAGATTCTCTAAGATAGATGTGCAGCAATTTATGCTAATAGCAAAAAAATGGGAAAGTTTTTATTAAGTGGATGATAAGGTTGTAGATATACATTATCTTTCTTTTGGCTGATAGTGGTTAGCTAAACAATATAGTACAGGTAAACACACTGTAGGGAACGGTTTGGCAGATAAAGCCAATTGAGTGAATTTATCAGCATGACATAGCACTACGTAAAATTAGTTATACCATCTTTACCTATAGTGTGTGCTATTTAAAAAATGGGGGGGGGGGAGTTCAGTACTAATCCATTTCAAATTTTTCATTTAGAATTAAATTCTCACATCTCTGGGATACAAAGTGGGACATTTTGAGAAGGCTTAAAAAAACAGCATTATGCACAAGGGGTGTAAATGGCAAATTCCAATGAAGCAAGGATCTATATTTGGACCAGAAGAAAAGAAATTGTAATATGAAGATGTTAATTTCATATCTCAAATATTTTGGAGCACCTTATAAGTATAAACTCTACTCTTGCTAGCAACAATTATCCTCAGCTTTTCCAGTTGAGTTCAAATCATCGATTCAACTTTAGGTAGATTGACTTAGTGGTACCACTGCAGTAATTTGGAAGGAGCCAGAAGCAAAATTATTTGTTTGAGAAAGATCGAAGTAATAGAAAACTTAAAATTATTAAAATTTTGAGGAGAGCATCATTTTAAGAAAAATGTATCCTGAAGTCAGCAGCAGCAACTTAAATCTATTCAGTGGGAAAGGAGGAGTAGTGATAGGAGGAGTAGATACCTTAGCTAATATAGGAAGTCTCATTGTCTCTATGTAAAGAAATTAGAACACCCCAAAACAAGATAGTTAATAGTATCCTGTAGGTATCCAGAAATATGTAGGTCTGAAAATAAAGGTAAAAGGGGAAGAAGTAGCAGCATTGTCTGAGTGTGTTTATTGTTCTCCAGGAACCTTGACATTTTAAATGTCTATGGGGACAAATACTTGGTGCTTGAGTGAGGAGAGAGAGTTGCTCACTTGAATCATTGGAGGGAAGAAGCAAGAATAATTATTAGCTTTGTTGGTTAAAACAGAAGAACATGCCCCAATGGATTGGTTGCCAATCTTAACTCTTTCTTCTATTAATTCAGTCTAACTCAGCATTTTCAAGCAGGTTTAGTTAGAAATTTAGATTTTGAAGAAGGAGCTGGCTGCTGGTATTTCAGAGGCTCACTTTCCCTTCCTCTAGTCCAAGGGTGTCAAATTCGCATTGTCGTGTTGGTGTCACATGACGCATTACGACTTTTACCTTTGCTAAACTGGGCATGGGTGTGGCCATCACATGTTGTATCCGGCCTGACACCCCTGCTCTAGTCTCTATTTATGTGTCCTGGGACTCTAATTGAAAGTGTGGGTATGCATACTGTATATGTTTGTGTATGTTAAACATGATGTGTGTGTTTCTATATGATGGATCATTGTTGGTCAAAAGACTAAAAGTTGTACTAAGCAAAAGCTTGGTCAGTTGAAAAAAAATGTAATGCTGTCACTCTTAACATTGCAGCTCCAAAATCAAAGCTATGTTACAGATTGAAGAAAACATTATAGGGCAGGGTATGAATGTGGAAATGGAGGGAAGATTCACATTAAATTATTCATAAAATAACTGCACTTGATGAAGTGTTTAGGAAGAACTACCTGCTATCATTTGAGTTTGTTCCTTTCACATTTTTTTGTGCCTGGCTCTTCCTCCTCTGCATTTTGAACATCATTTACTACCATGAATAGTTTACAATGAGTGTCTGTCACAGTTGCAACACCTTTATGCCTTTCGTAGGGATTTTTAAACAAATATATTCTCATATGTGCAAAACAAATAACCTTTAAATATTGGGAACATTACCTCAGGAACTTCAGAGCTCATTGTCAGCCGCCATAATGCAACCTGTTCAAGAAGAAATGCAGATGTTGCTAAGTAGGCTATCTGAAGAAGTCTGGTTGGATTGTTTTCAAGGAGGAGTTTATTTCATCATTGCCTGCCTTAGTTGAGAAGGAATCTGGACATGCTATCTTTTTTTTCTTCTCCATTGTCCGGAGTCAGGAACTTTAACTATCATGTTTCCAGGCAGTCAGTCACTTTCTCTTTATCCTCCAGCAATATCATAGAGCTACTTCCAAATTAATAAGCAAATGGTATGAATGATCACAATTTTTTGTTGTGACATGAACTTTCCTAGTTCTTTCCTAATCTAAATTGTGCTTCTCTTATCTCTGAATGGGTTCAGTTTTCTTTAAGTTAGTAGCCTTCACAAGGTGAGCCAGAAGTATGATTCACTTTGGGAGGAACAGGTTAGTCTGTTGATTGACCCTATACTTCCATAGTTGGACTATCTTATTGACCCTTGACTTTTTTTAACAACTTTGCATTCAATCCAATTGTGACCTATTGTGTTAACAACATTTCACACTTTGAATGGAAGCAACATATAGCACTTGCAAGCATATTTGTTCATTCAAATTTTCTCTAATAATCTCTGCTGTGTTGATCCATTTTTCAAAGTCAAAAATTTATATGTTAAAATGCTTAATAAGACAAGCTACGTAGCATAAAATATTGGACAGGTGTTCAAGTTCTTCAGAGAACTTGACTTATTATTTGAGTTTGATTTATGACTTACAAGCTTAATAAGTCTCCACCCTTCTAACTGAAGTCATGAAAGAAATGATTTATAGTCAATTTGCTATTTATATCTCCTCCAAAAATCTGGAAATTGAATAGTGATAGGACCCCAATTTTGATAGCCCTGCCATGTAGAAGAACAGCTTTCTGTGTTGTCCATTTGCTCATAATTCAGTTCCCCCCAACACTGGTGAGTTCCAGACATAAAAGTTCCAGGCAGCAAGAGTACTCGATTGAAATTATGGGCCTTATGGGCAAGCACATCTGAAAGGTGGTAAGGGCTGAGAAAGCTGTTGTATCTGTATTATTGACAATCTAATTAAAACGTGTTTATATCTGGAATGTGTTTTCCTAAATAATTTTTTTTTCAGTACTCACAGAATTATTTCTTTCTGTATTTCATACACCACCTTATTTGTTCTCCCCATATGACTCAGCCTTTTACGTTTTGTTTACTGTTGTGTTGGATGCTATTCTCTGTTCTTAAGAGTTATTCGGATAGTGACATATCCATATTCCAGTGTCTTCTGTCGTCTGCTGAGCAACTATCCTAGGAAGATCACATTTGGGATCCCACTTTGCATACTTGTGTATAAGAAATAGTAGCTAATGCCAAAAACTTTGGGAAGGAAGTCTTCTATAGCCTTAACTTAGGGAAAGTTCTAAATTCATTGCATTAAAATTCATGCAATATTTTATTTAATAATGAGTGCTCTTACAGAGCATTTTGTATTTCCTGAGCATTTCATATAATGATAGCACAGGAATCTTCACAAATGTTTCATGTGTGAGGCATGTCCACACTGCCTGCTATTTGAGATTGCTTAGGATGGAGGTGATCTTCAAACTGACTTTCCCTCTCATACTATTTAGCTACTATTGCAACGACAACAAAATATCTACTTTGCTCTAGGTAGTCCTTTACCCCACACATACCTTTTTTTTATTTGCAGGTATGAACATCATAAACACGAATGCATTCCTGGCAGCTGACATAACAGCACCAGTGGAAGATGCAATGGCATTTCTCTTTCCTTTTCTCTGTCCTAGTGTTATGGCCACGACCACAGCAGAGCAAATCACACCCATCAATCCCATGTGAGGTCACATTGCACATCCTGTCCCTTGTACCAAATGACCCAGTCTCGGGGTTGGGTTCACAAAAATTGGGTGAGTTCTCATAATAGACCAAGTCACGCTCGGTTGGTGGCTTAAAGAGGGCATACTTGGCACGCAGTGTCTCCACCCAACCACGGGATTCCCGATGCTTCTCTACCACCATCTCCGAAGCACTGTCATACTTGTCCTTCAAGTAGTCACCAATGGCCCGGAAGTCTGGCTGGGCCCACCAGCATGTTTTAACCTCACAGCTGCCAGACAAGCCATGGCATTTGCATTTTAAATGCATGTGATCCAAGATAGTCTGTGCAAAAGAAAACAAAAAAAATCAGGCAAGTCAAGCGTTTAGGATTTCCTCTATGCAATTTTCATTAGAACAATTTTGTCCTTACAGCCTTTTGACCTGCTACTAAAAAGACAAACACATCTGTCCTCTGTTCTAGAGCAGTAACTTTAGTTTGACCAATGACAGTTAATTAAGTTAGGGCAGGGGTCTGCAAAGTTGGCTCTTTTAAAGACTGGTGGACTACAACTCCCAGAGTTCCCCAGCCAGCTATGCAGACCCCTGAGTTAGGGCATTGCACTCTTCAAAATTATTTCTTCTTAAGCAGAACTGTGTTATTTTAAGAATTTATAATGAATTGGGATAGCATGAATTTAGGAACATAATAAAAAAAAATGTGGTGTTCTCCAACTGCATGCTATCTAAAAGTGTTAAAACTTGAATCATCATCAGACAGCATGGCTGTATTGACAAGGGGTGATGAAAATTGTAGTCACTACAATCTGCCTGGAGAATGATGCAGGAATCATTCTCTTATCATGCTAGTTTAAGCCAGGGGTGTCCAAACTTGGGAACGTTAAGACTTCTGGGAGTTGAAGTCCTCTTAAAAGTTCCTAAGTTTGGACACCCCTGGTTGCCTCAGGAATTTTGCATAAGCCAAGTGTAATTGATCTCTTTAACTGGCTGAGTCATCAAATACACACCTATCTATTTTCTTTTTCCTAATCTCCAGATAATGCTACTTCTTAGAAAGCACACAGTTGCTCTCAGGGCAGAGGGTTTTGTATGTTTTTCCTCTGTTTCTTGATGGGTCATGAGCTATGGTGACAAGGGGAAGAAGATGATTGAATGGCAGGCCTTCAGTGACTGTAGCTGATAAGGAGGAAAGAGGGAGAAGTTTCTATCTGTCCATTGAATGAAGCCATCAAGAGTTTTTTAGTCTGTATCAGAGGGCTGCTGAGATTTGGACTCTTGTGCTGGCCAACTTTCCAGCAGCGAATCCCCAGGAATGAAGGGCAAAAATGATTTATTGCCCATTCTTTTTCAGAAGAATATAAAGAGGGGAGCCACTCACTGTTCTTCCAGCTTCGTTATTGTGCCTGTTCATGGCAGAACGAGCATCTGGACGGTTTTCTCGGGCATCTGCAAATTCTCGTGAGACAAGTACCCCAAAGTCAGCATCTTCGCTGCAGCCTCCCCATTTCCATCCTTCACCAGGTGGCCCCTTATGGTGTGAGTCACAGCCACAAATAGTGGAAGTACCTTCAGCACATGAGCGTGTGACGGCAAATGCTACACCAGCAGAGGCAATGGCATGCACAAAAGCTGATTCTCGTGTGGCTGCAAAAGAGGGTGAAAAGACCCAATTTATTTAGTTACACTCAATGATCAAAACTATTCCATGGTATAACAAAAATGTGGGAATATGAACAATTAAAAGCTAAAGTAATTCAATTGGTAACTACATAGCACCAGAAATCCTAGGTTAATTCCAGCATTACACTGAAGTGATCCTCACATTCTATGAACAGAATTTAGCAATTGTCTTGCTGATTTCAGACATGAAAATATTTTTTTTCCTAGGCCAGTTGAAGCTCTTAAGTAGCAAAGATGTTATTAGAACAGAGCAGAAGGATAGTATGTGGGACAATGCAGCAAAACATGAGAAAGTTATTTAGCTGCTCTCTCCAGAATGACATAGGAAATATCTGACCTCTACAATTGTGGCTGGCATAGTGTAAAGATGATCCAGTGAATATGTTCCGCGCAAAACAGACTTATAATTGGTTACAATAAACAATCTCCTGCAAATAATTAGATCAATCATGTACATTTACAGCATTAAATGTGTGTGTACATGTGCACACCCATGTGCATGCCTGCCCTTCCTTTCTATTTTCGGCTGGTTTTGTAGTTTCATTAATTTTAATAAAATACCAGCTGAGTTGCTTTGATACACTGCATTAAGCCATAAATCGGGAAAAGCACCCCTTTTAAAAGAGGAAGAGAAGAAAAAGGAGAAGACGCGGACTATCATTCTGCCCATTCTGACTTGGTTTTGAAGAGTCTTCTGGACCTTTGAGGTTAGTTTTTAAAATAAGTGTTGAAAAATTGCATTTATAATTTAAATAATTGTTCCCAGAAAACGTTTGAACAGGACAGTAAGTAATGCAGCCTTGTCAAGGGGAGGCTCCAGTGAGGTAAATGGTTCTTCTGTCTCTGAAAAGGAAGAGTAATGGGAGAATGCGACTGCTTTTCATCAGGCAGAGCTCTAGGATTCGCAGTTTGGGAATGAACCAGAGTAACTGGATCTGGGATGCTATCTTCAGAGTGGGAATCCAGGGGGTAATTTAAAACTGTCCTGGAGCCTGTGTATATAGAAGGATCAGCCCCCATCCCACTGCCCCCTCCTCTCAATTATACCCTGGAATTCTCCCATAGATGGGAAGAGGGGGCTGGGGGTGGCTGGGAGAGGTTTCCCAGTGATACAACTGAAGTTCTCAGAGGCATCAAGGGGGCAAGGGGGGAGCAGAGCTTGGGTGGATTAGGGACTCTTGACAGAGCTTCACTGTCATGGCCTCCTATCCAGACCCTGTTACCTGCTGGGACACTCGATTTGCCATTGTTTGTGGAGTGTCACACTGTATTACCCACATAATGTGGAATGTTTCCGCCAGGCGCGGTGGTGCCCATGCTGGCATTCTCTGCGGCCACCCCTTGGCAACGGGGCCTGTACTCACCCTGCCCTGCCATCCCCCTGAGAGCCCACCAGTCAGGCTCGGAAATCTCTATTGAGTCCTCTAATGCTGTTTCTCCCCTCCTGAGCTCTAAGTGGCCAAAGGGCGTGTGAATGGTGCAGGGTTGTGAAGCAGTTCGAGGCCAGGAATGATATCCCTTGCTCTGGTGCACAGTGGGGATTGCAGCTTAGCTCTTTTCTCTTGCCCATAAGCTCATTTTCTCTCCCTCCCCACCGACTGTGCTGCCTTGAAATCTCTGCCATTTAGATCCCAGCTCCTCTTTAAATGCAAATTTGTCATCTGTGTCACAGCTGAAAAACACTGCTGGGTTATCACAATGCTGTAGGCCATTTGCAGCCTGCAAAGCCAAGCAGTCTCTCTTCTTTTCTCAAAACATAGAGGCCCTCGAGATACAGGTTTTGTTGTACTTATTTGTTCCACAGAAATGTGGGCAGGCTCCTTTCCTCAATTTGCTATGGAATTCTAAAACAATTATCTGTAAAAATAGGTTACACATTTTAACCTCCCTGCATACCATGTGACCCAAGTATTGTTGTTTTTTCCACACACCCCACCCACACCTCAACCCTTTCACCTGTCTTTTTACTTTCTTAGGCTGAGCATTTTCTGAGGAGAGAATCCTGTGTAGGGCTCACATATTTGCCGGTTGCCCTATACCAGTGGTGGGCAAACTTATTAGTCAAGAGAGCCAAATATCAACAGTACCACGATTTAAATTTCTTTTGAGAGCCAAAAGGCGTGGCCTGTTTTGTGGGAGTGGCTCAGTGGTCATGTGACCAGGTGGGCGTGGCCAACTTGAAAAATGTGGTGAAACTCACTTAACGACGGTCCTGCTTAGCAACCAAAATTCTTTCTTTCTTTCTTTCTTTCTTTCTTTCTTTCTTTCTTTCTTTCTTTCTTTCTTTCTTTCTTTCTTTCTTTCTTTCTTTCTTTCTCTCTCTCTCTCCTACTTTCTTTTTCTTTCTATTTTTCTTTCTCTTTTTGTCTCTCTCTGTGTCTCTCTTTATCTGTCTCTCTCTCCTCCCTCCACCCATCTGTCATTCTGCGTGTGTGTGTGTGTGTGTGTGTGATTCCCTCTCTCCCTCCCTCTCTCTCTGTGTCTCTCTCTCTTTATCTGTCTCTCTCTCCTCCCTCCACCCATCTGTCATTCTGCGTGTGTGTGTGTGTGTGTGTGTGTGTGTGATTCCCTCTCTCCCTCCCTCTCTCTCTGTGTCTCTCTTTATCTGTCTCTCTCTCCTCCCTCCACCCATCTGTCATTCTGCGTGTGTGTGTGTGTGTGTGTGTGTGTGTGATTCCCTCTCTCCCTCCCTCTCTGTGTCTCTCTCTTTATCTGTCTCTCTCTCCTCCCTCCACCCATCTGTCATTCTGCGTGTGTGTGTGTGTGTGTGTGATTCCCTCTCCCTCCCTCTCTCTCTGTCTCTCTCTCTTTATCTGTCTCTCTCTCATCCCTCCACCCATCTGTCATTCTGCGTGTGTGTGTGTGTGTGTGTGTGTGTGTGATTCCCTCTCTCCCTCCCTCTCTCCCTCCCTCCCCCCCCCCCCCAAGCAGTGGAAAGCCTGGCACGCCGGCCGGGGAGGCTGCCTTTTCCCTCAGCGAGCGGGCGGGGGGAGCACCCGAGGCCGCGGCCACCCAAGCACCGCGGAGGCTGTCAGGGCACCGCACGCACGCACACCTCCGTCCAGCTGCACGCGGCGGCCAGCCCTGGAAAACACGGCTCGGCGGCCTCTGCAGGCGGCTGTTGCTGCTGCTGCCCCCCCGAGCCCTGCGACATGCAGCTCCTGCAGTCCGAGCGCATCGGGCAGGACAGCCGGCCAAGTTTCCACAAGGTCCCTCTTTGGCCCATCGGGGGCGGCTCTTCCTCTCTCTCTTCCTCCCCCCCTCCCCCGCCCGGAGGCAGCGGAGAGCCCCGCATGTTGGCTGCTGGTGCTTCGGCTGCCTCCCCCTGTAGCGGGCGGGTGGAGCCACGCTCGCCTGCGCTGGGACGGCTCCCTGGGTCTCCCGCCTGCGCTGGGACGGCTCCCTGGGTCTCTCGCCTGCGCTGGGACGGCTCCCTGGGTCTCCCGCCTGCGCTGGGACGGCTCCCTGGGTCTCCCGCCTGCGCTGGGACGGCTCCCTGGGTCTCCCGCCTGTGCTGGGACGGCTCCCTGGGTCTCCCGCCTGCGCTGGGACGGCTCCCTGGGTCTCTCGCCTGCGCTGGGACGGCTCCCTGGGTCTCCCGCCTGCGCTGGGACGGCTCCCTGGGTCTCTCGCCTGCGCTGGGATGGCTCCCTGGGTCTCCCGCCTGCGCTGGGACAGCTCCCTGGGTCTCCCGCCAGGGAGGCGGGAGCACGACGCCCAGACAGCTCCAGTGAAGCCGCAGCCCCGGGCGTCCCCCCCCCGCCCGTTCGCTCGCGGGGGGGTGGAGGGAGAGAGGAAGAGCCACACCCGAGGGGCCAAAGAGCCGCTCGTGGCTCGCGAGCCGCGGTTTGCCGACCACTGCCCTATACAAAACAAATAATCATACAGTGGAAAAAAAGTCACATGTGCATTCAAGGATTTGTGCTATTTAGTTATTTATATCAACATAACTTTATTGCACAGAGAAACATATGCATATCAATCTGCACCTCCACGCTAAAGTAAATTTACCCTTTTAGTGAAAAGCAAGTCATCCAAACAGGAAGTTCTTAAGATGCCAATCGGTTTATCGGTATACTAAGCAGGCTGCATTGCTTAGCCTTTTTTTTTTTTCTGGATTCAAAGCACAGAACAATTCTTGCTGCATTGCTAGATTTCCAGATCAGATGGATGCTTGTCTTAATGAAAAGAGCGTAACTAAATTGGAACTCCTTATTCATTCAGTCAAAACAAAAAAAGTAACATATGTCTATTAATTATAGCTAATTTACTAACTCGGATCTTGTAAGTAGCAACATTCATGTAATGATGTTATACATAATAGTTTCTGGATGTGATTCTGTAGAGGTCCTGCTTTTTAATGTTTGAAATGATGGTCCTCACAGTCATTTTGGTGTAGTGGTTAAGGCATTGGCCTAAAAACCAGGAGATGGTGGATTTTAGTCCCATTTTAGGCACAAAGCCAGCTGGTGATATTAGGCCAGTCACTCACTCTTCATCTAGGAAGGAAGAAATGGCAAGCCAATTTTTAAAAAAGCTTACCAAGAAAATTTCCCTAAGTAGTCACCAGAAGTCAAAATACTGACTTGGAGGTGTGTTTCTGTGCAAAAACAGGTAAATCATTTAATATTGCTTCTGAAAAATCTGTAAGTACTTAGTGCTTACATGATTTTGCCAAAAAACTAGTATGGATATGTTTATTTAGTGATTGACAGTTAGGATATATTTCATTCAAAATAGTAGTGCTACTTTTGTATAGGATTATTTCTTTTTTAATATGAAAGATATATGCCCATTTTTCCTTCTCTTTACATGTAAAGAAAATTTAAAATGAGTTGTATTTACCATGCAAAAACATGGCATTTCTGCAGCCCTTCTGTTTCACTTGATTTGGATTTACTACATGAAATAATTATAGAACTAAAATTATTATTTATGTTTATTAATTAATAGCAGTTCAAAGAAGAAACAAAGAATCACATATTTAAAATTGGAGTTCCAACCAGGAACCTAAGAATTATACAAATAACATCATAAAATGTAATGTGTGCTCATTCAAAGTATTTTTTTTAAATTCACAATTGATAAAGCCAAAATATTTAGTTGTCATAAACATTTGCTTTATTATAAACTTTGCTTAATTTACCTATTTCTCTCATCGGATATCTATAGTTTACATTCTTCTAATTCTTTTTGCTCTATTTTCTACATCCACTTCTTCAAGGTATTGCCATATCTATAAAAATTATTGCTTTTTTCCCATTGCTTTATATATAGTGCATTATAGTGTTCTAAATGGTGATCAGTTTCTCTTTGAAAATCCCACATTTTTAAAGCACCCTTTCCATTATTTCTTTTCAGTTGTCTGAAGAAAATATATTCAGTAAACTCAGAAATTTTAATAAAAATAATAAAGCCTCATTCTTTGGGCCTTGCAATTCCTAATCATTTTCTTTGGACTGCTGGTATACAATTGAAGTGCAATTACATTCTCACAAAATGCTCAGTTCTTACAAGTAAAACTATTTCATTTTAAGCTATCTCAGTTACTTCCCAGTTGGGATGTAGATTAGAGCAGGGGTCTCCAACCTTTGCAACTTTAAGTCTGAAGGACTTCAGCTCCCAGAATTCTCCAGCCAGCTTTGCTGGCTGGAGAACTCTGAGAGCTGAAGTCCTTCAGACTTAAAGTTGCAAAGGTTGGAGACCCCTGGATTAGAGAACATTGGAGGAAACAAGAGGGAAAAGAAACCTTGGAGTTATGACTTGCACTTGCTTTGAGAGACTTTGGTTATGGTTTACTCAGTAACTGAATAATAGACTTCACTTTCTCCCTATGAAAATATATTTGGGAATATCTTACCATCCTCTTAATAATTACTTCCCTGATACACGTTTCCTTTAATTTGCTACAGTATGGAACTGAATTCACATGAAGCATTAGAATTCAGTTTATAGAATTCATATTAAGACTTTAATATGACCTAAGCATGCACACATGCAACTATTTTAAAAGAGTCCGAATTCATAAATTACACTATGTCATAACAATGTTTTGGTTTTAGTATATTCTGTATTAAACCATTTGTGGTTTACAAGCCAATATTTATGATGTAGCATGCAGAATTAATTAAAATCACAATGACTTATTCAACTAGGGGTAAGGAAGTCAACTATGGCTAATCACAATATGTGAGTATTGGGTTTTTTTTCTTCTTATCCTCATCTAACCATTTTTTGCTCTGATGAAATTGATTCTCCCAATGTCAGAGCCTTTCCCAGTCCTGACCCCACAACATTCCTAATACTTAAGAGAACACAGAAACTAATATTCCAGCATGTAAAACATGTTGTCTAATGTCCATCCCTCTTCCCCCCACCCCCAGCATACCATGTGTTATACCTTTATCTAGAACAGGCCCAAAAATAGCCAAGCTGTCATCAATAGTGGTGCAATTCCAACGTCTCCCCCGGAACTGATGTTGGCACTCTTGAATTCCCAACTTCACACCTTCAGCCACACTAGGCATGATCTCAATGTAGTTTCGGCAGAAGCGAAGCTGCTTAGGCACTAAGCCAGGAATTGAACCACAGAGAATTGGCTGGGAGCCCAGGGATGTATATTGCTGGCCTAATGCAAGGGACCTGCATGGAGAGAATAGATACAGTCTATAGCTGAAAGTGTACTGGGCCTCCAACCTGTCAATTTCCACCAACTTATGTTTGTCCAAAGTGAATCTCACATAATAATTAATCCCTTGAAAGATACAATGATTACTACATCTTCTTCTAATTAATCTCAGAAATGATTGATTTATCTGTAGCGTAGCTATGTTAGTCGAATGCTTCCTTCAACTATTTCTACTCAAGATTTGTTAGACTTATTTTTGTGTAATATTGAAACATTCTAGCATAGAATCGGTAATTTACATACTGTTCCAGGATAGCTTGTTTAAAATATCTCAGTTGTCTTTTCACTTTCTTTTCCAAATGAGCAATATTTTTTCTGCAATAAGGAAGTAGACAATATGTGGTTTTCAATATACTGTTGAAAGCAGCTCCTATCATTCCTTACCGTTGGTTATAATAATAATAATAATAATTTAATTTGTAAACCGCTCTCTCTCCCCGAAGGGACTCGAGGCGGTGCACAGGGAATTAAAGATACACATATATAAAATCAACAGACATTGTAATACAAATTTAAAATGAATTAAACCTAGACCCTGCGCTAAAATCCCCGACTATCTAAAAACTAATACCCCTAAAAAATCCCTAATAAAACAATTTGAATATTCAGCTTGAGGTAAATGGGTCGATTAAGCCAAGCCGTCCAGACAGAAGAAGTGAGTTTTTAGTTTTTGACGGAAGGAGCGGAGGTCCATAGTTGTTCTAATTTCAGGGGGAAGGTCGTTCCAGAGGGTCAGGCCCGCCACAGAGAAGGCCCTTCCCCTGGGCGTCGCCCGCTGGCATAGCCTAGTGGACAGCACCCGGAGAAGTCCCTCTCTGTGGGAGCGAATCGGCCGAAGGGATGTATGGGGCAGGATGCGAATTCAACAACCTATGGATTACATTGATTGTCTTTGCAAACATAACCCATTGAAGGTAGGCAGATAATTAATAGATTAATTAATAATTTATTCTGCTGAAAATGTTTTTTTCCTGATTTTTTTAAAAAATGAATAAAATTATGAAAGGCAGGAAAGGAGAAATAGGAACTGATCTAGTTGATTGGAAACAAGCAATAAGAAATTAAATAAAATGAGACAAAATAAATTTGGAAAATAAAATTAAAGAGGTAATGATAGATACCATAGAAGAGTCAGAAAAACATTTATAATATTCATATTCAGAGTTAGGAAAAAAAATTTAACTGCATAAACTGTGTATGATTTGGTTTGTATTGTTGAATGTTCAATACCTTTCTCATTTGAATAAATCCAGACAGGAAATCAGGATATTTTAACACAAAAATGCCAGAAAAATTACCTTATGTTAAATCCCAAGCCATGCTTCTGTTAATATGTTTGAAACAGATTCTGGGCAAAAGTTCCCGTTTAATTTTATATCACTTACTTATAATTATTCAACCCACATTGGCTAAATGTGTTGGGAATTGAAAATATTCCAATTTGGCTGGGATAAAATTTATATCTGATGCCAATGCTATGCCTCCTGAACTTCACAGTCAGATAAGCATTAATTCTGCATAAGTGGTTCATGCTAAAAATAATTATATAAATTATCAAAACTCTATTACAGCATGGTATAAAGTTCAAAGTGCTCTCTCTCTCTTAGACATCTTAAATTCCATCATTCAAAATATTTCTGTTAAAACCTTGAGGCACCCTTTCTGAAGAATTATAAAATGTTACTTTTGAATGAGATAACAGTTATCTCTTCTTTGATTTATGGTTTGCCCATTAATGAATATAATTTTATTTGTTAGATTTATATTCTGCCTCTTCCCCAGGAGCAAAATGTGTCTTATCTAAGAATCTCCTTTCATTTTATTCCTATCACAAAGATTCTGCAAGGTGGATTGGGCCGAGACTGAGTGAGGTCCCAGGGCTAAAGGGAGACTTTTACCAGCCCTAATCCAACACTGTAATCACGTCTCATTGGTTCTCAAGGGGTAATATTAACACCGCTAAATTATCTTTTTAGCCTTACTACAAAATCAATATATTAATCTGCTGATCTTTGGGACTTATTTAATTTACTTAAATTTGCTTATTTGCAAAGATGTAGGCAGAAAATATTAGAATTACACATTCATTTCATAGAATATGATGGCAAAGCTCAGGAAGTATGGGTGGTACTTTAGAAAATCTGCTTGTGAAGCCAGAGGATTCCCCTCTCCCCACCAATCCTCTAGAATGCACCTGGGGCCTTGAAATTCATATTCTTCACCTCCTTTTCTGCAGCCAGAATATAGGCTACAAATACTCCTTTTTCCCTGTGGAAATATTCTTTCCCCCTACACATACAGGTGGTCCTTGACTTATGGCCACAATTGAGTCCATTTCTATTGATAAGCAAAACAATTTTACGACCATTCTTGCAGCAGTTGTTAAGTGAATCACTGCAGCTGTTAAATTAGTAACATGTCTGTTAAGTGAGTTTGGCTTCGCCATTGACTTTGCTTGTCAGAAGGTCGCAAAAAGTGATCAGATGATCCTGGGACACTACAACCATCATAAATATTAATCATTTAGCAAGTGTGTGAATTTTGTTGACATGAACATTGGAAGGCTGCAACTGACATAATTATAAAAAATGATGATACGTCGAGGTAATAAAATTAGTCTGCAGGTACTAAACCCCAGAAATCCAGATTCAGCACTTTTTCTTTTGTTGTTTTGTTTCAAACTGTCACTAAATGAGCTGTTGTAAGTTGAGGACTACCTGTACTATACATTTTTATTAATCTTTAAAGGCCCCAGTGTATGTTGATGGCATAAATTCTTAAGCTTAGTAAGGTGCTGCTTTCCTAACTACATGGCTGGTAGATTCATAGTAACAAACCTGCTGTACTAGGGTGTTCTTTGGAGCACAATGTATATTGTGTTTAAATATTTGAGAAAGTCATTTTGTTAGTTGTTTAAAAAGGATGAATGTTTATAACTTCGTGCAAAGGGAGCTATCCAAGAAAAAGTGCTGAATCTGAATTTCTGGGGTTTAGTACCTGCAGACTAATTTTATTACCCCGATGTGCTGCACAGTCTGACCTAGCAAAGCCTTTGTGACATGATCAATTTAATTCCATCAACTCTGTTTTCTGATTCAATCTTTCCTACCCAGATGATATGATATGTGATGAATTGCAATTTGTGTCCAAATCTGGTCAACATAGATTTTTTAGATCTGTCATCCATACCCCGAAAGCATTAGGCAACAACTGCATAACAAATGGATGGAGTGCTGAGAAGGGTGCGTCTAACCCCATTATCTTAAATTCAGATACAGAACAATAGGAAAAATAGTGAGAGAAATATTTTTTTAAAAAGAAAATTAATAATCTAACCACCTACATTTGGAGAGAAACATGTAATCTTGTTTGCAGGTGGAAGACTAAAATATCATAAGCCTGATTTATATTGAGAAACATTAATCACTCCCCAATAAAGAAAAGATAGAAATCTAGCTGTTGACAAGCATTTGTTTTTCCAAATGTTATCAAATAAGTTGGATGCAGTTGGGTTTGTGGTAATCAAAGAGGTGCAATTGTTTGAGGGCTCTTGGACAATTTGAAAGGTTGACCCCTTGTCCTCAATGCTTGCTGCTAGTAGGGAGGGTCTTGCTTATTCACTAAAGGGCTCTCCACATAAGCATGGCCAATCATAAAATACCCATTTAGCAGAGAGCATTGGGGATATTGATCGTTAGCCAACATCATAACTCTTTCATTGCCTAAGAATGGGGTCCAAAGGCATTTTTAGAAAACAAAGTGCTAGAAAATAACAGTTTACCTTTCAGCCAATCTTCAAGTAGCACCTTTCTATTATTTTTTTCCTATTCAAAGAGTCTATCCAAAATTAAAAATCAATTATTAGCAAACCAAAAGCCCAAAGAGTGTTATGAAGTGCCTATTAAAAACATATTAATTATTTCTATCTTACACTTCTACTCAAAAAGACATTTTATTGGGAAAGAGGGTTTTTGGGAGCTATTTCCAGGCAGTCCTGACAAGTAACCAAAATCATAATTACTAATACTTACCTTTATTGTAAGGTTGCAGTAACAGAACCATGCAAGTCTGAAAGCCCTTCTCCCCTTCCTTGCCTTAATTCCAGAGAACTAGAAAGAGTCCCTTCTGAGATGCTTTTTCTGCCCCCATTTCTTCTGTGGGCTGAGATATTTCTTGTCTGGCCACTGCCGAGTCTGTAACTCCTTTTCCTTCTGTCTCCTAACATAACTTTCACAGCCCATTACAGCAGGTCATTCCCCATTTGCTACATAAATATAAAATGAATTGTCCCGTTTCATTTTCATGTTTTACATGCCAGTACTATCACCTGAGAACCAATACGACATCGTTTATTGTCCTTTGACCAGAATCAGTAATGTAGAATTAATGGCTTAGCTTCACAGCTTCTTGCCTGGATCACTAGTTCTCAGCATGTTCCACAGGATTACTACTGGGGGGGGGGGGGGGATGGAAAAACTGCATCCTGCAGCTTCTTGAAGGAAAGGATGGATGCAGTCATGATAAATTATCCACTCCATTCACTTGTACTGCTGGTTCTGAACTGCTTTTGCTCCTTGCTTCCTTTCGAGGTAAATACATGTATACAGCTACAAACAGGCAAAGCACTCCACCCTCCATAATCCACAAAGTTTCCAACAAAGAAAGAGAAAAACTAAGAACTCAGACAGAGACACACCACATTAAAGAGTCCCAGGAACTCACGAGAGCTAGTTTGGTATAGTGGTTGAGGCAACAGGATAGAAACCAGTAGACTAATCCCGCCTTAGGTGTGAGAACCAGCTGGGTGGCTTTGCGCCAGTCACTTGCTCTCAGCCAAATTCACAAGATTGTAATTGTGGAGAAAATAGGAAGAAGAAGAGTCATTATCTATGTTTGCCACTTGAGTTATTTATAAAAACAATAAAAGTGAGACATAAATAAATTCATATTAGTCTATGGAAGCCATATGTCAGAAGGAATTTGATAGCTCCTTTCAGATTAAATGTTTTATTAGCATAATTTTGTGAACTATAATTCAGACCATCAGATGCATGTGTAGTCTGAAAGGTTATAACATATTCCTGATTTTCAGTAAACAAACAGGCATTTCATTTCAATACACAAAGATTTCTCCAATTCCTAGCAAATACTTGAGCAAAAAACATATCACACAAAAAATAGAAAACAGATGGCTCAGATATCCCAAAGTTGATTGAATATTTGGAGTAGTATGGCTAGCAATATTATGGGTGTCTGAAAAACAAGTTAGGAACAGGCCAAACAAATATTGTTGACTTGATTATATGGATGATATAGCTGATCATGGCTAAGATATTATCTGTTTTACCAAGCCACAGTAGGTTCACATACTACAGAGAAAAAAGGCTTAATATAATATGGGAGTAGAATTATTGATTGCATTGAAATAAAATGGTAAAGATATTTGCTGATTGTTGTGGTTTTTTTTGGTAAAACAAATTACAAGCACATGGATTACAATGTAGGCAAAATGATCTGATTCACCCATAGCTTTTACTCCAAAGCAATGAAACTACAACATAATTTTACCTGATGAGTTATTAGATCATGTATTTGTATGCAGATGTAACCTAGCCAAAACAGAACAGAGCAGGAATAACTCTCAGAATAATCATATAATCATAATAATGATACCAACAAGAGAAGGTAGTAAAAAAGATGAGAAGGATAATGGTAATACAGCTATACTAAATGGATAGATATAAATATACTTAGGCATAAGACAGTACTGTGGGAATTAGGTATTCAGCAGAGTGATGGCACAAGGGAAAAAAATGTCTCCATGCCTGCTTGTAATGTGGATAATGCCAAGGTTATTCCTTTTGGAGCTGAAAAATTAATTAAACTAATTATAGTAGCTTCCAAACTTCCTTCATGTGCAGCTTTTTTCCTTTTGCTCTCAAATGAGCGTGGATCACATCAGCTGCTATCCTGCTTACCTTCTCTCTTTTAGCTTAATTCCTCCAACTGATATGTTTATGTTGAGTTATTCATATCACAATCACATGTAACCACATTTTCAGTCCAGAGGGAAGTCAACATTGGCAACTAGCCCTAAAGTATTAAAATCAAGTGCCTGTCTGTCTAAATATACAAATGGCTTATATAAGTAAAACAACCATAGCAAAACAGTACGTAGCAATCTTCACTATAAACCAAGTTAAAACTTGTAAAATGGGACACTGTAAACTTGCAAAGCATGCAAAATATCAAAATTTGAACCCCCATGTTTGAAAAAAAATATGAAATAAAATATTAATATAGATGTTGTTTGTATAAGCTTAAGAGTGTGACTTAAGATGCTTTAAAAAGCTCTAGGGTGCTTTTCTCGCTCTTTTCCAGAATCTAATATATTCACACACATCATTTTGCCTTTGAAACATTACATAATATTTGAGGACTATTTTCTAAGATCTCTAAAATTAATTTCAGGATTGGCTTAGGTGGAATGAATGGAAATTCTGTTTCCATCATTTTACTCATCACTTGATGCTCGGTATATGCATGCAGTATGTACACTTTCATTTAATCAGAGTGCAAAAGGAATCAGATTACACTTTCATAATCAGAATAATAGTTTTCTTTGTGTCGATTTGTGTAAATATCCATCAGTAATGTGCATAAAAAAGAGTAGCTAAAAACTGGAAGAAACTCCATATGTGGAAAGATCAAGAGGAAGTCCACAACGGTTAAAATAATGTAGCTGTGCTGCTCCAGAAATAAGACCAAGGAGCTTTCATGGAACCTGAACATTACTGGAGAAATAGAAAAGTTGGGAATTTCTTTAGCATTCCCACTTGAATGCAGGGGAGTGTCAACAAATGCCATTGTCTGAACTTTATCATAAAAGCAAGCAGGACAGAACAAGAGGAGTGTCCAACAGCCTCAGATGTCTTAAGGACTTTCCAAAGCTTCTTTTCCTTGTGATCCTTTCTTTTCTCTCAGCTGAGAGCGCTCCTTATCTAAAGGGCAACCACAGGGGTTGATGGCATCCTTAACCCTAGTGGGCCGTTTCCTTGGCTACCTCATTAGAAGATGCTTAAATCCTCTTGTCCCTATAATGGGAGTTTTCTACTATAGACCTCCACAATGGAATCAGCCCACCATGTAAGCAACACAAAATCACCCACAACTGTACATTCAAAAGGTACCCTGGAGCATCTATGACAATTTGTGGAAACAAGCTCCATCAACCCAATAGAATTTGTCTCTTGAGTAAGGTCAGTCTGAGTTAGGCCACCACTAATCATCTTTCCCAGCTCATCCAACCATATTGAAAAGAAAACCCAAAATGCTACACGTTGCCCATAAATGCCTTTTCGGGGTATTCACCAGCATATTTATTTATTTATTTTATTTATTTATTGGACTTCTAGACCGCCCCCTCTCCCCGGAGGGACTCGGGGCGGTGTACAGGTAGAAATTAAAACCATTACAATCAATAATACATAAAACTAAAATCGAATTAAATAATCCCCTGTACAAATTTATAAAAATTAAAAACTTAATCTTAAAACCAAATCACAACATTTAAAAATACAGACTGAGGTGGGAAAGCTGGAATTAGCATAAAAGGAATTGACTTCTCATTTGGGAGATGTATGTATGTACAATGGAGAGTAGCGCAGAGGTAGGGACCCACTTTTCTGTTACACGTTGCATTCACTTGAAGGTAATCTAGTAATGCCAGTAAGTGGGTGCACAGCAAAAATGTGGCTAGAGATGGCATCCCCTCAGTCTTTCTTCCTTTCCTCCAATGGAGTATGTGGTGGGCAGGATTGTTTGCAGGTTGTGGCAAAAAAAATGAAGATGGAGCCCTAGATGGTGCAATTGAAGCTCTATGGCACACATAAAAATGGCTGTAGCTTTGATTGTGATTGCCATTTTCATTTAAAAAAAACACCCATGTCCTGTAGAAATACCTATTGACTAAAAATCAGTTAACATAGATAGACACTTCTTAATATAAGATTCTTAAAATCCAGCACTTCTTAAAGTAAATTGATTCTTCAGCCTAGATCTGAAAATTAGTTAATGAACTAAACTGGTCTTAACTGAACCCTAACAAACACTATTAGCATTGTTCCATGAAACCATCTTCATTGGGTTTTAGATTTTTAAAGTAGCATTACTGGGAAAATATGTTCCTGGATGATCAAATCAAATTTTCTGAGCTGAAGAAGCTTCTTGGATGAGACGTCAAACATCTTCAAATAAAACCAGAAATTCCAGTTGTCTCTTGAAAAAAGCACCTTTGGGACAACCATGATCTGGATGACTGAGAATCTTCTTAGACATTTCCAGTGGATATTTTCTCCAAGATATTTTCTACAATAAATATGCTTCAAATTTTGAAAATGCTCAGGAGAGGACATCAGGTCAGGACTGAATCTTCTATGAGCATGTAAGATTCTTCTCTGTGTGGGAAGAGCTGTGGCCAATCCTCTCTGTCTTTGCTTTGGGAATAGCATCACCTGTTTGCTTTCCTGAACTCTTGACAAGCTCTCTGCCCCAGGGAGGTGATTAGCCTGAGATAATTCTTCTTTAGCAGGCTGCTTGCTTTGTTGTTATTAACTCTGGAGGGAACCTGACTTGAGGGCAAGCAATGACTTATTTTTAGCACCCAGGCAACGCCAGCTAAGTTGTTGGCACCAGTTCCGCTACAAGCTTCCTGCCAAAGAGAGATGACAAGTTAGGTCACCAAGTGTCCTCTCCACCCTATTGAAATGAATGGCTGACATGAAGTTGGAACATTCTTGTTTGACTATTCGAAGGCTACAGTAAACTTTAAAGCCAGAAATGGTGCTAATGATGTTTCTGTATTTAGACAAGGAAAACCAAATGCACTGGTATCAAAGGTGGTATCTGGCTCAATAGTAGTAAATGCACAAGGGATCTTGTAGTCCTAGTTGACAATTACTTAAATATGAGCCAGCAGTATGCCGCAGCTGCCAAAAAACCCAATACAGTTCTGAGGTGCATTAACAGAGGGATAGAATCAAGATTATGCGAAATGAGGTTGAAGGTTCATTCTCTGAGCTTGTGTATTGGTTACTGAACATTTTGTTAGCAAGCTAGGTAACATCTTCAATGTAATTTAGGAGTTGTCAATATCAGTGTTCTGCTGTTTATCACACAGAAGGTGTTATTTATTCTGTAATGAAACATTCAGAAACCAACCCACAAGCTCGGAGAATGAACCTTCATCCTCATCTTAAATCTGAGCTACAGATATTCGCCACTATTGCAAATCATGTGAAGTCTCAGTATCATTTTATAATGACCTGGTAAGACCACACTTGGACTATTGCATCCAGTTTTGGTCACCACAATATAAAAAAGACGTTGAGATTCTAAAAGAGGATTGGCAAACTCGCGGCCCCTGTGCTGGATGCGTCACACGCTAGTCACCCCCACACCCAGTTTAGCGAAGGGGGGAAATAGTGATATGTCATGTGATGTCATGATGATGCAGGTTTGACACCTCTACTCTAGAAAGAATGCAGGGAACAACAAAAATGATTGTGGGACTGGAGGCTAAAACATGGAGAATGACTGCAGGAATTGAGTATGTTTAGTTTAATAAAAAGAAAGACCATGGGTGATATGATAGGAGTGTTTCAATATCTAATGGGATTCCATAAAGAAAGGGGTGTGTGTGTCAACCTATTCTCAAAAGCACCTTAAGGCAGAACAAGAAGCAATAGATGGAAAGCAATCAAAGAGAGAAGTAACGAAGGAGAGATTTCCTGACAGTTATAACAATCAATCAGTGCAACTATTTGCCTCCAGAAGTTGTGGGCACTCCAACACTGGAAATTTTTAAGAAGAGATTGGACAACCATTTGCCTGAAATGTTATAAGGGTTCCTGCTTAAGCACAGGATTGTACAAGAAGACCTCCAAGATCCCTTCCAACTATCCTATAAATACGGTAAGTACACACAAATATTAGGCAAACTCACTAAGCTAAAACCAATCAAAATATATTTGAAATTAATAAAATATGTGAACCCATTCACATTACTCTGCTCAGGAGTTGTATAATACACGTACTCCAATAACTAGTTTGGAATGAAGGAATGCCAGTTCTTTATTAGATTATTCAGAATCAGCATTCTTGGTTGAATAAAGATCTGACACCAAAGAGCACCCATGAGAATACACTGTGAATGGAAGATTCCAACCTGCACACATAACTATGACAAAATGGCATGCCAGTCATCATTGAGATTTGAGACTATCAGCTTGTTTTAAAATATACAGTAATTTAAAAAACAAACCAATAGTGCCTATGAGATCTGGAAAATTCTGGGCATGTTATTTTTATTTGTGTTCCCATGCCATATAAAAGAACAACGATAAAGGGATTGCTTTATAGGTTAATTCTACTTTACTCAGACTTATTATTTCACTTGATATAGGGCAGCCTCAAATCATAAAACCCTATTAAATTCATATATTGCATTATTGTTGGTTAAACAAGCCAAAACTGGCTGGTTTCATTATACAAAGTAAACCATATATCAATGATTGGCTTCAAACATCTTGCTAAGCCCAAACCAGACAATTCTGGCTTAGAACAGTATGTGAACTCAGCCATCATCTTTATTGTCTCACATTAAAAGTAGAAGTGAAATCTCCTCCACGAAATTAATGAGAAGCATATAACATATATCAGTCTATAACCTTGGCCTTGGATCCCAAGTAAAGAAAGTTATAGAAAGAAAGAAATTCTAATTCCTTCTCTCCCCTCTCACCAACACCCCTCCTAATCTGTGCCAAAGGGTCAAGTGTATTGAAGGTGGGTGTCAACTATACAGACTCCAAGGATGTTACCAGAGGGAAATATTCATCTCCTCTACAGTAAACATTAGAGACTACAAGTATGAGTTGTTCCTCCCTCCTCCAGTAATCTTTCTTGCCTGACTTTATTTTGTAAAGGAGACCATCAATGTCCAAGGAGGCTGAAGGGAAGGAAAATACAGCTGTTCCCCAATCTCTTTAATTTATTATATTGTGGGATGAGTGTCCTTGAATTTAATGCTTGGTTTCTTCAGAATCAGATTTTTTCTCTCTCCTTATTTTCATTACTTACAACCTGTTATCTTATCTTGCGCTAACTTTGATATGAATGAGTTGTAATAGCTTAAGCTTCGTTCTTTTCTTTCTAATCAAAGCTTAAATTTTAATCAGTAAGTAGCCCTGTGCCTAGTATACCTCACAAAAAGATAGAAGGCTCATGATGGACTGAATAATAAATTGTCCAGCTGTTTTTTTTAGTGATTTGTGCAAAACTATGTTTATTTCAATTGGTTACATGAGCTCAGATAATTAGGTAGGCTAAAGCATGATTATTCATGATTAATAATATCTTGGCTATATCCTTTAACTCTTCCAGTGAGTTCAGGTTTATCAGTTCAACATCTGAACTAAGTGAAAATCGATTCTATATAATACAAAGCCAATTTCTGTAACCATAATAGGTTAAATAAACTGAATGCTCTTTACACAAAGCTGTAAACCATACCCTACAAACAATGACTGTTCATACAGCACACTAAATGAAAACCAAGCAGTTGCATAATTAACACTAGCCAAAGGTAGTATCAACGGTAATAAAAACCTTGAAATGGGTGCTGGTTTGTTTAGAGAGATTATTTTTTTTCAATGTTTCTCTACTTTTTTTCCCTTATATATTAGATTTCAAATGATATATGAAGTTTATTGGTTTTGTTTGATTATCTCAGCACTTGGAAAGCTTTTGTAAATAAAAGTAAAAAAATAAAACAATACACTATTGCAAAAGTATCACGTTAAATAACAACAATTTACTTTTAATCAGTTTATTTGCTTGTGATTTTAACTGCTAATCTGTCTGTTTTCCTAAATAATTCATGTTACTAAATCTGAATCAAAGGAGATGCTGAAATGGAAAAGATTCCTCACCCCCACCCCCATGTCTAGAAAAGAATTCCTTAGTCTGAGAAGTCTAAACCCCACCAAGCACCTAGGACGCCAACTCTTTGTTTTAATAATAATCTTGATGGCCGATTTAGAAATAACAGGACGAGTTTTAAAAGTGTTTCATTATTTTCCTACTCTTGAGTGTTGGCTCTCCTAATCGGCTTTAATGTTAAGAGTACATTAACGCTTCCTCCCCTGTCGTGGCCCAAAGAAAGGAGAGGAGGGGAAGGGGAACAGGTTTAAACATTTTTCAGAAGCCTTGTCATCTTTTATCAGATCCGCCTGGAGCTTTTATGTCGGGAGCCCTGTTCCCTTACTGTACATTAGCAGCTGCATTCCAGAAAGTTGGGTCAATTCCCTTCGCACCTTCCGGCCGCCCGGAGCAGCTTCCCAGGTTCATCTGCCGTGCTTCACTCTTCCCTCGCGACTGGCCAGCGGCCCTTCTCTCCAAGCCGGCCTGTTTTCCTAATTTCCAGCACACGCGTTTCTTACTTCACAGGGAGCAAATGACCCCGAGTGTCGGCAAAAACAGTTATCACATTCGAACCCGATTTAAAAATAAACAAATCTGCAGGGATGGTGCAATCGTGTAGAATTCAACCACCATTCCCACTGAGATCGATCGATCCATCTGAACTCACATAAAGGTGTAGAAGACCGTAGACGGACAGCCGTCCAAGAAGTGTTCATAGTATTTTCGAAATCGCGCAACCTGATAATACGGTAAAATCTAGAATTTGTTATAATAGACTCATATTTTAGAGTGGGCGGGAATCCATAATTTAAAAACTAACACGTTTGTCAGTTGGCCTCTGAACCTTTTTAAATGTACCTGAACAGACAGAACAAGAGTCGGGAGTAAATTTTAATTATCTCTAATTCCACGGAGAACTAACAGTTTCCAAAGAAATAACGAGGCGAGTTATAGTTGGTTCTCTGCTGCTGTAGAGGAGAACCTTTCACTCCTAGAAATGGACAGTTGATCAGAATTCCAGAAAAAAATACTTTGTAAATCTTCCTTTTCAGCCGATTTGAGTATGAATAAAATTCAGATACTGGGTTGTCCATTTCCCCCAGCCTTTTATATTTAAATAAATCTGACTGTCAGCTTGTTTTATATGACTTTTAACATCTAGCTGCCTTTTTATACTAATTATAATTTATTCCATATTTGTTTTGTATGTGGTATAAATTGCATCAGAAATGTTTATCCAAAGGTGGTGTTACAATATCTGTGACAAGGGCTGTTTTAAATTTGTCCCTAATACCCCGAAGTAAGATTGAGGTAAATTTTATTTCTTGAATTGTGATGGAAGCATGAAAGAGAAATTACCCAAAACTTATCCAATTGTGCCTTAAGTCAAGAACATACCTGACTCTATGACAGTGTGTCGTGGCATCCAAGATTTTAATTTAAAAACTTCTGATCACAGGAGCCTAAACTGAATGATTTTTTTTAAAAATCTGAAATTAAAAATGTGCATCTTGAGAACAAACATACATGGGCATTAAGCACGCCTGTAACTACTCCTTTTTAAACCAAACCAAATAATAAATGCTAGCCAGGAAATCCATCTCATGAGAAAAACCCTTTTTGTGGAAGACAAAAGCCAAATGGAAATGTCATATTTGAATTCAAAATGTTATGAAGACATAATTTAAGCAATTTTATGTAAACTAGTTACATGTAGATAACTAAACAAATAATAAGCAGTCTTAAACATTTTATGCTGTACTATTCATGTAAATACATACATTTCTGTCATATGAAATGTTAGAAACATGGTAATTATTAATACAGTATTGGCAATTTCTAAGGTTTTAGCTGGCCTAATGAAAAGTTTCAGAAATGTTTTAAAAAACAAAGGAATGAGATATCCATTCCTTACACAGTAAATATCTAGGGAATACATAAGGAAACTATGGAGAATAATGGAATAAATGTTCTTTGCAATTTATTGATTCTAGAATTTTGCCAAATGCCTTACTCTTGAAATCTTACAGCAGAATTTCCAACTCATTTCATTTATTCACTTAAGTGGGATAAATGTTTAAATATGAAAAGGCTGAAAGAAGACAAAGGTTACAAAAAGGAGGGGAGAGTTAGTTTAATAGGTGAGATAGAATAATACCTTTGAGAATGTGCAAATGCTTGGCTCCTATCTTTGAAAAACTTCTATATTTTTCACAGAATCACCGGACAGAGGTCATATGGATTATTCTGTTTATGCAACCCTTTCTTTAAAGTGAGGCCATGGAGGTGTACATAATGCAGTATTTATCAACCTATTTCTAAGTATCTAATTATAGCATTATTTATCAATATCCAGCAGGGATAATGCCTTGTGGGCTGAGAATGATGGCTATTGTAATTCAGCATATCTAGAAAAGGTCAGCTTGGGAAAGGACACTCTAATAGTGGGTTTCTGTAAATTGGTGAGTTCATCAGGATCAACCTTTAGTTAAGGTGAATGTTCTACTGTCAAGATTCCGCTTTGGAATATGAGCTTTGTCCAATTTAATCATCTCTGCACTTTCTTTCTTGCTTGCTTGATAGATCTAATTTCCAAATTCATTTGCACCATCTGGAGTTTAAATGTTATTGATACTGATTTTGGATATGCATAGACATAATTATGGCTCATCTCACTGGTTAGACTCAATTGTTGTTTACCTATTGGCTGGCATCCAATGTACCAATGGGCTTTTGGCAATATCAATTGTCAATTAATATCTGAAGCCAGCAGGCAAAATGTTAAAGATGAAATTCAGCTGTTAAAAGTATTGCCTTCCCAACCACCAAGATGGCATGGTGTCACATTTGACAGGCAGGGAAAAGTCTGATTTTAGTAGAGTTCAAGTGAAAATATCTAAGTATACTAGAGTTCAGAATTAGTAATTAATAAAGAATTTGTATGGTACCATTTATATAACTTTCTGGGGCCAAATCAAACTACATTATAGCTTCTTGTAATGACTTAGCACAATAAGTAAATCCAAACTGTGTACTTTCTTCTGTCACCAAGGAGCTGGTAAGGTCTTCTTACTGCAGTCCATTCCCCCCCACTCAAGAGTGCCAATGAAGTTAACAATAATTCCCAAAGCCCTCTACAATTCCTATGGCAATCCTGTATTTTGGATGACCTTACCTCCTTGGTTTCAAGGATGCTTTCTAAAGAAGACCAAGTGTTGAATTATAAACTGAGGAATGTTCAGTAGGATTGTGTAGGTGGTCCAGGGCATTCTGTTATTCTTCCTCCATTCAACCCCTGGTTATATTAGTCCTGGACTACATCACTTTGAAGAGGCAAATCCAACTTCAGGTCCATCACAGCTCTAAAAAGAAAGCAGCCCTCTGCAGGGACCAGAGCCCAGGCTGTAAAGATTATTGCACCTTCTTTTTTGTGGTTTTTTTAAAACATATATTTCAGCATTCTCAGAAGCTTTTCAAACTGTATAAAATTCAGTGAAACACACACCCATACACACACACACAGAGTTCCAAAGCATGACTTACAAAGAAAAACAAATCACAGTAGATTTTCTCCTTTTAAAAAAAGTCATTGTGTTTGATACAATTCTAAATTTTGACTTTTCCCATTTCTTTGGCCCCCTTTTAATCAAGTAAGAATGCTACCACCTGTCCTAATGATCAAGTTTCTCTCCCTATTTTCTTGAATTATAAAATCTTTTTTCTATATGGTATGAACCTGATTATACAAAAAGCAAACAATGTAAAGATAATTCAGTTGAAAATCAAGCAGGTTTTGGAGAAACTAGCATCTGAATTCAACTACAGCAACCTCTCTTTCTCTTGTCAATTAAAAACAACAACAAAGCATATACAAGGGATGTATTTTAAAGGTCAGCCAGAGGTCATTGTTTTTTAGATTTCCAAAAGTGGTCCTGGAAAATTGAAGATCATATTGGAGTAGTACTTTTCCACAAGAGTGAATAATTACTAAGGTGGGGTCAAATATAGAAATCTAAGCCAACATTTCCATTTGCATCCTAATTTATGGGACACAATTTAAGTCCTGTATATGGCAGCACTTTTAGTCTTGGATCTAAGAATTGACCGAAGATGTTTTTCAAAAGGCAACTGGACTTTCTTTGTTTTCTCCTTGAAGACATTTTGCTTCTCTTCCAAGAAGATTCTTCAGTTCTTTCAGCTTCTTGGATGAGAAGCAAAACGTCTTCAAAGGAAAGCCAGTTGCCTTTTGAAAAGAACCTTTGGGAAAACCCTGGATAACTGAGAATCTCCACAGACATTTAAGAGTTGACTTCTATGCTAGCCATTGACTTCTCCATATGTCCAGGAAAAATCTGTCATACCTAATATCTGCTTGGGTCAAAGATGGACATGTCACTCTTATCCAGTTATCCACTTATGTTCTTCTAATATATGACATATAACAACGTACACAGCTGTCATCACAACCTGAGATGATGGGCTGTGGAGTGCTGGAGAAAAATACTGGCATATATTCTCTGAGAATTACTTTTGGGGGGGGGGGCTAGTTTTATACATTTGTGCTCTCAAGTTGGCTAGATTTAATAGTGCTACAGTATTGCTATACAGAACTATGTATGAAAATATTGTAATGAAACTAAAGCTAATATCACCTTTCTTGCTCGCTCTCTTCCTTATGCAAAGCTTTCAGCCAGCCTTTGCACTTTTATATATGTATATGTGTGTATGTCTGTACACCCACACCCACACTACCTGTCCCTGCTCCTCTTTGCCTCATCCCCCCCCTCAATTCCAGGCAATTTGAAACTATGCAACCTGCCTTTTTCATACTTTTCGATATATTCATTTTTTTATTCCCAGCATCAGGTCCTTAACTAGTTTTCTCATTGTCTTTTGCACCTGGAATTTCAGATTTGTATCTCAAACAAACTGACTCAAGATAAGACTAGGTGATCAAAATTACATTATCTAGTTAGAGTGTTTAGTTTGAAGAATTCTAAATCTTTTTTTTTTAATGCTGAATTATTTTTTAATGCAGAAGTAAATTATTACATTCCCTATTTTTATATATGTGAAAGTTGACCGCTGTCCCATATTTTATGATTGACAATTTCTCCCCCCTGCTATACATTAATAAAACTAATACATTGATATTTTTTATGCACTTGGACTTATTCCTGCAAAATTGTGAATGGTTATTAATTTTTATTATTGTTTGTTAAACAATTATTTACTGACTATCATCTTTGGATGGAATTATATCCTGAAGAGGGATTGAACATTTGCAAGAAACTTCAATAAATTCAGATCTTTCCCAATGCACTTAAATCCTGCTGAATAATGCAAAATATATATAGGAAGATAAACTTTCACATCAAGTGAAAATAGTCACTTGAATTTGAAAGGAACTGAATGACTAAAAGTTAGAAAACATGCAATAAAATAAAGTGTGAGGATTACTATGAAATGTATATACTGACTTATAGCTCATTATCAATAATTGATAATTGATTTGTTCATTTCTGAGCCTTGTTTTTCAATGTAATTATTACAGTATTTGCGCTATACTGTACTAGAAAACACAACTATACAAGCCAAAAGCAAAGCTCAGTCACTGTGACGATTTATAAATTCTCTATAGATAATTTTCATTATCCTAAAATATGCGTAGGTGCATATTGTTGTTAAATTATGTATGTCTGTATTTTAAAATCCAGAGGCTTAATCCTTTTTCTTTGAGACAAAAGATATCTACGAGAAGAATAGGTTTTAGGGGAAGGGAAAAATTAAGCAGACTGGAAGAAAATAGATTTTTATAGTGCTTCTCTCTATGTTAAGAAGTATGATTGGAAGGGCAACATTTTACTAAAATACCAAGGTTTTTCTTTATACCCTGAAATGTTTAACTTTAAATAAGCAGCACAGCCAGATTCTGTTTACTAAACTAAATTATCTGAATCAGTTCTAGTTGACAGTTCTACTTGAAACAGAACATTTGATTCTTAATAGTTTACAGCTTCTTTTATAGGAAGTTTGTTTCATCAAACCTGAGGCTAAAAGAGATCTGATTAATCTAAATTCTGACAGGAGAACCTTTTTGAACTTGAATATATATGAGTCATATCCATTTGGCATGGAAAATAGAAGCATTTTTTGTCATTGCTGTGATTTAATTTTTCTCAATTATCTCCATATAATCAGCCAAAATAAGGTTAAAAACATTGCTAAATATACTGAATGTTTATTCTTTATTATTTATAGTAGGCATCTAAACCAAAATTTTACAACATAACTTATTTTTCAAAATTAAACATTTTTTTAGATTTATATTCATACCACATTTTTGATTATATTTAAAAATGAATTAAGGAATAACTTACATAAAAGGAAAACTTTTAAAATGGTAGTGGAGGGCCATATTTAAGTTAACTCGAAGCTGTTGATATTTCTAATTCAAGTATTTAAAACATTCTAGCATAAGGAGATATTTTAATTAAGCAACAGGAAAAGCCAACATTCGATTATTAAACACTAAAGTATTTTTAATAACCTAAATTTTGGTTTTGCTGAAAAAAATCTTAGATCATCCCATGTCCCAGTACAGGGAAATGAATCTTTGGCAAAATAATTTTTAGCTTTTATCTTCTTGGTTTGCTTAAATGGAGTCAAGATTTTTATGAAGCAAGCAGGAAATTAAAATGTCAAATTGTTGTCATTCCAAAAAAATATTGCAGTTAAAACTTAGATCTTGGTTGTTTTCTTGATATTTTTTTCTGCAGATGTTGGCATCATTAAGCAAATATATTTAAAGTGAAAGAGCACATCTGAGGAGTCATTTTACATTACACTGTTAATAAACATTTGTGATCTGCTGGCAAATATCTAATAACAGTGAATCTTGATAGTAGTTTAATGTTTCTATTCTTTTAGTTGATTGTCTTTGCAATGCCTGCTGCTTATAAATTAGATTCCAATATATTATTCTGATGCCACAAATGACTGAGACAGACACAATGCTTTTCAAGCAAAAGGGGAAAAAAATCTTTTAAGTATCACCCTTCCAAAATGAAAAAAAGCGAGGCACGTAGGAACTTTGCACAAATTCTGAAAAAGCAAAATGACAAGAGAAACATGAAATCAGGATGCAGAGAGAATGCAAATATACTGAAGTAGGGGGAGAGAGGTAAGCTGCCAAAAAGTTTGAGATGAGGAGAAAATAAATCTTACCACCAAATAGGGTAACCGGCTAGGACCTTTGTATCACCGAAGAAAAAAGCTAAAGTTAATCCAAGCAGGTGGTAATCCATTAGTCCAGGCTTGGTGCTGAGGAGAAGAGCACTCTCCACGAAGTTTGCAGAAAAACATTTAAGGACACCAAAAAAAATCAAAACAAAACAATCCCACCCTGAAAAAAACCCACAGGTATTTCTACCCCCCACCCTCCCCCCTCACATGTACACCCCTCACCCCAGCCAAGAAATATTCCTGAAGTGGAAAATGAATTTGTGCTGGTCAGAAATGCACCTCGCTGAACCTTTTCCCCCACCCACCCCTGACAAACTACCAAAGCGTCTATTAAAATGTGCTGTGCTTTGGAGATGTCAGGAAGCATCCAATCAGATTGCACGGCCTAAGGTGAGGGATGAGCCTATAGTTCAAGGCTGTCAGTCATCCCAACATTTCTCCCCACACACACACAAACACAGCAATGTAGTGCTTGTTACAGAGAGTAATAGGCAAACCTTGAAAGTGGGTTTTCTAGTGTATTCCCTTTGTATTTCCCCCCTATTTTTTTTTTAACTCTCCATGGGATGTACAGTTTATGGCTCATCTGCCATGACATGATTAAGCTTAGAAGGTAAGGTGAGAATGGGGAATTTCATTTGTATGCTTTCTAGGGCTCCTTATGTATTCCTCTGGCAGTTGGATGGCAAGTACAAAATGTGAATTTGCAGCCATTTAAGATAGGCTTTTTGATGCTAAAGAGCTAATATATGAGCTGCACTATATTTCCTACCTTACATCAAGATCATTCTGAGATCGACATTTCTAAACATTCTTTTTTAAATCCTTTAGACATTTATAGGTTGAGATGCAACAAGTTGGGTCAAGAGAGATTAATTTATCCCCACAGGAAGAAACCATTTTCTGAATAATTTGTTTCCCATGAAATGTCAAAAGTATGCTGTTTTCTTTCTATGTTATTTTATTCTTGGGTTCTTTGACTGTATGTAATAAACTTTTCACTCATTCTTCGTTCACATATTTAATAGAAGGCGTCACATGATCAAATTGGATTCTCAGCATGGACTATTGACTATATTAATACGCTTTTGGAAAGAGAAATTTGAAAACATATTGGCAAAATATTAGCAAAAAACATATTTATGTCAAGAGCCTCTCCTGTCTGTCCTCATTCTAGTGCTATTTGCATACCATAATATCGTTAAATGGGGCCAGGAGAAGGAAGAAAGGAATGGCTAACCACATGCATATTTTGGCCAATGCAGGATTAAGATTTCAGGTACATACATTGAACAAATCCAGGAAAAATCATTCATGAACTCAAAAAGATTTTACACATTCTACTACTTTGACCGTGTGCAAGAATAATGTAAAAAATAAAAGGAGAATTACCACCATACCACCTTGCTGGATGTAGGAAACTGATTACATCCTGAACCCTTTAATAATATGAAGAAGCAGAAAAAGAATATCCTTCCTTGGACCCCTACTTCCTCCTGGATAATCTGTAGAATGGCAAGCGAATCATAGTATTTGAAATCAAAGAAATATATTTTATGGCCGTTAATATCAGTAAATGGAATGCAATTGATGAGGCAATACTGTGGGCCTTATGAGAAATAGTTCAGTATGTCACACCCCTAAGTGACAGTGTCTTTCTGGAGTCCTGGTCCTGTCAGCTTCGGTGGAGAGCATGAATGTCTTCTCTGTCACTGCATTTCAATTATGGATTCCCTGAAGAAGCTCGCCTGGCCCCATCTCTGCATGCACATAGCCTAAAGCCTGCCTCTAGAAAAGGATAGGAGATGTTTTGGATGTGATTGTTCTTTCATGGCGCTATTGAAGGACATTCAATCAATTCGCATATTTAGAGATAGGGATATTGTTAATTCAATTCTGCATTTTTTTCTTTTTCATTTCTGCTTTTCCTACATTTGTTTTTGAGGAAATGAGGCAGAAATGGTTTAAGTAAATAATTAAAGATATTCAGTTGAAAAACACATATACTTTTTCAGCTATAAGACAGTGAAGGTGCATAACCTGTAAAATTGCCTTGGGAGGAGGGGATTCTATTCTCAACCAAAACTATTCTCAATCACCAGTTATTTATATGTTTGGATAAAATATGACCACTTTTCCTGCAATTTCAGACTGCGCCTATTTTCCCGAGAGCCAATTTGGTACAAAGATTAAGATGCTGGATTAGCATCAAGGAGATCTGGCTCCAAATTCTCTATCAGCTACAGAAGCTCCCTAGGGGACTTTGACATAACTTGCAGGGTTGTTGTCGGGAAACAAAGAGGGAATGATTAAATCTAATGAACAATTGAATATAGAAATAGAGAAGTAAACAAGCTGGCTATAAAAGCAGTTTTCTGCATTCAAGCTGCTGCTGTTCACAGCATTTCCCTGCATGTAATCTAAAAACTAAGGCGGCTGAGAGGAAGGATTAAAAAAATGCTTTTACTCCTGAACAAGGGATTGTAAGAAATAAGAACCCTTCAGATTTGTTAATTTTCTTAAGATAAAAATGTGTGATCCACCCAATCTTCTCACTTCTGCAAATGGTTTTCAATGACAGGAATAAAGAATTATGACAGCCTACTGGTTTATCTCCAAAGGCCTGGGTGATGTGACATGTCTCAACTTGTGAAATTTAAAAATTCATAATATGGCTGAACAATAGATTTGATAGATTATTTCTTTATAAATAAAACTAATGCTAATATTTTGTCTTTGTCCTGTAAAATCTGGAATTTTAAACAGAAATTGCTTAAGCATAAATAGTGACACTAAACTTTAAAAAGAAAAAAAGGTACAGGTCTTTTCTGTTAAAAGATATATGTGCCCTCAAAATGAATTGTTTTCCCTGCTTTTTATAGGAAAAGAAGAGATTGTCTTTTACACTGTTAGGCCAATGGAATGTCTACATAGGTCAGGACTAACCTGGTTCACATCATCCCTAGAGTTATCCTGTGGTTTCTTTGGGTCTTGTGTTGTGTAAGCCCAGCCAAATATAATTTAAGACAATTGAACCCATGATGGGTAAGTGAATCCAGTGATGTTCAGATGGTGATTCTCCAGAGTCTACTAGAAATTACAGGAATCAATGTAGGGATATTTTCCAAGAAAAGCATGTTGTGTGCCATTGGATCGTGTCACCTTTCAACTAATATTGGATTCCACAGTGTGAATATAGAACCTGGAGGGATTTCATGTATTAACCAAACAGGGTGCTGTAAACTTAGGAGAAAATCCCTGTGCAGTGTCTCCTATTTCAGGCTGATCTTGCTTTTATTAGCTTGATGAAGGCTTCTGCTCCCTTTGAAAGCCTGTTGTAGCAACTGATACATGGAGAGTTCAGAGCAGCAGTCAAAGGAACACAAAGGCTATTGCTTTTTAGCTTCAAGCAAGTAGCTTGATTTCCAGTCAGCAGGAGAAACAATCAGGCAAAAACAGTTCAAACCTTGAAGCTTAAAGAAGCAGAAAACAGAGTATCAGCTGATCAGAAAAACATCCATTGCTTTCATTTTAGAAATTGTTTAGCCAAATAGTCCCAAGCATGCAGACAGGGAAGAGGGAGGGTATAACTCCTGATGGAACCAGTGAGCAGAAGATTGAAGAAAGAAGACTCAATTATATTTTTATACTCTGACAGGTGAATCACAATCTGCATCAGGATTATCCTTCTAGTTCTTTGAAAGCAGCATTTAAGTTTAACAATATTTAATATTATCTGTATTTGGCTTTTTTTCTTCCCTTGTTTGTTAGTGTTCATAGCATAATGGAGTGAGCGCCCATCACTTGTCTCAGCTTCTGCCAACCTAGCAGTTCAAAAGAATATAAAAATGCAAGTAGAAAAATAGGAACCACCTTTGGTGGGAAGGTAACAGTGTTCCGTGTGCTTTCAGCGTTTAGTCCTGCTGGCCACTTGACTACGGAGAAGTCTTTGGACAGCACTGGCTCTTTGGTTTTGAAATGGAGATGAGCACAGCCCCCTAGATTCGGAAACGACTAACACATATGTGTGAAGGGAACCTCCTCGAGTTACAACCATTCATTTACTGTAGTAACTGTCCAAAGATACAGCACTGAAAAAGTGACTTATGACAGTTCTTCATACATAACCGTTGCAGCATCTGTGTGGTCACACGATCAAAATTTGGATGCTTGGCAACTGGCATGTATTTATGACAGTTGCAATGTCCCAGGGTCATGTGACCACCTTTGGGGACTTTCTCACAAGATTCACGTAACGGCCGTTTTACTAACTTAACAACTACAGCAATATACTTAAGATCTGTGTCAAAATGGGGCAAAACTCATTTCACTACTGTCTTGCTTAGTAACATAAATTTGGCTTAATTGTGGTCCTAGGTTGAGGACTTCCTGTATTTTAAAACTGTCTTTGCTTATATTATTAGGAAAAAGAATCTGAGCATATTGATGGTGCAATGATAAATCAGTAAAGCTCATATACTTCAATTAGCCAACCTTCAAGACTGAGATTTTAAACTGGAGAATAGTTGGCTCAGTTCATAAAGACCCTTGCAGGATAAGCAATTTTTAGCAGGAATTATAGCCCCTCCCAGTTCTCATGAATCATCAAGGAATATAGATCCATTTCATAACAATCAATAAAAAACAAGTGAAAGTATCGAGTTTTACAAAAAAATTTACAAATAGGGTAAGGGTAAATAAGGTATCATAAAGACATTGTGAGAACCTCCATGTCAGAGTCAGTGGCCCCAGCTGGGGCTTCATAAAAGAATATATAATTAATACAGTAAATTTTCATTTGTGCTACAAAGTGGAAAGAGATACAAATATATCATTGTAAAATCTATGCTAACAATCATGTATAAACATCCAAATAAAAGTTGTACAATACAAAAAAACAAGTGATAAGTATCAATAGCCATACATTCTTTTAACAAAATGAGGAAGGACAAATTGAGGACTTCCTTCTCTCAGTAGTGTATAAAAATATGCTGCCATTTCCATAGATTAGAGATAATTTCCTATCATGCTGGACTTCTTAGAGAGCCTGGTAGTTGGTTCAACAGATCTGGAGGGCATTAAATTGTGGACACAGAGACCACCAATGAAAGATTCATATCCAAAGAATACTGGATGCTGACCACAAGCAGTAAGCAAAGATTTTGTGCCGTCTACCTGGGCATATATAGCACACTGAGCCACAATGTGGTTTGTTGAGTTTAGTGTGTTCTGCTATTGCAATCATCTGTAGTTGAGTTAACCAACTGTGATTTTAAAAACCTGGTATCCAAGTATCATGTAAATCTGGACACTGTTTGGATTATTATTATTATTTTAAAGAAATAGGGCATCTGGTTTATCTCTATGGGAAGCAGAGGCACGATGTGATGCAGCAGACTCTACATTGTTTTCCTGCTGGGAACATCCTCGGTTTAATTTGGTCAAACTTCAGGAGCCCATCCCACCCAAGCAGTGATTCCTCTGATTTAGAGAGGATGTGTTTCCATGAAGTTGAAGAGCTCTCATCTCTTGTCTGTGTTGCTTTTCTCATCTATAAACCTCCCCCTTCCTTCTCCTCCAACCCTTAAAAAAAGTCAAACTGTAAATGGCCACTGGATTGTGCTTCAGGGCACAAGCTGAGTTAAGGTATTTGCCTCTACTTGTTCTGCATTCTGCAGCATAATGGCCCGCTGCCCTTCCAAGGGTGAAATTCATCCACTAAGCAGCTGTCTTGATTTCCCTGAAAATTACCTGAGGCAAGTGGTAGCAAGGAGATTTACGCTGGTTTTGGAAGTCAGTTGAGCGACAAATTCAGAAAGATGTCTGGAAGAGTCTGCAAAAAATAAACCCCCTCAGCCCAGAGCTAGACATGAAAAAGATATGGCACAACTAGCCCCAGCATCTTTCTGGAAGGAAGAATGGAGTCTGTAATCACCAAACTAGAAGCTCCAGAGGGGTTTTTAGACAACGGAACCTGTTACTTAAACACTTCTCATTGAACACCATCATGTTCTCATGGAACTCATGGCATCACTTTGGAAACCATTACCCTGGCGGATCTGACCACAGTTCCATCTAGTCCAACATCACGTTTCCAAAAGTGCCAAAATAGATGGGGCTACAAATCTACAAGCATAAGGAAAAACTCTTGTAGACTAGTATCTGATTCAAAGGTAGACAAGTTGTATGCTTGGAAGGTCCTTATAAGTTAGTGTTTCTCAACCTTGGCACCTTTAAGTCCTGTGGACTTCAACTCCCAGAATCCCCCAGCCAAGGTTGAGAAACACTGTTTTAAGTATTTGTTTTCCAAATCAGTAGTAAAGAAAATCCAAATTTTGTGGCTAATTATGTGACCTATTCAAATTAAGAAACAGTGCAGGATTTCTTAAGGTTTGTAATTTCTTCAATCGTTTACTGCATGCTGTATTTTTTAGTATTGCTAATTATATGAAAGAACATTACAAGTTAATCCTGAAGTAAAATGAATAATCAGCAATTAAGATTTCTACAACACAGTATGTATGCATGTTCATTGCCAGGGCCCATTCCTTTCAATAATTTTGACTAGATAGCCCCCTAAATGAAAGGCATAGCTGGCCCAAAATAGCAGGAGACTGAGATAAAGAGGCATAGAAGTACCATTTGAAATCTAGACGTAGACCAAAGCAAGATGAGAAAGCATTACATATAATGTAGTATTACTGTTCAATCCCTGAATGGGAAAAAAGATAAGTTTTAATTCATTTTAAGTTTTCATCTATAACCGAAATTTCTTTGAGTATCCTGAAGGAGAAACTACTCTAACAGGGGGAAAAAGCCACCCCCAAAAAACAAAACAAAACACCACTTGGACTAATATCTGAGTAAGACCAGGTTCTTCTGGTCTCTTCACCTTCAATACAGTAGTAACGTTTTATTAAGACTGAAAAACAGGTAGACCCCCCCTCTGATCTTCAAAATCTTGACTTGGGTTGGCTACTGCAATTTACTTTGCCCTGAACTTTTGAAAAGGATTCAGAAGATGGTTCCACCAAGTTAGATTCTTTTAGTAATCATTGCTCTATTTATATTTTCATGTCTCAAAAGACAATTACATTTTTAAAGGCTCAACTAAAAAAGCTGTTTTTAATTTTTGAAATTGTGTCTTAGACCTGGGGTATCTAACAAGCTATTCCCTCTTTTACTGGTGCCCCTTTTGCTGAAAAGAAATGAAGTAGGCAACCCCCCCCCCCAAAAAAAAACCCTTCCAAAAAGTGGCATGTCTTTTTTGAAACATATTTCCTCTAATTTTAGTAGAACAAAGTGCAAAATCAGTTGTGTCATTTGCTCAATTTGAATTATCATACAAATGGAAAAAGTGCCTTTAATGGCCTTTCCAACAATAGCTACAGCCACCCCCAATTAGTTCATTACTAGGAGATTTCACTATACTCAATTGTCAAATAATGTTTGCTTTAAGAAATAAAGCTTATAGCTAAGTAATGAAAGTTTTACGCTGGTCTAATAATTTTTAAATTTTATTACTATTTTTACTCTATATATTTGTTCATATGAATTTAATTGGCAGTTTATGTTAATGTAATTAATCTAAATATATAATACATAAAAATATATTTGATTAGGGTTTTGTCAAAGTTTGAGCAGATGAAAGATTGGCTAAATATTGTACATTTGATGGTTTGATGAGTAGCTCAAGACTGCATGGCTCACATCTCATTCTAAGCCATAAATTATGGTCAAACTCACTCAGTCAATATGCATTTAATATTCTAACTTCAAGCTAAACAAGCTTGAAGTTATTTTATTTAGCTGTATGAAGTGACCTTCTCCACCACCTAATTTTCTGTTTAATTATCTCAGGACATTCTCACAGGACCATCAGTATCCATGGTCCTTTTCAGCATCCTACCAGTACTGGATTCAGCATCCTATTAGTACTTGCTTGCTAACTAATAGTACCACTCTCCTTAACATCAAGAATTATTGTTTAATCTTCCCCTTCTCTCACACACATTTCCCTGAAATACATTGAATTTATTCAGAATTCCTTAAACACAGCTATATTCAACAGGTGCCAAATGTGCATTTTAGCCCTGCTTTTTTATATCTTAACATGTGCACCAGTAATAGAATAATTGCAGCTCTAACATGTTTAGCAACATTTATTATATGTCTGGATTTGTGTATAGCCATTTTATTCATACTTCCATTTTAGGCATCCAAGGTACATGTCCAAATAATATTTAAAAGATCAAAACCTAAAAGCAATGTGCATTTGTGTGCATATATTCCCCAGTTGTGCACGAGAAAATAATGCCTACTTTATACCAGCTGCCTCAAACAAGTGAGGAATTTACCCCAGTGCTCTGTCATCATAGTAAGAATCCTGTCTGAGCAGAGACATGATGCCAGCTTCCTGCCATCTTGCATAGGACTGAGGAGGAGAGAGAGAAAGAGGGGGAATGTTTTCCAGTCTTTGGCCCCCATCTGGCTGGCGCAAAGGGAAAAGGAACCAGCGCTTGTGACCGAAAGAGCGCATGTCATTCTTTATCACCATCCCATAATGATTCCCACAACTCAAGGCAATGATGGCAATGATTCAAACCTCCCTGGGGTCTCCATGGCAACCGGCCCCACAGGAGGTCTTTACTCCTTTTCCTCTTTTGTCAGTGGCGGTTGTTGTTTGTGTCACGAAAACTTCCTTTCTCAAGGGCGGGGAGGGTGTCTGTCCTTAGCCTCTGCTACAGATCCCCTCGCCATCTGTCACTGCCGTTGATCCCAGCCTGACCTTCCTCGTCACCCAAGCCACGAAGAGCAGTCCCTATGCTTACCCTCCTGGATACTGAATGTATGTCAAACACCCCCCTCCCCATATTTGAAATGCTCTTACCCATAAATGGGGCCAAGCAAGAGGCAGCCTCCCATTTCTTATTCAGGAGAGGGCACTCTCTTTGCCCAAGTATTCCTCACCCACCCACAAGGCTACCTTACACATACAGTGTCCCAGCTTCTTCTCTTTCTTCCCTGGTGCAGAGGGTCTGAAATCCACTAAACAAAGCCCGGAGATCGTGGTAATTGCTACAGCCCTTTGATGCCTATTGGGAGGGAAAGGCTGAAATCTCGTGCACTTGGACTCCAAAATGCTGTGAAGAAGATGCCCAAGATCATTAGTGGCAAGCTTGTAAAACGTCATGTAAAGGACATTTACACTTAACGCTACTTAAAGTAACAAGAAGCTGGGGAAACATTTCAGCAAGCAGCTTCAATATTGCTCAGGACTGATTAATCTTCTTGAAAATTAGTATGGGGAAAGAGTAAAGGGGCAAGAAAGCACCTCGAGCCAGGAATTGCACATTCAAATTCTACCCCTCTAGATTTAATATTTAAGATTTGGTATCTGAAGAAAGCGTTTTCTATAGTGGGAACTCAGCAATCTATTCTATAGCTACAAATTGATTGTAATTTTGCCCAGAACTCCTTCAAATGTTACATTTTTAACAGTTCATTCATGCATAGTGGAATACAAATCATTTATTGTACTTATTGACTACGATGGGGGAATGCACAAAGGGAGGCCTGTTGTCTTAGACTCTCCAGTCTGGAAATTTTAGATTAGTGCCAGGCACCCTCCTTTAAGCTTAACTTGCAGCTTAGTGAAATAAAATGATCTGTTGAAGCTGTGGAAAGTCTAATCAACCTCATGACAAGTTTGGTTAAGACCTGAGCTCCATTGCATGCGTGTCTTCTTTTTATGTGTTCATATTATTACTGAATTTCATATTAGATTAAAGATTTATGAAGTATCATTAAAAATATGCTAGGAAAAGCTGTTCTGTCACCACTGTGAAACAAAAGCAAAAGGCAAGCAAATCACTTCCTATAATGCAGATGTAGTAAAAATGGGGGGGGGGGGATCATTGGCACCATTGAAGCTATTTAAAATCTGTGTGCATAAATGTGTGTGTGTGTGTGTGTGTGTGTGTGTGTGTGTGTGTGTGTGTGTGTAGAGAGAGAGAGAGAGAGAGAGAGAGAGAGAGAGAGAGAGAGAGAGAGAGAGAGAGAGAGAGAGAGAGAGAGAGAGAGAGAGGCAGGCAGGCAGGCAGGCAGGCAGGCAGGCAGGCAGGCAGGCAGGCAGGCAGACATCTTTCAGGATGGTCTCCTGTAAGCCTTCAATATCTGGGTTGCAGAAATCTAGATGACCACTAGTGGCAGCACAGAAACATATACAGTAACATTTCTGCCATCTGGTGTTCATTTTGATTTCTGTAGCCCAGACAGATAAGCTGTCGGAAAAAACTTTAACTTGTTTATTTAAAATAAAGGGTAATTTTGCCAGGATAATTATTGGGCATGACCAATGGGGTTTTAATTAAATGTCACTGAATTTTAATTTATCTCTTGGCACTGCCTGGTTATAGCTTGACCAGCCTAGTCTCCATAGTCACTTGAGTCACTTAAACTCCATGGTTAAATCTTATTTACAGTATTGTGCCTCACTTGATCACATCTTTATTTGAGCTAACGAAATCAAAGGCTTAATTCCCACAACTGCCCCTGGCAATTAAAATAAAATGGGTCCTTTTTTCTAAGAAGTGAGTAATGAAAGCAAACACTTTGCAAGAAGATTCATTCTTTGGAAATTAATTACTGGGAAGTATACATAACCCAGAGAAGACAACTTACAAATTGCCAAAAAGTGTAAGTCTTCCTAGTGCATTTATTTAATTATTTATAAGATTTACATGACCATCCATCTTATACAATTTAAACTTGGGCAGCTAATAATAGCACCATAGGAAAATTTACCGAAAGGGTCTCCAACAGTAATCTCTGAATATGAACATTATATATCACATACCCATATATGAATACAGATGTACATGCATACACACACACAAATAATTCCTTTAAAATTGTCAAAGGAGATATATAGATTATAAAAGTACCACATTAACCATACCTCTTTTTGTTTCAGGATTAATGATAAATTTAGACAAAAATTAATATTTCTTCAAATAATCTGCAACTACCTTAAGAAGAAGAACTGTTGTGGCTAGTAGTTCATTATAAAAAGACTAGTGAAAGACCCTATCACCAAATGGATCCTCTGGATTTGCATATACTACATCTCCAAATTCCATTCTGGAAAGGAACAATCTCTCCAATATTTTTCTGGTTGACAGGGGAGGCAAAATATTCAGCCAGGCACTTCCTTTGGGAGCTGTGCATAAAGAAAGAAAATGCAAGTTAAGAAAAACTTAACTTGCAAGGAGGTATTGGTTATGTAATTTATGCTTTTTGAAGATTAACAATGGTGTTTTAATATGAAAAGATATCCAGGTTTGGTAGATATCTAACCATGGTTGTATTCTGTAATGAAATTATTTATTTACTATATTAATTTCAGAAGTTTGATGTTGCACACTCTACTAAACTAAAGTTAAGCTTAGTTCCCACAATACATAGACTAAAATGTATATAGTATGTATCTTAATGTTTGCACAAGTTAGACAATTGGGTCAATTTAGTGAACCATAATCTATGGTAATTAAGCAGAAGTTAGTGTGTTCCACAGTGATAGTGTAAATCTTGGTTTAGTACACTTGTGGTTTGCATATCATAATTAAGGCTTAACATATTGTGTAAATCTGACCAATTGTATGCTATTCAACAAACCATGGTTAAGCATATTAACATAATATGTGAACTCAAGCATAGCTTTCTTTAACTTAGTAAATATTGTTTTAGATTACATATGAGGTTCTTACTTGACATATGTTTAATGCATCAAAACTAATTAAAGTATTGTTATTTTGATCACATGCCATTCTAAGACCCTGTTGTGGTCCATGAGAGTTTATTAGACAATAACAGACCTCCATTCATCACAACTGGTCAGCCTATACATGAGGTGAATCACTTGTAGTGTTTTTGGCATTTTAGACTGGCAAACCTGGAAGTAGGTTATTAGCTTTCACATCCCGGAGGACAGCTGAATTTTGGGCCCATTTTTGCTCTCTAATTCTTAGAAGTGGTTAAAAAAGTATGGATGTTTGTCCACATAGCTGCCAGTTTTGAAATGGTTGGAACAGAAACTGACCTTATCCAGGTGACCAACTAGGTAGCCCAAAGCAAGTTGACCAAGTATTATTCCACTACTACAAGTAGTTTAGGGTTTGTCATTTAGTGTTTTAAAAAAAACCCATAGAGAGGATTGCCACAGGACTCCTCTTTTGCTAAGTGTTGGGACACTTCCCACTGGGATAACAACATTGTGAAACTACCTTGGCAGAGAGTGGAAAAGAGTTAAGAGTTGAAGCCAGAATTCCTGGGAATGGAAACATGCCCAGCACCACAAACTCCATAGAACCTCTAACACCCAACATTTCTAATTAAAAATTGGCATCAAACCAGATTCTCTTGAACTGGAATCAAGTTGTTTTGGCTGCTATAGAGACAATGGTGTAGGTCACCACCATTGGGCTACAGATCCAATCCAGGAATGGCCTACCTGCTGAGTGGGATGGTGGTGAGGCACAATCACTGTTATGTTTTCCTCAGAACTGGCTGCTGACTCCGACGTCTACCTGGCCCCGCCTGTTCCCATCCCTGCAATGCACCAATGTCTGTTTCGGCTGCTTCACAGGATCAAAGCTTCACAGGATTGCTGAAGGTACAAGGTCCCTGTGCGATGTCTTTCTTCCTTCAGGCTAAATTGGGACTTCCTGGGACAGTGGGATAGGTTGGGAGAAGATGACCAGGTAAGCCAGCCAATCCATGACAGCAATTGGTATGGTTGTCACCAACCACATGTCAATGCTGAAGTTCAAAAATGACAAGAGACAAAGTAGTTAATCTCAATTAGCACTTTCAATCCCCTTTGCATGCAAGGCAGGGCTATCTGAGCAAGCATTGCCATCAGATTTAGAGATGTAGTGTGAGATGCTCCTAGAGGTTTTTTTTTGGGGGGGGGGGGCACTTGAGGATTTTAACTTTTTGATGCCAGCGAACTGATTGCTTTGCTACTTTAAAAGATCCCAGCATAAGCACCAGTTCTTGGTCTTGCTTCTTTCAAATGAGGGAGACACACCCCAAGCGACATAAATGACCCCAGACAAGCAACAGAAAACTGCAGGAAGTGTATGTGGGTTCCAAGTATATATATATACTTTTATTTACGGTCACAGACCAAAACACAAGTACTACAGGAAGAAACGTTTAAAATAAAAAAATAAAAAATAAAATCATCATCATCATCATCATCATCATCATCATCATCATCATCATCATATCATAACAATGGATCGCCAATAGCTTAACTAAGGAAGGTTACAGCGTTCTCCCCTAATGGTTACAGCTCTTAAGAAGAATTTTGAGACCTGAAAAGTGATATATGGAGAGCCATCTCCTAGGCAGTGGGCCATCAAGTTACAACCATTGAGTCTAGAAGGGATGGTTTCAAGGAGAGACAGTAACTTAGATCTGTCTGCGTTATACATAGGGCAAGATAGAAGGACATGCTCCGCAGTTTCAACCTCGGCTCTGTCGCAAGGGCATAGCCGCTCGTTAATCGAGAGCCTATTGAAGCGACCATCCAAAAGTGCTGAGGCCAAGACATTAAAGCGAGCTAGGGAGAAAGCTCTTCTATACTTAGGGATGGTTAAAGTATAGAAATAGGAAGCCATCCTCAGTCCGTAATTATTGAATTGATTGAAGGTCAGGGGGGAGCAAGTTTTATTGGCTCTGGCTCGTAAATATTGTAGATCAATGCCCACGAGTCGTTGGACTACTCTAAATTGGGCGTCCTTAAGGCCATAGTTTCCCAAATCATCCCCCGTGAAGCCTAGCAGGTGTAGCTTCTTCAGCAGCTCATTTCCCCAGCAAGCGATATGAGAGTCCGCAAGTACTCGGGAGAGGTAGCTACCAGGGGCTGCGGTTCCAAGTATGCTTTAGCAGGAGAATATTCCCATGCCCATTTTTTGTATAGTCTTTACTCAGGTTTTGCTATCTATTTCTTCTGTTGCTTTGGAGGGGCATTATAGTTTAATACGTTTGCAAAACTTTATCCATTTTCTAGGACTATCCAATTTTCTGTATGGATTACATATTTGTAACAGAAAAAAGAGTGTATAATAGAAATGGTTTCTTAGTCTGTAATGATGAGATGAGAAAAAGAAAGAAAAGAAAGAAAGAAAAGAAACAAACAAACAAAGAAAAGCTGCTAATAATCTGGAATGGAAAGCATAATTGATTACTGTAATTGTAATTGCTTCAACCAAACAGAATAAAATGTTATTTATTTAGTAGAATTCTAAACAGTTTTCTATTCTTTTTCTATTATTTGAGGTAATGGTGCCACCTAGTGGAAAGTTAAAAATATTTCTAGGTTAAATACGACAAAATTGTATTATTTGAGAAGAGCAAATGCTCTTGACAAAGAAAAATGATACTCTGTGTGTGTGTGTGTGTGTGTGTGTGTGCGCGTGTGCATGCGCGCTTCCACACCCACACCACATGCACACACAACAGCTGTATCAGACAGCCATAATATTTTTACACAATTTCAGAGGGGAACAAATTTCAAAGTTTTGTTATACCATAGAGTATTGAGTTTCTGGAAAAGCAATTAGAATAAATTGTAGCACCCTGGTGATGAACCTATCACACAGGTGCCAGAGGTGGCATGCAGAGCCCTCTCTGTGGGCACGTGCGCCATCGCCCCAGCATAGTATGCCATAGGGTGGTTGTTGGCAAATTGAGGGCTCTTTCATCCCTCTGGCGCAGCTCCCTGTCGAGTGATCCCACCACTGGCTGCCCCTGCCCCTTGCCTTCCCCTCCCAGTCACCTCAAAGGCTTTGAGGGCTGAATGTCAAGAGGCATGGATTTCCTCTGTCTTCTGTGTTCCCACCCTGCGCTGAAGTGAATCAAAGGAGCCAGGGTCTTCTTCCCTGCTAAGTGACCCTGCCAAATCCACTTGCAAACTCCGCTGAGCGCAGCTCCAAATGTTCAGCTCACATGTCCCTTCTGGCCAGCACCACCATTGTGGTGGCAAGGAAGGTGCGCACTCTGCCTGCTCCGTTCTCGCTGGCCAGATGTGGGGCTCCAGGTCATCGCCTCCCAGCCATTGCACCATATTTGTTTGGTTGCTGGTTGCCTCCAAGGAGGGAGCTGCGCTCAGGCTGCCTGGGCCCCTGACATGGGGGGACAGAGGGAGAGGGAATGGGGGGGAAGGTGTCTCCCTGACAGGATCTACATTGGAGTTGCCTTATTTTGGGTGGATCTCTAATGCTTGGCTTTGCCTGCTAGCCTCCACTCCCCCTCCACAGCCCAAGTGGTTGGATTCACATGACACATGAAGCTGGGCAGGAAAGAACAGACAGATGGATGGATGGATGGATGGATGGATTATACAGAGAGAAGCAGACTGAGAGAGAGAGAAACAGAGAGAGGGAGGGAGAGAAAGAGAAAGAGAGGAGGGAAAGAGAGAGAAAGAAAGGGGGAAGGAGAGGGAGGAAAAGAGAGAAATGATATTACTAAAGTTTTCTTTGTTATTGTTACTAAACATAATATTTCAAAAGCAGAAAAAAAATGAAGGGACATAAAAGGGCACTGTTTTTCTTAGAACAATTAGCTGAACTCTGCCTTGTTTATCATTATTTTAGGTAGTAAAACCTCAGTATTCAGGTTAAACTGCCATGTTGTTACTTTGAGATAAATAAGTGGGTTTTGTGTTGTAGTTTGGGCACTCGGCCTCTAAAAGGTTCGCCATCACTGGCCTAGCAGATTTCTTGAATTTTAATTACAAGGTAGGTTTAAAGTTTATCCGAACTTTTTTTTTCTTGAATTTTCTCAAATTCTACCATATTGCTATGGCAATATATATCATATATACGTATATACACAATGTAATTTCATGGTTCTCTGTCTAGATGGTCTCTGGTGATGAGCCGAAAGGCAGAGAGGGAAACAGTATGTCTCCTTCCTTAATGGGGCCCTAACAGGAAGTTGTGAAAACAATTATCTATACTAAATACTCCTGTCTTAGTTGATGCAATGGGTAGAGCCTGGTTAGGCTGTAGTGCTAGGCTTCTGCCTTGGATGCACTGCAGCCCCGGTTCGAATCCCAGTGGGGTGTGGCCAACTGATGAGAGCTAATAAGCTCGAAATAGATCTATCTTGGTCTCTCAAATTTAAATTTAATGATCAGCTCATAAAACTAACACACATATCTAAAAAAAATTTACACAGTGTAATTTCAAGGTTCTCTGTCTAGATGGTCTCTGGTGATGAGCCAAAAGGCAGAGAGGGAAACAGCATGTCTCCTCCCTTAATGGGGCCCTAACAAGAAGTTGTGAAAACAATTATCTATCTATCTATCTATCTATCTATCTATCTATCTATCTATCTATCTATCTATCTATCTATCTATCTATCTATCTATCTATCTATCTATCTATCTATCTATCTATCTATCTATCTATCTATCTATCTATCTATGATTCCCAAAGGACTATTACCACAAAAAAGGGAGGGGGTGGCTGCAGGGAGGGAGTTCCCTCATCAGTGAGAGAGTTTAGATTGTCTGTGGGGTAGGACCATGCAGGAAGGTTTTACTTCCTGAAAGATTCCTTTTTAAAGTCAATTGATAAGTTAAATCAATATATATATCCCTCCCTTTGCACCTCACTGTAAAGAAATTGGAGTATAATTTTATCTTCTTCCTATAAGCCGGATGGTTGGCGGTTAAACAATCAAACAGCCTGTCTTCTAACCACTGCAGTATTGCTGTCTCTGTTCAAGAAGATATACAATACAATACAATAAAATACAATAGCAGAGTTGGAAGGGACCTTGGAGGTCTTCTAGTCCAACCCCCTGCCTAGGCAGGAAACCCTATAACGTTTCAGACAAATGGCTATCCAACATCTTCTTAAAGACTTCCAGTGTTGGGACATTCACAACTCCTGTAGGCAAGCTGTTCCACTGACTAATTGTTCTAACTGTCAGGAAATTTCTCCTCAGTTCTAAGTTGCTTCTCCCCTTGATTAGTTTCCACCCATTGGTTCTTGTTCTACCCTCTGGTGCCTTGGAGAATAGTTTGACTCCCTCTTCTTTGTGGCACCCTCTGAGATATTGGAACACTGCTATCATGTCTCCCTAGTCCTTCTTTTTATTAAACTAGACATACCCAGTTCCTGCAACCGTTCTTCATGTTTTAGTCTCCAGTCCCCTAATCATCTTTGTTGCTCTTCTCTGCACTCTTTCTAGGATCTCCACATCTTTTCTACATCGTGGCGACCGAAACTGAATGCAGTATTCCAAGTGTGGCCTTACCAAGGCATTATAAAGTGGTATTAACACCTCACGTGATCTTGATTCTATCCCTCTATTTATGCAGCCTAGAACTGTGTTGGCTTTTTTGGCAGCTGTTGCACACTGCTGGCTCATATTTAAATGGTTGTCCACTAGGACTCCAAGATCCCTTTCACAGTTACTAATATTGAGCAAGGTACCACCTGTATTGTACCTGTGCATTTCATTTTTGTTGCCTAAATGTAGAACCTTACTCTTTTTGAACCCCATTGTAGCTGCCAAGTATATGTAGGTTCATGATTCCTAAACCATAACACATTAGAATGTATTTGTGTTGTGTTAGACCAGGAACACCAAGGTCCAAGGAACTGATTTTTTTTTCTGGACTCAACTCAAAGATTAAATTTGTCAACATTGATGAAAGGCTGCTTCAGGAAAACAACATTTTCTCTTTGTGAACATGTAGACATTTAACAGGTAAAGTTGCTTTTGTTCATTCTGACTCAGATCCAAGGTAGAAAATGCTGTTGACTACTAGTTGGGTCTTCAGCCTCTGCTTAAACACAATGAGTAAAATGCAGGTACCCATTTCCTTGGATAAACTGCTCTTCTTAGTACGATTTCCATTATCTGTTCTTCTAATCCAAGATGGTGCTGCCGACGGCTGCCTCAATGAAATGCTCTCTAATGGTTTCTTTATTTCTTATTATTCTCTGCGATTCTCTACGGATTTTATATTGTACCCCATGACTATCATTAAGTGTTGTACCTTACGATTCTTGACAAACATATCTTGTCTTTTTATGTACAATGAGAGCAGATGCACCAAAGACAAATTCCTTGTGTGTCCAATCACACTTGGCTAATAAAGAATTTTATTCTATTCTATTCTATCCTATCCTATCCTATCCTATTCTATTCTTTGCCATTTCTCTCCATTAGGTCTAATTCTTCTCTGTGATGCAAGAGAGAATTTTATCATTAGTTCATCAGATACTTGGTAATATCCAATAATCTTTCTATTTTTTAAGACTGTGTTACTGAGATATTTCAGTTGTTTCTCATAGGCAACTTGCTTGTCTTTCTCTGCCCAGGGGAGCGTAGGCAAGCCCTTACTCTGAAGATGAGGCTGAATCTGAACATCAGTCCCACCCAACAAGCATGGAAAATAGTAAGAATGGCTAGAAAATTTATCTCAGAAACATTCCCAAGCCAGAGATTGGCAACCCAGGATTTAGTTAGAGACTAATTAGTTTAAAAAATGGTTATGCTCCACAGGTTCCATAGACTCCTCTGTATTTCTAAACAAATGTACGTGTTTGTCATTCATGTAAAAAATGCACAAGCAGTTTCTTACTTTAAATCTAGTTAAAACTTCTGCAAGAAAACAACTAAGCTTATACCCCCCACCCCTCCAAAACCCCACAATACAAAAATTGTTTTGGATGCACAGTACTAAATATTTTTGTATCTTCTGTTTTATGATAGCAATAGCACTTAGACTTATACACCGCTTCATAGTGTTTTCCAGCCCTCTCTAAGAAGATTACAGGGTCAGCATATTGCCCCCAATCATCTGGTACCTCATTTTACCAACCTTGGAAGGATGGAAGGCTGAGTTGACCTTGAGCCGGTGAGAATTGAATGTCTGGCAGTCAACAGAATTAGCCTGCAATACTTCATTTTAATCACTGCGCCACGCATGGCTCCTGATACAAAAGATAGAGATTTATTAAAGCAATAAATAAAAATAGCATCTACATATTATCCATATTCCCTCTCTCCCCCCTCTCCCCCTCCCCCTCCCCCCTCTCCTATCCATCTAATCTTGCTAACCATTTCTACTACTAGTCTGGTTTGTGGAGAGGAACATCAAAGTCTGCTTTTAAATAAGGAATGACTGGAATAAGCTATTGACATAAGTTACAATACATGCTTTTTTGCCTTGATGGAAGTTTTCATCACATGCAAAAGCAGATTGAATCTTATACTATAGGTAGAGGAGAACATGTAGAGTTAAGATTAAGAGAACTCATATTCTGTATTGGTCAAGGTGCACTTAATATATTATATCCAATTCTGGACACATTTTAGGAAGGATACTGAAAAATTGGAGCATTTTCAGTGGGGAGAACCAAGATAGTAAGATGCTGGGAGAGGACTTTAGGGAGATGATATCTGTCCAGGTATCTGAAAGCTTGTCCTATAGAAGATGGGGCCAAATTGTTCCATAAACCAGGACAAGAAAAAAATGGATTGAAAGTACAAGGAAGATGTCAGCTGGACACCAAGGAAATTGCCCGTATGTTAATAACTGTTCGACAATGGAACAGATATCTTTGGAACGTGGTGAACTTTTTATTCGCACATTGAATTACTTCAAAGTGATTCCCATTCTTTGTATTTTCTCTCTCTCCCAGAAATGCTAAACAGCATATGTATCCAAAGCAACTGCTATATATCAAATACGTGTTTTATTTCTTCTGCAATCAGTGTTCAAATTCTTGCGTCTCTTTCTCCCACTCACTCTATGTAAAGGGCTAAAAGTAATTCCCTTTAAGTGGGAGAGACATTTTCCATCTGTCTCTTGTTATAGAAACAACCAGATATGATATGGGGCCGTTTTCTTTGGACCCTGTGAGAGCAAATTCTCATGGCTGTGTCTTTTTAGATGCTAAATCTGAAAGAATGAGATGGTTTGTTTGAATTCATTATCCTTAAGCACAACAGATGTAGGCATGGTGCCTCAGCTTAATGGCCAGGGAGAAGTATTTTAAGAAGAAAAAAAATCCACAGGGGTGGAGCTGTTCGTTATGTATTGCCAAGGAAATCTTCCTCTATTGTGTCACTTAAGACAAAATTCTATTAGGTCTAATACAAATCAATTTTTATAAACTTAGTTACTGTGTACGTGCACAAAACCTGCGTTGCCCACAGTTAACGTCTGTGTTTTCAATCCGAGTTGGAAATACTGGTAGAAATCTTTCATTTTTCCCCCTTGCTTAATTACCATGGGAAAAAGGAGATTCCAGAAGAAGTGCCTTTGACAGCTAAAGATTAATCCTCTGGACTGTAATTTCCCAAGTCCCACTTTGCTCCAATTAAAACTGCTTTTTATAGGAAGCATGAATGTTTTGGTGGACAACAAAATGTTGGGCGTGGATGAAGACTCCCCTAGATCAACCTTTGCCCCAGACATGGTTCACTCAATCATGGCTTCTCAAATGTATCACAGTTGGCTTGGGTAAGCCTGCGCATTAAATTTAATTAAAAAAAAAACCCTGTTTACAAACTGCACAGCAGGAGAAAGCATGATGTCTGGTTGTTTTTCGTTTAGTACAAGGTATGCAGCAGATCCGTATTTTGTTCTCTATTTAAACCTCCTGTCAAGATTGATAAAAAGTACAATATAATTAGACATTGTGTGTGTGCGTGCATGCATGCGAGTGCAAGCACACACACAGAGACACACACAGGTGCATTAAAGTTGTGTTCTGCTGCCCCAAAAAAAGCATCTCTCTCTCTCTCTCTCTCTCTCTCTCTCTCTCTCTCTCTCTCTCTCTCTCTCTCTCTCTCTCTCTCTCTCTCTCTCTCTCTCACACACACACACACACACACACACACACACCCTGAAGAGCCAGAGGTTTTGGAAACAAAAGTGACAAGCTCGTTCTTCCAATTACATGCAATGGAAAGTATGGGTGTGTGTACATACAATGCACATACTGCCCATCATTCTTGGCAAAGCAGAAGTGGGGAAAGTGCCAAGAAAGTGCTGAACAATGTTAAAAATCTGCCCCCAAATGAGCAGTGCAAAAGTTGGATATTAAGGATCAGAAAAGGCCTAGCATCTTACCTTATAAGATGCCCCTTTTAACATGTATGTGAAATATACATGCTTGACATAAATAAAGCACTTAGGCCTGCCATGGAGAAAGGTCTGAATACATCAGGGGCCATGTTGCCTGCAGGTGGTCTTCCTCATCGCAAGGTTACACTGTGGTCTGATCTATTTACAAGCACTGTAAATGGGTCAGACCACAGGAATGGTCTTCTGTAAGCAGAAAAAGGATTGTTCCCAAAGGTGAAGGAATGGATAAATACCGATCATCTGGTTATATATTGATTTACCATAGCATCCAAACCTGAATGGGGATGGTTTGGGTTTATGCAACACAAGATCTGTAGCATGACAAACTTAGGTTTATAGACTGGTTTTATGTTGTCATTTCCACTTGAATGACACATGAAAGAATGGACTACTAAATTTGAACTGCAAATATTCAGATGCCCACTAGATGGCAGCAAAGGGAAAGACAAAGCCATAACTGCCACCAAGTGGTTTTCTAGAATTTTTCAGCCCAGACCTGATAGCCATAAGAATATGTATGTATGCATGTATGTATGTATGTATGTATGTATGTGTTAGGTTTTTGAGCTAGCCATACCCTTACTGGGATTTGAACCGGGGCTGTATTACATGTTAGGCAGATGTTTTAGCTGCTAAGCCACCAGGTTCTCCTCCTGATCAGCTGAGACAGGGGAAATAAGTATATGCTTGTGTCCCAGCACCCTGGTAAGCCCCAATTAAGGGAGGAAGCATATATTATATATATTTATATATTTGTTACATTTTTGAGCTGATCAATAAAGGAAAAGCAGTATGCTTCCTCCCTTAATTGGGGCCCTAACAGGGTGTTGTGGAAACAATTATATTTATATATTTATATATATATAAATAAAACATTCCTTATGAAATAAATATTCTGTATCACTGCCAGCCCCACCACTGGCCTATTCTGCAGTGGCCTATTCTGCATCACTGCCATCACTGCAACATCAGTTCACCAGTTGTGGACCTTTTCGCCATCCCAGACAACTCGCAACTTCCTTGCTTTTACATGGGGGTGAGGACACAGGAAGTGGAGGGGATGGATGTTCTCAGGTGTCATGGCCCCCCGGACTGCTTTATGCATTTCCTCTGCTGCCCCTGATTCCCCAGGTGTTACGCAAAGTGATAGCGGAACAGGCAGAGGCCATCCTGGTGGCCCCACATTGGCCACGACGGCCGTGGTTTGCTGACCTGCAGACTTTGTCAGTGGACAGACCCTGGAGGATCCCTCTGACTGAGAGCGTCCTCAGCCAGGGATCACTGGAGCATCCAGACCCACAGTGGCTCCAGCTGACCGCCTGGTGCTTGAGCGGGACTCTCTGAAGGTGAACAGCCTTTCCTCCAGGATCATTGGCATGATCCAGGCCTCCAGGAGGCCTTCCACAGTCTGCATATATGATGCTATGTGGCATAATTTCTGTAAGTGGTGTGCCAAGAAATGTATACATTCCGCAATTGCCTTGGTACTTCAGGTATTGGAGTTTCTCCAAGATGGGCTGGAGAAAGGGCTATCACCCAATACATTGAGATGCTCTGGCCACAATTCTGACTTGGGGGGGAGGGACAGCCTTTATCCCACCACCCGACTGTCAGAAGGTTCCTTAAGGGGGCAGTCAACTTAAGACCACCGGTGGTTCACTATTACCCCACATGGGATTTGCCCAAGGTTTTGTCTGCTCTAATGGGAACCCCCTTTGAACCCATTAGTTGAGTGGAACTACAGTTCCTTACTTGATCTATTGATATAGATAGATATAGATAAATAAAAAAGCTGAGGGTTTATTTCAAGTATTGCTTAATTTTTAATATCTTTGTTTCTAACATAGGACCATTTTGTTCTTTAATAACATATGTTTTTGATAGTCTAAGCATTTCTTTCGCATGAGGCAAGTTGAATTCTATTAATCCTAGCAAATGAAGATCAGGATAGCATTGGCAAGGATGGCATTGATAATATTATTAATCTGTACAGAAATATTAGGTTTTAGCAAAATAAACAACATCTTTTATTTCTACCATTATCCCTTATCTTCATTCTTCTTTGTTGTTTTTTTAAAAATAAGACTATTCAGAAAAAACCTTCACCTATCTCTTTCTTAAGGATTTTTTGTTTTTATTTTCAAGGTACGGCTTTTTTTTTTTTAATGAAGTTACTATTTCAGCTCTAATATTCTGCCAGCTCCAATTCCATTGACATTTAAGTGAAGTTCTGCAACATGCATCATATTGAACATTTTCAAAAGTGTTGGCCCATAAACCCATTTTAGCCCACATGACCTGTGAGTAGAGTCAGGACTTTTACCAGGCTTGAGTTTCTTAACACTTCCCTGGCCTTCAAATGAACAATTTCTGGCGAAGTGTATGTTGTAAAGTACAGACATTCAACTTTCCTGGTATTGCCACTACTCTGGAAGTACTAGAGATGATTCTGACAACTCCCATACTGTGCTCAGAAATCCACTCATATCGGAAAAAGGAGGATGTTTATTATGGCCATCATAAAGAGATGCGGTGGCTCAGTGGCTAAGATGCTAAGTTTGTTGATCAGAAAGGTTAGCAGTTCGGTGGTTTGAATCCCTGGAGCCACGTAATGGAGTGAGCTCCTGTTACTTGTCCTGCTTCTGCCAACCTAGCAATTTGAAAGCACGTAAAAATGCAAGTAGAAAAATAGGAACCACCTTTGGTGGGAAGGTAACAGCGTACCGTGTGTCTTTGGCATTTAGTCATGCTAGCCCATAACATGACCACAGAGATGTCTTCAGACAGCGCTGGCTCTATGGCTTTGAAATGGAGATGAACACTTCCCCCTAGAGTCGGGAATGACTAGCACATATGTGTGAGGGGAATCTTTACCTTATGGCCACATAGTCACATAACACACTAAGAAAAACCAAACCAAAGATATGTTTTACAATGTGGTTGTTTTGGTAATGTTGGCATATTATGGGAACTCAGGTGCTATGGCATGTAAACTGTGTTTTATGCTGTAGTGTAGTGCAACATGTAATCCTAGCCAATTATAGACATTGAATAAAATCCTGAAAACATAACTTAGCCCAGGGGTCTGCAAAGTTAGCTCTTTTAAGACTGGTGGACTTCAACTCCCAGAATTCCCCAGCCAGCTTGGCTGGCTGGGGAATTCTGGGAGTTGAAGTCCACCAGTCTTAAAAGAGCCAACTTTGCAGACCCCTGACTTAGCCCATCTATGAATCCATATCTCTTATACATTTGCAAATGTAACGGAAATAATGAAGGTAAACATATTAAAATAAAAACATAAAATATATTACATTATAATTTGTTATTTGGTTTCTTCACCCTTTCTTCTTGAATGTGCATCAGTTTTGAATAGTTCAAAAGGGTTTGCTTTTGAATGGACTCATCTTGCAAAAACACATCAAACTTTAACTAATGACATTCAGCCAACTAAATCACTGCATTTAGATTTTAATTAGAGATGCAAATGACTATGCAAATAAATACTGTCAATTAAACTTCTGGCATGAAATAATATTATTTAAATATTTCCTTGTACTCTAAGTTAATTAGGCGCAACTCCTGTAAAACTTGAAAGCCTTGTTATAATTGCTTGAGCTTCAAAAAAGGAAAAATAAAGATTAAAAAATGCCCAACTAGAAGTTCCAGGAAACCTCTAAATAAGGAATAATAGCACTCTTGTAATTAGCTTCCCCTGTCTAATCAATTTATAATTTTTCCCCAAGTTGTCCAAGTGCATATGTATGGAATTTATGCATCTTGTTTAATACTTCTTTGTTGTTCTTCATATATTATCTATCATCAGATGGTCTAAGGCAGTGATGGCGAACCTATGGCACAGTGCCACAGGTGGAACGCGGAACCATTTTTTAGGGCACGCGAGGCATTGCCCTGTCAGTTCCAGCATGCTTGTGTGCGCTGGCCAGCTGATTTAGGCCTTCTTTTGAGGCTGTTTTTCGCCCTCTGGAGGCTTCAAGGAAGCTTCTGAAGCCTCTGGAGATGGGGAGGGAGGCTGTTTTCACCATCCCCAGGCTCCTAGGAAGCCTCTGGAGCCTGGGGAGGGCGAAAAAACCGTGCCAAAAGCAAGGGGTCGCGCACATAGTATTATGGGTGTGGCACGCCCATGCATGACCCCCTTGCACTCCCCCCGCATTTGGCACACGAGCCAAAAATGGTTAGCCATCACTGGTCTAAGATGTTCATATTTATGAGAAAGGGACAAAATCTTTTCCCTAATCATGAAATCTCCCAAAAATTGATATCTTAATAACTTTGTTATCTGTTTAGGAAAGTTTTATTATCAGGTGGCTTAGGAATAATTCAAACCACACATTCTTATTGTATAATTTGTTATTTTTCTAAGAAATGGGTACCCTAAATTCAAAGAACGTCGGACAGATTGCCCTAATCTGGGTTACCCACACTGGACTCTGTACACCCCACCAACAAGAGAATTCCCAACAGCATAACTATGTTGATGTACCCATTTATTAGGACATATGCTACATTGAAAATAGATCTTTTCAAATGGGTAGGAACAGGATTGTAAATCAAACATCTTCAAAACTGCAACAATGTTTGCAATTACAGTCACTTAGCTGCCCAATGCATCAATCTTAGTCAAGGTGTCTAGTTAGATCGCTAGTATCTCAAAATGCTTTCTGATGGAAATTGGTTATTTGCAGGCAACTGTTTCACAAGTCCCTATGAAAGAATGAATACACAGCTAATCCTTGATTTATGGCCATTGACACAGTGCCTGTTCAAAGTTATAACAGTGCTCAAAGACATGATGTATATGACCTGTGCCTGACCTTATGGCTGTTGTGGTTCATCCACAATTATGTGATCAAAAATTGGGTACTCCAATGATCATGGGGCCACTTCAACTGCCATCAGCTGAGCACCTCCCACCCATCTACGCCCTTTTGGTCTCCTGCCACCATGCACTCTGCCATCCCAGTTGACCTTTGGCATCTTTTTGTTTCCATTTCTGATGAAGCATCCCTTCACACCCTTGGTCCTACACAGCAAGAGCCCCTTGGCAGCATGATTCCTTGCTTCCCTGATTGCTTCTTCCGGTGCCCTAATCTGGGGCTGTGCTCCATGGAGCACTGCAGATCTGAGACTGCTGTTTGCTTCTCACTGCTTCTTGCAACATGACCGGAAGGCCAGTTCCAGCCTGGAGCATCACAAGAAGCAAGCAAGCAGCAGCCCCAGATCTGTAACACCAAAAAGCCTCTTCATGTTACCGGGGGGGGGGGGGGGGGACAGTGGAAAAAAAGTTACAAAACTCCCCTTTGCACTGTTGCTGCTTTTGACTTTTTTTTCACATTGCAAGGGGGCTTTCTGGTGTCATACCTCTTTTAGCCTCCCCGCCCCCCAGCCAAAACACAGCCCAACCCAAACACACCTTATCAACAGTGGAAGCAAGAAAATGGTGCAGATCAGCAGATGTGGTGGGGCCCAGGGTGGTAGGAGGCTCAGAGTGCAGAGTGGCCAGAGCAAATAAGACTGGGCTGGGGTGCCTGCAGCTTCCTGGGGGAATGGCAAGCAACCCCAGAACCACACAACTCGAGGGTTACTTGCCACGTTCTAGGAGGTCAGGAAAAAGGGCAGATACAGGGTGGGAAAAATAGACAAGTGGGTGGGGAGACCTGGAAACAGCAGTTGGAAGGTTGGATTCCCAACTTCCTGAGCGTTGGGAAGTCATGTGATGTTTCACTTTACGATTGCATTGCATGGCAATGGGAATTCTGGTCCCATTTATGATTGTAAATCAAGGATTAGCTGTAAATATATTCATAGGTAAAGGTAAATGTTCCCCTTGCACATATGTGCTAGTCGTTCCTGACTGTAGGGGGTGGTGCTCATCTCCATTTCAAAGCTGAAGAGCCAGTGCTGTCCAAAAACGTCTCCGTGGTCATGTGACCGGCATGACTAAACGCTGAAGGCATGCAGAAGACTGTTACCTTCCTACCAAAGGTGGTTCCTATTTTTCTACTTGCATTTTTACATGCTTTCAAACTGCTAGGTTGGCAGAAGCTGGGACAAGTAACGGGAGCTCACTCCTTTATGCGGCAGTAGGGATTCAAACCATCGAACTGCTGAGTTTTTCTGTTCGTCAAGCTCAGCGTCTTAGCCACTGAGCCACTGTGTCCCTTAAATATATTAATACAAACACAGAAACGTTTCCTTTTAAAATTGAAGGACAGTTTTTCCATTGTTCCATTGAAGATTATGTTGTATTTTGATATAAAAAAGAGGTGCCAATACCAGGAGAAATATGCATCTTTTGTAAGATGACACAATGGCAAGGATAAGACAATATGTAAGTAAACAGTCAGATGCTATTGGGCAAATCTTTAACTGGTTGATGTTAACCATCATTAAAAATAGAGAATACTGGGGGCCATATATTCCAGTATTGAAGGCAACACTGGAATGTATGGCACCCTTGCAAGTCACATTTGCTGAACAAATCTATTGTGATTTAACAGATTAACAGAGTTGGAAGGGACCTTGCAGATCATCTAGTCCAACCCCCTGCCCAAGCAGGACACCCTACAACTGCCTCTACCTAGGATTTGCATAAGACAAAGATACAGTAGGATATGCCAGTAGGATTAGGGTGCAAATGGGATGCTACAACACAGTATCCATACACAATGTAACATAAATCTTTCCTAGAAAGGCCCTTGGTTTTTTCCTGCTTATTCAATGATGTTGCAGTGCTGTATTGTATCCTCTAACTCAGGGGTCTCCAATCTTTGCAACTCCAGCAAAGCTGGCTGGAGAAGTCTGGGAGCTTAAGTCCTTCAGACTTAAAGTTGCAAAGGTTGGAAACCCCTGCTCTAACTGCATAATTGAATCCTGAATTCAGAAGACCGACTTCTGCACCAATAAAAGCTTCTTTTTAGAGTGCCTTTGGAGGGACAGTTCTCAGCTCTACCAGTTAGTGAGAAAGTATACTTTAGTCTTCTCCATGAGGTATGAGTGTGTTAAACAATGCTGGGAAAATATGGAAGGTTAAAATGAAAAAGTAGGAGGAAGGCGAAGTGTAAAGTCCTGGCTGGTGCATCTTGTTCAGCCAATACTTCAAGTGAGCAAATAGGGGGTTGGACAGGGCTAATGCTCTCCTAATGAGCTAGGATCTTGGGTGACCAGTCACCCTAATGTTCTGGATCTTCACAACAAACTGAAACAGAAACTGGCCTTCCTGACTGGGTTTGAACAACAAGGTAAAACTAGGCTGGCTAATTTGTAGTTGGTAAATGGTGCACTCCCTCTGTGCTGTGGGGCAATGATTATTTCTGTTTCCCAGATGAGGAGTAACAAGGCCCTTTTACAAACTTAAAACAACACAACCAGCCCGCTATTCCTTAGTCTAGTGGCGGAAATACCCCCAATGACCGAGGGAGCATCTCATTAAGAGATGTCAGCCTAATCTTGTGTAGCTTCTTCTCTGGTAATATTGTACTGCTAAATGGAACATACAAAACATTTGCTAGACCAATTGTTGAATACAGCTCTTTTACCTGAAATGTGCACTGCATATTGGATATTAAAACAATTGAGTGAGTCCAGAGATATTTCACAAGAAGAGTCCTCCACACCTCTGCTCCTAACAGAATACCTTATGCTGCCGGACTTGAAATTTGGGGCCTAGATAATTTAGAACTATGCCGCCTTCGGTATGACCTGAGCGTAGTACACAAAATTATCTGCTACAATGTCCTACCTGTCAATGACTACTTCAGCTTCAACCACAACAGCACACGAACACACAATAGATAGGTAAACAGCTCCAAACTTGATTGCAGACAATAAGACTTCAACAGCAGAATGGTCAATGCCTGAATGCTCTACCTGACTCTGTTGTTACATCCTCAGACCCCCACAGACTGTCTACTGTCGACCTCACCCCATTCCTAAGAGGTCTGTAAGGGACTTGCATAAGCGCGTGCGTATGGTCCCTGTCCTTTTATTCATATCCACTTCATGTATTCATAATCATGCTTATACTTATATCTGTTATCTTATACTTACTTGACAAATAAATGAAATAAATAAATAAATAAATGCCCTTTCTTGTCTCCTTTTGGACTGCCGTTTGACAGCCACCCTCTGAGCCCAACTGCGGCCAAGGGCCAGGACGATTGTCGGGACGGGTCCGAGGTTCCACGAGGGATCCGCGCACCTCTCAGCCCCTGAGGCGGGCCGCACCTCCAGCGGCCCTTTGCCCTCGCCCTACAGCTCGGAGGCGGGACCAAGAGAGGGCGTCCCTCGCCCGCCCAGGTGCCTTTTTAAAGTGATGCGGGAGCGCCGGGCTCCGAGAGCGCAGCGCCATGCCGAGCCAGGGAAGCGGCGGATCGCGACGCAGCAGCAGAAGCGGGCACCATGCGCCTGCCACCGGGGGAGACCGCGCTGCTGCCTCTGCGCGCTTCTCTAGTCGCCACAGCCGCCACTTACTGCCTCCTGCTCCTGCAAGTGGACGCCTATTTCGGGTCAGCGGGGTTTTCTCCTTTGGCTTCGGACGTGGGAGCCTCTTCTCTTAAGTTTAGATTATTACATGTTTTCTATTCAGGTGTTCTCCCCTTTCTTTTAATTTCCGTTTTTTTGTACGAATTTGGTATTGTATTGCTTTTCTATTTTCTGTTCCCCTTTTTCTGAGCGATTCCCCTCTCTTTCTTTGCCTTTGATTGGATTTCCTTCCTCCTGCTTTTCTTTCCCCTGCAAATAATCTTTCTCTCCTTCTTACCTTTTTGCTCTCTGACTCTTTGCTTTCAGGTGGCGAAGCTAAGCCGCCTTAACAGGTGTCCGACTGACTACCGACGTGAGACTGGACCCGCCTAAAGTTGTCCTGTCCCCTTCTGTCCTGTTGACTTTAAATGGTACACATCCCTCTCTCCTTATCTCTTTCCCTTTCCTTTCCGTCCGTCAAACAATCCAGAGTGAATGGTTGGATACATAGTCGCAATCCTAAACGCCGTCTGGGACTATACAGTTCTATCTCTTCAGAGTTTTTACGCTTTGAAGAAAGTGGCTGTATCTTAATTGCTAGCCAGGCGTAATGCCGTCTTTACAGTTATCCTGCGAATGAATAAACGGCAAACTCAGCTCAACTGTCGGGGGAACTTGACGGGATGGCGTCAGTTAGACTTACTGGAGGTGTCTTCGCGTCTTCCCCTCTCCTACCCTTCTGGCTGTAAATGTTTTTTGCAACAGGTCCATCGCCAGCTCAAAGCTCGGGCAGGTTGCATTTACTAGACTGAAGCGCGTAGTCGATCGAAAACGCTTCATGAAAAGACACCGGGGAGTGGGTGGGTGGGGCAGATCCGACCCTATAAACATTGCAAGCTTTTTTGGGGTGTGTGGGATAAGTAAATAATTTCATATTAATTTCTCAATATAGTTATGGATCTTAACCTTAAAAGATTCTGACACGTTCTATATTTCATTCTATGATTGGGGGGGGGGAGGCTTTTAATTGTCCCCCCACCCAGATGTGCAGAAAACTCTTCCATGGCCTCAGGGCTTTGGGAGTTTTGCTGAAGGCGCTCACTGAAATAAGGACCAATTTGGTCCCTTGGGAAGTGTAGTTGCTAGGAGTTGCAACACAGGAAGAGAGGACCAGAAGTCTTGCGATTTAATATACAGGCGGTGTCATTTACAAGGCGATACAGTCTCAGCCATGCTTATTTCCATTGAAAAGATTGAGGCAGCTCCTGGCTCATTGGAACTCCTTATAATTTCAGAGGATCCCTAAGCACGTTAAAATCTGGATCTACTACAAGTACATTTTTACACCTTTTTATTCTTCATTACAAGCTTGAGGTCATGACATAATACAATCTCAAGAGTCTGGGATTATACATCAATTGCATCTTACTGTAAGCAAGGAGTGTGAGGATGCATATATGTGCCCCTTGCGATGCAGGTATTTGAAATTCTCTTTAAGATTTGAATTTCAAGAGATTATATTTGCATAAAAACTTGCATTCTGGCTCAAGACTGCGATCATACAAATGCTTACCTAAAGGTAAACACTGTTTTAATTACTGAGACCAATTTACGAAGGATTAAGATTGTATTATATTATTTCAGAAGTTCTCAGGAGATACATCAGTAAAGTACTGTATGCATCAAATTTCTCTTGATGAGCAAGGGAAAGATATTAATCTGTAAGATTCTTGTATAATACCCGAGATTGCATATCCGTGTACAGTTTTAGTTTTCAACCCTTCATCTTCCAAAACATTAGGCAATTTTTTCCATTGATTTAAAGGCCTAACTCTGCTTTACTACTTACTTTCAACAATGCTTTTTATATTTTTAGTAACCCAGGAAGCAGAGTTAGTTTGCTACTCATAAATTTAAGAGGAGCTCATGATGTAATCCATGTTTTGGTCCACTTACATTCTTTTAGTCTGATTTAATTTTATCCTTCTCCACCTTGGCAATCTCTATGTCCAATTTCTCCCCAAATTTCAGTATTTTCAAATATATTGCAAAGTGAGTTTGCCTACAGAAGCAATAGTGTCAGGGGAGTTTTCCAACCTTTTTGCAGCACACTAAACTATGGTTTGTTGAATTATGGTTTCCTAAACAAACTACAGTTTGTTGAGTTCTAGTTATACATTAAAGCATAAACCATTGTGTACAAACCATGTTGGTTGAGTTCACATAATGTCAAAAATTAAGCCTTGTGGTAGTTTACCACATTGTATAAATGCATAGGCCAGTGATTTCACACCAATACAGTTTGGGTTCCAGAAGGGTTTATTATGCACTTACCCTCTTCCATAAAATTTAAATGACCCAAATGTAGATATTTTCCACATATCTTTTTCTACTGTTTCTTCCATTCCCTCCCACCCCTCCCAAAATCTGTTAAAAAATGGAATGTACAATGTTGCCTGATTAGATTAGGATTTTAGAGATGGCAAACTGGTGCCTTTAAATGTTTAAAGTACAGGTCCCATCATCCTTGACAATTGACCATTCTAATGGCAATTGTAGTCTAAAAGATTTGGAGAAACTCAGATTGATTATTTCTAGACTAGAGCACTTCAGGGGTCCTTCTTAGTAGTTATTCTTACCCTTCATTATTAAGAGTTACAGAAACCAATACGTATACTCTTTAAGGCTTTGATGATTTTTAAAAAAAATACTGAGTCTTGAATTCTAAAAGTTCAGAGTGGGGATTTTGAGATTTGAGTTGTTTTCAGCACCTGTTCTGGAGAAAGATGGGAATAATAAAATATTTTTGAACTTGTCCATATATATTTCCTTGCAGCAAAGATCTACTAAGCCTCCTTATGTGATTTTGTGGCAGGTTTGAAATGCTGTTTTCAATTTTGTATGCTGCATCCAGCAGTGTACAAATAATACTGTTAGAATCCAAGACCAGGAAGCAGATTCAATGAATTTGAAACCACTAGCCATTTATATACATTCTACAGATGTTGATGAGTGAATTAGGATGAACTCTGGATCCGATCTAAAGATACAAGCACTATCATGCAGAGTTTTATAGAGGTAACTTCTTCTCTTCTCCCAAGAGATGATCATTACATTCCTAATCAAAACATATAGGAACCCAAGTACTCTCTACATTAGTGGCTTCAAATCATGGCAGCTTAAAGATCTGTGGACTTCAATTCTGAGAATCCTCCAGCCAGCAGCCCAGCTATCCTTTTAGCATTTCCCAGGTATGTTGGGACTGCACACTTTGAAATATTGGCTGGGAATTTCAAGAATTATAACATATTGAAGTGTCTTGATTTAGAAGACCCTTGTCATAGCATCTCTCATCTGGGTTGCTGTATCTATCTCTGCCTGCATTTCAACATTTTATTTTATTATTTATTTTTATTATTCGAATTTATAAGCCGCACCCATCTCACCACATAGGGACTTGGGGCGGCGCACAGGGAATATATAATATAAATATACTAATATACAAAAATAAAACATTCTTAAAACTAAATTAAATTAACCCACCCTGTGCTAAAACCCATATTAAAACCCCTGAATTAAAACTTTGGTAACTAAAAGCAGTACGGTGTTCGAGTAAGATCATGCCAGACCGGCTTGTTGGAAGAAATGCGTTTTTAACCACTGGCGGAACAGGCGGAGGTCCGAGATGACACGGAGGTCGAGGGGAAGAGCGTTCCAGAGGGTTGGGCCCATCACAGAGAAGGCTCTTCCCCTGGGCATTGCCAACCAGCATTGCCCGGTTGACGGCACCCGGAGCAGACCCTCTCTGTGAGAGCGTATTGGTCGTAGGGACATATGGGGCAACATGAGATCTTAGTCAGCCGTTTCTTCTTTCAGGAAGTGCATGCTCATACCCCAAGCAAGAGGCAATATTCTTTTTCTCCCAGGTATCACTTCCTTAATGCAAAACAAATATTGATTATTGCTACAGGTGGATTTGGTTGCTTAAGCAACTTAAGGGAGCCACAATCTTGCAACAGCTGTTTTCCTTTCGTTGATAAAACATTTTACTCCAGTTCTTTATGGGCACTGTGGCGTATTTTGAATGAGTTTCCTGTTTGCTATTACCAGCCACCAGCCACAAATAAATGTTGGAATTTCTAGATTCTACTTTCTGTTTCTGAAAGCTAATGAATGGACTTGTTGATGCTCTTTGTCAACACTAGCCAGGTTGGATAGTTTTAAGAGCAAACCTGTAAATTCAAGGAAGGCTCTTTGTGAATAATAATACTATCTATAAAATCATAGGCACTTTGCCATAAAAAAATTGTTGCTGGTAACTGACATAAGTGAGTTTCACAAATACATCCAGTTGGCTGCTATGTAACCGAGGATAGAAGTTGTTAAGCCAGGGGAGATATCTACCATGAGGCCTGCAGGTCCTTAGCATTCCAGATCCTTCCTTGCCCTTGAAGAAAGGAAGAATGAGAGGAGGAAAGAAGAAGGCAGAGAAGGGATCTTGAGAAGACAGAAGGAATAAGGTTGTTGCAAAATAAGGTGGAGGCACGGGGTGGCAAGAAAGCGATCCAAACTGTATTATACAGTATATATAAAAATGAGTATAGAGATTAATGATGAATAGCTAAATGTTAAGAGTGTATATCTATGAATGATTTTGAAACGGAAAAATAAAAAACTATTTGAATCAGATCTTTCCTTGCCCTTCAAGAAACCTGGTTGTGCTGAGCTCCAACAGGAACTGCTGTGGACAAGGAGGGACAATGGAGAAAGGAGCCATTTTCTCCTCCTCTGATGCTCCAGAAACTGTCATTGCTTGGTCATTAGCATCAATGCCATTTTCAGTTTCCCCTTTCTTCTCTAATCAGTTGGATTGTCTGGAAGGGCAAGGGGGCTGACCAACAATGGAATTGAAGCCCTCGGAGTCTCCGCCCACTTTGCCAGCATCCAATGATTGCTGTTTTGCTCCTCAGGTCTGCTTCGGGGGAGAATGCAACTTTATCACCCTCCTCATCCTCTGGTGGACAACTTGTCTGTAGCCCTGTGAACATTGCTGGGTGGGGGCTGCAAGAGAGAGAGAGAGAGGGAGGGGGAGAAAGAGAAGGAGGGTGGGAGGGAGGGAGGGAGGGAGAGAGAGAGAGAGATTGCTTTCAGCCCAGAGAACTCTCCTGATGCTGTGGTCTCAGTGCATGGCTGCGTTACAGGACTTTTTAAGATGATCTGGAGGAGTTGGCAGCAGAGGAGGAGGAGAGCAGCATTTTATTCTATAACCTTGACTCAGAGTTCTCTGGACACATAGGAGGTAGGAACCAAGGCTGACATGGGAGGTGATGTAGTGGGTAAAGAAGATTACCTTGACAGATAGGCAAGATCTGTTATTAGAGGGATGGTGAATGAAAAACCATTTTAAGTCTACAAGAGACAGCCTACCAAAGTGCCTCAGTGAACTGGAGAGGGCTCCCTGATTCACTTTATTCGTTATAAGAAGGAAGATGGATATAAATACTTGCAAGATTCTGTTGTTATACCGTAAACCCCATAATGGTGAACCTATAGCACATGTACCACAGGTGGCACGCAGAGCCTTTTCTGCGAGCACATGAACTGTTGCCTCACCTCAGCTCCCCTGTGCATGTGTGCATGCCTCCTGCTGGCCAGCTGATTTTCAGGTCTCTGTTGCACTTCTGCGGGGGCCAGGATGCATGCAGGAGATGCATGTGCATGGGGGGGTAGGGGAGCGTGAGGGTGGACCCGTATTTGGTCCCATGAGGCTGCAAGGAGGCCTGCTAGGCCAAAAATGGGGTGCAGGGAAGGGTCATGTGTGCATGCATGGGGGAATGTTTGCATGTGCATGTGCAGCGAGGTAGGGGACATGGCGGGTGTCATGCGCACATTGCATTATGGGTGCAGGCACACATGCAAGTGTGCTGTTGCGCGCTTTTGGCATGCAACGACAAAAAGGTTAGCCATCACTGTTATAACCAATTTCAATAAAATTTTTACTTATCTGTGAAGTTGATTCTTGGTTTGTCTACCTAGAAACATCCTCTGGTCTACCTAGATGTGTTGAACTACAATTTCCTTCATCCTTAGGCAGTAGTTTCCCATTGGATGCTAAACCAGAATGAACCTGATATGTTCTGTCGAATGGCGCTGCTTGAGGATGAAGGGGGTTGTGGTTCAACACATCTGGGAGTATTAGAATTGGTCCCAGAAACATCAGCTAAGGCCTCTGAGCCATATACAAATGGGTCTGCCAACAGAGAAGTGGAGGATAGATAGCAAATCGACAGCTATTGTTGAAAGGCTCTGCAGATAGCTAGAAAGTATTTTGAGAGTAAGGAATTTACGAAGTGTTGGAGGCTAGACTTAAATAACAGGACCCAATGGACAGAATTTTTATTTATTTTTATTTATATTAAATTTATATCCCGCCCTTCTCCAGAAGGACCCAGGGCGGCGCACAGGAATTAAAAACATGCAAATATAACAATATAAAAATTTAAAAGATATTAAACTCCCAACCTGTGCTAAAATCAATTAAAATCCCCAATTTAAAACTGTCTAAAAGCAGTCACAGCGGAAGGTTACGCTAGGCCGGCTTGATGGAAAAGGTGTGTCTTTAGACACTGGCGGAAGAGGCGGAGGTCAGAGATGGTGCGTAGTTCAGGGGGTAAGTCATTCCAAAGGGTCGGGCCCGCCACAGAGAAGGCTCTTCCCCTGGGTGTCGCCAACCGGCATTGCCCGGCCGACGGCACCCTGAGAAGGCCCTCTCTGTGGGAGCGGATCGGACGAAGGGATGTATGGGACAGGTGGTCTCGCATATAACTAGGTCCCGAGCCATAGAGCGCTTTGAAGATGGTCGTCAAGACCTTGAATTCTATGTATTTGAGGGCCCCATAAATTTCTATGTCTGCCCTATTTCATCAAATACAACAGAGACAAGCCAACTAGGACCAATGTTCTATTAAACAGTGATTTCTAATATTTTCAGAAAGCAGTGCCAGAGCAACTATTTTCAACGTGTTTTATATGGAAAACATTCTTTTTAATATTATCCAAATTTGTGTAATTCTGTCTCTACAATTATGTTTCAATCTTTGTCTCAAGTTGCCCACTAATTAATCATCCTCTTTTGGTTCCAATCTTTGCCATGCTGTTGCTTTGCTACACTGTAGAGTGACATAGCTGCTATCTTTGTCACTTGTTTAATGGGCCCCTATTTTGTTTGTGTAGCAAATCTACATAGCTGCCCATGTCAAAACGTTACTCTCGCCACTTTACAAGAAGAAATAACAATTAAACCACATCACAATATAAAGAAGATCAGGCAGAAATAACAACAAAAATAAAACATAAAAACATAAAGAACCCTAGGAGAGATGAAGGATAACCATCATTTAGCTTCATTCTGTCCTCTTGCATGCTCACCATTTGATCCTCAAGGTAGGTGGAAGAGCCACAATTCCAATACTTTCTGGAAGGCTAACATAGATAGTGCTAATCGTATTTCGGAGGGAATGATGTTCTGGGGTGTGTGTGTGTGTGTGTGTGTGTGTGTGTGTGTGTAAGCTACAGTAGAAAATAAAGTTGACTCTTGTGACCCACTAGGAGGATCTTCTTAGCAGTCAGGACCTGGAGCATATCTCTTTTGCAGGACCTGGATGGGATGGATTATGAAAACCACAGCAAGTTGAATTGTACCTGGAAGCAAATCAGCAACCAATGTAGTTCCAACCTACCAAATCACAGCCAACGTAGTTTGTGGAGCCGAGATGTAAAGTGTGCCATCCAAGCAGCACACATAACTGCCCATGCTTTAGGTTTTTTTAATTTATATCCCGCCCTTCTCCAAAAGGACCCAGGGCGGCGCACAGGAATTTAAAATAACATACAAAATAATACAAAAATACAAAAAATTAAAAAACCTATTAAATATCAAGTCCTGCGCTAAAACCAATTAAAACCCCCAATTAAAACTATCTATACTAGTCACAGCGGAGGTTATGTTAGGCCGGCTTGATGAAAGAGATGTATTTTTAAACACTGGCGGAAGAGGCGGAGGTCAGTGATGGTACGGAGTTCTGGGGGTAGGTCGTTCCACAGGGCAGGGCCCGCCACAGAGAAGGCCCTTCCCCTGGGTGTCGCCAGTCGGCATTGTCCGGCCGACGGCACCCTGAGAAGGCCCTCTCTGTGGGAGCGTATCGGTCTAAGGGATGTATGGGGCAGGAGACGGTCTCGCATATAACTAGGTCCCGAGCCATGGAGCGCTTTGAAGATGGTCGTCAAGACCTTGAAGCGCACCCAAAAGACCACAGGAAGCCAGTGCAGCTCGCGCAGGATCGGTGTTATATGGGAGCATCTAGAGGCTCCCACATTAAGCAGCTAAATCTTCCAGATGCTCTTCAAGGGTAGCGCCAGGTAGAGTGCATAATGGTAATCCATCCTGAAAGTAACCAGGGCATGAGTGAAAGTGAATAGACCCTCATGGTGCAGAAAGGGGTGCTACTCATGCACAACACAAAGCTGTACAAATATTTAATGCATCAACCATGATTAATGTCTAAATCAGTTGTCCCTACTCCTTATTGTTATGTTGAACTATATTTCTCATAATTTACAACAAGCTTTAGGAACATAACTTCTTGGAAATTCAGCTAATACCAGATAGGGATTGGGATTTTGGACTGTTTCTGTCTAATCCAAGAAGTACTAGTATCCAAATAATTCTTTAAATTGATAGTTACAGAAAATTTATATTGTATTGTAGTATTATTAATCCTCAATTTATTTGGAAATTGCTGTCTTCTGTTGGGGTCCTTTTAGCTCACTTCCAAACTGATTGGAGTTCAAAGTGCCCAGAGGAAATTAGAAGAGGGTAAGTGTTCAGCTGGTATGTGGATGCTGCATCGGCACAGCTTGCATCTTGATGAAATTGTGGCCATTTTGTTCTCTGTTTGGAAATTTACTTACTTAATCATTAACTGACATCGTGCATTGGCTGGAAGAAGACCTCTGGGTGGGTGCGAGAGTTTGAGCATTCCACCCTTGGGAGGTGATAAGCATCTCTTTCTTTGCGTGCTCTCTCAAGACTTGAGGCCTTTTGGCTGCCTGGCGCTAGGCGTATGCATGCTTGATAGATCACAGGTTCTGATGTACAACCTGTCCTGTAAATGAACTCGGGTCAGGTCCAGGAAATGCCCACTCTGAGGACCGGGTTATATACAAGGCAGCAGAGGCAAAATCTTGAGAGCAATAGCCACCAGGGGCATGAGTAATATTGGAACAGATTGGTTTGGAATGATGATGGCCAGGATGGCGGATGAATTATAGAATAAAACCCCGTGAGACTTATGTTGAACTTCCTGGCAGTTTTTCTACCTTTTTTTCTTCTACTAATAGGCAATCTTGGAGGATGGGGTTGAGTGAGAAGATGTTTGACTCTTTTCTCACATTAGTCAGAATCAATCCACTTGCTTGTAAAGTGTTTTCTACCCATTAAAACAAAACTGTTGGAAGAAACATGTATAACAACAAAATCATTAGACTCTAAGGATGCATTTCAGGTTGTGTTGAGGGGGGCCAATGAACGGGCAGAAGGTAGGAGGAAATGGTTCAGAAGTATGTAACATGACTTAGAGTTTGGCTCCGAGTTATAAGTTGTATTCTCAATTGTATTCTCTTGGCTGTGATTTTTCAACGAAACCCTGATATAAATTGTCTGAGATATAAAAAGAGTAGCAAACTCTAAATACATTTTAATACTATCCAAGTTTGTTGTTTCTAAGAATAAAACAGTCATGTTTATTTTATTGGCCATTGTTCTTTTTGGTGCAAAATCTTTCCTTCTAAACTTAAGCTATGAGCACTTGGCCCTGTATGAAAAACTGAGTGATCCCCCTAACTTGATAATCTTTCCTTCTACAATATATTAATTTGTATGTGGTAACAGATGGAAAGATGATAGAATCATAATGAAATACAATATCAAGAATGCTAGAAAAATATATTGTGAATAAATGAACCTAGATATTCAAAGATTTATCTTCCCAAACTTGGTAAAACTACAAAATCCCAGTCAGTTTAAGATTTAATTCATAATTTGCTATTAACTTTAAAATCTGGTCAATAAAAAGAAACTGATATAATCTCAATACCATTCCACTTTGCAAATATTTCATCTAAATATTTCTTATACTACTTTTATATTATTGTTCTAATATAGTATGCATATGATCTAGCTAATGTGACAACACCTGGTCAACCTTGGTTGATTTGGGAAACTAAATTGAGAATAAATCCCTGGCTAGTAGGGTAGATTATAATGCCACATTAAAAAAAAAAAACCTCATCAGAAGAAAAAAAATAGTAAACTATCTTTAATGATTCTTTCTGGTGATATCTAAATTCTGAAGACAAATTCTGAAAATACTAATATATAAAGTGTGTGTTTGTACATAGATATGAACATACATATGTACATAATTTTAAGTATCTGGTTACAGTATAGCAAAGGGGCAGCCTTTGAAATGATTAGCGTATTCTAGTTTAAGCTAAATGTGTAGATTTTGGAACTTTTTGAATCATCCGAAACCTTCCAGTGCGAACCACCCCCCCCTCCAGAAATCCAACAAAATAATGTGGTCTCTGTTACTTCTGACTGAACCTAGTTTAAAGGAAGTAAATCAGACTGCAGTTTTGGCACTTCATCTAAATCAGTGTTTTTCGACCTTAGCAGCTTTAAATTATGCAGACTTCAACTCCTAGAATTACGCCTCTGTGAGACACCTCTACAACATATAGTTTACTTTTCCTTTTCTTTTTTTCTTTTCTACAAGTAGTGCAAATACTAGTTATAATTTCTATCACCTTCTATAGTCATTTTATTGGGGGAATAATTTGAGACTTTGTCTAATAGCTGTAGAGGACACTAACTAAATGAAAATGGTTCTAAAATCCATCCCAATGTTTATTCCCTGTTCAAAGTTTTCTTTTACCAAAACCTGTTCCTTAAAGATATTTGAATTTTGACCACCAAACTGCAGACTTGACCCTAGAAGTTTTTTTAAGCATTTAGAATCTCCATTAGAAAGTAGCCGCTTGGTTCTTTTTATCTTCCAGACAAACAGATTTGTCTGTTCATCTCACTTGAAATCTTGCCAAGCTGTTTTTCTTTCCTACAGGTGAGTCCCCCAAGGTGCATCCCTATCAATCCATAGACAGATCTTTTCTGCTGTTTCTGCTTTGTCTCAGACGTGGGGTTTTTAGTAGAAGCGCTTCACACTTTCTCCTACCCTCGTCCATTCTGTAACCACTTCATTTCTCTACATGTAACTCAGCCCTAAGCTTACATGGGATGGGTAACTGAGATGTCCACCATATACTGATTATCTGTTACGGCCTAGTGGCAATAATGCATTCTCTGGTTTATCAAGCCAAGCCAAACTTACTTCTCTTTCTCTTAGCCTGACCGGAAAAGAAACCTTGATTCAGTTTCCACTGCTGGGATCTTCCACAAATCCTACCCATTGGAAGGCTCACTTGAAGCAATGTGACCTGCTGAGGCTCTCCCAGAAGCAAAAGAGGCTTTGTCGTCGGGAGCCAGGGCTGGCCGAGACTTTACGAGATGCCATCCGGCTCGGAGTCCTTGAGTGCCAGTATCAATTTCGCAATGAGCGTTGGAACTGCAGCCTCGATGGGAGGACGAACCTGTTGAAGAGAGGTAAACAGGAATATCTGGTCTATTCGGTTTATGAACACCCCCCTCCTCCAAAAACCCCCACAAAACCCCAGAATCTTCTCCTCCCGGCTTCTTTCTCTTTGGGCTGTCCAATTCCTTCAGTCATAATTAGAAGCTAGAGAAAAAAGGCATCAGAGGAGAGATAATTTAGCCTTGCCAACAAATCCCAAAATTGATAGGCTGCCATTTTTAATTAACTCAGTTACCTCTTTTTCAATTTTGAATGCAGATAAGAAGTCTTCCTCTCTAGGCTCAAAACGTAAGCACTAGGCCAGTGATGGAGAACCTTTTTGTTGTTGGGTGCCAAAAATGAGAGGGCGCGCGTGTGTGCCAGCACTCATAATGCAAAGAGCCCCCCCCATATGCACATGTGTGCACAACCTCCCACACACTCCCCCCCCCCCAAATGTGCCACACTGCTCGCCTCCAAGCTGAGCTTGGTATTTCCTCCAGGGGGCTGGGGGAGGCCATTTCCACCCTCCTCAGACTCCAGGAAAGCCTCCAGAAACGAACTTCCAGTAGGGGTTTTTGCCCTCCCCAGGTTCCGGAGGCTTTCCTGAAGCCTGGGGAGGGCGAAAATGGCCTCCCCTGGCCCTCTGGAAGGCTGAAAATCAACTGGCTGGCATGCACATCTACGCTGGAGCTCATGGCTCGACTGCCAGCAGATATGGCTCCGCGTGCCACCTGTGGCACCTGTGCCATAGGTTCGCCATCACAGCACTAGGCGATTAGAGTTTTAGTAGGCTGGATAGCAGTGAACTTTTATCCTCCCCTCGCTTGCGATATTCTCTAGGCTTTTAGGAAAGTATTCTTTCTTCCTGTGTGCGTTTGTTATTGGAACTAGTTCACACTGGTGGGGAAGGAATAGAACAAACTACTTCTCTTCTGCTAGCCTGTGGGGTTGTCTGCATGGAATTCCTTTTCACTTCTTTTTCATGCCATTTGTTAAATATAAGGATGTGATACTCCAATGTTTGCACTCAGGTATGCTTTGATCCTAAAAGTATGGTCATTCTATTTGTATGAAACCTTTTATAGCAGTTTCCATTGTTTAAAGTTGTTTGCAAAGCAGTAGGATGTGATTTTTAAAACTCTTTCACAATAGCTCATAGCCCAAGACTCCAATCCTATATACCTTTACTTTTCAATAAATCTAGATGTGTGGAATTGGAGATACTTCTGAGAATACATTTGTATAGGATTATGTAGCATGATTTAAAAAAAAAAGGACAGCAAAGCAATACTTAAGCAAACTATTAATAAAAGAATGTGCCTTGTCAAAAAAAATTTAAGGAAAAACATTTCCAATATTCACTTTAGTTTCAAAATGTTAATCAATAGTAACATTCTACTTAGATGGTGTACTGATTAAGTTGCTAGACCAGAAGTGGGGAAATCAGAATTGTAGACTTGCCTTAGATCATGGGAGTCCAACTTTGGCAACTTTAAGACTTGTGGACTTCAACTTTCACAAGTTTGAATGTTGCCAAGGCTGGACACCTGCCTTAGACCCAGACACTATGACTTTAGGCCTTGCACTCTAGTTTACCCTTAGGAGGAAGGAAGGAGAAGCACTTCTGAAAAATGTTGTCAAGAAAATTGTAGGGACTTACTTATGTAGTATCAGAAGTTAAGACTAACTCAAAAGCATGAAGAAAGGTTTCAGATTATGTTGTTGCAGGCATTTAATTAAACACCTTTCTAGCAGAGAAAACAACAACTTAGTTTCAAGAGTTAAGGACCACAGCAGGATTTACCTTTCTTACAGGAGGTAGCCCATGCAAAGGTCAAGCCCATGCAGAAGCAAAACTTCAGTACTACAGATGCCTGTTGAGGCATGCAAATAGTACAAGAGCTTCTTGTCTGCATCCCCACTTCCAGCTTAGATTTATTCAGTCCTTACGACCCTCACTCCTGCTGGGCTTTGTTTTCCTAGGTTTCAAGGAAACAGCATTTCTCTATGCAGTGTCTTCAGCAGCATTGACTCATTCCCTTGCTCGAGCATGCAGTGCTGGACGAATGGAGCGCTGTACCTGTGATGATTCACCTGACTTAGAGAACCGCAAAGCTTGGCAGTGGGGCGTGTGCGGCGACAACCTCAAGTATAGCATCAGGTTCCTGAAGAATTTCTTGGGCCAGAAGAAGGTTGGGAAAGATCTGAGGGCCAAGGTGGACATCCATAACACAAACGTGGGCATCAAGGTAAGGGTGAATTTGCTGCAGGACCAATTCAGAAGAGAGAGAAAGAGATGGAAAATGTTTTTTTTAATCTTTATTCTACTCCCACTGGGGGATTAACTGAACTCTGAAATACTAGATCTGTATCTTTCTTGGCAGCATATGGTCAGTGGTTTCCACAGTGACATTATAAAAGTGATTATGCAACAGGGTAGAATAAAGCAAGCATTTTTAATGAGATGGGTCATTTCTTTCTCCCTGTTGATTCTGAGGCTATCTTCTGACTGCATCTTTACAAAATTCTAAATTGACAACCCTAATGCAAAGTTTGAGTCAGAAGTACACAAACAATATTTGGAAATCCTTAAAAGCTTGCATGGATAGGGCTTAAGAAGTAGAGAGGATAAATGCTCTTGTGTACAGGTTATAGCATATTTTTTGTCAGCTGGCAACCTTCAGACAAATTAGATTATATGGATCACCTCACTGTATCTTGATGTTTAAAGTTGACTTGAACTGGATGGACATTTAGAGAGAATGGAAAACATTTTTAAAAAGCTATAGCTCTGCAGTAAGCATTTTAAAAGATTTCCCTTGTCCCCCCCCCCCCCCTAAAGGATGATGTTTTCTACACACGTGCATGCCATCTAAAAGCAGGAAACACACGTCTTTGTTCAGAAATCTTGTCTTCAGATGCAAAGTTGATTCTCTGATAAATTGCTTGCTTAAATGCCACAGTCAGTACAGAATGTCGGTACTGCGTGTCAACGCAGAAATCAGAGGCACTGATTCAGTGGGCTATCATATCATCTTTGTGTGTGGTATTGTAACCTAAAATAATGAAACAATTAGTTCCAATAATGTGGATACAAGTAGTCCTTGACCTACAACCACAATTTTGGTTGTTAAGAGAAACAGTTAACTGAATTTCCCCCAAATTTTGCTTTTTTTCAAAACTACCAACCAGGGTAAAATGACCCTTCATGTTGCCCATATTTGCAACATAAATTTGAAGTAGTTTTATGCATTCTAGATAATCTTTCTGGAATCATACATCAAAGGTACACCATTTTATAAAAAATATCTTTTAGATTATTACAAAATTTGAATTTTAGTTCTTTCAATCTACATGCTTTCTCACTGATCCAAAAATATATTGTCTAAAATTCTTAGCTCATTTTTATCATAAATTCTTTCATTTGCTCATTTCTATGAATTTCAGCAAGTTTTTATATTTTTGCAATTACATATTTATCATTTGTACATAATTTAATTTCAAATATTGTTTTCTGTTGCTCAATTCTAAATGTCCTGTAGTCTATCTTAATCTGTTTCTCTTAACAGTGCATACAAAAAACTATTGAAAACCAAATCCTTCAGCAGCCGGATATCTTATATTTTCTAACAATTATTGATAAGTTTAATTATTTTTACTTTATCTATTCCTTTTTTCTCTAAAATCTTCATGTGCTGAGACCCATAAAAATATTTTTTAGGCACAGTCTGGGTTTATATCTATTTGATATTCTAGATTTTGATAACGTCCAAAAGAAGATTCCAATATGAAATTGCTGAACTGTTTTGGGGTTAATCAGGATTATGCAATTCTTATACTTGCAGTTAAATTTAAGCAATATAGTTGGTACAAGTGGATACATGGACAGTCGGCTTTAGTCTACAAAAGCTTATAGTAATAACTGCTTGGTCTTTAAGGTGTACTGTAATTTGATTTCCTTTGCCCTTATGAATACAAGTTTGCTTATTAAAGTGTTAGATTTCCATTATGTTTTTCCTCCAGAGCTCAAGATATCTTACTGGGGAGGGGTCCTCTCTTCACTTTATACACAGAGTAAGAGTTCTGTGAGGCAAGTAGGGCTGAAAGCATGATTGAGCCAAAGTTACACAGTGAAAATTCTGACTGAATTGGACGTGAACAGAGAGTGAATTCTTTGGATTCATTGGTGAATTATTTGGAGAAACCATTACCTGAATCGTCAAATCTATTTGAATGGACGTTCTTGCTTTATACATTTTCTGATTTCCTTCCTTCCTTCCTTCCTTCCTTCCTTCCTTCCTTCCTTCCTTCCTTCCTTCCTTCCTTCCTTCCTTCCTTCCTTCCTCTTACTGATAACTCTGCAACATGGCTAATACTATTTTCCTTTCTCTTCCACAGGCTGTGAAAAATGGCCTGAAGACTACTTGCAAGTGCCACGGTGTGTCTGGCTCATGTGCTGTGAGAACTTGCTGGAAACAGCTGTCTCCTTTCCACGAGACAGGAAAACTCCTGAAGCTACGCTACGATGGTGCTGTTAAAGTCTTCAGTACCACCAATGATGCTATGGGACAATCGGAGCTCGTGAGCCCCCAGCATCATGGCCGCTTAGCTAAAGGTCCTACTGCTCCACGCCCTACTGATCTGGTTTATATGGAAGATTCTCCTAGCTTCTGCCGATCTAGCAGGTATTCAGTGGGCACGGCTGGAAGGACGTGTTCCCGTGAGGCCAACTGTGACAGTATGTGCTGTGGCCGGGGTTACAATATCCAGACCCACATTGTTACCTTCTCTTGCCATTGCCAGGTGCAATGGTGCTGCTATGTGGAATGTCAGCAGTGCATGCAGGAAGAAGTGGTTTACAGCTGCAAGCAATAAGACATTGAACCAGGGAGTTGGAGAACAATGGCTAGTTTCCAATTAAGATTGCATCTAGGTCTAAATATCATGATGACTTGGACTTCTTTGATATAGTAATTTCCACCTTGATATTGGATCTAAAACCTAAAATAGGAGTAATTTGTGCCAGGTCCAAGCATTGAAATTACTGATTTGAGGTCCAGCAGGCAAGGAGAAAGTATAAAATAAGTGCAAAAAGACCCTCAGGACTGACTGGAGAGAGTTGGAGAACTCTGCCTAGAAGATGGTTAAGGACCTATCTTATACTGCCAGGACCTTGGTTCACCTGTCTTAGGGCTGTTTATTTTGACCGAAGTAAGATGCCTTTCTTAACCTAAGACCTCTTCCAAGCGGAGAAGTCCGGAATTGAAAATCAAAACCTTAATTGCAGGAAGTATGAATAATTTTACCCTCCACTCCTTAATTTTGTAAGTAGCATTCCCTAACTTGAATATCTGCAGGTAATATAAGTTCATTTCCAATGGTCATGGGTTATTCTATTTGGGAATGATGAGGCTTGAGATACAAAAACTCTGAAAGCTTAGGATATTGTCAAGCGCAGGAAATCTGGGAAGTCCAAACGAATATTTGCATCCAAGGCTCTCTAAAATAATCTGAACTTCTAATGGTCAAAGCAAATTGGTGATAAATAAAGGTCAACAGAATTCAAGGTGGGCTGGACTTAGTTCTCTTGTACGTGTGAAAGGACTTGAGGCTGATGATGCATTTGACTCCTCCTTCAGGCTCAGCCTGGTCATCTCTTATAGACATGCTATGTTAGACCAAGTGAAATATCTTCTTTAAATCAAAGATCTGAGTAGCAACTAGTAGTAAATAGCAAAATGGTAAGAACAGTTCTGAATAGAAGGCAAACAAATCAAAACCTCAATTGTTCTCAGGTCCAACATCATTCTAAGGCAGGGGTAGTCAATCTTTTTATACCTACCGCCCACTTTTAGATGTCTGTTAGTAGTAACATTTTCTAACCGCCCACAGGTTCCACAGTAATAGTGATTTATAAAGTAGGGAAGTCAATTAAATTTTAAAAAGGAACGTGCTTCAGTATCGGACAAAACCTCTACCACCCACCATGAAAGCTGGAATGCCCACTAGTGGGCGGTAGGAACCAGGTTGACTACCACTGCTCTTAAGGCATCTTGAGTTGGTAGCAATCCTATTGTTCTAAAAAGGAAACATTTGCTGAATCCTCCCATGGGCCTTTTGAAAAACAATAGCTGGGTGACTCTGGGCAGCTATTATCTATCTACAGTTAGTCCTCGATTTATGGTCATAATTGAGCCCATCATTTTTGTTGCTAATTGAAACATTTGTTAAGTGAGTTTTGCCACATTTGATGACCTTTTTGCACACTTGTTAAGTCAATCACTGCAATTATTAAGTAGTAACACAGTTGTGAACCTGGCTTCCCCATTGACTTTGCTTGTCAGAAGGTCACAAAAGGTGATTATTTGGGATGCTGCAACTGCTATAAATATGAGCATCCAAATTTTGATCTCGTGACCATGGGGAAGCTGTAATGGTCCTATGTCCTAAAATGGTCATATGTTACTTTTTTCAATGCCATTGTAACTTCAAACAGTCACCAAATGAAAGGTTGTATGCCGAGAACTACCTTGTTGTTTAAGCACCGCTGACCACCACTACCATTTTTACTGAGATAGAAAATAATGCTACTGGGCAAATTTGGGTGAAAGTTCTCCCAAAACTGGTCAACCAAAACTTGCATGCCGATCACGTTTGTCCTTGATTAGAGAGCTCCAGGGGAGAATTATTTATCCCCTGATGTACTTAGGGGTAGGATCTGTGCTGAAGGCTACATTCTTCAAGGCTGAGACAGAATAAAGTGTGAGCAATACAGTAAGCTTGAGAAAGACCACCAATATTTGTTAAGTCTTTGGGGAATTGAGAGTTGGGGTGTGATGGTGGAAATGTATAATTTTAGTTCACAGTGAAATATCCTAGTTAATAGTTATTGACAGCAGTTGTGGAAGATTTAAAGAGGAATGTTTGGGAGCATAAGCACACTCAGTGTAATAATTTTAGTACTTGAGAGGGTGAGATAAGATGTCTAATTTGCAATACTTTGAATAAAATGTGAACTAAAATTCCTGGTTTTGATATTCTGGAACGCCAAATTTGTAAAGCCAAACAAACATCTAGGACTAGAATGCGGAATCAATAGATCTAACCAATAGTGGGATTCAAATAATTTAACAACCGGTTCTCTGTCCCGGTGATTTCTTCCAACAAACCAGTTCACCAAAGGGCTCAGAAAGTTAACAACTGGTTCTCCTGAAGTGGTGCGAACTGGCTGAATCCCACCACTGGATCTAACTCTACTTGCTAAGTGGAGCTATCTGCTCTGCAGAACCTCAAGCAGTGAAGCTTCTCCAAAATTCTATTCCTTCCTTTGTTACTGTCTCTTTCTCTGTTTCACTTGTGTCTCTCCCCCCCCCCCAATTAAAAAATGGAAGATGTAAATAAAGCTGGCAGACATAGATTTTACTAGTCTCTCTGCCAAGAGGCTCCCTGTTTGTCCGTATTAAGACAAATGGATATTGTCAATATTTTTTGGTTAAATCCTATCTGTAGTATCACCTGATCTATTAGACAAGATATTGCATTAGGAATAGATTAAGCCCTGTAGTAACAGGTCCATTTCTCTAGTTTAGAGGGGGGGAAAGGATGGCAGGCAGCTTCAACACAAAATGAATGTTTGGTATATTGCACAGTGGTTTAGGTACTTCTTTGCTTTATTTCATTATGTCTTATTATTTTTAGGAAGTATTAAACTTAGATAATAGCAGACCTCTAGTTTTACGTATTCCCCTGAATTGTAGGAATTATTAGAGTTCTTTCCATTTAGGAACCTTTATGGCATGCTTTGGGATTAGTTTTCTTCGCAGAATATAGTTTTTTTGTATGTGGAAATCATTAATATTAATGTTAATACTAGTATGATCTTAATATAGAATATTGAGAGCTAAAAATAGAATATAAAATATTGAGACTTAGAGTTGAAGGAATAGTAATTGAAAGCATATATTTCATAATCTATGAGAATTTATTTTTCAGAGGATATTTCTCTATTTCAATCTTCCAGTTTAAAGGTGTTTTAAAAATAAAATAATAATGGAGATTATTATGGCATTTATCCACAATTAGCATCTGGGCAATTGACTGAGCACATCCACAACTTAACTATTTCTGAGTTTAAATTAGCACAAATAGAACTAGAAATTAATACAGGTAGAACTAGATACAAGTTTATACATATAGAACTAGAAAGAAAATAAATTGAATTTCCTTTTTGGCAACACATTAAATAGCTTCTTTGGTTCGATACCTAAGAACCAAAAATGACTGAACTTATTTATTTAAGCCTTTGAAAGCCATTAAAAGTGGTTTTGGTTGACAGTGATTTTGGTAAATCACAAGCTGGGTGACCCTGTACAAATCATTGTTCAGTGTGAACCTAAAGAAATACAAAAATGATGTGATATTATCCTATTAATGACAATGTGTGAAAGCTTTTGGGATACATAGAAAGTTGTAATGATACAAGATAAGATGACAAACTAGTAAACAAAGAGAATACTGATAAAGATTAATGTTTTGCAGTGAAAGGAATGGTAAAGAAAGAGCTTGAGACGAATACTGTAGGTCATTATTTTTCAGTTTGCTTTACATCCCAAGTTTTCTATGAGTAAAAAATAAATAAAAAGTTCCCTTGAAGGAATAAAAAAAGAATGGCAATAATAGATCTGCTGCACAAATTTTAAAAACATAGATTTAATGCAGGATTAGATCTCCATCTCAAAGGGTAGACATCACATGCCCTTTTCTGATTGCTATAAGTACTTGGCTGCCAGCTTCAGAATGGTACAAATACCACATCCTGTCGCCTAAGCCTAAAACATTGGAAGACATTTCAGTTTGTTCTGTGGTGCTGCAAATATAATGGGAAAGCAGATTGCCTTCTATGGAGGTTTGTCTGCCTCTCTTTCTGTCTGCTTCAGATTGGACTCCATACATACAATAGGCTCTATGCTTTACAACAGGGATGGACCCTGATTGTTTACTCCAGGATGTCTTGCTCTGAAGCAAGCTGATAATTGGCAAGCTAATCTATCTTGGTGCAACAAAATGGGGAGATGGGGGGGGGGGGGAGAATCACTCTTGTTGCAGGTGGTACAATATCTCGCACCAGTCCTGTACTTGTACATTTATGAAGCAGTTTTTCATCTAAACTATGGATGTCCAACCTTTTGGCTTGCCTGGGCTGCACTGAGCGAAGAGGAATTATCTTGGGATCCATAAAACATATATAATATAGTTTTATAATGTAAAATTCACATGATAATGTTAAAAGTGCATGATCTTGTGGAGCCATGGGTTGGGCACATCTGATTTGTACTTTTAATGCATGCAATACTGAATGGAATTTGGCACAGAGAACACAAGAATATTCATCTGATTAACCTTGTATTAACCACATATGAAGTTAATGATACAACAGAGCTAGATAATTTACTCCTGCTTCTAGTACTAGGAAGCTGCTATTGGTCTATCATACCTAGTGTAAAAGAATTCCAAGTTTTCATGCTACATTACATATCTGGGCTATTATTCAAATGTCTGCCGTGGTCACAACAAGCGTATCTTGAATACTTCTCTTGCAAACGCAATATGACTTTGCCTTATCAGAATCCTGATTCATGAGCAAGCTGTTCCTTCTGCAGACAGTCATATTGAATGTGCAAATATTTCCAGGAGACTGATGTCCCACAAGAGATATTGGAAAGGAGGGGGCCAGACTTCTTTGAAGTGCAGACACGGTGAGCACTCTGAATTTTAGAATATCTGAATATGACAAATTGAAACCTGCCATCTCCTACATGTCTTGAAACCATAGCTTGCTAAATGCTACTAGAACTATAGTTTTGTTGTTGTTGTTGTTTTAAAAACAACAACTGGAGGGCACCATGTTGGGGAAGGCCAGTGTGGCATTGTGTATATTAGCATTTGAGTTTGTTCTATTTTTGCTACTAATTTTCTTCTGACTTCATATGCTTGGCAATTCTTTAAATCTTTTATTCAATCTTGCACTTGTAAATAAATATTGCAGCTTAATTTTCATTGATGTAGTTTTAATCTGCACAGGATTACCAGTTGGACTCTAATTGATCTTGATTCCCAAACAATCTTCATGCTTATTAAGCATTAGTTGACCCAAGATTTATGTACTAACCTTATTAATCTGTAAGGAGAATATTTCTTGGGTGATTCCCGTGGGATTTGGTGAAATTTAGCTGGTTTATTAAAACAAAATTGGGGGAGAAAAGCATCTATTTGTTCTCCTTCTCGCTGACTTCACAAACAGCACAGTTATATTTAGAAGATGGAATAAAATGGATTTATCACAATATGAAGCTTTCACTTCTGAAAAAATATGACTCTGCAAGTTAGTTATGCTAAATCCTCAAGCAGGCCTGCACAAGTTTGGGACTTAACAACATGCAAATAATGTTGAGTGTGACCTGCTTTATCAAGTCTTCATCCAATAATTTCTTCGTCTTTTTGGATACAACAGCAAAAATTAGAAATGTGTGTATGTGACAAGGGTCAAAAGAGCAAGTTGGCAGCTCTGTCAATACTTCATAGTTGTTGGCAGTGAAAAAATTATGTGAGGAATAGAACCCACAATCATTAGCAGAAACTGATAGAAAAGAATCAGAGGTGAGGAAACAATCCATACAGTAGTACAATCTAGTTCACTAATAGTTTTTAAAGAATACATTTTTGGTTTCCAACCAGCTTGCAGTTTAGTACTAGCCATCTTGCCATAAGGAAGTGCTTCTTGCAGTTTATTGTTTGTACTTTTCTGCAACGTGGGAATTGGGGATGAAGAGAAATACTATTTAATAGAGCTCCTAAGTCACGTAGTCTTGAATGTGGAATATTGGCATTCTTGTATTCAATTTTTGTTTAAAGCCACACTGCTTTTGATTATCAAATACAGAGAAAGAACAATTTTATATCCCAGTGTTTCTCAACTTCAGCAACCTGGGAATGGAAGTGTGGATTTCCATTCCCAGAATTCTGCTGTCTGGGGGATTCTGAGTAGTTGAAGTTCATACATGTTAAAGTTGCTAAGGAGGAGAAACACTTCTCCAACCCATCCAAATTATCTCCCTGTCCACTTCCCACACCAAGTACTTTGAGCTGTTTACCCCCAACCTGGTTCCTATATAGTATCCTAACAGGGCAATGAATATTTAGTATTGGTAGTATCCACTCATTTATTTTAGTAGACACTTAGAAGAAATTAGTTAAACAGTTACACCTTATAACATTTGAATGCAAATATGAATCTGTTGAATGAAGTAGCTGTTTTTGCCAAAGCGCTTCCCTGCATTTTAGTCTTTCCCTTTTAAGCAGTTATTATTATTTCCTGAATGTAAAGGCAGCAGTTGTTTAGCAATGAAGATATTCCTATTTTTATTTTCTCTGATTGAAAATGTATTCTAGATTTCAGTCAGCAGCAAAAACCTTGATGCAAACTTCAATCAGCTCTAGTGTCTATGAGTTGAAAAGGAGTGTATTCACTTCTCACCCAAATCTTGGAATGAGATTCGTCCTTGAATAGGAACAAATCCCAGATGAGAATAAGGTGTGACACTATTACTACAATACCATTCCCCAATCCCGAGTAACACATTAATTCTCTAAGGATCATTCAAATGTCCAAGTAAGAGGGAAATATCAACAAGTTTTTACATCATATTTGGGTCACAAACCCTTGGCTTCATAAATGCTAAGTAGAGAATAGCCCACATGCCATAAAGTAGAATCAATAAGATGACTGCCTTTCTATGATACAACCTTGAAATGTCCAAAATTATTATATTGAATCAACAGCTTAATACCTGACAACTGGCAATCCTATAAAATATATAGAAGCAGCATTCATACAACATTTTAAGCAAAGTCAGGGACAAGTATGTATCTGAACCTGAAAACCCAGGCATGTCTGGGTTATGAGATCATTTACCTGTCCAATACCTAAGTTTTATTGGCTAAAACCACTATCTATGATTCCTCATGAACAGACCCAGCTATGTGGATTTTAGCTCTCTTTCAGCTTCTGGCAGAAAGACCTTACGGCAGGGGTCCCCAACCTCTGCAACTTTAAGTCTGAAGGACTTCAGCTCCCAGACTTCTCCAGCCAGCTTTGCTGGCTGGAGAATTCTGGGAGCTGAAGTCCTTCAGACTTAAAGTTGCAAAGGTTGGGGACCCCTGCCTTACGGTATCCACAAAAGTAGGTGTCCTCCTGTTGCTTCTATCCATTTTCCACGACAGAATCAAAAGTAAAATGAAGAATGGGTAGGGCAGTTCTGACCCTAAACAGGCCACCAAAGATATTTTAAAGAAATAACTATTGCAAAGTTTTTTGTCACCAGCCCAGATAATTGCTACCAGAATAACCCAGGAAATCCTCTGTTTGGCCTGGATCACCAGATAAGTAATTTAAAGACTTGGTTAGAACTGTCCCCAATTTTCATTTAAGTTTCATTTCAGCTCTTCAGGATTCTATTGTAAGGACTTGAGTGATGGTAGAAGGTGGTGTGAGGTACTGAAGTACAGAGCTGACTATATGCCTACCTCTCCTGCACTGCCCTTGTTAGGCTTAACAAACCTTGTAGCGAGGCTGGCTAGGGAATTCTTGGAGTTGAAGTCCACCAGTCTTCAAAGAACCAACTTTGCAGACCCCTGTTGTAGAGCAGTGGAGATGTCTTATTCTGGAGTTAAAGTTTAAAGTTCAGTTCCAAAGTGTAAATTTTGGCTACAGAAAGAGAACCATCCAATTCTCTGCTTCAAATAGTACAAGGTAAAGGTGGCCTCACTCTCCAATAATTTCTCTCCTTTTATTTTATTAACTTGTAGGGTGAGGCAGAGGGGAAGCTTTTTATGAGCACTAGAAACAGATTTTAAAATTTGGATGACTGCACAGCAAAGTAGAAAGAAGAAATAATTAAAAAGGAGCAAATAATTTCAGAGTATCACATGGTGGCTACTCAATGGTATTTTGATCACACCAACAGGGAAAGTTTGGTATATCTTTGTTACATTAACAAATTATTATGATTGCAAAAGAGATTCCATGCTTTTAGGAGAAGGAGCTTTATTTCCTACCTCAAAATGTATAACGTTTGAGAATATTTATATTATTTATGGGTCTTGTACATTTTTCATAACATTTGTGTATTGGGTTGTTGAAATGTAACACTATCATATATGACTTTTAAATAATGCATAACTACAGTCTTTCATTTTTAATGGGAATATATTGATATAATCATTTCTTCAGATGTTGCAATGCTTAAATCCTACTATTATCCCATTAATATCTTTTATATTGCATTTTAAAGAATTCTGCTTTTTAATCTTGAGTTTCCTTTTTTTTAAAGTAGAAACTAGCATAAAGACTATGATCAGTAGTATAAGGTTGAAATGTGAGTTTTAGCCACCATTATAACTACTTTCACTAGAAAGGAAATGTAGATATTCAGTTTGCTGATCTCTTGAAAACCATTTATTTTGATTGGAAAAGATTTGTTTTTATTAGAATTAGGATTGTTAATCCATTTAAATAGCTTTGACTTAATAACCTACTACTATTGTAAAAATGTGGAATAGTTGTTAGGGTTGTAGGCCAAAAGTGTGGATCCAAGATTTCGGTTCCATAGTCTGCCATGTAAAATTCATGAGAATCTTGAATTTGTCTTACTTTCAGCTGAACATATCCCAGCCTTGTGAGGATAAAGAAAGGGGAAAGAACCCAATATTAGCTACATTATGTTCCTTGGAAGAAGAGTGGGATAAATATATATCACTGAAGCCTTAGTAACGACATACTATGGAATTGTTGAATTTGTCATTTAATTAATAAATGACAATGTCACTCATTATGGTCTTAAATGCCTTAGCTTCAAGTTCCAAGAGTCTTTAAAACTGAAATAAACATGCAGTTGATCCGCAGATCCAAAATGGGTCTTACCAATTAATAGGATGAAGCTTGAATCCACTGACTGATACATTGATCCAATCTCATAAGTATATTTACATATTGGAGAAGCTGCCACTGGATTCCAGGATGAATGAAAAACGCCCTCATCCTCTTATCTCGGACTGCTACATTATTGAATCTAAAGAATAAGGAATTGATTTCAGCTCAATTAGCTTTTTCTTCTGTGAGTTTTTAAAGTTGGGCCTAAAGCCAACTCCCACCAGCAAACCATTGCTTCAAGGTTTCTGAAGGTTTGTGGCAGGAATGAAACATGCAGTGAGAGGATTTTCAGCATGGCTGAACAAAATTTTGCTCTTGCTCTTTGCCAAGGTGCCAGTTCCCATGACATTTTAATCCCAGCTGTGATTGGAGCAGAGAATATGAGAGACCTTCATCCCTTTTGTCACAGCACAATTCAGAGATATAACTCTATGGTTAGTGATGGGCAGTGGATTATTTTAGGCTGGATATTGCAAAGTATAAGCACGGTGAAACTCTAACCAAGTCATATGAGGCTGAGTTGAATTTTTCAATAGACGGACCAACAACCACTTAATGACTAGGAAATGGCTACCCAAACTAACTTTTCAGTGCTTCTTCAGCAGTCACTGAATTCCATTTCTAGGTAGCTTTTCTGAATCCATCTTTTCCCTGCTTTTATGAATGTTGGGAAAATTGGAGGGGTGTTTTCTGTTTTGCAAGACTGTTTAATGAATTATGTTGTATATGATGTGATATCAATATATCTGTGTATGTTTAAATCGTTAAATCTTGATACTTAATCAAGAATATGTTTGAGTCATTTTTGGTGAGATAAACAACTGTATACATTTATTAATAAATAAATTTTTTAAAGGCGAGTAGCAGTGGTTAGAGTAATTGCATAAAAAATGTATCACTTCCCTGAAACACAGTGCTTTTCAGGGAAGTGTGTTCATATATTCATGTGCCATTTAGTTAAATGATGACAAACCAGCTCCATTGCTTCCCATTTAATCTAGTCCAACCATCTCCCTACCTAATCTATTCTTCACTAGCTATACCTGGCCACGCGTTACTATGGCCCAGTCTGGTTAAATGGCCAACCAATCTGTGTGTAGATCTACACCAGCACACATACACACAACCACCATATAACCCCCAACCTACCTACCTACTGTATTTCTCCCTCTCTATCTATCCCTCTACCTACTTACCTACCTACCTACCTACCTACCTACCTACCTACCTACCTACCTACCATATTTCTCCCTTTCTATCTATCCCTCTACCTACCTACCTACTATTTCTTCCTTTCTCCCTCTATCTACCTACCTAGTACCTACCTACTGTATTTCTCCCTCTCTATCTCTCTACCTACCTACTGTATTTCCTCTCTCTCTATTCCTCTACCTACCTACCTACTGTATTTCTCCCTATCTATCTATACACCTACCTACCTACCTACCTACCTACCTACCTACCTACCTACCTACCTACCTATGGTATTTCTCCCTCTCTGTCTATCCCTCTACTTACCTACCTACTGTATCTCTTCCTTTCTCCACCTACCTACCTACCTACCTACCTACCTACCTACCTACCTACCTACCTACTGTATTTCTCCCTCTCTATCTATTCCCCTATCTACCTACCTGCCTACCTACTGTATTTCTCCCTCTCTATCTATCCCTCTACCTACCTACATACTGTATTTCTTCCTTTCTCCCTCTATCTACCTACCTACTGTATTTCTCCCTCTCTCTATCCCTCTACCCACCTACCTACCTACTGTATTTCTTCCTTTCTCCCTCTACCTACCTACCTACCTACTGTATTTCTCCCTCTCTCTCTCTCTACCTACCTACTGTATTTCTCCCTATGTATCTATCCCCCTACCTACTGTATTTCTACCTACCTACCTACTATATTTTTCCTTTCTCCTATCTATCTATCTATCTATCTATCTATCTATCTATCTATCTATCTATCTATCTATCTATCTATCTATCTATCTATCTATCTATCTATCTATCTATCTATCTATCCATCCATCCATCCATCCATCCATCCACCCACCCACCCACCCACCCACCCACCCACCCACCCACCCACCCACCTTATTTCTCCCTCTCTATCTATCCCTCTATATACCTACCTACTGTATTTATCCCTCTCTATCTATTCCCCTATGTACCTACCAACTGTAATACAATAATACAATAGCAGAGTTGGAAGGGACCTTGGTGGTCATCTAGTTCAACTCCCTGCCTAGGCAGGAAGCCCTATACCATTTCAGGCAAATGGCTATCCACCATCTTCTTAAAGACTTCCAGTATTGGGGCATTCACAACTTCTGGAGGCAATTTTTGTTCCCCTGGTTAATTGTCAGGAAATTCCTCCTCAGTTCTAAGTTGTTTCTCTCCTTGATTAGTTTTCACCCATTGCTTCTTGTTCTGCCCTCTGGTGCTTTGGAGAATAGCTTGACTTCCTCTTCTTTGTGGCAACCCCTGACATATTGGAAGGTTGCTATCATGTCTCCCCTAGTCCCTCTTTTATGAAACTGTATTTCTCCACCCCCCCTCTCTCTATGGGCCACCTGGGAGTTTGCTATCTCAGTGCCTTCTTTTGGCCCTAAGAGGCCTCCATATGAGGCCTCTTCCAACAATGACAGTTGAAAAGCAGCCTGATGGGCGGGGCTACAGGGAGGTGAAAACATGATCAGTGGGTACATTTTACATTTGTGTACCTTGCACATGACACATGTGTGCTAGGCACAAAATGAATACGTATTCTATTATCGGAGGTCCTTGGGAATATTGTGTGAAAATTTGAGGTAAATCATTTCAGTAGTTTTTGAGATTAGCTGCTTCATACAAACTATTTTACATTTTTATTTATATAGACTAGCTATACCTGGGCACGCGTTGCTGTGGCCCAGTTTGGTTAAATGGCCAACCAATCTGTGTGTAGACCTACACCTGCACACATACACACTACCAGAGTATAACCCCAACCTACCTACCTACTGTATTTCTCCCTCTGTATCTATCCACCTACCTACCTACCTACCTACCTACCTACTTTATTTCTCCCTCTCTATCTATCCACCTACCTACCTACCTACCTACCTACCTACCTACCTACCTACCTACCTACCTACTGTATTTTCCCTCTCTATCTATTCCCCTATCTACCTACCTACTGTAATACAATAATACAATAGCAGAGTTGGAAGGGACCTTGGAGGTCATCTAGTCCAACCCTCTGCCTAGGCAGGAAGTCCTATACCATTTCAGACAAATGGCTATCCAACATCTTCTTAAAGACTTGCAGTGTTGGGGCATTCACAACTTCTGGAGGCAAGTGGTTCCACTGGTTAATTGTTCTAACTGTCAGGAAGTTCCTCCTCAGTTCTAAGTTGCTTCTCTCCTTGATTAGTTTCCACCCATTGCTTCTTGTCCTGCCTTCAGGTGCCTTGGAGTCAAACTATTCTCCTCTTCGTTCTTTTTCATTCTTCTTTCCCCCCTCCTCCTTTCTCTTCCTCTTTGTCCCTCCTCCTTTCTCCTCCTCCTCCTCCTCCTCCTCCTCCTCCTCCTCCTCCTCCTCCTCCTCCTTCTTTTTCTCTTCCATCCTTTTTTCCTTGTTCTTTCGTCTTTCCTCCTTCCTCCTTTTTCTTTCTTCTTCTTCCTCCTCCTTCCTTTTTCCTCCTCCTTTCTTATCCCCATCCTCCCCCCCTTTTCTTCTTTCTTCCTTCCTTCCTTCCTTCCTTCCTTCCTTCCTTCCTTCCTTCTTTCTTTCTTTCTTTCTTCCCTTCCTTCCTTCCTTCCTTCCTTCCTTCCTTCCTTCCTTCCTTTCTTTCTTTCATCACTTTGTTTCCAGTACCTGCTTTTATCTGCTTGTTTTTTTTGGTGTTCTTTTTTGGAATTTATACCCCGCCCTTCTCCTTGTTAGGACTCAGGGCGGCGCACAGGCATTTATTAAAACCATAGCAAAACAATATATACTATTAAAAACATATTAAATTAAGTTAAAACCCATGCTAAAAACCCTTTAAAACCCTAAAAAATTAAAATTTATCAGTAAAGTCAGAAAACGGGGGGCTACCCTAGGCCGGCTTGTTGGAATAGGTACGTCTTAAGACATTGGCAAAAGAGGCGGAGGTCCGAGGTAGTGCGAAGGTCGGGGGGTAGGTCGTTCCAGAGGGCCAGGCCCGCCACAGAGAAGGCCCTTCCCCTGGGTGTCGCCAACCGGCATTGCCCGGCCGACGGTACCCAGAGAAGGCCCTCTCTGTGGGAGCGGATCGGACGAAGGGATGTATGGGGCAGAAGGCGGTCTCGTATATAGTTAGGCCCCGAGCCATGGAGCGATTTGAAGATGGTCGTCAACACCTTGAAGCGCACTCGAAAGGCCACAGGCAGCCAGTGCAGCTCCCGCAGGAGAGGTGTTATGTGGGCTTGCCTTGGGGCGCCCATAAATACCCGCGCGGCCGCATTCTGAACTAGCTGTAGCTTTTGAGTGCACCTCAAGGGGAGCCCCATGTAGAGAGCATTACAGTAATCCAGCCGAGAAGTCACAAGCGCTTGTGGGGTGCCTCAGGGGTCGGTCCTCTCGCCTCTCCTGTTCAACACATATATGAAGCCGCTGGGCGAGATCATCCGTGGTTTTGGGGTAGAGTATCACCTCTACGCTGATGATACACAGCTGTATATATCTACCCCAAACCACCCCAACGATGCCGTAGCGATGATGTGCCAGTGCCTGGAAGCCGTGCGGATCTGGATGGGAAGTAACGGACTCAGGCTCAACCCGACCAAGACCGAGTGGCTGTGGTTTCCGGCTGCCCGATTCAACCAACTGATTCCATCGCTGGCCATAGGGGGCGAACATCTTGCCCCTGTGGATGGGGCGCGCAACTTGGGTGTCCTCCTGGATACTCGGCTGTCCATGGAAGATCAAGTGACAGCCGTGGCCAGGAGGGCGTTTTACCAGGTTCGCCTGGTACGCCAGTTGCGCCCCCTATTGAATCGGGATGCCCTTCGCACAGTCACTCATGCTCTCGTGACATCCCGACTGGACTATTGTAACTCTCTCTACATGGGGCTCCCCTTGAGGTGCACCCGGAGACTTCAGCTGGTCCAGAATGCAGCCGCGCGAGCAATAATGGGAACCTCAAGGTTTACCCACGTAACACCGCTCTTGCGCGAGCTGCACTGGCTGCCTGTCGTCTTTCGGGTGCGCTTCAAGGTGCTAGTTGTCATCTTCAAAGCGCTCCATGGCTCGGGACCTAGCTATCTGCGGGATCCGATCCTGCCCCATACATCCTCACGGCCGATTCGCTCCCACAGAGAGGGACTTATCCGGGTGCTGTCCACTAGACTTTGTCAGCGGGCGACACCCAGGGGAAGGGCCTTCTCTGTGGCGGGCCCAGCCCTCTGGAACGACCTTCCCCCCGACATTAGAACAACCACGGACCTCCCTCCTTCCGTCTAAAATTAAAAACACATCTTTTCTGCTTGGCCGGCCTAGGGTAGTCTCTTTTTATGGTTTAGGGGATTTTAGTAATTTAATTGGGGGATTTTAGCGCAGGGATAATTGTTTAATTTGCCTTTTATCTAATTATTTATGTATATTTATTGTATTTTTAACTTCCCTGTGCACCGCTCCGAGTCCCCTAGGGGAGAGGAAGCGGTCTATAAAGTAAATTTATTATTATTATTATTATTATTATTATTATTATTGAGTGACTGTGCGAAGGGCCCCCCAGTCCAGTAAGGGGTGCAACTGGCGTATCAGGCGTACCTGATAAAATGCCTTCCTGGCCGCGGCCGTCACATGGTCCTCCATGGACAGCCGGGAATCCAGGAGGACATCCAAGTTGTGCTCCCTCTCCACAGGGGCCAGTTGTTCGCCCCCAATGGCCAGTGTTGGACTTATCTGGCTGAACCGGGGTGCCGGAAACCACAGCCACTCGGTCTTGGACGGGTTGAGTTTGAGTTTATTACTACCCATCCAGATCCGTACGGCCTCCAAACACCGGGACAGCACCTCGATGGCATCGTTGGGGTGGTTTGGGGTGGATATGTACAACTGAGTGTCATCAGCGTACAGATAGTATTCCACCCCAAAACCACGGATTATCTCACCCAGCGGCTTCATGTAGGTGTTGAACAGAAGTGGCGAGAGGACCAACCCCTGAGGAACCCCACATGTGAGGGGCCTCGGGGCCAACCTCTGCCCTCCTGCCAACACCCATTGCGACCGACCAGAGAGGTAGGACGAGAACCACCGCAGAATGGTACCTCTCAGCCCCAACCCCCCCAGTCGGTGCAATAAGATACCATGGTCGATGGTATCAAAAGCCGCTGAGAGGTCTAATAGGACTAGGATAGAGGAGCAACCTCTATCCCGTGCCCTCCAGAGATCATCAACCAACGCGACCAATGCGGTCTCAGTGCTGTGACCGGGTCGGAAGCCGGACTGGCGCGGGTCTAGATAATCAACTTCCTCCAGGTGATGAGGAAACTGTTGAACCACCACACTCTCTACAATCTTCGCAAGAAAGTGAAGGTTGGAGACCGGACGGTAATTTTCCAACAATGCCGGGTCCAGGGAAGGCTTCTTGAGGAGGGGTCTCACCATCGCCTCTTTAAGGGAGGCCGGCAAGAACCCCTCACTCAGTGAAGCGTTCACAATATCCTGGAGCCAGCCTCGTGTCACCTCCCAGGATGCCAGTACAAGCCAGGAGGGACATGGGTCCAATAAACATGTGGTCGCTCTAAGGTTCCTGCGCAACCTGTCCATATCCTCGGTAGTGACAAAGTCAAACTCCTCCCAAGGTGTTATCTCAAGACCAGCACCGGACAAAACGACTGGGTCACTATCAGTGGAAGGCAACTCGTTCCGAATCTGAGTGATTTTGTCCTGCAGAAACACTCCAAATTCCTCTGCCCGACCCTGCAAAGGGGCTTCCTGCGGCCTCAGGTGAAGGAGGGAGCGGGTCACCCCAAACAAGGCGGCAGGGCGGTTTTCCGCAGACGCAATAAGAGTGGCACAATACTCATGTTTGGCCACTCTTAACGCCACTAAGTAAGTCCTAATATGGTCTCTCACTAGTGTTCGGTCAGCCTCTTCTCTCCCATGTTTTATCTGCTAATACCTCTTGTTCAGCTGAGGATATACTCCATAATAAATACAATAGAATAGAATACAATAGCAGAGTTGGAAGGGACCTTGGAGGTCATCTAATCTAACCCCCTGCCGAGGCAGGAAGCCCTATAACATTTCAGACAAATGGCTATCCAACATCCTCTTAAAGACTTGCAGTGTTGGGGCATTCACAACTTCTGGAGGCAACTTCTGTTCCACTGATTAATTGTTCTGTCAGGAAATTCCTCCTCAGTTCTAAGTTGCTTCTCTCCTTGATTAGTTTCCACCCATTGCTTCTTGTTCTGCCCTCAGGTGCCTTGGAGAATAGTTTGACTCCCTCTTCTTTGTGGCAACCCCTGAGATATTGGAAGGCTGCTATGAGGCCCTAGTCCCTCTTTTATTAAACTGTATTTCTTCCTCTCTTTCTCTCTATGGGCCACCTGGGAGTTTGCTTTCCTCTGTGTCTTGTTTTGGCCCTTTTAGGCCTCCATACAATGTTCTTGAGGAAATGACTGTTGGAAATGCCAGGTAGGAGGAGTTACAGGGAGGTGAAAACATGATCAGTGGGTACATTTTACATTTGTGTACCTTGCACAGGACACACGTGTGCTAGGCACAAAATGAGTAGGTATTCTATTATCGGAAGTCCTTGGGAGCCTTGTGTCAAAATGTGAGGTAAATCGGTCCAGTAGTTTTTGAGATTAGTGGATTCGTACAAACTATTTTACATTTTTATTTATATAGAAGATAAATGAGAATAAATGAGGCATGACTTAACAATTGTCTTGCTTAAAAACAAACATTCTGGTCCCAATTTTGATTGTAAGTCAAGAACTATTTGTATGTCTGAAGGAATATCATCTACTGTCCCCAACATTGTAAAGTTTCGTGGAAATGCTGATATACAGTAAGGTCAGCTAGTGATGGTTCTGCCTTTTTTGAAATCTTGCAAACAATGTTATACTGCAACATCTGCGGCAATTCAGTTTAAAGACCTAGAGAGCTCACTGCTATCCTGTTGCTGCTTTTTGCTCTCTGTTAAAAAAAAAAACCCCAGATGCTTGATGAAAAATACAGGGATGAACCTTATTAGGAAATAGATTTCACAGACAATATATTTCTAAAACTCTATTAAAAAATAACACTAATCGGGCTTTTAAACAGTCCATCCACATTCCAATATATGAATAAAACATTTCATTTCTCATTGTACTGTTTTGGCTTTCTGCCCTATGCACATGCATACCCAATATGCTGCTTCCTTCAAGTTCAGCATCATCAGGCAAAGTAAATAAGTAAGGAATATTACAGTAATGAAAATACAGCTATTCATTCTCTACTGCTCCCTACATTTGTATCCTTGCAAATCATTCTTGCTTTCCATATAGCCATATATTGCTTGCTTTTATTATTTAAGCTTGTCAAAATCCCTTTCTGTGGGTTTCATCAATTCCCTCCTATCTCAGCTTCCTATATTTTATCATTCCCAAGCCATTTACTCATACACTTTGCAAATTATCCTCATTCATTCATTGTTTCTGCAATATCAAACTTTCTCAAACTCCCCTTAAAATTCAGAATTACCATAGGACAATAAACTATGGCAGTGATGGCTAACCTTTTGTGGCTCGCTTGCCAAAAGCAGGGAGTGCAGGGGAGTCGTGCATGGGCGTGCCACACCCATAAAGCTATGTGCGTGACCCCCTGCTTTTGGTGTGCTTTTTTGGCCCTCCCCAGGCTCCAGAGGCTTTCTAGGAGCCTGGAGAGGGTGAAAACAGCCTCCCCCACCACCTCCAGCAGCTTCAGGAGCTTCCCTGAAGCCTCCAGAGGGTGAAAAATGGCCTCAAAAGAAGGTCTAAATCAGCTGGCCAGCGCACACATGCGTGCTGGAGCTGACAGGGCAATGCCTCGCATGCCTTAAGAAATGGTTCCATGTGCCACCCATGGCACCCGTGCCTTAGGTTCACCATCACGGAACTATGGCAACAGAGACTGCTGAACCTACATCCATCAAAACATTTCTGGCTACCTCAGAAGGCCTCAGCTTTAGAAATTGTAATCTGTGGATTTGTCTTTTGATAACATCAATAAATTAGAACAGAACTGGAATGGATTTTGGAGGTGTTCTAGTACAATCCCTTGCTCAAGCAAGAGACCCATTACTATTTTAGACAAGCAGTTGTCCAGTCTCTTCTTAAAGTCCTCCAGTGATGAAGCACCCACAACTTCTGAAGGCAAGCTGTTCCAGTGGTTAATTGTTCTCATTGTTTCTCCTCAATTCCAGGTTGCTCCTCTCCTTGATTAGTTTCCATCCATTGTCTCTTCTCTTGCCTTCTGGTGCTTTAGAAAATAAAGCACCTCTTCTTTCTGGGAGTCCCTCAAATATTGGAATACCACTATCATGTCACCTCTAGTCTTTCTTTTCTCTAGACTAGCCATACCCAAATCCTACAACCATTATTCCTATTTTTAGTCTCCAGGCCTTTAATAATCTTAGTTGCTCTTCTCTTCATTTTTTCCAAAGTCATTTGTTAATTGGGAAAGATGTTACCAGTCTTCTCCTAATATTGAGTTAACACTCAGCATAACTTGACTGGAAGGACTAAGAACCATCAATTTAGAGCTGCTCCAAATTATTCTGCTTTATCTTTCTGCAAAGAGCTTCACTGTCAACTTAAGTAGGTTTATGTAATATGCTAAGCTATAAACTATGATTTACAAACCACAATGGCTGTGTTTGTGCATCACACTCTCAGAATAAAAAACTTCATGTTCTGGTTGAGGGTGATACAGGAATCCAGGCATAGTTATCAATCTTGATCAAGTAAATTCACGCACTTCGAAGGGATTATTAATGCTTTACATATGAATACATCTCAGACCATTTGATAGCTTATGGACATACTCAGTTTACAGAATGTACAAGTTGTTAGAAGTATGCATTCATGAAGTATAATCACAATGAACCAGATTACAGAAGAATGCTTACCATGGATTAAGGAAAAAGCCTCTGCTCTTAAAGAGGTTCACACTTATTATGGCCGCACTCAAGAGTTACTTGGTTCTGTTTGTGGCACAGACAGAACCAAGATTGTAGGGCAATGCAGATGATCCTTCTTTCTGGCAAGAATTGGGAAGCATTACATGGCTCAAACTGACTCACCAATTTCAGATATAAAACTTCTAGTTCTCTTGGAGTAATAACAGATGTTAGATCACATATTTGGCAAATACATACATGCTCTCCCTCCGCCCAGCAGCCAGGTGTGACCTTATTCATAAAGGCATGTGTGGAGGCTTCTTGGATTTCAAGAACTTCCTAATTTTGCAAACCTCTGGCTATCTTTGCTGTGCTATTGCAGGTGTTAAGGCTATTTTCCAAAATGTTACTTAACAAAGCAGCCACATTCCATACTACTCTGCTGAAGACTTGGCAAGTACTGCTGCTCCTGAACCTACAGAGGTAAAGATCTGGGAATTTCCCACAGTACCTCTTGAGGTAGAATACAGTCCTACAGTCTAGGTTTGTTGCCAAAGAATCACTGCTTTGGGGCGTACGATAAAAAAGGGAGAAAGTACCATCACAGGATCTTGAGATATCCCAGTTATTTTTCCTACATCCTGTCTTGACTCTTAAGTTGCTGATAGTGACACAGACAAGGTCATCAATTCTGACTTGAAATGGAAGCGATGGTGACTAGGGAAGACGTCTTTGAGTAAGACTGGCTTAATTTTTGTGCAGGACAGTTTCCTGTTGAGGGAAATCACAAGGGAAAGGAAAGAAGACCGTGAGAAATAGCCCAAATCTCAGGGTTCTAGAAAACCCAATGCCTGAAAGACTTTTGCTATTACAGGTAATTCTTGACTTATGACCACAAAGGAGTCCAACATTTATGTTGCTAAGCAAGATGTTTGTTAAGTGAGTTTTAGTCTATTTTACATTTCTTGCCACCGTTGTTAAGTGAGTATCATGGTTATTAAGTGAATTTAGCTGCCCCATTGACTTTGGTTGTCAAAAGGTTGCGAAGGGTGATCACGGAACCCTGGGACACAATCACCATGATAAATACTTTCCATTTTGATCCATTTCCTCTTTCCAAATTTTGATCATGTGACTACAAGGATGAAGCAACAGTCATAAGTGTGAGAAACTGTGATAAGTCACTTTTGTAGAACCATTGTAACTTCGAATGGTCACTAAACACTATCCACTCTACCCACTCAACAGCTTTTTTTATGATTAAGTCACCAATCAACTCCATCTGGCTCTTCTGGTGCACTATCATCACTACTAAGGAAATGACCCCCCAAAAAGAGAAGCTATTCTGTCTTTTATTTCTTAAGATTTTCTGTGGGGTGGAGGAAGAGAAAACATGCAAGGAATTGCTAGAAAGTGAAGTGAGTCCAAGTAGAAGACCAAAACCTCCTGTAAAAATAGGTTGAACACCAGTAGGACTATTAGAGAAATTCAGACCAGGTTTCTTATTTATAGATAATCTCCAGACAAAATACAAGCAATACAAATGTATATAAAGAAGCAATTCCGGACTGGATTATAATCAGCCATACGCAAGACCTAAATTTGGGCAATGCAGTCTATGTCAGACTGAGGGCTGCACCAAGAATTTTATTAAGTTTATGCGATATAAAATGCAAATGAAACGAAAAATAATAGGAAAATAGGGAAGGGAAAGAAAAGGGGAAGGGAGGTGTAGGATAAAGGGAGAAATAAAAAGAAAGCATTGACTTCCAACTTTTTTTCAGCAGAGTACAAAATAGAATTGCAGTCTCTATGTCAACTACGAAACGCTCTACTTTTTACTTTATTAATTTAACAGTATTAGTCAGTTCTATTACAACTAGATTAACCAGCAAAATCCAAAATCAAGATTTTGGTTTCCCCCCCCTATCTCAAGCACAAAGTCCAATCGAAATTTTGTCTAATTAAAACAGTCTATTTTGCTGTCTCTGCTAATACTGTATATAATTAATATGGCATCAGAATCCACCATGTGTCCTGTGATACAAAATCCCTTTAGCTTCTAAATTCTACCGACCAAGAAGACCTATTAGGTCAGACAGGAATATATTTGTTACCTGAAATGGAAATCCAGTTCCGTGATTTTGTGCTGCATAGGAGCGCCCCCCCCCTTTTAAAAAAAATTCTCCATCACTTTGTTACAAGGATGGGCAACTTTGCTTAGGTGCTGGTGACCATCTTTAAGACGCTCCATGGCATAGGGCCTAGTTATCTGCAGGACCATCTCCTACCACATACTTCCCTTCGACCGGTCCGCTCCCACAGGGAGGGCCTCCTCAGGGTGCCATCAGCCGGTCAATGCCGGCTGGCGATGCCCAGGGGAAGGGCATTCTCTGTGGCGGGTCTGACCCTCTGGAATGGCCTACCCCCTGAACTTCGCACCATCACAGACCTTTGCCTTTTTCGCCGATCACTAAAAACGCACTTTTTCCACCTAGCTGGCCTAGCTTAGAGTTAGATTTTAGTCTATATTTTAGCTTAGATTTTAGATTTGAGGATATTTTTAATGGATTGGTAGAGATTTTAATATTTTTAGTTCAACTTTTTAGCACAGGCTATCTAATTTAATCGTATTTTATCATTGTATTGTATTCATTGTTGTTGTCATGGTAATTTAATTCCCTGTGCACCGCCCTGAGTCCATTCGGAGATAGGAGCGGTATACAAATCCAATAAACTGTAAACTGTAAACTGAAACTTGATCTTGCTCTTTTAGAGTGCAATAGGACTTGCACTTCAGCAGAACAACTGGGGTCAGGATGCAATCATGTGAACCTAAACTAAAAGAGAGTGAGCAATGTGAAATCACCTAATGGTAATGGAAAGAAATGCATGTTTACAACCTCCATCTCCTTCTCCCTATTCCTATTCCTAATTCTGTAAGCACTTCTTTTGTTTCTTGGAGGTTTCTCACTGTAATCTTTCTGCATTGCACCAGACTGTTTTTTTTTTTTTACTGTAGTATGCTGTATTACCTTAATTTACTTTCTTGCTCATCCTGCACACTTATTTTTATTGAGCGTATTTAATATCTCTCTCAGCCATAATCAAAATTGCCTTTTCCCCAGGATGATCTAAAAGAAATGTATCATCTCCATTTCACTGTAATGAATTTCTGTAATCACAAAGCAATTTCTATAAGTGATTTAATAACAAAACATAGTTGAAACTTCAGACCAAATCTAATTAACAAAGAAAGATGGGTTGCTGCAACGAGCAGATGCAATAAAAGTAGAAAACGTACCTGTGGTTTTTTTTTTTTAAGTCACCTTAAAATAGGGAGAGATCAAATAAACAAAATTATTGTTTGGAAATTCCAAAACTATTTTCCTTTAATAGTTGTAGGACAAGTGAATTTGACTTAATCAAAGGGAGTCAGCAGAACTTACATCATTTCCCTTTTCTTTTTATTTATGATGGTGGGAGTTTTAGAAAGGAAAATAGGCCTGTTTAGTTAAGGGGGTGTGGGCTGAACTCTAACAAACACACACCCTTCTGCCATTAAATCAAATCCTGCTCAATTTGGGCAGCATGACAGTGGAGGCTTTAGGACTGCCAAAGGGACCATGTTTCCCTTGGTTGCTCAATCCTGATTTACAGGGTCAAAGATCAAAGCCAATACTCTGAATGGAGCCCATAAGCCCACCAGCAGGATGGAAGTGACAGGATCTACTTATCTATCTAGTCACAGCTCTATCAAATAAGGACTCAAACAATTGAACTCTGTTCCTGCTGAGGCCCTCTGATTTGTCTTCAAAGGCACATCCACATGTCCCTCTAACATTGCTTGATGGTGCCTTGCTACCTGTTCTTTAAGGGTGTATCTGTTGGCTGCAGCCTTCTTCTCATTCGCAGCCCACCCATAAGGTCAGTTAACTTTTCTGATCTGACAAAGAGGTAACATTTTTCATCTTCCTCCAACATACCTGCTGCTTTATGCAAGATTTGTGACAATTTGGTAGCGACTGAATCTTCTGCTCAGTTGCTATTGGCAGTTTTGGGTTGCTGCCTGCATGCCCTTTTCTCTCTGGCTGCCACTGGTTTGCCTTTATGACCATTCTGGCTTTTGTTCTGACTGACATGACACCTGGAGAGAAACAGCAGCAGCACCCAAGATGACTGGAGGAGGCAGTAGACTTTCTAACATGACCACCCTATCAGATAATAATAAATGTCCTGCAGGCAGATTACTCTGCTGTAGCATCCCCCAGAGCAAATTGGCTGATGGGGGGGGGGGGATTGTTTCAGCATGGATCTGACAGGTCAATTGCTCAGATTGCACAGCAGTTTGATGGGTCCATGCTCTAACCCTCTGGTCCAAGCTTGCCTCCTTCCTCATAGCCAACCTACTTCAGCAGGAGAGACTGAAAGACGTTATTTTTCTTCTGATTGGCATATTCACCAGTCACTACACCTTAACTTTCTTTGCAGTAAACAGGACAATGGCCTTTTTTTAACCAAGCAGATGTCAATTGGTTGAACAATTTCTATTTGGCATACTATAGCTGGTTAGTGACAATAAAGATTATATTTAAAAAACATATCATTGTTCTACTGGACTCCAGGAATATATATTCATCCAGCAGCCTAGGTATCCATGTGGAGTAATCCTACTATATATGAGCTCCAAAAATTATACAGCTACTAAACAGCAGCATTAAGTTAGAGGTCACTTGGACTATTGCAACCCAAGTACAGTAAGTCTAAACTGCCTGTGTGAAATAAATATTTATTTTTTTCTCGTAAATTAGGAGTCATTTGGCTATTGCACACTATATAAAGAAATAAAGTTAAATTTTATATCTATCTATCTATCTATCTATCTATCTATCTATCTATCTATCTATCTATCTATCTCTATCTCTATCTCTATCTCTATCTCTATCTCTATCTCTATCTCTATCTATCTATCTATCTATCTATCTATCTATCTATCTATCTATCTATCTATCTATCTATCTATCTATCTATCTATCTATCTATCTATCTATCTATGAAGACTAATTATCACAGCTCCTGTGAAGAGGTCCCTTTAAGGGGAGGAGACTCAACGTCATCCCACATATACATATATATATATATGTGTGTTAGAAAAATTCTAACACACACACACACACACACACACACACACACATATATATATATCTTTCCTCCTTATGAAAGATACAAACATTTATTTAAACAATACACAAAACACAATATTATTTTAAAATCCAGAATAATATAACTTTCTTAATCATAACACTCAACATACCAATATGAATCACGGTAATTACAATTTGTTTCCTTAGCCTAGTAACACCAATTAGGACCTTTGCCACTTCTCAAGTCACTTTAGGACTGCCACCACAGAAAAAATGTAGGCTAGATGAATCCATAACAGCTTCCATTTCAGGAAGGGAGCTTCTGGTAATCCCACTGCTTCAGCCATGATCCATCTTTTCCCTTAAAAGGAAGGATGAAGACAAGCTAAACTAGATTATTTCTCTTTAGCTCTGCCCGTGACTCTTTCTTCTATGAACTGGCAGAGTGTGGGCAAAATGTCGCCGATGTGGTGGGGGATCAGCTTGTACCAGCTTCATTTCTTGTTTTGGCCTTGAAGGTAATTTCAAGATGCAGGCAAAGTGGAGCCAATTCTGTTGGAACTCCCACAGTAAAGCTAGTAAGATTCACTTGTACTTTCAAGCAAAATGGTGAGACCATAGGAGAGTAATACTATAGTAAGAACCATGGTGGTACAGTGGCTTGAAGAAGTATTGCAGGTTAATTCTGCCAACTGCTAGGAGTTTGATCCTGAGGGGCTCAAGGTTGACTCAGCCTTCCATCCTTTGGTTGGTAAACTGTGAAGTGGTACTTAAGTCAAAGTGTTAAGTGCTGTTGCTAATGTATTTATTTCTATGACAAGATTCTCCCTTTAAATTCAGAGTGGATTCATCCAGCAATTGCGCCAATGTGACAGTAATGATTGTCATGCTATAGTATTTGTACGTCACAAATGGGAAGTACCTTAGCATATATGGATGTAAAATATGTCAGTGATGAACATTTATCTTTACTCTGCATAAATTAAATAATGTATTTATTAAATAAATATTAAATAAATATGTTGAACTGTAAACTTTAGTGGCCCAACGTTATTGTTTAGAAATTGTGCATTAATGTAGATAGAGTTTCTGTTTCAGTTAATATTATGGATATGTCATAGTTCTCATTGTTCTCACTTCCTGAATTATGATACTTAAAGCTAATAAGAATAATTAGTATCTCATTAGTATTTACCTCACTTACCTAGCTATCTGCGGGATCGCATCCTGCCCCATACATCCCTGCAGCCGATTCGCTCCCACAGAGAGGGATTTCTCCGGGTGCCGTTCACTAGGCTATGCCAGTGGGCGACGCCCAGGGGAAGGGCCTTCTCTGTGGCGGGCCCAACCCTCTGGAACGACCTTCCCCCCGAAATTAGAACAACTACGGACCTCCGCTCCTTCCGTCAAAAACTAAAACCTCATTTCTGCTGCCTGGCCGGCTTGGGGTAATTGAACTGTTTTATTAGGGTTTTTTAGGGGTTTAGTTTTAGTTGGTTTGGGATTTTAGCGCAAAGTTTAAGTTTAATTCATTTTAATATTGTATTTATGCTTGTGGTTTTATACATGTATTTTTAAATTCCCTGTGCACCGCCTCGAGTCCCTTCGGGGAGAGAGAGCGGTTTATAAATTAAAATTATTAAAATTATTATTATTATTACTTCTCTCTAAGCATGAATCTGTTCAAGCAGGCTAAATTTTTGATGGTCAGTCATTGTTTTCCTGGAACTTTGCCAATGTGGTTTGCTATTACCATCTTTCAGGATGATTTTTTAAAAACCTTTTCAGTTTAATTCACATGCATAGGATTCTCCCCTCCCCACAATAGTCTCTCATCTTCGCCTTAACTAGTTGCCACCCTGCTTAGCTTTCCTGAGATCATCCAAAGTCAGCCAGGGACTGCCTTCAGCCCATTCCCAGTTTACCTAATTTAAAATTACAAAGATTATTATAAGTGAAAAAAATATTTTAAAGATCCAAATTATTCAACAGCTATATTTATAAGTATGATTTAATGTTCAAAAAGTACAATTCAGAAATCTTATGGCTCTTTCTAAAAGCATACAATACAGTGGTGGGTTTCAAATTTTTTAGAACCTACTCTCTAGATGTGGCCTATTTTGTGGCCGTGGCTTGGCAGTCATGTGACAGGGTGGGAGTGGCACTTTTTAAAATGTGGTGAAACTCATTTAACAACGCTCTTGCTTAGCAACCAAAATTTTGGACTCAATTATGATGATAAATTCTTCCTTCCTTCCTTCCTTCCTTCCTTCCTTCCTTCCTTCCTTCCTTCCTTCCTTCCTTCCTTCCTTCCTTCCTTCCTTCCTTCCCTTTCCTTTCCTTTCCTTTCCTTTCCTTCCCGTTGGGTCACTGGCAGCGGTGGGCCAGATTTACTTCCAGGTACGCCGGTGGAACCCCCTCTCACCGGTTCTCTAAATTTCACCAACCGGCTCTCCCGAGTAGGTGCGAGCCTGCAGAAACCCACCACTGTATATAAAAACATCGACAAACATAGAAGGCGGCTTTGGAGCTCAAATTTCTCAAAGTTCAAACTCTACCCTAGATTATTTCTACAGATGTATTGGATCACAATCCAGCAGATGTATCCAAAACTATAATACTATATTACCATACCCCGTGGATACCCCTGAAAACCAGACAATTTCAGCAATGTTGCCTATGCAATAAGCATGAAGCCTAACGGACTGGAATAATGCTAGCTGATACAACCTTCAGCTTTGGTGATACAACCTGGAGCTTGCCTGCGCAGTGATTAGAACCTGCAGGGTTGCTCATATTTCAGGGGTTTAAAATATTAAAGTGCTCATTTCAAGTTTCAAAACCTTTCATATCATCTGGGTTATCGGTTTACCACAGCTCTCCAAAGGTAGACTGGTATGATTATTTATGTATGTCAAGAGCAAAGATAAGGAAAAGTCTTGCAGTTAAGGAATATTTACGTCAGTGGGAATAGATGCAAAAGGAGATGCAGGACATCTGGAAAGTTACAAGTTGTTTGGGGTGAGTGCAGATAAATATTTTTCGCTCACCAATATTCAGACCTACAGCAGAGAAGGTGAGCAGTCTGTAGCTCCAACATTTTGTTGTACATTGCCATTCAGATTCACTGGATTGTGAGATGGGCAGCCACATAAGTATGATGAATAAATGTCTCAATAAATAAGCAAATAAACCAATATCCCATATGCCCAGACTTAGTTTTTAAATTGTTCAGCAAGCAATATACTGAGGCATACCCAGGGGGATTTTTGAGCAGGAAAGGAAAAGATAGCTGCAACTGGGGTGGGGCCCAACTACATAGAACATATACAAAATGGCTTCATATGAGCAGTACCATTTACCCATCTTCATTTCCCTTCCCTCTCTTCCCCACCAACACTCTAGGTTTAAAAAGAAAGCAGCTGAAAATGCCCCCCCACCCCACCCGCCCGCCAACTTTCCTTCTTCTCCGCTCCTTCCGGTTGTGCTCCTGCCTATGTATAGAAGCCACCTTCTGCAATGACCTGGTTCAAACACCAGAGGCTACAATGGTTGGGAAATGAGAACAAAGGCCAGCACATCTGGATGGCATCTGCAGGGAGGTTTCTGCTCTTGCCGGCTGCAGTGACTCACTAGAGTAAACTTCTATGTGAGTGACTCAGGTATTTGCAGGAAATTCCACCAGGAGGGAATGCCATTTGCCAGCAATTTACTGCCCTTCTGCCCAGACTAGTCCAGTGATTGAGTAGTGAACCATTTTCAGTGCTCTTGGCTTCCATTCAGCCTCAACCCCTGACATGCCTCATTCTGAGTAAGGGAATGAAACCAAATCAGGGGAGGGTCACCTGAAACCAGTATGTTGCAGATTTTAAACAAGAAGAAACTTAACTTCTCCCCACCCTCCTCCCCTTCGGTACCATGTCATTTCGAGGCCTGGAGGCCTCCAACAGCACAGGTGCACAGGTGTGCGCTTGGCTTGCTCCAAGAAGGGATCAAGGAATTGCTGATGGGGAAAGTATGTGTGAAAGAGACATGCAAGTGACATTCTCTCTCTCTTACGCACATGCACACACACTGCAATCCCAGTCCTGCCAGCCTTACTTCTCATGTTTCCTCCTGCTCAAAGTGTAGAGGATGGCGGGTCAGGTTTAAACATGAGAAATCTTCTGTGACTATTAGCCCCAAGGGGACCAGGTAGAATTCTTTCAGGACAGACAACAACTTGTCCCAAGAAATAATAATGGCTTGTGGTGCTCAACTTTGAACTCTTTGGTGTAACTAAAACCAAGGGGTGTGCCTTCAGGAATGTACAAGGATGGGATAACAGAATCATGCATTATACAAGGGAGCCTATACCCAAATGTCTCTGGAGAAAAAGGCTACGTTATGTGACCTCATTACAGTTACCATTAAGTAAAGTGTAAAAGCATAACCTTCCTTCTTGGTGCCTGTCCAAAAATAAAGGCAATCTAGAGATGCAGTTCATGTCATGATCAGATGCAAGAACAATCTTTCAAAGTCTGGGCCACAATGAGCATAGTCACTAATCATAAGCAGGAGAATTTTAAAACAAATTCACATCAGGATTTCCAACATACTGTATAAGAAATGTGCCATGTATTATTTTAAAAAGAAAACTAAAGACAAATCTCTCTTATATCTGAAAAGGCTTATTTTTATAGGAGGAAGATGCAAAAATCAAATAAGGAGGCCATGTTAAAATGCTTGTGTGTGCTCTTATGAGGATCAACTCAGAAGATGATGCACTGGAGAGGTAACTGAAGCCTGGAAAGCCTTCTTTATATCCTATAGATCCAATGCTGGATCGCTATAGATGAGAATAGTCAATCTGACACTTCCCAAGTATTTTGGATTAAGTTCTCATGCTCATCGTCATTATTTCTGCTTGCTTACTGGGAACTGTAGATCCAAATATCTAAAAAGCATGAATATACTAATTGCTTACATAGTGCCATGTATTATTTTTAAAGAATAAAATTAAAGACCTTCATGAATGCCCCTTAGCAGTCCAAAGACTTGATGAAAACTCTTCAGTCTCATAACACACGGACAGACTCAACCATAGTCTGAACTCTGAAACTCTGAATATCTTACACCAATCTATATATTTTTTTTAAATGCAAGGGAATTCATGGAAGCTTGGCAGTCAGACAAATTATCCATCAATAGAAATAAATCATATTTACATGCCATCCAAAGGAAATATTTTTTTAAAAAACCAAGAAGGAAATAAACAAACAAACAAAACCTCCAGAACATAACTTCTTCATGAACCTACATTCAGATAAGCAGGGATTAATACTAGGCAAACAATAAAGCAACAAAAACTAATATCCTAATAAAGGAACTATCAAGGAGAAAACCATACCCCGCCAATATTGGCAGGGCAAGCTACTGTACTTACTGTAGGTGCTAACCTTACACTCACTAGGGCTGATATCTCTGGAGTCTTTGGTGCTCTCTGATCTTGGTTGCTTGCTTGCTAATCTATCCAATTAGATAATATTAATTGGATAGATTAGCAAGCAAGCAAGCAAGATCAGAGAGCACCAAAGACTCCAGAGATATCAGTATTCAAAAAATTAAAAGTGGATGCTTTTTCTTGGAATTGGAAACACAACCTCATTTTATCTATTAGTCCATGAAAGGAATAATAGCTGAATATATTTCTATACTTTTATGATCTTAGTAGCCTCAGATTCAATTAAAATTGAATTTAGATTCATTGTCAATGTATATTTTCTTTTGTTTAGGCCAGTGCTTCGCAACCTCTTTAATATGTAAGTAGATTTCAGCTCCCAGCATGCTGATTGGAGAAATTGGCTGAGGTTGAGAAACAATGATTTAGTCACAAAGCACTCTCTTTCATTCATTTCCTTCCTTTAGAGCATTATGTTTTCCACTGATTGAAAGTACCATGAAGCTTAACCTCACATATTGTAAATACAATAGGACCCAAGAACTCATTTTTTTCTACTACCGCATTGCCGTCCTCTCATCTCTAGTCAATAGCAGAGGTCGTTTTAGACTTACTTGTTTCAGTTTTAAATAGTGTTTTCTCTTTTATTCCAACATAATGTTTGGATGTGCTCTGGCACACATAACCTAAAATACGGTTTCTGACATAATTAGGAGTTGGAATTGCCCAAATCCTATGGCCATGTTCGGCTCCTCATAGACATGGTCCCTCTCCTCCAGTAGTGGTATTCTGCTGGTTCTTACCAGTTCGGGCGAACCGGTAGCAGCGGCTGCAGGCTCAGTCCACCTGCCCCAATATAATGCGTGGCCTTTTGCGCCTATGAGCGCAGTCACATTTGTGAACCAGTAGCGAAGGTAAGTGAATCCCATCCCTGCTCTCCTCCATTCTCTCTTCCATGTGCGATCACTGTGCCTTGGGCAAATAGGAGACTGAAGTGCCTGAAGAGGCACCACCACCATTATTCCCGACTGGCATGTTCCCAAACATATCACAAAGGTGTTTCTTTCCTAAATGGCAACTGAATTTTCTTGGGTTTTTTTCTTTATTTTCTTTATTTTCTTTTATTAATTTATACCACGGGTGAATTAGCACGGGTGAATTAATTTAATATATTTTTAATTGATTGATGTATATTGTATTTATGGTTTTATATAATGCCTGTGCGCCGCCCTGGGTCCTAACAAGGAGAAGGGCGGGGTATAAATTTAATAAAATAAAAAATAAAAAATAAATAAATACCCCACCCTTCTCCTTGTTAGGACCCAGGGCGGTGCACAGGCATTATTTAAAACCACAAAATAATTTGAAAATATTTTGCTTCTCATGAAAGAAGCTTTTTCTTCAACTATTGAAAAAACCTCTTGGATGATAAGCAAGACATTTTCAAAGAAAAGAAAAAACACACCCTAGAATGCCCAGTTGTCTTTTGGAGAAAAAGCCCCTTTGGGACAACCATGGCCTGGACGATTGAGAATCTTCCTTAACTTATTTCCGAAGCAATTCTCATGTCTTTATGTAAGCCCCTTATGTATATACTTCTTTTTATTTATGTACTTTATTCTTGAAAGTGCATTATTCCTGTGCTGCCCAGAAGGTCAATTTAATTTGGAAAGAGAGTCAGCTTTGCCAACTGCATGTCAATGTCACTACTGACAGTATTACAGCTTTTTCTGTTGCTCTGCAACCAAGTGTTTTGTGTGGCTCTCCTCTGTACTGCTTTCATTAGTTTGCTATTCTGTTTTGGCTTTATTGGCACTAGGAGTCATGGTGCTGCCAGCTCTTTATCATGTACAGACCAATCTTGACCAGAGTAGGCCTTAAATACACACATATATATATCTTGTTCTCAGAGGCAAGTAGTTCAATTCTGCCCATCGCCTCCTAGTCTCAACACCTCCACTTACTCTACCCACCGCACCTGCCACAAATAATTATTTTTGTTATTCAAAAAGTCTTTTTCCTTTCTGTTCCTCCCCTCACCCACTGCCCTTTGGGTTACTTGTCAGTTTGGATTACAGACCACTGTCATCCCTTTTACTCAGCTTAAAATACTTGTGGTTTCATAATGTGTCAGAAGACTAGGGAGGGAGCTTTGCTTGGATGAGAGAGATTGTCAGGGAAGGAATGTATCGCTAGGAGCTCCTTGGGGCAATTCTTTGTAGATTCTTCATGGACCATCAGGGCAGGCATATTTAGGAAGAATGGAGATGGGAGTGAGTTTTGTATCACTGCAATACACATTTGCTTGGTATGAAGAGAATCAAGCCAACCCATGGAAGGAAATGGCCAATATATTATCAATTCAGTTATAATGTAATCATCACTTTCATCGTACATTACGGTACACAGGATCATAACCAATAATGGGTTCTTCAAAGTCTAGATGGATACTGTGACAAGATCTGGCCACAGCCTACCAAGTTTTGTTTATAATCTCCCTATTCTGGTTTCTTTCTTAATTTATTAAATCTAGCCCTTGTTTCAGTGCATTTCAGATTCACACACACACACTGACCCCCCCCCCCTCCAACTCTGCTAGGGAGTTAAGCAATAAGCTGGCCATTTTGCATAATTACAAACTAAGGTTTAAAAAAAACCTCCAGAAGAGCTCCAGAGATATTTCTTTAAACTGGTGAATGGTTAACAAATGACAAACTAGTTAAATGTAAGTTAATATAAAAAATATAAACAACATTTTTGAAGAAAATTGCCCATTGTACGTAACAAAATGTTGCACTAAAATGAGCAGCAGGACTATTTATATGTTATTAGACCTGATTTGTCACTATAAAACAAAATTGTTTTAAAAATAAAAAGTTGATCACCTCTCTCTATGTGTGTCTCTCTGTCTCTGTCCCTTTGTCTGTCTCTTTGTCTGTCTCTCTCTCTCTGTCTCTCTGTCTGTCTCCGTCTCTCTCTCTCTGTGTGTGTATATGTGTGTCTTTCTCTCTGTGTCTCTGTCTCTCTCCCCCTCTTTTCTCTCCCCATATCAAGTGGGGTTCTGAAATTTTTAACCCCCAGAATTTCCTGGGATTGTATGTCCTTAAATTTCTAGTATAAGTAATTGAAAAGAACTGAAGAGACTAATAACTGAATGGTAACTCCCCCCCCCCCCGCCACTCCCGCAAGAGGCAGGAATCACAAAAGAAAATGCAATGAGGTTGTAATATTATATGGTTGACAGTCAGCTTCCTTGTCAGTCATAATGCATACTTTTTTGTTATGTTATATACTATTTTATTGCAGTTGTTTGTTCTCCTTAGTTTTTTGTATAATTCTTTGAGTTGCTAGTTTCATGGATTTTTGTTCTCCTTGAAGGTCTGACGAACCATTTACTCCATGGTTGTGAGAAAATTGCTGTTCTTCTTAAGATGAAGCAAGGAGACAGAAAACTGCATGTTAGAAAGAAAATTGAATTAAATCCAGTAAGTATAGTCTGGTTTTTTTATAAGGCCTCTTGGTCAAACTCAGTAGAAATCATACTGGAGACAACCAACAAGCTGCATATTCAGCCCAAACTGACAAACTCAGAAGCCTTTTGTGTTTTATGCAGCACACCTTCCCTGGCTACCTACAACCCTTAGTGTAGCTAAGGCAGATGGCAAGTAGTTAATGAGAGGAGCAGTCAGTCCATTAGTGGCACTATCTGGTATAACAGGCCAGGGAAGGTCAGTCTGGCTACTTCTATGACAGCTCAGCTACATGGAAGGGTCGAGCATGGGGCAATTGGAGAGATGTTAAAGGTTTAAAAAGAATTTAGAAGACTGAAGGCCAAAAAAGAGGGGATTTTCAAAGGAAAGCCTGAAGCAATTCCAGAATGGCTCAGTCTTTGTCTTCACCAACAGGATGGTCTCCAACGTAGCTCCAGATCAGCACTGTAGATTGCTGAGCTGAATCACATCAAGTCTGAGATGCCTGCAGCTAAAATTCCAGCACCTAAGTTCAACAAGCTTCTTCCCACCAACCAAGGACTAGGGAGGGAAGAACTCTTCATGGAAGGTCAGTTCATGGGGAAGAAAAAAAATCACTAGGTTTATACCCTCTTTGGGCCTTCTGTTTCTACCCTTGCCACCCTCAATATATTCTGGGCCCCCCCAAGACTTTGTGCTAAAAATGTAAGAATATCTCTGGTATGCATTGAGATTGGTCACAAATGGCCTTTCAAAGTTCTTTCAAATTTTCCCAAGGGCAACTTTTGCCTTATTGTTACAGCAACACCACTCCTTGAAAAAGATAAGTGGGAAAATTCCTATGTAATTTTTCTTGTTATTGAAGTGGGAAAATACCATGGAACTATAGACCATCATGAAGATAAGCACACAATGAAATAAATTTCCCATATACCCTTTGGCTAGCCTGTATCTAAATCTCCACCCATAAGAAACCCTTTTCCCCCTTTGGGCAAATGTGCATAGCCAAATCTCTTTCCTCAGATTGAAAAAGAAGTGGCAGACAAAAATGCAGACTGATTTATCTGCCAGAATTAACATGTGCTGCTTTGCAAAATACATATTTGATGGCTTTGTTTGCATAATCGCAGTCATCCCTGCAGGCAAGCGACTGTGGACCAACAGCACACAATCAGCCAGGGTTATCTGCAGAGAAGATTTTAAAAAGGAAAGATAGTGGTTGCAAATGCCTAATGAAACCCTTGCTCCTTAGGCTTCGATCATGTTGCTGTGCTGCCATCTTGACTTCTTTGACTTACCACAGAGGCTGCTGGAAATCAGCAATGCCATAATCACACACGAAACCATATTTTCAGTGATATATTTTGCTCATCAGTAAAGAAAATGTTTGAAATCAGTGGTGGCTCAGCTGAACAGATAGGGAAGGAGGCTTACCTGAACAACTCTTTTCAGCTCCTGGAGTGGAGAGAGATAAACTGAGATGGAAACATCAAGAGTCCCCTCAATTCTGGTGTTACATAAGGACTATCTTTGTTTTGACAGTCTGATGGGAAAATTGATCATCCCTAACTCTCTCATGCATACAGGTAGTCTTCAACTTATATACATTCATTTAATGACTGTTCAAGGTTACAAACTCACCAAAAAAGGTGACGTATGACCGTTATTCACTCTTACTACCATTACAGCATCCCTGCAATCATGTAATCAAAATTTGGAAACTCTCCCAGGGTCATGTGGTCAGCTTTTGTGATCTTCTGACAACCGAAGTCAATGAGGAAGTCAGATTTACTCAACAACTGTATTATTATTAAACTAACAATTGCAGTGATTAGCAGCTGTGGCAAGAAAGTCGTGAATTGGGGCAAAACACATTGCTTCTTTTTGCTTAGCAATTGTGGACTACTGGTAATTTTAAAACATATTTATTTATTCTTGTTTCACCAAAGATAAAATACAAAAGAAAAAAGAAAGAAAAAAACAGACTAATAAATATGCAACACTAAGAGTAACAAAAATAATCCCCCCAAAAAGAAAAAAATATCAAATATATCTGTATTAAGCATAAAAAAACCCACTTCAGCTGAAGAGCAATAGCAATACCCCTTAGACTTATATATCGCTTCATAGTGCTTTTACAGCCCTCTCTAAGTGGTTTACAAATGTCAGCATATTGCCCCCAACAACCTGGGTCCTCATTTTACCCACCTTGGAAGGATGGAAGGCTGAGAAAGATGCATCAAAAAGTTAATATGTTCTCTTCTTCTTACATAACAGGTCTATAAATAGCTACAGACTTTTCCATCTATATTTAACAAAATGCTATATTACATAAACAAATATCCCTGATGTGGAAATCTATTTCTCTATTCATCAAATGGACTCAAAATTCACAATATATATATATATATATAAAAAAACCCACCAGTCAACAGGTTATCCCAAAGATAAAAGTAATCTTCAAATCCCTCTGTTAACCATCTGCAATTGTATTTATACATAGAAAGTCCACAAATGGCTTCCATTTCATTTTAGAACATTAAGAGAAGTCCCCTACGTTTTTATCTTTTCTTCCATTTCCCCCTTATTCATTCTCCCAGGGAAAATGTTTATTAAATAGGAAAAGATTGAATAGTTGCCTAATGTATATTTTATGAAAAACACCAAGAGATCTTAGAAACAGTGACATAGACAGGTATTTTTCCCCACAATGGCAGAGTTAAAAATAATATATCAAAATACATGATCTAGTTACTTTGAACATTGGGCAAAGTTTTTACTATCATATCTTCCATAGTACAACAGATGAGGAAGTAGTCCGTATTGCTCACAGTCAACCATTAGATAAAACTGATCAATCATATGATTGTTTAAAAAATGTAAAACTTTAAAAAAATAACTGAACCCAAAATAAGTTGCAGAAATGAACCCAGCAACTGCCCCTCTAAAATTAAAGGATTTATAGACTTCGGACAATTCATGAACAATTTAGTAACAGCAAAAACAACTACTTATTTTGCATTGAAGCATGCAAAATATTTAATAACCTTGATACTGTATGCTTTGAAACAACCAACTGTAGTTTATTTCATAAGCCATGTTCAACAAAATGGGATAATTCAAAAGCTGATATAATTCAATGCCCAATTTATTATTCTACACCAGTGGGAGTCAACCTGGTCCCTACTGCCCACTAGTGGGCGTTCCAGCTTTCATGGTGGGCGGTAGGGGTTTTGTCTGATACTGAAGCACTTTCCTTTTTTAAATTTAATTGACTTCCCTGCTTTATAAATCACCATTACTGTGGAACCGGTTGGAGGTTAGAAAATTTTACTTCTAACAGAGATATAAAAGTGGGTGATAGGTATAAAAAGGTTGACTACTCTACACCATTCCAGCTAAGTTGATTAGATGATATGAAAGTGTGAAAATGTGGAAGGAAATAGTTTTGTTTAAAAGTTGTTTTCTGGTGCTGCCAAGAGTAAAATAAATATTTAAGGAAACTAAACTAATAAAGAGATAAATCCCAGTTAATGAATGTTTTGCATGCTTCAGTGCAAAATAAGCAATCCACCATTAGTAAAAGCAGTTGCAATCAGTTTTGGAGTCTTGAGTTTAAGCTAGGAGCAGAATGAGATAGAGATATCCAGTTCTGAATACAATCTGAAAAGGAAAACGGAGATAGAACTTTTAAAAGATACTGATAAACTAAAGTTGTAGAACTGTGTACTTAGCCACTGAACTGCAAGTGGAGGATTTCTGAATAAGTAAAACAATCCTAGCTCTTTTTTACCCTTCGAGCCCCTGATGGCCAATAATCTATTCTTCATTCAAAGTTGAAACACTGGGAATAGCACGGGACACCAGTGCTTCCTCAAGCTAATCGATCAGAAAGTGTAAATAGGATGCAATGTCTATTAGTGTTCTTGCTTCCCACTCCAACAAAAGGGAAGGAAAAAATAGCTAGCATTCTCCCTCCATATTTTTAGTACATGCTGCATACAGTTGTTGGCCCTTTGCAAAACAAAACAAGTCCTCCCTCCCAAATCTGAATGATTGAAACAATTGGATGCTCCAGGGGGCTCCAGTCCCATTTCTTCTGCTTGCATTACAAAAGCAACGGCAACTTATGGAATTGAACAAGTAAACATGCCAACATTTGTGCAATCAGATGTTTTCCTAAATTTCTTTTAACTGTAAATTCAAACTTCTTTGGGTACTGGAATAGAAGAGATGAATTCTAAACAATGTAGAGAGCCTACATTGAGAGGTTTGTTTTTACTGTTGTCCTTACAGCTGTTTGCTGTGCACAATAGAGTAAAACTGACAGAACCTGTGTCTACTTCTCTTTTATCATTGGCTGGTGTCACCTGGATACTGTGAAAACTACAATAGACTGCTGCTTAGTCTTTTTCTTTCTTCTCAGGAACCATCTTGATACTGAATTTCTGTGAAATATGTCCTCAGTTTAGGCTCCAGGAGTGAGTGGAAATCAAGAGCTTGTTTGCAGTGTTGCCTTAAATTCAGGAGACAGAAGACAGAGAGGCAAAAGTCCCCATCAATAAAGAAACTGGGCTGCCAACCAGCTGGATATTTCAAAAGAAAAATTAGCTTTGCTGAAGTTTCAGATGAACTTTATTTGAACTGGCAATAAATCAGCTCAGCTTTCCGGTGTTGCTGGTAAGGTGGGAGCAAAAAGACCCCCAGCTGCTTTTGAACTGGGCCAGGATCCACAAGTGAAGGCATCACAAAAGTCACACATCAGAGAGAAAGTTTGCCAATATCCAGGACAAGATGGTAGGCAATCAGTCACAATAATGTGTCTGCCATTTTGCAGAGTTTGACTCCCCTGTGTGAATTTTTCTGCAAACCCTAATTTAATACACAATTTCCCCTCCATTTGAAAGATACTGTTGAGGTTTCTGCCACTTTAAATTCTGAACTGTAGGCCTAATATTACAGTTTTGTGTATTCTGTAATTTTTTTAAAAGGTGAGACTATTTCAGTATTGGAGGCAGCCTGGTCCCAAATGATACCCTTAAATTGTTAGACTACAGCATCCATCATACAGGCAGCATAAGATTGATCTAGAACCTTTCATTTGCTTGCTATTTCTTTTTAATTTGTAAATATTTTCTCTGCTCGTAACTCAGAAGTTCTACTTTTTGTTGCTTTGGACTAGTGTATCTGTAAAATTGAACCACCTATAAATTTTGTTTAGTGAAAAATCTTCACTGAATGTATAGGTTATTATTTTGTTAATTAAGATGTTGATATTCTTTGTGATTTTTGTAGAAATATTTTTCAACAACATGCTCTCTATTCTGTTCCATCTTTGACCACTTCATTTTAGCTCCTGGGCACCTGTCAATACCTTCAGCTAGATTTCCTTTAATCTTCCTTGTGAAACATTCTCAGTAATGAATCTGACAAGTTGGTCTCCTGAAGTGTGCTTATGCTATTTTCTTGTCCCTCCAGTAAAATAGCTTTTCCTCCCCTCTCTCTCTCCCTCCCTCCCTCCCTCCCTCCCTCCATCCCTCCCTCTCTCTCTCTCACACACACACACATCTCGTAAATTATACACCTATCTGTCTTGGAATCGTTTTGCCTCAATGCTACTTGTGACACCAAAACAAGCAGCAGAATCTAATGGATGGCTGGTGATTATAACAAGACTTGGTGTGGTCAGCTTTGACCATTAGTGCAAGGTCAAAGGTTTCTACAAACATTTAGCATTCACTGAAATCCAAAAACTTTAGTTTGCTTGTTGTGAGTTTACCTATAGCTTCAGGCTATCCATTGACATGGCAGTAGATGTGTATCATCAGATATATATCATCAGATATATGGAGTGATTTGACTTTTGTTACGAGGTCACCAACAATGTCCTCAAATCAACAGAAAAGTTCCTATATCTTATGTTGTAGATTTTTAAAAAGACTGATAGAGTTTCCTAGAAAAATATCATCACACAGCTTTCTTCTCAAGGATAACCCCATTCTGTGATTCAAGCCTTCTTTTAATTCAAGGGGATGGAAAACTGCAAAGATTTGTTATCCATAACAGAAGTGTGATTTGTAGCATGGACTGATTATGAAGTCATGTCCCTTTCAGAAATAAGTTCAATGTAGACTACAGAACTGTTTTGGGTAGAAAACTCATTTTGAACGTTGACCCAAGTTTTTAAAAATGTCATGAATGAGGTATTTTCAATTCTTAACATTTTAATTGAGCAAAATACATATATAGAGCAGTAGTTCTGTTCACAACATAGAAATTAAGCAAGAAAAACTAATTGCTTTTAAAGGCAAAGGCTCCCCTCGCACATATGTGCCAGTCATTCCCGACTCTAGGGAGCGGTGCTCATATCCGTTTCAAAGCCAAAGAGCCAGCACTGCTCGATGATGTCTCCATGGTCATGTAGCTGGCATGACTAAATGCCAAAGGTGCATGGAACGCTGTTACCTTCCCACCAAAGTGGTCCCTATTTTTCTACTTGCATTTTTACGTATTTTTGAACTGCTAGGTTGGCAGAAGCTGAGACAAGTAATGAGAGCTCACTCCGTTACGTGGCACTAGGGATTCAAACCGCCTAACTGCTGACTTTTCTGATCGACAAGTTCATCATCTTAGTCACTGAGCCACCATGACCCCTCTCCTCCACAGTAGTGAAAGCTTAATCTGCTTATTTGAATATTTTGGATTGCTGACACAATAACAGAACTCTATGGTTAGAAAAGTGCCCATACCAGGCCTGGTTTCTCATGAGATGGTATTGTGTCCAATTCTTGGGCTCACCACCCACTTTTAAATCCCAGTAGAGGTTCCCCCTTACCTCTTCATCATAAGAGTGGATCAGAACAAGTATCAATCTAGTTCCAAATGATCCAGCAAACATGAGAACATTTGTGAGACTGACCTAAATGTGGTCTTGAACCAATTCTTAACATTTTCTATTCTCATACCAGCACAGTCTGATGTGATGCCAGCTAAAACTATTGTTCTTATATATAATATATGGGGCATATTAAAGACAGAGACTGGGAGATTCACCTGGCTTAATTTTGGTCCTTTCCCACCAGGACAAAGTTATGCTGCAAATATTGTCTTGAGTGGATGGGTGGGAGGCAAAGCCCCTTATTCCCTTTCAAGGTGCTCAGTTACTGTTCCAATTCCTTTTGAATACACTTTAACTAACATCATATTCAGAAAGGAGCCTGAATAGCAGCTGACCAGCCATGAATGTGTTTCATTTTGCTTCTTCTCTATGCAGCGATCAAGCTAGCCTTCTTTCAAAGCCTCTGAGCTGGGAATTGGTAGAGAGATTTGACAGCTAGAACAGAGAGACCAGTTAAACTAGATCAGGGTCAAGGTGTAAAAGGGAGTAACTCTTCCCCACCCTAAAGTGACCAGTAGGAAGTGGGCTGATTTAACCCAGTAGGGGTCCTCTAATTGTACCACCATCAGAAGGCTTGGTGAAGTTCTACAGATTGTATCTATATGGCAAAACCCACATCAGACTAATATGGGAAAAGAATAATGACTTTATTGATTAATTAGATGTATATTAGATTGTATATTCCAGTTTTTGTTTGGCTAACATTAACTCAAAAGTGACTCACTCTTAAGATATGGATTAGATGAAAGGACATCAAGAGGACACAGCAGGAAAAAAGTTGTCAAGATATATTTACATCATGTTTACGTAAATGGAAAAAAGTCCTTGGATGCAGGATAGTTTATCCCTTTTTCTTTATTAATTTGTTTAATCCCTTTGAGCTATTTAAATATGTAACTAACAATTCATAATATGCATTATTAATACAATGTTTTCCTATCCTTTCTCAGCACTCTGACCTGTCAAACTCAGAGTGCTGCAGGAGGCCAGGGAGGCTGAAAATGAGGTGCACAGGCCTCATTGTGCCCTGTTTTGACTGGCAGGGTGCTGCAAGAGGTGTCTGTCTGCCCCCCCCCCATCAGCCCGCAGAGAAGAACTGCAATGCTGATCCAGCCCTCAGAAGAAATCCAGTTTAATACCCCTGGTCTAGAGAAATATAGGACTCTTTTAATCAATCCTACCCTTCAGTGGTGGGATTCAAAAATTCTTATTACTGGTTCTGTGGGCGTGGCTTGATGGGTGTGATGTGACTTGGTAGGTGTGGCAAGGGAAGGATACTGTAAAATCTCCATTGCCTCCCAATCAGCTGGGACTCGGTAGGCAGAGATTAGATGGGGGTGGGGCCAGTCAGAGGTTGTATTTAGTGTAAGGTGACCAGATTTTAACATTGGTAAAGCGGGACACCATTGGTAAAACGGGGTGGGAGGGGGGTTCTTCATTAAACATTTGGTCTATATGGAGCAACAAAAATGTTGGGCTCAATTGTGGTCTTTCTTTCTTTCTTTCTTTCTTTCTTTCTTTCTTTCTTTCTTTCTTTCTTTCTTTCTTTCTTTCTTTCTTTCTTTCTCTTTCTTTCTTTCTTTCTTTCTTTCTGTCTCTCTCTCTCTGTTTCTCTCTCTCTGTGTGTATCTGTCTCTCTCCTCCCTCCGCCCATCTGTCACTGTGTGTGTGTGTCTGTCTGTCTCTCATTCACTCACTTAATCACTCATTCTGTGTCTCTGTCTATCTTTCTCTCCCTCCCTCTCTGTCTCTCCCTGTCTCTCTCTGTATGTCTGTCACTCTGATTCCCTCCCTCCCTCTGTCTCTGATTCAATCCATCCCTCTGCCATTCTCTCTCTGTGCCCCTCCCTCCCTCACCATCTCTGTCTCTGTCTCTCTCTCTGTGTACTCTGTGTGTCTGTCAGTCTCTCTCTGATTCCCTCCCTCCCTGTCTCTCTCTCTGTCTGTCTATCTCTCCTCCCCCCACCCCTCCCTGGGAGTCTCTTCAGCCCCTGGGAAGCAAGCCACAAGCGGCTCTTTGGCCCCTCGAGTGCAGCTCTTCCTCTACCCTTGTCGATGGCGGGACTCCTTGGGCCCCTGGGAAGTGCTCCAGCTGTCCCAAGTGAAAGAGGCAGCTGTAGCCTCCCCAGCCAGCATGCCAGCCACATGTCTGCTTCCCAGGGGCTGAAGGGGCTCCGTGGAGGGAGGGAGGGAACTAACCGCCGGTGGGTGAACCACCAGAGCAGGCAGGCAGGGAATGTTGCTGGGTGCCGCCGCAGCGCCCTGCCCACCCACCCTGGCGGCCAGTTCCCTCCCTCTCCCCGCAGAGCCTCTTCAGCCCCTGGAAAGCAGACGAGTGGCCGGCATGCTGGCTGGGGAGGCTACAGTTGCCTCTTTCGCCTTGGGACAGCCGGAGCGCTTCCCAGGGGCCCAAGGAGTCCCGCCGCTGATGAGGGTAGAGGAACAGCCGCACTCAAGGGGCCAAAGAGCTGCTTGTGGCTTGCGAGCCGTGGTTTGCCGACCACTGCCCTAGCTTGGCATGCAAAAATCAGGACTTTTAAAAAAACGCCACGGGACGCAGGGCAAATTGCTAAAAATCGGGACTATCCCACCAAAAGCGGGACATCTGGTCACCTTAATTTAGTGGTTCTCCAAACTACTCAAAAATTCTGCTACCAGTTCCCCAGAACTAGTCAGAACCTGCTGAATATCACCTCTGCTAGCTTTCTACCCTTTGTCCCCTGGATCTATGTCAGTTTCAGGCTAACAGGCACAGCTGTAATAAAGCAGCACCCATCTAAAAAGACTGTTAAAGAGCAGGATTATGCTGTTTACTCTAAAAATAAGAAGTCTTTCACATCATTGATATTCCCCCTAAATTACAAGACATGGAGCTTATTTCCAGAAATAAAGGAAACTCCCTCATATAGATAATTTGCTCTCAGGTTTCAGGCAGGTCTCTTTTCCAACTTTAGTTGCAGTGAAAAGCATAATTTCATTTGTACAAGATACTGATGTCCAATCTTTTTGTTTAATGATATATTAACGAATTTGGTATTTACTATATATTAATCTATGTGGGACCATATTTGGAAGATTATATAGTTTTCTTACAATCTTAAAAAAAATGGTGGAAAAGATGAGAAACCAACAATGGAAAACGGTAAGGAAAACAAAAATCTGAGCACTGTGCGAGGAAATATTTGGAGTATTTTTTATTTTAATTTAGGGAAAATCATTCAAAAGAGAGTGGACAAATACAGTGAAAATGTTCCTAGGCTCTTAATCTTATAACTTTGGTTCATGAAAATTCAAACAGAACTTTAGGGTCTATAAAATATTTCATATGACTAATAAAGGAGGATTAAGAGACTTGGTTGCCCACCTTTTATAAGGAAAGGCGAAATGTTCCATTCTGCAGGAGAATAAGATCACTGAAAAATCTCTTAATGTTATTTTTTTTGCTATTTCCCCCCAAGCATCCAGATGCAATAGTGGAGAAAACAACATTTTTGTGTTCAATTTCATTTGTGCACATGTAAAATGAGACCTAATGTAAAAATGGTGATATTTGGATGATTGTCAAATATTGCAAAGAATAATTGCTTAGCTCAATACTATCTTCAACTTTTGACCTCTCTCTAATTATCCTACTCATATTATAAAAACGATAAGATGTTGAATTTCTTTCATGTAGTATTTGAAGCCTTGGGGCAGTTTTAATTAAGCGTAGAACATTTTAAATTTGTAATGTGCTCTTTTATTTACCTAATTTAAATATCTTCTAAAGCATACTCTCTTGGTTTAAAACACAGAACCTAGAACATCCTAGATTTTTCATCAATAAAAGAATGAAAGGTGGAAGAAGAAAGTCTAATTTAACTAATTATAAGAATATCTGCTCCTTTTGTGAAAAGGTCCTTCCAGATTCAGTTTTCACTCTTTTGAGGTTGATTCCTGGGATCTCTAACATATGTGAGTATTCAGGGGATCCCCAAGTCCTTCCACGACATAGGGCCCTCTCCCTGTTAATGAGTAAAAACCGGTGGCATCTAAGTACAGAAATTGAAATTGGAGTAGTACCCTTAGGATAGTTTCCCCATACTTCCAGCTGTATAACTTTAATTCCCAGAATCCTGCTGCTGCTGAGAATTCTGGGAGTTGATGCCCACAGTTTCCTGTCTCTTAAGTGCTAGTTGCTTTTTGTGGCAATGACTGCCCATTGCCTAACATTAGGCTGAGTTTCTCTCCACGATATAACCCCCCCCCCCAAACCTTTATTACAGATGGACAAATCTGTGCACCATGCTTTATTTCTATGTCTTCTTTCCCAGTCATCCATCCCATTTCAGTTGGATTTTTAAAAAATGCACAAAATATATGTTTGAATTTGGGCAGCTCTCCTCTTTATATACTTACCAATATATTTTGCTAAACATTTCCCCTGATTACAGAACATTTTTTTGCCTATTCTTTTCAGTCATTTTTTGTTTCCTCCCCCAGACTTTTACCTTTTGTGGCAATGGGTTCTTAATGTATATTATGTGCCAACCATTGGATTAAACTTTTTGAGGTAATGCAAAGAAGATAATTTTTCAAAAAATTGGGCAAATAAGTTGGAGTTATTTTATTTTCATTTATTTTCACTATTCAGATTTCCTCCTTTTCTTCTTTAGTTGTTTAATGGTGATATTATATTGTCATCTTAATCCAGTCATGTACATATATACTTTTTTTTTTAATTAGCAAGGATGATTAGTTCTGATGACATAATACTGCCAGTACTTTTTGGAACGCAAACTGCAGAGTGCTGAACGCCTTCTCCTAAAAGATTTTAGTTAAGCATTACGGAAGTAGAAGACTATTGTTCTTTTTAAAAAAGCCTTTGAACTATTCCATCTTGACTCTCTTTTATCCTCTTATTGATAGGCAGTGGGCTATCATACTCTCATTGCTAGTACATTTGTTGCTCCATACAAATGGTTATTACTTGGGGTCCATTGTATTAATTTAGAATATAATGGCATTTTTGACTATCATGAATAAAAAACCATACAGTAAAGTAATTCAATAGAGTAAATCCTGTTCATTACTCTTATCTATGTTTTCCCTTCTGTTCCTCTTGGACTATAGAAGTTTTCATGTTATTCTTATTTATACTGCATTTCTACGTTAAATCCTTTCAAGGATATTTGGAAGCCTCCCACATAGCAGTGCTAAGGTAAGAAAACTATGTTTACCTGCAGGGCATTGTCATTCCTCTCCCCATCTCTGTAAAAGATAGTCCCCTAAAATGTAAAGGATGGGAGAGACTGCATGCTCTCCAGATGTTTTAAAAGGACCTGGGATCTTACAAGCTGCCCATCATCGGAAAGACTTTTTGTTGGAAGACTTCTGGCACTTGTCTTTTTCCTTCCTTGTCCCTGAAAGCCTGAGATCTGGCTTGTGTAAGAGGGAATCTGTCAACCTTTGGACAGACCGGCCCCAGCGGGGCCTGAAGGGAGACCAACCAAGTGAGGAGCATCCGTCTAGCCGCACTTAAACTCATTCCTCTCCTATCCCCTTAGGCCCAGCCCACCTCGGCTCTTCAAGAAAAACGAAAAACAAAGTCAGTAAAATTATCACTGTTAAGAAAGCCTGCTTGTTTCTAGTTATTTGGGGAATAGTTATTGCATGTCAGAACTACACATTCCACAGGAACAACCCTGTGCCATATTCACACCTTACAAAACATTTATATCTTACTAAACAGTTGATGGAAAATCCAAATTTTCTTGAACATTCAATCATGGGAAGAAACTTGTTGCATCACAGCAATATTTATGCAGTTTTGAGAATTCAGGAACTTTTGCTGGTTTGCTGCACTTTTTTCTTACATAGTTTAAAATATTTCAACAGATTTGTTAGAATGTCTTTTACATGGAGTTTATACTATGTATAATGGTCATATGGACATATGTTGATAAAGCAGAATAAGAAGGGAACTACAGAACTTTGTTCTGTTTTACCTTTTTCCAAACAGGTATTTGAAGCAGATAATTTTACTCATGACAGGGAAAAACAGGATATTTTTCTCTTCTGATATTAATAGAAATAAATCTGGATATTGTAAAGATGCCCTCAACATGAGCTTGCTTCCTGATGATTATGAGGATTGCATTTGGATTGCTTTCTTGATAATAAGAAGTAGTAGTTTGCAGCACTCTCTTCTAGTCTGTAGGATTATCTAGTGATCCCTCATCTAAGTACCATCCAAGCTGCAAGATCGCTTAGTTCCCAAACCAAGCCAAGGTTCAACCGGTGCTTCTGCCTGCTGAGAAACAGGATTGAAGAATTTTGCTCAGTGGAAAGTAGTTGTTGGCAACTGTTCTTCAAGAATGGACTATGCTGGACCAGAGGGAAGAGTGGGACATATTACATGTCAAATCACATTTGACATATTTAAAACTAACATAGGAATGAGAATCCTGCTGTTATATTTAAGAAATGAAAAACTTCTGAAAAGCAGAGAAGGTGAGAAGAAGGAGCATGGAAGCTTGTAGTTGGTGGATATTGAAAGGATGGTGAAGACATGAGGGTGGCAGTTGAAGACTAGTTTGAGAAGCTCTTATTCTTGTGAAGATGGTGGAAAACCACATCCAGGGTTCTGCTGAATTCACCAGGCATCTGAAGATCACTCAGACCAAGGAATCTGTCACCTTTGCCCTCAAAAGTTAAAAAGATCTGCTAATGGCCCATGCTTTTTCTCCATCAAATACTGCTGTGGGAGATCCTGCACAATGACCTGGGGATATATCAGACAAGCCTTAAGTGATTGTCTCCGTCTCTCTTTATCCTGTTTACAATACAATAGCTTTTTCTCAAACAGAACATTCCCTCCACACCACCGCTTCCAAACCTACCCCTCCACACTCCTGGCTGTTGTCAGCTATTTGAGCCAAATGACTGGTCCCAGATTTTCTGTGATATGTATGGGTTTCTGCACCTGGACTAAACAAACAAATAAGTTCAGTTTGCAAAAATCAGAACACAAGCATCAATATCAATTAGCCTTTTTCACTGGGAGAGCAAAGGTCTGTAATTTGAATGCTTGTTCTGAAGATTCACAGAGATGAGTGAGCTGAGTTGACCACCCAGCTACTGTTCTGTCATTGAATTATTATAGATTAAGTATAGTACTAGTAATAAAGTTGCATAAAAGTTTGCTAGTGTTTTTTTGAATCTTGTTTTTATTCTGTTTTTTTTCTGGCAAAAAAAAAAGCTAAAAGTTTGGCCTGTATTTCTTTATTCATAACTCAGATGGAGGAGAATTAGAAGAGGTTGCAGCCAGGATTTGCAGATGTTGCAAAAAGAAAATTAGCAGCACAGCCAACATAATTGTTGTGAAGGAGACTGGACATTGCAGCCATCACATAGATAGATTCCTCCAGAAGGATCTGTCCCCAATTCAGGGCTTCCACTGGTGCACCCATCGTCATTATAACTGAGTCCATTCAACTTGTTTCTGGTCATCCTCTTCTTGTTGTCCCTTTGCCTTTCCCAAAGAGCTAAGTCTTCCCACAATATATCCAGAGATGATCATTTGAGCTTGCTCATTTGTGTCTCAAGTAAGAATGCTGAGTTGATTTCTTCAATATACACTTGGGCTTTGTTTTATTGTCTATCCATTGTGCTTTCATGTTTTCTCTAGCACAAAAGTTCAAAAGCATCAATATTCTTCCTTCCTTGTTTCTTCAGAATCCAAATTTTGGTTCTGTAAAATTGACTTGATAGCATGCAATCAGAGAATCATAACAGAGAAAATCTTCCCTGCATGACAACAAGTATAAACACATCACAGTATCTGCATATTTTTCCATAAACTTTGTTGTTACTCTACCAAGCACTAGCCTATACCATATTTCTTGATCTCTAGTTCCTTAATTAATCTTAAAAGGCGGAAGTATTTACTACTTTAATATCTTAATTGTAAATTCTAAGGCTAGTTGCTAGGCCTCCTGATGCTCATTTGGTCTTTATATTTAACTTTAGTCCAATTTTTTTCACTCTGTTCATTGACTTTCATTACTAGAACTTGCAAATCATTTGCAAATGATACCACCTGCCAGGGTTGGCTTCTTCCTCCAATTTTAAAACTACATTTTTCTTCCAATTCAGCTTCCCTCTGTATATAAATTGAATAAATAAGGGAAGAACACACAGTCTTGTTTCACCTCTTTGCCAACTGGATGTCACTCTGTTTTGTCATGTTCCATCTGTATTGTACATAATATTCTTTGATTTGTTTGATCCTTCCTCGCATGATCTGTTCTACAGTCAGCTTTTGGCCTCGGCTCTGCTGTTATATCTGAGCGTTTTCACTTCCTTGTACCAGAAATAGAGTTAATTTAACTTCTGTGTGTCAGGTGAGGTCCATATATATAGACATTGTTTAATTGTTTGAAGACTTTTAGTAATGAGTATCTTGAGAATTCCAGCCACATTGTTTCTCTTGACTTATAAACCTGTTGCTTAGGATCTCACCAACATCAGAGACAATAAATAAATTTAAAACATATTGAATGTGACAGCACTTCAGATACTTGAATATGACTACCCCTTTACTTTCTTCTGAACATATTTTATTTATTCTTTCCTCAGAGAACTTTATCTCTATACCAGTGGTAGTCAACCTGGTCCCCACCACCTACTAGTGGGCGTTCCAGTTTTCATGGTGGGCGGTAGGGATTTTGTCCGATACTAAAGCACTTTCCTTTTTTTAATTTAATTGATTTCCCTACTTTATAAAATCACCATTACTGTGAAACCAGTGGGTGGTTAGAATATTTTACTATTAACAGAGATACGAAAGTGGGAAGTAGACATAAAGAGGTTGACTACCCCTGCTCTATACCATCACAATCTTTTTACCCTCCTCTGAACATGTTCCTGTTGACTTGTATTCTGAAATAACACCCAAACCTAACCTGCTTTCCCCCCTTTTCTTATTGGGTCAAATCTAAATAGAACAAGACTATTATTTCTCCCCAGCAAAGGCACAGCAGCCAATATAAAACAAAGGGTTTTGTTTTTTTATAAGATTTTTTAAATCCTGCTTTTAACTCTAGGGAGTGAACATACAAATACTCCCTCCTCCTCCTATTTTCCCCACAACAACAACCCTGTGATGCAGGCTGGCCTGGGAGACAATGACTGGCTCAGTCATCTAGCTGGTTTTTCATACCTAAATAGATAGAACTCACTGATAGAACTCATAGCAGTGGTGGGATTGAAAACATTTTACTACTGATTCGGTGGGCGTGGCTTGGCTGTAGGCATGGAACGGCTTGGTGGATGTAGTTTGGTGGACGTGGCTTGGTGGGCGTGACAGGGAAAGGATACTGTAAAATCTCCATTCCCTCCCCACTCCAGGGGAAGGTTACTGCAAAATTCCCATTTCCTCCCGATCAGCTGGGACTCGGGAGGCAGAGAATAGATGGGGGCGGGGCCAGTCAGAGGTGGTGTTTACCGGTTCTCCGAACTACTCAAAATTCTCGCTACCAGTTCTCTAGAACTGCTTGGAACCTGCTGAACACCACTTCTGACTCATATTTATTTGAAATAAGATGATTTAAGGAAACAGCCCACAAAAAAATTGAAAGGGAGAGATCACCTGGCTCTTTTACTCTATTCTGAGGTAAACTAAATCAATATATTTCCTTTTACAGAAATAAATAGTTCACGTATCTTTCAAATGATATCAGTCCTAATCATGGTTCAGCTGCAACCCTGACTCATTTTTCCATTCCATAATTTATTCCAAATCCACATGCTGGTAAATAGTCTGGGGGTAGATAAGGCACTGGATAATTCTATTTACTCCAAATGAATCTGTCCTTCTTCCTTGGTTACCATCAAACTAGTCCGACAATACTATACATGCCTAATCCATACCAGCTGTATAAGTTTCATATCTCTCTTCTCAATATTTTCTTAGCACCAGTCTTTCTCAGTTCCTCTGCTGTCCGCACTTCAATGCCTCCTACATAAGATATAACACATATTGCCAGGTGTAAGTATCTAGAAAAAGAGCACCTCAGGCTGGCAACACATCAGAAAGTGACCTCTGTCAGGTAACCTGCCTGACCTCAGAAAGCAGAAGCTCTTGGGGAAAGGATTCTGAAGATTATCATAATTGGCACACAGGTTCACATAGAGAAAAGGCTTTTAAATATATCACCCCAGGCTGCATATGGCTTTAAAAGCAAAATCAACTATCTTAAATTGAGTCTTTAAACAAACTTGAGAGCTGCCAACGGCCTTTAGCACTGGAGCAGCATGTCCTTTGTGGTCAGTAGCAGTTAATCACGCTGGTCCCAGTGTTCTGCATCACTTGAGGTCCCATTGTCATTATCATTTATTTGCTTTTTACACAGGGAAGGATTTCACATGATACTGTCACTATCTGTAATCTTCTTAGCCTCTTTCTTTTTCTCTTATAGCACAAAAATATCTTTTATGAAGAATAGAAAAGTAATGCAATCCCTGCCAATAAATGTCATTCGTGATTTTGCCCATTGATTAGATAGGCAAACCATGTTTACTATAATCTGGATATAGACACCCTCTGCTTCTTTTGTGTGTTAGTTGAGCAGCAATAATGTAACTTATGCCCTGTTTGCATCCTTTCCTTTTAGAGAAAGTGGTTGAGAAGACGATGGAGAATCAGCATCAGAGAATCATGGATTACCTGGATCATTTTCAGTCAGGATACAGGCCAAGGCATGAGGCAGGCATTGTTTGTTCTGGTAGATAACTTTAGATTCTATCTAAGATAGAAGGAGCACACACCCCCTTGGTACTACTACACCATTTTGTGGTGTTCAATATCATAGGACACAACATCCTTCTGAACAGTGGTGGGTTTCAAATTTTTTTAGAACCTACTCTGTAGGTGTGGCCTATTTTGTAGGCGTGACTTGGCAGTCATGTGACAAGGTGGGAGTGGCCACCTTTTAAAATGTGGTGAAACTCATTTAACAACGCTCTTGCTTAGCAACCAAAATTTTGGACTCAATTGTGATGATAAATTCTTTCTTTCTTTCTTTCTTTCTTTCTTTCTTTCTTTCTTTCTTTCTTTCTTTCTTTCCTTCCTTCCTTCCTTCCTTCCTTCCTTCCTTCCTTCCTTCCATCCTTCCTTCCTTCCTTCCTTCCTTTCCTTTCCTTTCCTTCCCATTGGGTCATTGGCAGCGGCGGGCCAGATTTACTTCCAGGTACGCCGGTGGAACCTCCTCTCACCGGTTCTCTAAATTTCACCAACCGGCTCTCGCGAGTAGGTGCGAGCCTGCAGAAACCCACCACTGCTTCTGAACCATCTACAGCAGGGGTCCCCAACCCCCGGTCCGTGGACCGGTGCCGGTCTGCGGCTTCATAGGAACTGGGCCGCAGGGCTGGAAAGGAGGAGGAGGGAACAGCCCCCTAGGCAGAGGATGGTCGAGCGCGCCTCCGCCAGCTCCTTCCAACGGCCACCGCGGCGCACTTTCCAGGGCTACCCGGAGGGGCCGGCATGTCAGCAGGGGAGGTTATCCCGCAGCGAGCGAACAGGCGGGTGGGCAGAGGACCTGAGCTGTGGCTACCTTAAGCGCTGCTGAAGCCATCCGGGTGCCGCACGCTCACCTCCCTTCCAGCCCTGTGTGGCGCCCAGACGGCTTCGGCGGTGCTTAAGGTAGCCACAGCTCTGCCTATTCGCTCGCTGCGGGATAACCTCTCCAGCCAACATGCCAGCCCCTCTGCTGCTTCCCGGGGGGGGGGGGGGAGGGAGAGAATGACAGAAACACAGAGAGACAGACTTAGAGAGACAGAAATAGAGAGGGAGAGAGGGAATCAGACACACACACACACACACACACACACACACACACAGAGTGACAGAGATGGGTGGAGGGAGGAAAGAGAGAGAGAGAGAAAGAGACAAAAAAACAGAAAGAGAAAGAAAAATAGCAAAAGAAAGATGAATGGAGGGTGGGAGGGAGTGAAGGAAAGAAGGGGGAGGGAGGAGGAAGGGAGGGGTGAAAGAAGGAAGGAAGGAAAGGAAGGAAAGAAAGAAAGAGAAAAAGAAAGAGGGATGAAGGTTAGGAGGGAGGGAAGGAAAGAAGGGAGGAAGGGGGAGGGAGGCAATGGAAGGAAGGAAAGGAAAGGAAGAAATCTATTTTCCTATTTCCTTCCACCTCAAGCTACCTATTTGGTTAACCAGGTTAAACATCTATTTTTCTCCCAGTGGTCATTTCAAAGGAATCACATCCTCTGAGTCATTTCCTGGATTCAAACCAGCATTCCAAAGAGTCATGGGCTGCCTTTATATATAACGAGTGCCCATAAATCCATTTTTACCATCTTCAGAAGACCAAAGACCAGCCAGAAACGGCAGAAAGAAAGAAAGAAAGAAAGAAAGAAAGAAAGAAAGAAAGAAAGAAAGAAAGAAAGAAAGAACTTATGACCACAATTGAGCCCAAAATTTTGGTTGCTAAGCAAGACCGTTACGTGAGTTTCACCACATTTCCAAGTTGGCCACGCCCACTGGGTCACATGACAACTGAGCCACTCCCACAAAACAGGCCACACCTTTTGGCTCTCAAAAGAAATTTCAGTAGTGGTACTGTTGATATTTGGCTCTATTGACTAGTAAGTATGCCCACCACTGCCCTAGAGGGCCAAGTGAGCCGACTCCCTCCCCCTGCGTGCGCATGCACTGCCTGTCCCCCCCCCCCTCCTCTAGGCCAGCCAGTCCGCAGAATTTTTTTTAAATGAAACCGGTCCCTGGTGCAAAAAAGGTTGGGGACACCTGATCTACAGGGCTTTGGATTCATGTTTTACAATGGTTCTGTTCCTATCTGAAAGTGCAATTCAGTCAGTGATCTTGGGGAAGAAATACATGAATTTATGAGAGTTCCAAGGTAGAGTCCCGTAGTTTGGAATCCATATCGTTTAACATCCACATGAAACCACAAGAAGACGTCATCTGTCAGCTCCAGAGGAGATATCACTTCTTTATGTTGCTGGCAATCAATTATACATTCTCAAAATGGGCTGAGCCAGTGATGCTGCAGAACACTTCAATACAGAGGCAGTCAGAATCTGGTTGAGGTGAAACAAGATCATATCAAATCCTATCAAGGCAGAGATATTAGACACCCTGGCATTTAACCTTACATTAATCCCAATTATAGTTACTCTGACAAGGGTCTTCTTCTCCTGAATGAGATGGTTGTCTTGTGGTCCTCCTGGATTTATGATTTCTGTTTAAACAGCATGTGGAAGATGCAGCTAAAGTGGCTTTCACCAGCTTTAGCTGGTGTATCAAGTTACAACCTTACCTGGATGACACACCTTGACTAGTAACTCAAACCTTCTTCTCAATCTTCTCAATATCTCAATTGATATATGCTGTATGTGGGAATGATTCAGAAGCTGCAGCTGGTACAAAATGTGGCAGCAAGACTATTAAGTATAATCTTTATTGTCATTGTACTTGTTTATTAGCAGGAAAAACCCAACAATACATGTATACTTTATATTAAAGTTCCTGCACTGGTTACCAGTAAGCTGCTTAGTTAATTAAAGGTTTTGGTTTCAATGGTTCATCTCCAATATAGTAGTTCTTCAGCTATTCAAGCAGCCACATGCCACCCTGCCATCTGGTCTGCTATGGAGAAATGGCCTGCTGAAAGTTCCTTTTTTAGGTGTGCAGAGAGGTTGGGTGAGATGGAAGTCTTTCTCTGAAGTAGTGATAATGGCTAATCTTTTTCTAAAGGCGTGCCAGAATTGTGTTTGCGTGCATATGCCCAGCCCCCCAATGGAATGTACCCCACCCACCTACGCACGCTACCACCACGCATGTGTGCACTGCCTCCCACACGCATGCGTACATGTGCCCTGATGCATGGGGGTAAGTTTTCACCCTCCCCAGCTCCGGAGGCGTTCCTGAAGCCTGGGGAAGGCGAAAAACAGCCCAACAGCCCAACGGGAAGTTCGGAAATGAACTTCCTTTTGGCCCATTTGGCCTGCTTTTTATCCTCCCTAGAGTCTGGAAGCTTTCCTGAAGCCTGAGGAGGGTGAAAACAGCCTCCCCTGGCCCTTCGAAAGGCTAAAAATCTGCTGGCCGCCATGCATGTGTGCGCCAGAGCTAAGGGCTGCCGTGCCAGCAAATATGGGCCCATGCCCTAGGTTCGCCATCACGGTGCTATACCTTTAAAATTGAACTATTTCTTTGCTTATTTAATTTGATTTATATGGCTGCCCATCTTCCAAAGTGACTCTGTATAATAAAAAAATATTAAAATATCATTAAAATAACAAGTAATTAAAATAATTTAATAATAATAATAAAATTAGAAGAATGAAGAATGCCAATGAGCTATAAACACACCTTTGATAACATGTTTAATTTACTTATTTACATCCCATCTTTATTATTTTTAAAGATAACTCAAAGCAGCAGACATACACATTACTTCCTCCTAATTTCCCCACAACAACAACCCTGTGATGTAGTTTGGGATAAGAAAGAGCGACTGGCCCAAAGTCATCATGCTGGCTTTCATGCCTCAGGCCAAATTAGAACTCACATTCTTTCCCATTTCCTCTGCCTAACAGAAACACTTTTAGAAAGGCTAGCAGAGTTGGGGCAGATTTAATCTTCAAAGGGCTAGTATTATCATTAATTTGTCACATTATAAAGGAGATGTGTGGCATAAAAAATAATAAAATAAATAAAAATGCTCCTCCTACTAAACTGGATAGAGTGGGCAGTAACATTCAGAGAGGGCAACCCCTCAAATACCCTGGCCTCATGCCACAAAGATGGAATCCTACTGAGAACCAGTACAGGATGTTGCCTGGGCATACCAAGGTGCAATCATAATTGTTTGTGCCGCTCCTGCCTATTCTAAACCATGAGTGTACAATTTTTTGGTTTCCTTAGGCTGCATTGAGTAAGAGGAATTATCTTGGGCTGTATATAAAATATACAATAGTGTGTGTGTGTGTGTGTGTGTGTGTGTGTGTGTGAGAGACATACGGTCAAAAGTTTACAATCTTGTGGGCCCACATTACTAGCTGTGCAGGGCTGCATGTAGCCCATGGGCTGGGTTGGACACGCCTGTTCTAAACCAACTTCCAGATGCTCTTTACAGGCAGCACCATATGGAATGCATGGTCATAATTCACCCAGGAAATCACCAAAGTGTCAATGATTATACACAGTGTCTCCTGATCCAGATAGGGGCACAACTAATACCCAACATGGAGTTGTGTAAAAATCTTCCTAGCCACAGCTACCCTGTGCACAGCTAAGTATCATCAGTATCACTTTATGTATAGATTGTATACATACAATGCATCAATGATGATTTAGGAATAAAGTAAATGCTAGAATAGCAATATTTTGGCTCAGCAGTGCACTGAGTCATGAGAAGTAAAGATTATTGGCTTGTTAAGTTAATGGCATTGACATGGAATCCTCAAAATATGGAACCAACATGGACAACGTGTAGTTTCAATGGAACTGCATCTACATGGAAGGAAATATGCAGTGGAGTCCCTCCAAGGCTCTGTTTTAGGCCCAGTATTCTTCAACATCTTCATCAATGATTTGGATGAGGGGATAAATGGGGAACTCATCAAATTTGCAGACGACACCAAGCTGGCAGGAGTAGCCAACACTCCAGAAGATAGGCTTAAGATACAGAAAGATGTTGACAAACTTGAACATTGGGCACTATCTAATAAAATGAAATTCAATTGTGAAAAAAGTAAGGTTCTACATTTAGGCAAAAAAAACAAAATGCACAGGTACAGTATAGGTGGTACCTTGCTCAATAGTAGCAACTGTGAGAGGGATCTTGGAATCCTAGTGGACAACCATTTAAATATGAGCCAGCAGTGTGCAGCAGCTGCCAAAAAAGCCAACACAGTTCTAGGTTGCATAAACAGAGGGATAGAATCTAGATCACGTGAAGTGTTAATGCCACTGTATAGTGCCTTGGTAAGGCCACACTTGGAATACAGTTTTGGCATACAGTTTTGGTCGCCACGATGTAGAAAAGACGTGGAGACTCTGGAAAGAGTGCAGAGAAGAGCAACCAAGATGATTAGGGGACTGGAGACTAAAACATATGAAGAAAGGTTGCAGGAGCTGGGTATGTCTAGTTTGATGAAGAGAAGGACCAGGGGAGACATGATAGCAGTGTTCCGATATCTCAGAGGGCACCACAAAGAAGAGGGAGTCAAACTATTCTCCAAGGCACCTGGGGGCAGGACAAGAAGCAATGGGTGGAAACTAATCAAGGAGAGAAGCAACTTAGGACTAAGGAGAAATTTCCTGACAATCAGAACAATTAACCTCTGGAACAGCTTGCCTCCAGAAGTTGTGAATGCCCCAACCCTGGAAATCTTTAAAAAGATGTTAGATAGCCATTTGTCTGAAATGGTATAAGGTTCCTGCCCACGCAAGGGGTTGGACTAGAAGACCTACAAGGTCCCTTCCAACTCTGCTATTGTATTGTATTGTACATTTTATTCTGTGACTATCCTGTCTCAAATTTAATTTAATTGTGGTAGGGGAGAGAAAGATAGAATCCAGATATAATTAGCGTGTTGCTGTATCTCTTTTTATGAATTTTGTTTATTTAACACATGTACTTACACTTGACTCAAAATGTCAAGGAGAAAAAGATAAACCATGTCCACATGCATTGAATTTGCAAACATTTTAGCTTAGTACATTGTATGGTGAGATTGTGCATATAGTTTATGGTCCAATAGGTCAAATTGGCTTAAGTAAATCACAGGGTTTTGCTGGAATGCTTTTAACCAGGTCAGAACATCCGTTCTGAAGTTGTCTGGCCCCAGGTGAGGTGAGAAAAAAAATGGAATAGGTTGAGAGGCGAATGGATAAAGAATGCAGAGTTAGCTCCATTAATACAAAAGTAATTTCCTGTAAAATTTGCAAAGGCCTTACTTTGACCTATACCTGAATAATTAGAAGCACATTTTTCTTTACTCTATTAGCAGCCAAAGGTCATGCATTTCCTGAGAACTATTATCTTAGATTTTCAAAAGTAATTTTCAAATGACTGTACCCGGTTTTGCATTCAGGAATCATGACCATAAAAAAGATCTGCCATGGCTCAGTTCCGAGGTTGATCTCCTTCTCCCCCCCTACACAAACCATTCACTAAGTGATGCATGAAAAGAATTTTCAGTAGATTTTTCCTTGGCAAAAGTATTCATTTGTGTGGGTGACAATGAAGTAAATTCTTTGACAATTTCTGTAACCATCCCTAACCTTGCTTGGTCCAAAGAGAACAAGTGCTTCAAGTGTAAATCCTGTTCATTACTCTTGTCTGTAAATTGGGTAATTGCACATTATAAGTTTGACTTGGTGCCAGGTCTTTGTTATTATTAAATATTTTAAAGTGGTTAGTTTAACTTTTTGATTGAGAGCCACCCAAAGTTAGTAAAAGATGGATGATTATATAAAGGTTTTAAGCAGGCAGACAGAGCTGGTTTTTCCTATTAAAAGAAGGGTGGTGATCCTATGATGGGAAGAAAATTTCATTTCTGGTCTCCCTCTATCTGACCACATTTAAAAATAATGTTGCTCTGGAAGTGGGCTATTAGTCCAACCCACAGGTGGCAAAGTTTCAATTTGGGATAACGGTAAGCTAGTTACAGTAGCAGAATACAACGTTGGAAAGAACCTTGGAGGTCTTCTAGTCCAACCCCTGCTCAACTAGGGGACCCTATATATTTCAGACAAGTGGCTGTCCTATCTCTTCTTAAAATCCTCCAGTAATTAAGTACCCACAACTTCTGAACACAAGCCATTCCACTGGTTATTTATTCTCATTGATAGGAAATTTCTCCTTAGTTCTGGCTTGCTTCTCTCTTTAAGAACTGAAGAAGCTTCTTGGATGAGAAGTGAAATGTCTTCAAAGAAAAAAAAACCCCAAAGTCCAGTTGCCACTTGAAAAAGCATCTTTGGGACAATCATAACCTGGACGACTGACAAGACAACCACGACCTCCGTAGATTTCTCCCTTTAATGAACCTATCGCAAATCTAATGTGCTCCACTAATGTTATTTCTAGTATAGAGGAAAGAGGACCAGCAGAAGATCAGTATAACTTTATTTATATAGCAGCGTAGCCAGCCACACAAACAGGCTGTGGTCAGACTCCTGACTGCAAAATAACATCGTAACTAAGTAGTACAATGGACTTGCAGGACTGGTGCAATGTTCACACTGGTGTAATGGGACCAGGTGTTTGTTAGTATGATTTATTGGGTTAGGGATTTCCCTCCGTTTTTTTGGTCTTCACTGTGAGTTGTATTGTTTTGGGGGGATGCACTAAGGGAGCTCAAGCAATCTCATTGCACATGTTGTGCACTGACAGTGAAGAATAATTATCATTATCATTATTTCTTTTATTCATTAAACATGAAACTCAGTCAACTGAACATTAAAAAATGCATCACAAATACTATTGGCTGGTACTGAAGGTTGATACGGGTTGCTGCCAGCGTCCTAGGTATCAACTAAATACTTTCTTAAAATACATGATGTTCCTAGTGGCAGTTTGTTGCAGTTCACAGGTGTTATTGCAGGAAGCTCAATTTTTTGATTGCTTTGTAAAATTCTTGGACATGCTACCAAGTGCCCCAATGACAATGGGATCATCATCATCATCATCATCATCATCATCATCAAAATTTAAGATGCAAAGTGCCGCAGCGACTAAATTTTTACGGAGATGGGGGTGGCGGCGGCACTGCACGTCACCATCGCACACCTTAACCAAGACAACAAGCCGTAACGCCACGTGGAACGTCGGCAGCGCAAAGCCGCCGCGCCGCCCTGGCAGCCAAACGTTACTCAGGCAGGAGCGTAGACAGCCGGCTGGGGCTGCGTGACGTCACCCGAAGGACTTCGCTTCACGGGAAGCCGGAAGTGGCCGGGCTTGCTGACGTGTTGCGAGGCGCTCCGATGGTCCTGCGGAGTGTGGCGGGTGGAGAGCCGGCATGGAGGTCCTTTACCACCAGACCAACAAGTGGGTGTGCGAGGGGCAAGCGAGGGAAGCTCTCCGGAGCTGGGAACAAAGGCGGAGATAAGCTGGGGAAAGCGCCGGGAAGGCTTTGGAGGAGGAGAGGAGAGGGAGGCGGGCAAGAGAGAGAGGCGAAGGGAGGAGGACAGGAGGCACCAGCGCAAAGAGCCGCCAGGCTTTTATGAAACTCTCCGGCGTTGACGCAGCATCTCTCATCTCCACCGTCTCACAACCTCTCCCCCTGAAATTTGAGTGAAGAAGCGGCGGTTTTGAATCCTTGCCCTGCAGCCCCGCAGGGGTTATGTATAGATACCCAGCGGTGCAATCCAGAACATCTGGAGGTCCTGGGTCGTCCCCCCCCCCCCCACTACCTTTAATGAGTCTATTGCAAATCCAATGCGACCTACGTAAGAGTTTAATCTGCATTTTTGCATCTTAAATTTAAATTAAGTTACATTGATCCTCTGCCGGTCCCCTTTCCTCTATACTAGAAATAACGCTAGTGGAGCACGTTGGATTTGCGATCGGCTCATTAAAGGGAGGAATGGGGGAAACCTAGGACCTCCAGATGTTCTGGATTGCACCACTGGGGATCTATATATCCCCTGCGGGGCTGCGGGGCGCGGATTCAAAACGGTTGCTGCTTCACTCAAATTTTAGGGGGGAAACCCTTCTGGGTAAGAAGCTGAACAGCCTCCTGAAAGCCAGTTCCTGAATTTAAGAGAGCAAGTGCTGTCTTGTTTAATTAACCAATGAGAGAACCTTATTGCTTAATTTGACTTAGTCAAATAATTGAAATAAAACTCACTTGGATGTACAAAAGATGGCTTTGATTGATTTCATACTGAAACAGTAGACCGGTACAAAATATTAATTGCAATAAAACTCTCTTTGCTTATAGAAAAGAGGCTTTATTTAATTTCATATTGTCACAACTGAACAACACAATATAGTCAAACAATACAGTTCAATCAAAAAAATAACCAATAACAGGAGCTTCCCTGAAGTGAGAAATAATTCATAAAAATAATATTGGTTATTGAATTTCTAATGTTTTTGAAATAGAGAAGTCATAAGTTCCCATTACAATAAACTGGGTATTTCAGGCCAGCATGATGTACTGAGAATTTTTGGTTGAGGCTCTGGCAAGGTGATCTGAATTCTTATTTTGTTTGAGCAATACAAGGCATCCATGATGCCGCATTTAAAAACATTAATTTCACGTTTTCTTAGTTATGATATTCTACAGAGTTCCTTGGATGGGATTTTAACCCTCAATACAATTAAAGATTTTGGGGGGGAAATATCAATAGGCTAAATAAACTTAACAATTGAGAAAACTAACACTAACAGGATTGGTTCTCTTCCATTTTTTCATTGGAAGAAATTGGATACGGTAATTATAAGAATTTCAGGTGAAAAAGGCCTCGTACTTTGTCTCTTCATCCTCCAATATAGATAATCCACTTCTGCTACTAGGAAACAGGTTAGAACAGAGTGACTCCTTTATCAATAGTAAGATGAATTGACCTGAACTTTGGTCTCCCTGGTCCAACTGCATACTTGAAGGTGCAAATGTCCCTTGGGTTGTATTTACATATGCCTTCACATATGGCTCTCTTGTGAAACTATGGTCCTAAAGTTTGACACGATGGATTTTGATTTGAAAGGGAAAGAAATTGTATGAGAGGCATGGGAAAATCTGAAACAATCAGCAGCATATTGATAAGTCAACGTAACATGAAGAAGTCTAATGGACAAACTACATGAATTCATCTTATCTTCCTGCCTAAATGTAGTATTTGCCATTTCTCCAATCCAAGGACAAATACTAACTTTAAGTACCACAGTTTGGGTACTTAAGCCTACTTCTTACACTACTTATTTTTGAAAAAGTCTAAATGATACCTTTGCGTCTGATTAAAATTCTGTTCAGTATTTTAGGTTTGTACTGTAGGTTGACGTACAACCCTGGCTGAGCTTAGTTTTTGTTCACTAACGGACTGGTCTATGTTTAGATTTTTTGTTAGCCAATCCTAACACTTGTTAGTATGTTTTCTTTTCTTTGTGGTTTTAAAAGGTTATTTTGCTGAAATATGATTTAATTATATCTTAATTACAAAATAAAATGACAGCAATGTAAAACATCATACATTACATATTATTAAAATTAACAGCATTAAATATTGGTTACGTTTCTTGCTTCATGACTTGGTAAAGCCAATTTGATTTTATCTATTGAATTTATCCATATCATAGTTGAGAAGATACTCGTAAAGTTACTACATCCATCAGAACCAAATATAGCATCTATCCAACTATTACTTATTATGCATGATCAAATTGATTCTTAACAACTATGTAAATAGATTTTTCTCCATGAATGTAATAATAATAATAAATGAAATCTGGCCTACCTAGCACAATTACAGATGATGTCATCTCCCAAATCAAATATATTCTGAAAAACAATTGTGAAAAAGCCATTCTGATGAGAGGGGATTTTATTTGAAACTGCAAGCATCCCACCAAAAAGTAGTGCCTGCAGTTCTCTTTCTGCCCTCTTGCCCACTTAGCAGAATTGGAAAATTACTAGTAGGTTTTCCTGGGGCAACCATGCTAGCTTGATCAATATTGGTTCAAAGAAATGGTTCTGCAAAAACGTTAGATTTAATTTCTGCCCATTTGAAGCAATTAAAAGTTTTTTGGAGGGCGGACTTGAAATATATGTGATACTTCATTTTTAAAACCCATACCAGATAAACATTTATTTCATTACTTTATAAAATGTGTGTAATATGGTTCACTGGTAGAAATAGATTTGTTGAAAATATTGAAACATATCTTACTCAAGCAATAGAGTTGACAGTTTCCTTTAAAATTGTTTTCTTATAAATGGAAATAATAATGCTGAATATTAAGAAAAGTATGTCTTAAATCTTTGCAAGTGTGCTTCTAATGTTGAAATAAAAAGAAATGTAGCTATCAGAGTGAAGAAAGGCATTATATTCTAGGTTGTGTTTTTTCCTTTATCAAATAGATACAGAAAATTTTAATTGGAAAATAAAGAAAAAAGAATGGCAACTATGGACCAGAATATACATTCTGGGGTCATATTTTTTAAAATCAGTTTCAATTTTTCAATCTAAAGTCGCATCAAAAGTTCCCCTTCCTTTTTCTTCTCTATTTTTTTTCATTATATCCGTTTCGTGATTTTTTGAAAAATAAAGGTTGTTGTGTTACAATGCTGTTATTCTTTCACGTGTTTAGTTTATCTAATGTTATGTATTAGAATTGTAAGTCACCCAGACAGTTGGCTGAGATGGGAAGCTATAGAAATTGTATGTATGTATGTATGTATGTATAAATAATAAATAAATATTTCTAATATAGATCATTTTTCATATCTTGTTTATGAATGATTTAAAATAAAATACATGGCAAAATGTTCCATGATTTATTCTTTTGCATTTTCAGTTGGATGGAGAATAACACCATGTTCCTCCCTGTCTTCACATCAGGGGGGATCTTTTCTTACAAATCTGCTCCATAATTTCTTTACCTTCCAATTGACTTTTCTTTCTCTCCTGGTGTGATGCAATCATTTCTGTACCACATACCCATTTCCAGGAGATGATGAGGGCAAAGCATTCTTCCCCTCCTTTCTCCACTGGATCTCCAGTGTCCTGTCACATTTTCTGTGCCTCTGGTGTGATTTGTTCTGTTTCCAAAACAGGTCTTCCAGTTGGCAAGGCTGAGTTCTTCCCATCATTTCACTCCCATTGTTTGTTTTGGAGATGATCCTTAGGAAATGTGCCAGATAATTAATGGAAGCATCACATCTCCAGTTTTAAGATAAACTAGAAAGCACAGATCCATCAACATTCTCATTTTATTAGGAATGTGAAGGTTTGAGAAACTGCTTGAAGTGGAATGTCTCCTGTGCTTAAACTGGTTTAGGTTTTTCTAGTAGCTAAAATAGTTAAATTGAAATACTGAAGTAAAAAGAGTGCTAAGTGTTTTATTCAAGCAATTAAAGGTTGGGTTGACATTTGCTTTTAAAGAATATTAAATGTTTGAAGACACTCTTGTCTTTAAGACTATTTAGACTGGAGTTTATTTATTTGGTTTCATCCAAATATACCTGAAGCACACAATTTTTGAGGAAGACATTACATTGATGTAGGGCAGGGGTCTGCAAAGTCGGCTCTTTTAAGACTGGTGGACTTCAACTCCCAGAATTCCCCAGCCAGCTATGCTGGCTGGGGAACTCTGAGAATTGAAGTCCACCAGTCTTAAAAGAGCCAACTTTGCAGACCCCTGATGTAGGGGAACCAAAAAAAATTAGTTTATAAAAAACTAAATGCTGACTTTATAATTTCTTGATTTTTTTCTTTCAATTGCCTGGTGTAACCAATGACAATTCAGAACACCATGAATTTTAAACAAATGTTAATCTTAGTCTACAATTGGGGAGACAAATGGCTGTTTATAATCTTGCATTGGGTTTGTATAAAAATTTATCTAAACCCTTATGGAAAAACCTTTAATACTTATGGAAAGTAATTTATCAATATTAAGCAGCATGTGTAGTTTACCAACCATATATTACTCATTTCCCTTCCAAAAAAAATCATTTGGAGAATCTCCCTTGCTCTTTGCATTAATATCTATTCTTGAAAAATTCATGTTTTCTTTTGGAATAGCTACTAGATTTTCTGTTTTCCTGTTTTCTTTTTAACAGGCAGATCCATGAAGTTCAGTCATACATGGGCCGTCTGGAAACCTCAGACAAGGAGTCTGTTCATTGTGAGTAATTGATGTATGAAAGCAATTTAATTGTTGGTTTAAGCTAATGCCACATATTGCTCCCTAACAGTACTTGAGATTCTCTTTGTTGAATTCAAGAAAGAAAAATAGCTGTAAAAAACATGGTTTAAGAAATTAACCATTCAACTTGTCAGTTTACCGTGTTTTTCGGAGTATAAGACACTCCGGAGTTTAAAATGCACCTTAGTTTTTGGGGAGGAAAATAAGGGGGGGAAATTCTGCCTCTGCCTACCAGTATCCATCAGTATTACAATACAATACAATACAATAGCAGAGTTGGAAGGGACCTTGTAGGTCTTCTAGTCCAACCCCCTGCGTGGGCAGGAACCTTATACCATTTCAGACAAATGGCTATCTAACATCTTCTTAAAGACTTCCAGGGTTGGGGCATTCATAACTTCTGGAGGCAAGCTGTTCCAGAGGTTAATTGTTCTAACTGTCAGGAAATTTCTCCTTAGTTCTAAGTTGCTTCTCTCCTTGATTAGTTTCCACCCATTGCTTCTTGTCCTGCCCCCAGGTGCCCCGGAGAATAGTTTGACTCCCTCTTCTTTGTGGCACCCTCTGAGATATCGGAACACTGCTATCATGTCTCCCCTGGTCCTTCTCTTCATCAAACTAGACATACCCAGTTCCTGCAACCGTTCTTCATATGTTTTAGCCTCCAGTCCCCTAATCATCTTGGTTGCTCTTCTCTGCACTCTTTCCAGAGTCTCCACGTCTTTTCTACATCGTGGCAACCAAAACTGTATGCAGTATTCCAAGTGTGGCCTTACCAAGGCACTATACAGTGGCATTAACACTTCACGTGATCTAGATTCTATCCCTCTGTTGATGCAACCTAGAACTGTGTTGCCTTTTTTGGCAGCTGCTGCACACTGCTGGCTCATATTTAAATGGTTGTCCACTAGGATTCCAAGATCCCTCTCACAGTTGCTACTATTGAGCAAGGTACCATCTATACTGTACCTGTGCATTTTGTTTTTCTTGCCTAAATGTAGAACCTTACTTTTTTCACAATTGAATTTCATTTTGTAAGATAGTGCCCAATGTTCAAGTTTGTCAAGATCCTTCTGTATCTTAAGCCTATCTTCTGGAGTATTGGCTATTCCTGCCAGCTTGGTGTCGTCTGCAAATTTGATGAGTTCCCCATTTATCCCCTCATCCAAATCATTGATGAAGATGTTGAAGAGTACTGGGCCTAAAACAGAGCCTTGGGGTACTCCACTGCATACTTCCTTCCATGTAGATGCAGTTCCATTGAGGACTACACGTTGAGTGCGGTTGGTTAGCCAGTTGCGAATCCATCTGATGGTGATGCTGTCTAACCCACATTTTTCTACTTTATCTAATAGTAGGTTATGGTCTACTTTATCAAATGCCTTACTGGAGTCCAAGTAAATTATATCAACAGCATTCCTCTGGTCCACTAATTTTGTCACGTTGTCAAAGAATGCAATTAGATTAGTCTGGCATGATCTGTTTTTGACAAACCCATGTTGGCTTCTGGCTATTGTTTGCAGCTTCCAAAAACTCCCTTTGAGAGGACATGCATAGGCCAAAGGGTGGGGTGGATGGGGCTACATTTGGTGTATAAGACACACTCAAATTTTCACTCTCTTGTGGGGAGAAAAGTGCATCTTATACTCCGAAAAATACGGTATTTAAAATGCCTCAATAGACTTTAAAATCTGTATCAGTTGTGAAGCCATGTCATTTGGATCACATTTATTATTTACTAGCATCTCATTGGGTTATTCATCCAATTCCTGATAGCTCCTTTTATCTGAGCTGTACAAATTGAGATATTCATTTTGATTAAACAGGATGTTTAGTTGGAAAGAAAATATGGTGCATCTTAAAGCAGTGAAAGAACTGCTTCTTTTTATTTGTCTCCCTCTGTAGTGGTAGAAAATGAAATTCAGGCACGAATAGACAGAATTTTTAGCAATCTAGACCGGCTGGAAGTCTTCTGCAACAAGGAACCTCCAAACAAGCGGCAAAATGCCAAACTGTGAGTAATTGTTTTCCTGATATGGTCTTAACACATTTTAATTTCCTGATACACATCAGGGGATGTGTTATTTTTATGCCCATATTATTAAATACCTCCCAAACCAAACGAAAAGTGAGAAGTAATAAATGCTCTGATTCGGATAGTTTTCTTTGGTTCTGTAAAGTTGCAGCTGCCATTGAGAAGGGCTTTTTGCAGTTATCACTGCCTCCCCCCCCCCCCCCCCCCATGAGTGATTTCTCAGCAGATAACCTGGATTGGATACTATAGGAATAGTAGGCCCAATTGGGAGTCTTGGTAGAAAGAGTATTGGAAAAATTTCCCATCTGAGGCCTGAAGAGCTGCTTTTCAACTAAAATATAATGTAATGGCAACTAAACAGCTGTTTTATACATCAACATTTATGTGACCAAAATTATAATACTGTTAGAGCACAGGTTTTCTATAATTATGTGCTATGTTTCACTGAACAATAGAAGGTTTGCTTTACAACACTCCTGCAGTCAATCTTTTCCCATTAATTATTGTCTTATTGAGCTATTGCCTCTTTTCAGCCGTGTTGACCAGTTGAAATATGACATTCAGCATCTGCAGACAGGATTGCGAAATTTTCAGCATCGCCGTTATGCGCGGGAGCAGCAAGAAAGACAACGTGAGGAGCTTCTGACTCGAACGTTCACCACTAACGTAAGTCCTCCCCTTAAACCCAGAGAACTTAGGCTTAAGTTTGCTTGCTTTCTGATTTCGGTCCTCAAAATTTTACAGATGCATTTAAAAAAAAAAAAGTTGTTCACATAGAGGTTTTTTTTAACCCAAAGATTAAGTGAACAATTCACTTGACAATGCACTGGAGCTGCCTGGGGACTGATGTGGAAAAGAATTTGGGAGGGCAGGAAGTTTGACTTTCACGGCCATAGCGTATGGTTGACTCTGTAGAGGCTTTGGGTTAAGAATGCCGGGGAAAGATAATCAAGATGCTTCCATTTCCTTCCCTCCCCCTGCAGGATTCTGACACCACCATTCCAATTGATGAAACATTACAATTTAATGAATCCCTTCAAAATGCACACCGTGGCATGGATGATCTTATTGGCAGCGGAACCAGCATCCTACAGGGCCTGAGGGATCAGAGAGTGACATTAAAGGTGGGCATAGGGTGGGATCTTCACCTTTTTTGTTTATGGTGACCAGGCATCCACTACACTTGAAATTTGAATATCAGAAATTCATCAGAACAGTTCAAGTCCCCCAATTCAGTCATTCTGGCTTTGAATTACATGGAATTTAAATCTAGCTTTATTTTTGTTGTAGCTTTGCTCTCAAAGCTGGCTGCAGTATTTTCATTTTTGAGAGGAATTGGATGTTTTATTAATGCAATAATTCAATTTTTTTTGAAGATACCTAATTAAAATAAGCACAGCCATAGAAATAAGAGAATAGCAATAGCTCTTAGACTTATATACCGCTTTACGGTGCTTTACAGCCCTCTAAGCGGTTTACAGAGTCAGCTTATTACCCCCAACAATCTGGGTCCTCATTTTACCCACCTCGGAAGGATGGAAAGCTGAGTCAACCTTGAGCCTGGTGAGATTAGATCTGCCAAATGGCAGGCAGCCAGCAGTCAGCAAAAGTAGCCTGCTGCTCTAACAGAGGTTAGAGTACTGCACTCTAACCACTGTGACACCGTGGCTCAATTTTGCCGGTCTGCTTCTAGAAGACGTTCTTCCGACTTTTGTAATTTGGACTGTTTCACATAACAAGTGGTTTGCATGCAAGAGATCATGATTCTCCGGTTTGCCAGTTACAACTTTCCAGTGAGGATTGATGGGAAAGACTCATGAATCCATAGAGTCTAAGATTAACTAAGCTAGATAGACAAACAGTCTTTTAAGCTGTGTGGCAACTTTCTTTAGTAAAGTAATAGAGCAAAAAAGAAAAGAAAAAGAAAGAAAGAAAGAAAGAAAGAAAGAAAGAAAGAAAGAAAGAAAGAAAGAAAGAAAGAAAGAAAGAAAGAAAGAAACCCTAACTGATAGTTGTCTCTTCCATTCTAAACTTCTGAAAGTAGATCCTCCATGCCAATGGTACCTAAGGAGATTGCATGCATGAAGTTTACTCCAGCTTTTTAGTCTTCTGTTCTTCCTCTTCCTTGCTTCTTTTCCTTCCTTCAGAGGTCCTGCTCATAATCATTGCTGGCTCTGGTTTCATTTCTCCAGTCATGCCTTGTGTATGTGATCTCCTTTACTTTTTCAGACTGTCTTCATATTTTCCTATGTGATCTACTTAGTAACTGTGTATTCTGCCACTATCAGTATGTTATATCCTTAGAGCAAAGCCCTTGTAATTATGTACATCTTTTCTCCCCACCTTACCCACAAATGCCCTGTAGCTTCTTCTGCACAGGTTAAACAACAACAACAACAAAATGGACTGCTGAGTAGATGCTGGTGCAAAGAACAGTCCGAAACCTGATGCCTGCTTTTATTCTAACCCTACTTTGTTCTTGAGCTGATACTTGGAAGAGACTGGGTTGGTCAAGGGATGTGGGCCTAGTGGATTTGGCAGTTTCTGATGTTTTGAAAGTAGAAATATTTTGGAATGCAACTGTTTTCTCAGACCTGTGACCAATTCCAGAAATTTTTAAAATTGTGACAGATAAATAAAGTGCCTCTATTAAAGGAAAAATTGGAAGACGCCCTTTTCTTAATTTCATAGCAAACATACTCATTTTATATGCACCTGTGAATTGGTGGACAAACAAGCTTCCAACTGATTACTGTTCACTGTTTAATTACACAATGCTGCTTTGCAGTTAAATAGGTGCATAGCATACCATTCTGGAGAAATCTGCAACATTCCATTTGTCCTCTTCCTCACACACAAACTGCCAAACTATCACTGGAATAGCCAAATCTGTGAGATCTGGAAGGTGGCAAGAACATTCCGGACTTCTCCAGAATGTTCTGTACCTGGGATAGTGAGTTATGCACATTCCAGTTGTGTTACTAATCTGATAGCTGCAGGCATATTTCTCCTTACTTTTAGGTGGTTCTTATTAGCTGCTACCTTATTGTCTTCATGTTATTATGCTTTCAGCTTAAGGACCAGACCTTGATATATTCAATATATACCATATCTGTGGTTTTGGCCTTTTTTTATTCCCTTCTATATGCACAAAATTGTGGGTAGGATTCTATGACTGTGTAAAGTTTCATTAATGTATTTGCTCCTCCTGTAATTGTGGTGGGTCTATTTCTTCAGTCTAGCTGCATAGTTCATGTGACTTCCTTATGATTGCTGGACTTATTTGGTGTGATTTGCTCAACTGCCAATGGAGAAAATTCTATGTGTGATGTGGCTTATGCTGGACTTCTCTGCTGTGCGCAGAGGAGGAAAGACCATCCGGACAGTAAGCATCATACAGCCATTGGAGCAAGCTCCAAGTAATCTGTAGGCAGCAGTGGAATTCAGTGGTACATGAGATTGTGAAAGAGCCATCTGGAAAATAGACACCAAGAGAGGCTCTGATGGGACAGCATCTTTCATCAGCAGCCAAGCAACTTAGTCCAAAGAATTAAAAGGAAGGAAGTCGCCTTTGAAGTGGGTGAACAGAGGAACAAATACATTGCTGAGATGATCTCTGTAGGAGAAAGAGTAAGTGCTTGTGAGAGAAAGATAATGACCGTAGGTTCAAGATGGGCTCACCTTCCGACCCCGCTTCAAGGTCACATTATTTATTATTTTGTTAGTTGTAGTTTCCTGGAACAGAAACTTTGCAAATAACGAGGATGGTCTATATTGCTTTATGGCTGGGCAGACTTACGAGGGAAAATGTACAAAATATGGAGATATTATTAAAAAAATAGTTTCTTAGTTTGTGATTGAAAATTGTATATAGGGAATTTATGTAGAATAGTCAGGGGTCAAGCCTGTGTTTTCCAACAAAATCAGCCACTCTGCAGTGAGTAAATCATGATCCATGAGTATATTGCCATTTGACCTGATCTTAATTTGCAAGAGAGCTGACAATGGCATTTCAACTGCATACATTTTAAAACATTCTTCTATTGGATTGAGCACTGATATGGGATAATTTTAAAAGCAGAAAGGAAATATGAAATAAAAATAGAAATTATCACTGTTCTTCTCTTCCCTCCTCTGCCCTCCTATCCCTTCCCAAATCATTTTTAAAATTTTAGGTGATTGTAGACACTTACAGAAGGCATAGGGATTAGAAAGAATTTCTGAAGAGCAAAAGACTGCTGGTTGGAAATTGAGAGTGGGTGAGAAAAAAATGGATATATAACATAAAGTGGTTAGGGTTAGGCTTAAACTATGTGTAAACTATGCATCCTATTTCTGGAGAGACCAAAGGCTCTGTAGGAAATAGCTGAAGAAGTGTACCTTGAAAGTCAAAAGCCCTCTCTCACAACTTTTTAAAAAACTAATATTGTCATTTTTTTTTTGTCACTTTCAGGGCACCCACAAGAAAATAATGGATGTTGCCAATATGCTTGGTTTATCTAATACAGTCATGCGTCTCATTGAGAAACGTGCCTTCCAGGATAAGTACTTCATGATCGGTGGCATGCTTGTGACATGCATAATCATGTTCCTCGTAGTGCAGTATCTTACTTGAAAGGCTGAAGAACATGCTACCAGACTGAGTTGGACTTCCTTTCTACCTTGATTTCCAGCATAACTGTGAATCTCCTGAATTGGCTACAGCTGCCATGTGACTCATAAGATGCTCGAGTTGAGTGGCTTTTATAGATTCTGCCGTTGGTGTGCAGGGATGCTTATCTACACAACACTCATCATTTTTCCGTCATTTAGCGGGCATGTTGCCCAGGTAACTCAGGCTTAGTTGACAAGGGCATGAGCTGTCTCCTTTAGTTCTCTTAATAAACCTGGTATAAGTTATAAAGCCTCTCAACAAAGTGCCCAATAAACAAAGTATTAGTATCTATAGATTTCATAGTTCCTCAAGATCTAGATGTCTATAAACACTGTAATTACTAGTGAAAATGAAGCCACTTGGCTTGAAGGATTTGTTGGCTTAACTTATTGCAGGTGTGGGACATAGAGAGACTGTCTTGTTCCCAGCAATGATTAAAATAAATAGAAATCCTTTTAGTCCATGTGCTATGGTGATGGTTTTTGATCATTATAGACTCTGTGTCTATCATTTATCTAGTATAAACAGACTGTGAAGACTAGCTGAATTAGTAACTCACTTTGAAGTAAACAATGGATGTGTTAGGGACCATGATAATTTAGATACATGTGCTAATGCTCCCTGTAGCAGAATCCTGCTTTTAGTATTGGGAAAGAAGTGTGGGACTTGCTGCTTATCATACAAGAGAATGACAAGCTTCCTTACAAAATGCATTTATATGTGTGTTTTTAAAAAAAATGATGCTTAGAATCACTGGTTCATGGTGTAGCCATTGTGTTTGTCACAGAAGTATCATCTTTTAATCCTCCAGCTTTTATGTATTCAGTTTCTTCTATTTTAAATGAATACAAAATTCATTAGTTATTTCTGCAATTTTATGCTCCAAAAAAGCTCTGAAGTTTTTATACAGTGAGTTTTAACAAATTGAATTTAGCCACTTATAAGTCTAAAGTATATCATTCAATGGATTTGGGGAAGGGGGCTGGGATGGTGGTGTTGAAATCTTGTGCAGATCTCCACCCAAAAAACAGTTAAATTGAAAACTTCCAGGTAAATGCATACAAGCTAGTCTTTTGATATCTCAGACCTATTCTTTGTTCCAATAGAGCCAGTATTATTGTTCTATTTGAAAAACCTGATTGAGAGTTGATGAATAGCATTGATGTTATTCTATATTACAGCAAATTATGTGGGCTGTTCCATACTGTAAATCTCAAAGATTTCAAGAAATCCTTACAGCTGACATATCCCGTGTTACGAATTTTCTGGTTGCAAATGTTGCCTGGATGTCCAATTAAGCTGGGCCAATTAAGATATATTATCAAAACTTAATTGTCATTTTCTACATCCCCAAATTCATTAATACTACTATATGCTGAAATAGACATCCAAACATCATGTACAAATTGCAATCTGGCTATGTTTCTGATAACAATTTATTTTATTCTTGCTCTATTTTTACAGATAAAGATAATGTTTCAGTAAGTTTAAGCAGATTAAAAATACTTTCAAAACAGATATGAAAAATATTCAACAGTAATCATAGCTTGTCTGTATTTTCCCCCTTATGCTGTATTGACCTACATTTTAAATTAAAGTTCTTTTTTTCCTTTCAGGAGTCACATGTTTTGCCTTAGAGGAGGTATTTAATTGAAATATGACTAGATGTTAACTAAGTTTATTGTCATGCTATATTGTACATTTTTAAACGGTAAAATATTAAACAGGGATTTACGTGGTGGAAGATTTTTTTTAGTATGTATTTCTGAGTGGGAGGGATTCTATGAGAACAAATTGTATTAGATATTGGAAAGCCCTTGAATCTTAATTTTCAAATTAATGTCTCCTTAGAAACATTCAGTCTGCCTTACAAGCCCTTAGTAATAGTAGGTATAATATAAGTAAACCAATTATTATAAACAGCTATAAATGGAGGTAACTGGAACTTTAAACCTTGATCCTTAAAATGAATTAGAGAGCTTGCATAGCCAGTAGAATTATACATGAAAAATTGGAAAAAGTTTGGAAGCCTCCAAGTGTGCATGGGTATGTGGCAGAACATTGTATGTACCTCCAAATTTGTGGAATGCTGGCGACAGTATGCTTGCTTGCACATTGCCTAAATGCAGTGGTGGGATTCTACCAATTTAACAACCGGCTCGATGATTGCACGCACATACACAGTTTTGAGAAAAAGTACCTTCTGCATTGTTGCTGGGGAGGAAAACAGCTGAGATGTGGCAATCCCCTCTGATGTGGGACTCAGTTGAGAAAATAGGTGATTTAAGCGTAGGGGCAGGTGGGCAGGCAGGCACAATTCATTGTCCGAGTGAACCAGTTCGCTCTCAGCTGATGGTGGAGCTACCGGTTCACACGAACTGGTCTGAACTGGTAGAATCCCACCCTTGCCTAAATCAGACATGAATCCCAGGCTGTTCTAGTGGCACAAAATAACCCAACATATCTCAAGTCTATTCAGAACTGTCCTTGCTGTTGACAGGGAATGCTGCTTGGGATGTGGGTCTCACCAGCACTGGTAAGCCCACTGAGTCACTGGAGCGTAGAGATTAAGGGCTGTACAAGCACTGGAGCGGCCTTAGTCAAGAAGGCTGTTGTCCAAATTCCCGGGAGGGAGGGAGGGCATTCCAGAGGAGCAAGAAATAACACAGTTTATATTGTTTGTGTCAGAGAAAGAGGGTGAGGGTGGCCTCTCCCTAGTAATTCCTTGAGTACATATTTTAAGGTGCAAGCAGTCTGCTTTGGTTTGAAAGGTTTCTATGTATAGGTGAGGAGCAATAAAGAAAATTGCTTAGAAGGATCTCAACTTGTCTTTCTTGCATTTTTGGAGCCTGACAAAGGCTTATTCCATATCAAGAAGTTCTCTGTAGACCTGCTTTACAGGGTTGTTGTGGGGAAAACCAGAAGAGGGAGCTATGTATGCTGCATTGAGCTATGAAATGAAAAGCGTGGCTAAAAATTAAATGAACGAAGACATAAATAAAGTCGTCTATGCCTTCCCTACCCAACAAGTATTTGATTTAATGGATCTTTCTGGAAGAGAATAATCCCTGAATGTCAATTAAATCCTATTCAGATCAAGTTACCTTTTAAAACTGTTTGTAATAATGTGTAAATTACATGGGAATAATTTCACCAAGGAAACAGAAATCAGCGTCTGCATCTGCCTGATGGCAAAATAGAAGATTGCTACCTGGAATATAAGCAAATGAATGAACTAAGGAGCATGAATTAATGAATGAAACTAAGGGAAGGGGAAAAACAGGTAAATTGTATGGCTGAACCAGAAAGGAATCTCTACAGTGGGCCTGGAGGAAGGGGACCTACGCTTGTAAAGGGGAGTTGAGAATACATGCAGTGGAGTGGAGTTATAGTTCATGATCTTCTCTCATTCCCACCCATCCATTCATGCCATCTAACAGACTGATTTTTCCCATGCATCACATTCACTTGTAATGGTCTATAATATTTCCCAAGTCACATCTGTTTGTTTGTTTATTTATCACAGTTCACTGGAGCATAATATTGAAAACACACTTTTTCTGCCTTGCCGGCCTGGGATAGCTACTCCTCTGTCTTTAGGGTTTATTGGGGATCTCTAGTTAGATAGTTTTAACGGGTATTTTAGCACAGGTCACTTAATTTAATGTATTTTTAATGAAATACGTATATAGTTATTGTTCTTATTCTTCCTGTGCACCGCCCCGAGTCCCTGTGGGGAGAGGGTGCGGTTTATAAGTAATAAATTATTATTATTATTATTATTATTATATACAAATAACAGCAGCTGACAAATCCTACTTTTCATTGATATACTCAATAACCTAGATCAGGGGACTCCAACCTTTGCAACTTTAAGTCTGAAGGACTTCAGCTCCTAGACTTCTCCAGCCAGCAAAGCTGGCTGGAGAAGTCTGGGAGCTGAAGTCCTTCAGACTTAAAGTTGAAAAGGTTGGGGACCCCTGACCTAGATAACACCAACTTTCTTTCTGATACAATATACATTTTTATCTTTTCATCCACAATGGAGCATAGTTTCAACTTTTCAGAGACATAAAGATGGTGTTTGATGAGCCTTTGTTCAGAAAAAATATGCATTTAAGCTAAATGCAAAGTTTAATACTTTCTACTTACACAGAGTAAAGAAATGCAAATTCAAAACCATGATAGTTTTGATAGTTTGTGATGAAAGATCGAGAATTAAGGAATACAAGAGTGGTGAGCAACCAAGGAGAATTTTTTTTTTTTTTTTGATGATGTTGGTGGTAGATTTGGGGAGAAGTGAACCTGGAAGGAAGTGAAAGATGAAAACATTTGGATCTTTTCTTAGAATATAATCAAATGGAAAATGGGTGTGAAAAAAGAGGATATGTGCTTGGAACAGACTGAAAATTGATTCTCACGGAGTGCCAAAAAACTGTGGAAAGGGAAGTATAAAAGTAAAGATGAAGTAAAAGAGAAAAACATTCATGAGAAAATATTGCTGCAAATAAGGATCAGAGAAAATATAATCTATATATATGGAAGAAAAGAATTACAAAGAATTTCGTCAAAGAGCAAGGTCTGGCTAAGATTAAAAGATGGAAGAGGATACAGGATGAGTTGGAAGGAAAATTTAAAAAATGAGAGAAATAGTTTGAACAAAGTGTCTCCAGTTAAGTGACAAAAATAAGATAAAATATTGAAATGATGTTAATGAAACCAACAGGAGGAAAAGTGGGTGTATTTTAGAAATTATAAGGGGTTGATACTACGTGAAAATAAAACAAAAACATAAATGACAATGCCCAAGGGAAGAAAAGACTACAAGAAATAAATGTTGTGAGGATGTTGAAAAATGATAAAGCTATTGGTGTAAATATAACTGCAGAAATGCTAAGAGGTGATGACTCTACAGCATACTTCCACTGTGTTCTAAAGAGTGCATCTGTATCCGACAATTGGAAGATCCTGTTTCCTTATAACAAGATGAAGGAAGATTCATTTATTAAAAATACTTGGAAGCTATTTGGCAAAAGTCTTCTGGAAAGATACAGGAGGTAAATATTAGCAATATTTCAGAAGGGGAGGGCAATTTGGAATGGAGGGTTTAGTAAATGAAACAGGAGGGGAGGAAATAAGAAATGGATGTGTGATATCCCCCTGTGTATTTATTTATTTATTTATTTATTTATTTATTTATTTATTTATTTATTTATTTATTTATTTATTTATTTATTTATTTATTTATTTATTTATTTATTTATTTATTTAAATTTATATCCCGCCCTTCTCCACAGAGGACCCAGGACGGCGCACAGGAAATTTAAAAACATACAAAATACAATAAATATAATTTAAAAGACTATTAAATAAACCTATCCTGCGCTAAAACCAAATTTTAAAAACCCAATTTAAAACTACCTAAAAGTCCCCAAGGGAGGTTGAAACAAATATGTCTTGAGACATTGGCGGAAGAGGCGGAGGTCGGTGATGGTACGTAATTCAGGGGGTAGGTCATTCCAGAGGGCTGGCCCCGCCACAGAGAAGGCTCTTCCCCTGGGTGTCGCCAGTCGGCATTGTCCGGCCGACGGCACCCTGAGAAGGCCCTCTCTGTGGGAGCGTATCGGTCTAAGGGATGTATGGGGCAGGAGGCGGTCTCGCATATAACTAGGCCCCAAGCCATGGAGCGCTTTAAAGATAGTTGTCAGAACCTTGAAGCGCACTCGAAAGACCACAGGAAGCCAATGTGTAATATATTTCAGTGTGCAAATACTTTTCTATGCAAACAATGTTATGTTGGTAGAGAACTCAAATTATGCACAGTAAATGTTAGATAAATTGTATAGTTCCATAAGGAATATGAGTCTGAAAATTAATGTATTGAAGACCTAGTTATGTTTGGTAGGGAAATAGAGTGAATAATTGCCAATTATAAATGATTAAAAATAAGAGAAATAGATGAATATTTGCTGAAGATGGGAAAATAAATGTATTAATTAAATTGATATAATTAATTAATTAATTATATCGATTGATTAATTGATCCCATTTTGCTAATGTGGCAGGGTATAAAGAAAAGAATACGGAAAACAATGCAAAGTCAACCAAAGAATAACTGCAAAAATAATTACAAATGATAAAACTATTAGAGCGCCATTCATTTTCTTAAAAAGCACAGTCCCTTAGTAAGTTTTCTACCAACTTCCCAGGATCCACAGGCCAGATGACAAAGTCATGTCTTAAGGCTCTTCCTGAAGTCTAGTAAGGTTTGGGCCAATCTCACCTTGTGGGTTATGATGTTGCAAGCACTGTGGTAGAAAAGGGTCTCCTCTTTGGCATCATCAAATAACATTTCTTCCTAGATAGGCTGCTCAACCTATCCTTTCTGCTGAGTTTCATAAGGACAGGTAGATATACAAGTAGTCCTCAGCTTGCAATTTTTCATTTAGTGACCAAAGTTCACTACGGTACTGAACAAAATGTCTTATGACCATTTTTCACACTAACCATTGCAGTATTCCAGTGGTGGGATTCAAAATCTTTTACTACTGGTGTTGTGGGCATGGCTTGGTAGGCATGGCAGGGGAAGGATATTGTAAAATCCCCATTTCCTCCAGATCAGCTGAGACTTGAGAAGCAGAGATTAGATCGGAGCGGGGCCAGTCAGAGGTGGTATTTACCAGTTCTCCAAAATACTCAAAATGTCCGCTACCGGTTCTCCAGAACTGGTCAGAACCTGCTAAACACCATCTCTGCAGTATTCCCATGGTCATTTGATCAAAATTTGGATGCTTAGCAACAGGCTCATATTTATGATGGTTGCAGGGTCTGAGGGTCATGTGATCACATTTTGCAATTTTCTGACAAGGAAAGTCAATACGGAATCCAGATGCATGTTACAACCATGTAACTAACTTAACAAGTGTGGCAAGAAAGATCATAAAATGGGGGCAAAACTCACTTAACAACTTCCTTGGTCAGCAACAGAAATTTTGGGCTCAATTGCAGTTGTAGCAATAGCAGTTATATACCGCTTCGTAGTGCTTTTACAGCCCTCTCTAGGTCGTTTACAGAGTCAGCCTTTTGCCCCCAACAATCTGGGTCCTCATTTTACCCATCTCAGAAGGATGGAAGGCTGAGTCAACCTTGAGCCGGTGAGGTTTGAACTGCTGAACTACAGTTAGCAGTCAGCTGAAGTAGCCTGTAGTACTGCACTCCAACTACTGTGCCACCTCTGCACTACAAGTTGAGGACTATTCACAATTGGAGCAGAATATGATAAGGCCATAAATAGCCTGGTGTCTATGCCACCCATGGTGCATTTGCTGGACTGAAAATGGATTTGGATTAGATAATTTCTTTGGCCATTTTGGTTATATGGCAGTGTATTAGCTATATATGGAGATACACAAAAATGAGTTGTACGAAAGAGAAGCAGAAATACTAGCAAATAGTAAAGTAGAAAAGATAGAAGCAAGTAAGAATGCAAACTGAATGAATTCAGTTTTACCTGAAGATAGTCTTAATAAATATACCCAGTCTTTTCTAATTTTTTTGGCTTTCAGTACTTCCTTAGACAACTCAGGAAATGTTGGAATCCTACTTTCTGGAAATGGAAAGTTAACAAGTAAACCAAGTAGTGCCAAATGATTAATTATTCCTGAAGTTAACCTGTGTTTCTAGTTTTCTAGTCCGTTGACATCAGGGAACCAACATTTATCCTGTAGCTTTATATTCAGCAGATTCAGAGCACAAAAGAAGTGGACATCCCTCTCTTAAACACACTTGGAGATAATCAGGCAAAGTTTGATTCCTCTTTCAGTAGCTTACAAGTTCCTGATGTTATACTCAAAGACCATCAAGTTCCCCAGTTCTATTTTATAAGCAAAGGTTGTCCTCTAGTGGTGATAGATGCAAGTTTGCTCTCTAATTACTGTATGTAGATCAGTGCTTCTCAATTATTTTCTGTCATGCCCCCCTAGGAAGAAGAAAACATTTCGCACCCCCCGCGCGACTGTAAATAGTATCATCCGGGTCTAAAAGTCACACGGGCGGGTTTGGCTAATCAGGATAGAGCATCATGTCTATCCAATCGGATCTGTTCTCCTCGAAAGGGAGGAGCATGCGCAGTTAATGCTCACTATCGATGCAAATGTCAGCAGCGGTAGCCCGATTTCTTTAGCAAGTTTGATTAATTGGGGCAGCGTTATGTTTCACAGGAGAAGGTCCTTGTCAGCATCTGACTGGATACAGAGACATAAACATGGGGCTTGGCTTGTTATGACAGTGTTTGCCGAGGTCAAACGCGCCCCCCTTTACGGAGCCCCACTATTTGAGAAGCACTGATGTAGATTGAGGTGTCCTTGGTGCTCTCTGAACTTGCTTGCTTTCTTGCAGATGTTTCATTACCCTAACTAGGTAATATCATTAGTGCTAGTAAAGAGTGCTGTTTGTTGACATTTTGTATTTTTTGTGTCTTGCCTGTTTGTGTGGATGGCGGCAGTCTTAGAGATTCTTTGTTTGGGCTGTTTACTAATGGCTTTTCGGCAGTTTCTTTTTTTTTTATATTGAAAAAGTTTTATTAGTTTTACAATTTTTCATTGGGGTAGGGTAAGAGATATAAAGAAATTTTGAGAGCTTTCACATCAAAGTCGTCGGCCCTTCCGGAGCTTCATAATAAATCATTAACAAAAAACATTTTTCATAATACTACAAAGTGAAAACAAGTACATGTTTCTAAGTTCTCAGTTCTATACTGTCAGTCATTTGCAAAAACCCAGATACACATGTTATACTATATTACTCAAAAAATCAAAGCAAAGTTATTTTTTAGATCTAAGTCTCTTGGCTATTGTGTCTTCTATCTCTCCTTCCAGGCCCCCAGCGGGCGGGGCCGTGGCCCCCTCTGCCCCCCCTGGATCTTCCCCCAGGACAGAGGAATGTTTTTTTAAAAAGGCTTCCGCCTCAGCAACTGTTTTAATCCTCACTCTTCCTCCTTCCCAGAACACCAGCATCCCTTCGGGCGTCACCCACTTGAACCAGATCCCGTGATCAAACAATGTTTTGGACAAGAAGGAAAATTTCCTTCTCGTTTCTCTAATCTTTCTTGGGATCTGCTTCAAGATGGCAACCTCCTTTTGCTGGTAAATTAACGGACCCCCCCTTTGCACTTTCAGGATTTCCTCTCTGGTTGACCTTCTAACAAATTTAACATGTATCTCTCTAGGTACTTCATTTATCCTGGCATATGCAGAGTTTATTCTGTAGACTAGGTCAATGTCCCCCCTGATCTCATCCTTGGGTTTTTGTAAATAGTCGCTTTTCGGCAGTTTCTTGATTGGGTATTGCTTACTTGATTGTTGGTCTGAATTTGACCTTGGAGTTAATCTATGATGATCTGGGTGCTGTAGGTCAGTGGTGGGTTCTAGGTGGTATGCCCTGGTATGGGTGTACCGGTGCCTGCTGGGAGCAGCTGGCACCGTTCCGATACAGTGCTTTGGAGGGCCCACCTGCCCACCCGCATTCCTTAGCTGTATTTGGCCCAATCGGGTCATTTGCGCATGAACATGCAGCGTACGACACTCTGCTGAGCAGCTGGAGCATTGTGGGCTGTGGATGTGCATGCATGCGTAGCGCGCAGGAACTTGGTGGATGCCCGGCCCCGTCGCAGCATACCAGTTGCGACGGGATCCAGAACCCACCACTGCTGTAGGTGCTGTAGTCTTTATCTCTTTTGGGCTGGTTGATTGTCTCTTTTGCATAGACTATAGATGTTGTTAATGTTTATGTTTCTATTGATGACTGATTTTTCAGAGTGCGTGGCTTCTAGAAATTCCCTGGCATTTTGGGACTTGGCTTGGTCTAGGATTGACACATTGTCCCCTTTGAAATGATGATTAAATCTGGTAACATGTTTTGAAATTAAAGAATTTTCATCATGTCTTCTAACTGCCAGTTGGCATTCAAGGATGCGTTCTGCCAGGCTTCTGCTTCTTTGCCCTATGTAGCCGTTGTCACAGTTCTTACATTGTAGGTTGTAAATAATTCCTGTTTTTTCTTTTGGAATTGCGGGGTCTTTTGGTTTGCTTAGGACCATGATGGCATGTGGAGCCATTTGTTAGGGCTCACGAGGCATTGCCCTGTCATCTCCAGCACGCATGTGCACATTGGCCAGCTGACTTCGGCCTTCTTTCTTGACCATTTTTCGAAGGTGAAAAATAGCTCTGTGGGCAAACCAGAAGTTTGTGGTAGAAAAGGGACTCGTCTTTGGCATCGTCAAATAACATTTCTTCCTAGATAGGCTGCTCAACCTACCCTCTCTGCTGGGTTTGATACAGTGGTGGGTTTCTGCAGGCTCACACCTACTCGCGAGAGCCAGTTGGTGAAATTTAGAGAACTGGTGAGAGGGGGTTCCACCGGCGTACCTGGAAGTAAATCTGGCCCGCCGCTGCCAGTGACCCAACGGGAAGGAAAGAAAGAAAGAAAGAAAGAAAGAAAGAAAGAAAGAAAGAAAGAAAGAAAGAAAGAAAGAATTTATCATCACAATTGAGTCCAAAATTTTGGTTGCTAAGCAAGAGCGTTGTTAAATGAGTTTCGCCACATTTTAAAAGGTGGCCACTCCCACCCTGTCACATGACTGCCAAGTCACGCCCACAAAATAGGCCACACCTACAGAGTAGGTTCTAAAAAAATTTGAAACCCACCACTGGTTTGATAGGACAGGTAGATATACAAGTAGTCCTCAACTTACAATTTTTCATTTAGTGACCAAAGTTCACTATGGAACTGAACAAAGTGTCTTATGACCATTTTTCACAATAACCACTGCAGTATTCCAGTGGTGGGATTCAAAATTTTTACTACCGGTTCTTTGGGAACAGCTTGGTAGGTGTGGTGTGGTTTGGTGGGCATGGCAGGGGAAGGATAGTGTAAAATCCCCGTTCCCTCCCGATCAGCTGGGACTCTGGAGGCAGAGAATAGATGGGGGCGTGGCCAGTCAGAGTTGATATTTATCGGTTTTCCAAACTAGTCAAAATTTCTGCTACCGGTTCTCCAGAACTGGTCAGATCTTGCTGAATACTACCTCTGACGAAAGCCCTATATAGCAAGATTAGGACTCCTCTTTCCTGTTGATATTCCCTCTAGCATACCAGGATTTTATTATTTTGCCTTCAGAGATACTTAGCCACACTTCAATTTACAGTCATCTGCTATGACTTTCATCTAAATCTTTTTCTTCTGATGTTCTATCTAATAATATACCCACAATACCTTATCCTGCTAGTATTATTGCTTTGTGGGAGATGAAACTTATTTTAGCTGACAAAAGCTCTCAATATATTCCACAATGGAAAGAAAACGTTTATATACTGTGTAGGAAGAAAACAGGCATTTCTTCTCTCATTCTGAATGTAATGTAGCATTAGAATTTTGCCTTTCTTAACAAAACATTTGAACCAACCAGCAAATATACAGGAACTGGCTTCATTTTAAGTACATTGCTGGGGAAAGTAGTAATTGGAAGACAGATGGGCTGTCCATATAAATAATGTGCTTTCTGAGTCCACAAAATATAAAACCGTGGTCTTAAAATGCCAGATATTATAGGAAGATGGCTTCAGTGGGTTTTTTTGATGTACAACATTGCTTTTCCTACTATTTCAAATGAATAACAATACACAAATTGCTTTGTTGGACCAAGGGAAGAGGGGTTTGGGGGGTCTGCTGGTTTTTGTAGTCAAACGAATGCTCCTACTGAAAAGTCTATCATGGAAATTCATGGAATCCCAAGCCTTTAACTCTCAAGAGACCAACTATTTCTATATATGGAGATTCTGTTGGATCATTGGTCATGAAAATTATTTACGAGCCTTTTATGAATTTGACAGATTGTGACGAATACTTTATTTTGTTGGCATTCCTAAATGATCCAGCAGAGGGCAGGAAAATGCCAGCAAAAAAAACACAGGGTAACATCAGACCTTATTTAATGTAAAACACACACCATTTATACTTCTTCAGTGCTACAAAATCAAATGTTAATCCAGAAAACAATTAAAGGACATACTTCAAACAGCCTTTTTCTATAATGTGTCAATCAGACCAAGAGGAAAATATTTAAAACAGAGAATAAAACTTCCCAATAATTCTTTTCTTCTAAAAGCAAAGTATACCCACTGTTTACACAAAGTCTGCTCAACTGGAAGCCATTCAGCTGCTTAGTTTCAGCTACATCGCTGAAAATATTTGATTATTGTTTTAACAGACATTTCAATTTCTAGAATTAACAGATAGGTTTTAGCCCATGATTGGAGTTATAATAAGGCTAGATTACTGGGTACAACCTCTTTCTCCAGTTCCTCTAGTTTTAAAATCTGAAGAGAGTGTAAGGACATTTCCTTAACAGTCCCATGTGTTGCTCAGAATGTATTGTAGACTTAGTGTAACTATTTTTCAGATGTCTGACAGATTAAGATAAAGTAGAAGGTTTCTTGGAATCAAAGAAGCTTTTCTTCCATTCACATATTGAATAGCTACTGAAATTGATTGATTGATTATGTGCCATCAAGATGTGATTAACTATTAATGAGAATTTCTCTCTGACAATCTGACCCTAACTCAGTATTTCTGGTCTTTCAATGGTGCATTCATTGCCATTGTCACTGAATCCACCTATGCTGGTCATCACCTTCTACATTTCTCAGCATTAGAGTTTCTCCAGAGAGCTAGATCTTTTCATCATGCACCCTCTTCCAAAATTAATGCAAATGTTGTCATTTGGATTTTCATTTTTCAGAATCTTGTAAAACTCTTCTTCAAACAACTGAAAAAAGAATATATGATATTGACATAAGATATTGAAATCCTAGAAAATTGCTGTCTTTCGGATCTATCAGCAAAAAGCAATAAAGGAACAAGCAATCAAGAAATATTCTGTAAGCTAGTACTAGGTAGGGTAGCAATAAAGGCCTTTGAAAAAATATTCAGATGCTATGTGTCTATGCTTGCTGTGCACACAATATTTACCCCATGATATTCAATGCAAGCAGCAGCTGGATTTTGAAAGTACAATAAGAGGAGCATTGATACTTTTGAATTTTGGTGATGGACAAAACTCCTGAGAATATCATAAATAACCTCCCCCCCCAAAAAAACCTCAGTTCAGAGTTTTTATTTGAGACACAAATGATTAGGCCCAAATTATCATATTTTAACACATAATGTGAAATCTCAGCTCCACTGACAAGTCTAGAATGCCGGGAAAGATAGAAGGAAAAAACAAGAGAACCAGTACCAGGGTGGATGGACTCAATTACAGTGGTGATAGGTATACACCCAATGACCAGACTGGTGACAGATCAGATAATGTATCTGGGCAACACTGAGGTGATGACACATACAAAAAGCAAAATTCAGTATAAATGTGGAAATGAATGTAAGACTTTGTCTGGATTTTTTTTAAAAAAGTCAAATATTGGTGTATGAACAGCACAGAATGAAAATTCTGAATCCTTTTTCTTGCTTTCCAGAAATCATGTAAGAACTTAAAATATCTGATCCTGCTATGATTCCTTTACTACTTTTGCACTGAAGAGCAGGAGCATTTTTGCATTCACTTTATACATTCTTGGCCATTAAAATGATACTATGTGTATATTTCATACTAGCTGTACCCGCCATGCATTGCTGTGGCCAAGTTTGGTTAAATGAAAAGGTTTCCCCTCATAGACCCTCTCAGCAACCCCCTTCCTTCTCTGCCTTGGTTTCTCCTCCCTCTCCCTCTCCCTCCCCTCCACCTACCTACCTACCTACCTACCTACCTACCTACCTACCTACCTACCATATTTCTCCCTCTGTCCCCCTACCTACCTACCTACCTACCTACCTACCTACCTACTGTATTTCTCCCTCTGTCCCTCTACCTACCTACCTACCTACCTACCTACCGCTGTCATTTCGAGTGGCAAGGTGGGGGGCGGAAGGAGGCGAACGGCATGGGGGCGTTGTGATCTCCGGTGTTTCAAGTGGCCAGGTGTGGGGGGGGAGAGACGGAGGGCGGGGGAGCATTGCGAGTGCTGGCATTTCGAATGGCCAGGTGGGGGGAGGCGGAAGGAGGCAGAAGGCGGGGGAGCATTGCGAGTGCTGGCGTGTTTTGTGGCCAGGTGGGGGGGAAAGTGGCAGAGGGTTGGGGAGCATTGCGAGCTCCAGCGTTTCCAGTGGCCAGATGGGAGGGGAGGCGGAAGGAGGCGGAAGGCAGGGGAGCATTGCGAGCTCCGGCGTTTCGAGTGGAGAGGTGGGGGGGGGAAGGAGGCGGAGGGCAGGAAAGCGTTGGAAGTGCCAGCATTTCGAGTGGTGAGGTGGGGGGGAAAGAGGCAGAGGGCAGGGGAGCGTTGTGAGCTCTGGCGTTTCCAGTGGCCATGTGGGAGGGGAAGCGGAAGGAGGCGGAGGGCAGGGGAGCGTTGCGAGCACCAGCATTTCCAGTGCCCAGGTGGGAGGGGAGGCGGAAGGAGGCAGAGGGCGGGGAAGCATTGCAAGCACCGCCGTTTTGAGAGGTGGGGGGTTGGAAGGAGGCAGAGGGTAGGGGAGCATTGTGAGTGCCGGCGTTTCGAGTGGAGAGGTGGGAGGGGCGAAAGGAGACAAGGGGGGGCGAATGAGTGAGTGAGGAAAACACAGAAGAGCTACAGTTGTACATTTGTGTGGCATTTACCTGGTACCGGTGTGCCATATCCACAGAATCTGTAGGTATCATTAGTGCTGCACTTGTAAGGAACGTTGTGTAAAAATTTGGTGGTGATTGGTGCAGTAGTTTTTGAGATTAGCGGTTTTGAACAAACTCATAGTCAACTTTTTATTTATATAGATTGAGAAGCTCAATTACAAACTGCAGTCCAAAGAAAGGCATTCAGTGGGGTCAGGTAATAACTGTTTGAAATTACTTGTGCCCTGAAGTAATTTTGTTTAGCTTTTCAGGATAGATGATATTGGAGATGATAGGTACCTTTTGAGGGTTCATTTGGGTACACTTTCAATGGTTTAAAACACCAATTGATTTTCATGTTTCTCTAGCAGAAAATACATGGGCTGCATGTGTAGAAAGTTTATGTTTCTAACTTTAGCATAAAAAGATGGCAAAGTACTGCATTTCTATGAGATTTGGAGGCTGCTATTCTATATTGGCTGGATTTCCACCTCAAAATTGCTCAAGGCCTGCTTTTTACTATCCAAGGTTTTCAAGAAATAACATGCTGCCTGGAAGGTGGTTGTGATTCAGATATCTGCTTTTGGTCTCAACAGAGATGCATTACTTATGATCAGAGTGAACATTTGTAGGCTGGACTTGGCCCACAGGCAACCAGTTGATAAACAAATCATGTAAAGAATTTGGATGGATATGTAAAGGCCATTAAAACTGAAGCTTAGCCAGCAAAGTGTGGAAATGCGTGGATGGTTGTTAATTAAACCTTTTGTTTTGCAAAAATGCCAAAGCAGCTGGGAATTGGCTAAAATGCAGACTCCAGCTTGAAGGAGTAGCTTACATTTCGACTACCCTTTCATCAAACTGTAATTAGGAAAGGCGAAGGTGGGATGGAGAACTACATCCATTTACCCACCCACTCAGCGCGTTTCTGTTCTGTTGAAAGTGAAATGGTCTCTTTTCAGCACCCGGACAGCTCCATTTTGTCTGCAAATGCCTAAGGAAGCAGGTCGGATGTGTAAGAATACTTTTTGTTTGTTTGTTTTTTTGAGACAAGACTGGGGAAAGGCTTTTCTTTTTGGCGCCCAGCTCACATATCCATTACTACTCAAGAGGTCTTGGAAAACCACAGTTGAAAGCTATAGTTCTTTCTTTACGGTTTTATGGGTTGGGTTCAATTCAATTCTGTAACAGGGAGGTATCATCAGCCCACCAATTTAGGATTGTCCCTCAATCAGAGTGGATTTCTTCAGAGGGCGTATAGGATGATGTTGATGAAGAGAAGGAAGATCTGTTTCTAAGGAAGGAAACAGATAAATGGGACTTAAGCCAGGGTGGTTTCCTATACCAGTTGGTGCCAGTTCGCTGCATGAACGCTTTGTTGTGTTTGCTGGTACGCATGCACAGTTGACTAAATATTGTTCTGCATATGCGCAGAAACATGGCAGAAACACCATAAGAGATCGGGGAACCGGTTTGGGGGTGTGGCAAGCCTGGGTTACTGCTGGTTCTGCAACCCAGGCCATAATTCCACTATCAGTTTGGCCAAACTGGGCTGAACCGGGAACAACCCATCTCTGACTTAAGCCCATTCAAAGAGTTTTACAAAAACAACTCCACTCCTATTTTTTTTTAACAGATGAAAGAGGGAAAGCACACTCATCCTTAAAAGCTTCTGTTTCATTGTAATTTTATTACAATATTATTACAATGACAATAAAGATTATTATTATTATTATTATTACTACTACTACTACTACTACTACTACTACTACTACTACTACAGCCATTCTAATTCTAATAGAATAGTTTTAAGCCTCTGTGGTACCTTTCAACTTCCTAATGGATCATCTGCAAACAGTAACGGTTGGGTCCTTTACATCTTCCAGGCTGAAGCTCAGCACAGGCTCCCCTCAGGGCTGTGTGCTCAGCCCCTACTTGTACTCGCTGTATACATATGATTGCATATCCTCTGATCCATCCAACATCATAATAAAGTTTGCAGGCGACACAACAGTGCTGGGTCTCATAACTGGAGGGGACGAATCAGCATATAGGGAAGAAGTCCAGAAGGTATCCGCATAGTGCTCAAGAAACAATTTACATCTAAATACTAGTAAGACAAAGGAGATGGTGCTAGATTTCCTGAAGCACAGAGAGGAACCTGTCTCCACTGTATATTGAGGTGGGCTGTGTGGAGAGAGTTTCCTCTTTTAAATTCTTGGGAGTGCTCATTAGTCAAGATCTCACCTGGAAAAACAACAGGTCTCTGGTGATTGGAAAGGCCCAACAGACACATTTCCTTAGAGTCTTCTGAAGAAATCAGGTGGAACAATGGCTGATGACCTCTTTCTATCGGTCCACCATAGAAAGTGTCCTCACATATTGCATTACAGTATGGTATGCTCGTTTAACAGCTACAGACAGGAAGGCACTACAGAGAGATCAATTCAGCACAAGAAACCATTGGTTGCCCTCTGATACCACTGGATGACATCGCCAGATCTCGCTGCTTTAGCAGAGTAAGGAAGATACTCATAGATGATTCACACACTGGTGAGTGTCTCTCTGCACTTCTACCATCGGGCAGAAGACATCAAAATATAGCCAGCTGAACAAACATGTTTAAAAATAGTTTCTATCCTTGGGCTGTTAGACTTTTAAATACAACCACAATGACTCCATGCACATGCTAGTTTTTTTTTCTTTTTCTTTCTTTTTTCGTTTCTGCCATAATTTTGCACCAATGAAGTTAAAACCAATTTCATTGTATTTAAGTACAATGACAATAAAGATTATACTTATACTTTTCTGATTCTTAGTTTGCTCTATCTTATAGGGTTGGCATAAGCCATCCTTGAATGAATGATCTGACTACAGTTGTTTTATCAACTACTGAGGGAGGTTTTGCATGAATAAAATATGTTCCAGTGTAAAATAATCAGTGATCCTATGCATGGGAAGAATTGTTGGGCTAAACCAGCGTTTCTCAAATAGTGGGGCGGGCCCCCCTAGGGGGGCGCGAGGCTCCGTAAGGGGGGGCGCGGAGCCGCACACCCGGAAAGACCGATACCACCGTTGCATTCTCCGCATGGCCCGAGCGCCTGTTCCTTAGCAGCTCCCAGCACGCCGCCCGGCTTAGTAGCTCCCAGTGCGCCCGCGCCCGGCTCAGCAGCTCCCAGCGCGCCGCCCGACTTGCCCGCTCACGGCTCTTGCCCGCTGCCCGCCTGGACGCGGCCAGTCGAAAGCCGGGAGGGAGGCGACCCCCTTCCACGGCGTGGAAAAGCGGCCTCCCTCCCGGCTTTCGACTGGCTGCGTTGGGAGCGCTGGGAGCTGCTGAGACCATCGCAGTAAGGAACAGGCGCTCGGGCCATGCGGAGAAGGCAACGGCGGCACCAAGGAGAATAAATATCCTTGGCTCGGAAGGAGGCGAGGGAAAGAAGGGAGGGGGCAGCCCCGGGGCTGGGGGGGCGCTTTCCGGGGCTGGGGGGGGCGCTTTCCGGGGCTGGGGGGGCGCTTTCCGGGGCTGGGGGGGCGCGAAATGTTTTCTTCTTCCTAGGGGGGGCCTGACAGAAAATAACTGAGAACCACTGGGCTAAACACAATATGGAATATGGATTCTCAAATCTCCAGATGACTCTGCATTTCTAATCATTTCCCTCCATAACTTTCCTTATCCTTGTGCTGCATAGCTTTTCTTCTGTGGCCAAAAGTTTCAATCAACACTGGTCCTCCAACTCCTTCCCCAATTCTCTGCCACCATCCTCAGGTGCTCTCTTTTATTAAGTCATTAGTGTGTTCCAACCTGCACCTTATGATTAGAATCCTGCCTCTCCTGATCATATCTAAGGCATTAGATATCTTAGATTAGAATTCTGTTATATTACAGGTCCTTGACCAATCATTAAATGAAGTTTGTTAAACACCCAACAGATTTTAGCCTGTAATAAAAAAAATGTAGACCAAGACAATGAAGGGGGAAAGACTATAATGCAGCATCTATAACTTGATAGCATCCAAATATATGGGACTAGAGCTTCCATTATTCCCCATACTAGTTGGCCAATGGTTAAATAAAACTGATTCAGTTTTTGAAGACTTCAACTTATTCTTTCCCTCCATTCTCTTGGATTGAAGAAATGCCTTGCAGGCCTTTGTCAAATACTTGACTGATATTTCATCTGGTGTTCCCTTCCCCCCAACGCATTGCTTAGAAACTCAAACTTTTAAAAACCTAAGCAATGTCAACTGCATGTCTTAGGCTGGCTCATTAGGTGGTTTTTGCAGGCCCAGGGTGCCCCACCCCTGCTGCTAGCATCTATCTGCAGCAGTACTACTAATGAAGCCCTGATGCTCCTCAACATTTTTTGAGGGCTGAGCTGTCTTAAACAATGGATTTACAGATAGGAAAGCAGAGCTGCCTGTCTTTTGATTAGTGGCTTGTGGTAGCTGAAAGGCAAGTCAGAAGAACTGTAAGAAGCTATGACAAGCATTCTTCTTCTTTGCTAATGTCATTCAGTAGGGGCAGAGGCCCAAGGGTCTTGCACAGTAATTCATATATTCTGATTTGCCCATATCAGGAAACAGCTGGAGACCACTTAATTTTTACAATGCAAAGTTTCAGGCCATGGAGGCCATGGCCTCAGGCAGCAATCCAAGATTTTGAGCTTGGGAGCAGAAGTTTCAATTAGGCAATTTGTAGCCTTTGAAAATTTGAAAAAACCCTTTGAGAAGGACTTTCAGAATGACTTTCTCTATACCAGTGCTTCTCAATTATTTTCTGTCATGCCCCCCCTAGGAAGAAGAAAACATTTCGCGCCCCCCGCGCGACTGTAAATAGTATCATTTGTCTATAAAATTGTTATAAGTACACCTCTGCATAACACTGTATCCTTATTAACGTATAAGAGAATAAAAAAAGAAAGAAATGTGGATCAATTTACAACAAAGAATAGCTTTATTAACTGTAGCAGAAAAGATTTAAAGTGCATTAGAAATTTTTAAAAAATTAAATCCTTAATTAAACTAAACTGCCGAGGTCAAACGCGCCCCCCTTTACGGAGCCTCGCGCCCCCCCTAGGGCGCCCGCCCCACTATTTGAGAAGCACTGCTCTATACCAACTTGTGTCCTATGGGCAGAAAGACAAATTATAAACCATAGAAACAAATATAAATAAAATATTTAGCAGACAAAGAGAAAGGAAAAGTACCAAAATGCTGGGCTGGGCCTTTAAGGATTGCTGCTCTTCAACCATGACTGAGGAAGGAAAAAGAATTTGGAAGGATATAATGTGTATCATTTGTGGCTTGGATGCGGAGCAAGATCTGTATTGTATGTATGAATATCCAGTTGGATTCTACTATAAAAACTGAGCAGTTTCTCAGCTCTCTCACAATTCTTAAAAATATCATTGAATGAAAAATCACCTTTAAATTCTTATGAACTCCTCTTCCCAAGTGTTCTAGCTTTTAGTTCATTTTTAGACAAAACGATTTGCTATAAGATTTCATGCTCCTGTAAAATCATTGTCAGCTTCCTTCAGGTTAATTCTACTTTTCTCTGCTTCTTTTTTGCACTGGTGTAAGAATTAAAGATGTCAGTCAATTGGCCAGACTAAAAAGACCTTTCAGCAACTTGTCCTAACTTTCTCATCATCTGTTGATTTCCAGATTCCTGATTGTTACAAAGTGCGGTGCTGAGAAATTACTCTTCAGGTATTCTGCGCTATACTTCATCCATGAATATTGGTCATTCTGACTAAGGCAGGTGAAAGATGGATTATAATATAATTGGAAGGGGCATATATAGTCCAAATGTCTGATTGTCTTACAGCCAGTATTTTAAACTGGAAGCATTACATTGGAGAAGAATTTGACTGCAGTCGTTGAAAATAAGCTGAATATGAGCCAACAGCACGGTGCAGTTTCTGGGAAGACTAACACAGCTCTAGACTGCCCTGCATGAGACACTGTACCAAAGATGCATGAACTCCACATTTTCCTGTACTTGGTACAGGTGGGACCCCTTCTGAAGTACTGTGCATGGAGCACCGTGTTTCTCAAAGGATATTGATGGACTTGAAAAGCCCAGAACGCTCAGAAATTGAAACCATGCCTTATGAAGATAGGCTGGAAGGACTTGAGGTATTCATTCTAAAGAAAAGGAGAATGGGGAGAAGTGGAGTATCTATGGTCAGGTATATAAAAGAGCATTGTTGGCAGGGTAGTCCAAAGCTATTGTTCATTGCTACCAAAACTACGCCCAAAATGGGGATATGTTGCAGCTATGGGGATTTTGTATAAATATAAGGACACATTTCCTAGTTGTAAATCTGTACTGCAGTAGAACTGTCTACCAAGGGAGGTTGTCCACCTTTGGAAGTTTTTAAGAAGAGGTTGAGAATAATCTAATGAGTTTTCCTATACATCAGGGGTCTCCAACCTTTGCAACTTTAAGTCTGAAGGACTTCAGCTCCCAGAGGTCCTTCAGACTTAAAGTTGCAAAGGTTGGAGACCCCTGCTATACATTGCAGGTGGTTGAACTAAATGATCCTTGTGGTCTCTTCCAAGTCTATAATACTGTGATCCCATGAGTTACACTCTTCCTTGAATAGTGTATTGACAATAATGACCAGGAATCTGTTAGGCTTAGGGTTGTTGTTTTTTAGCAACAATTAGTCAGGCTAGTACACATATTCATAACAGCCATTCCAACATTGCAACTATATTCTACGCTGATTCCTGAATGAGAATGCTTATTATGAGGCACATTGTTTTCAAATGTTTTATGCATGTCGCTGCACATTTTAAAAGAAAGGTCAGCAAGACAAAATGTTTTGAAATAGAAGTACAGGCATGCATATTCATTCTTAGCCAAAGAAACATATTGGATGATTTGGGGCCATTTACTATTTCTCAGTCTAAATGGGGAGTGCTCTATAAGCTCCCTTGAGTTCTTGGAGGGAGAAAAAAAAATCAAGACAGAATTATGATAAATACCTTCTAAGTAATATATGTTTCTACTGGCCTCCTTAGAACAATAGCTACTATATATGTGCTGCAGAAATCCAAATAATTAGTTGATGGCAACAAAGAGAAAATTTTCAAAGAACTTTGTCCAATTGTAGATCATAAGTATGAATGTAGGGACCCTGTTACACAAACATCCTCTCTCTATCTTTTCATCTACAAGACCAGGAAACTTAGGTTTATTTATTTATTTTGGCAAATAATAATTATGGTTGCATTTCCACATGCCTCTTTTTAAAGCTGAATGTTCTCCCAAAACTTTAAATTCAAAATAAGGAATTTATTTGAAACTTGAAATATTTTATGTATACCATGCTACAACAATAAATTTTAGTACAATAAACATTCCCAATAATGTTTTCCAGTAGCAATTTCTGATTGCAAGTGGACCACCAGCCTAATGTAATTCCCCTTTATATATTAATTATTGCATTTTTCTCCTTGAAGTTTTCTTTTTTGGGTTGTTTGTGCAAGGTCACAGTTCTATTTAGCTCAAGGCATATCAACTCACAATCAGTGAGTCCATTGTTTACTATTTTCATTTTTTTAAATTATAGTATCAAAGTTTTTATTTGTATGATTACTTATACATTTCTCTGAACTAATTTTCAGCCATTTATTTATTCTTGTAAACCAGCTGATTGTTAGTTCAGGCAGAGGAAAAATGGGCTAAAGTAGTTGTGATCCATGAATTGAGAAAGTTGTGATTTATCAACTGACGGAACTCTATAGATCACATGAACTCCGCTGATCATATTTTAAGAAACACTATCATCATGTAATGGACAAGTGCTATTCTGCAGCCTAAATAGTGTAGCCGAAGTGCCCGCAAACTCCTACAGCAGTGTTTCTCAACCTTGGCAACTTGAAGATATCTGGACTTCAACTCCCAGAATTCCCCAGCCACTGAATGCATAGCTAGGGAATTCTGGGAGTTGAAGTCCAGATATCTTCAAGTTGCCAAGGTTGAGAAACACTGCCCTACAGGCTTCATTCCATAAAAGTGCAGAAGGCAACAAGATTCTGGCTCCCAGCAGACTATGTAATTTGCCATGTTTTGTTGGCTGTCTGCTTACTGTGCTTCTTGGGAACCGAAGTTATATTTCTGATAATAATAGCAGCCAAAGTAGAAGTCCCATTATGACAGTATATTGCAGAAAGTAAAAAAAAATCACAGCCATAAAAGCTCAGCATGTACCTTTTATTTACACAGTGGACTCACTGATCACCTTTATCACATATCCTCCCACCAGTTTGGCAGTTTCTAAGCATTGTTTGATAACCAGTTTGATGTAATGGTCAAGGCATCCTAGAAACTGGGAGACTGTGAATTCTAGTGCCACCTTAGGCATAAAGCCAGGTGATGACCTAGCTATGTTGGCTGGGGAACTCTGGGAGTTGAAGTCCACCAGTCTTAAAAGAGCCGACTTTGCAGACCCCTGACCTAGGGTCAGTCACTTTCTCTCAGCCCTAGAAAGGGAGCATTGACAAAGTACTTCTGAAAAAACTTTGCCAAGAAAACTGCAGGGACTTGTTCAGACAATATCTGACCATTGGACACAACTGAATGAAGAAAATAAACACAACTGATTAACTATGATAGGGGTTGTATTCTACCACATCTGAAGAACACCAGCTTAGAGAAGTTGGCATTATTTCATTTATATATTACATTCATTTCATTTCTAGTAGATTCATTATGGATATTCTCTTTCCCTATGAGAATTGCCATGGCTAAATCAGGGCACAAATCTACTTTGCTAGTTACTCTAAAATTTAGTACAAATTTTGTAAAAGTTGTAAAATAAAAAACAGATGGTAATTCATACTCCAAATTTGTGAATCTGAACTTGCATTTCATTTTCATCAGCCCAATTTAGCTCTTTTATTTTGAACTTGATATTCTCAGGAAGCCAATGGGGTTTCTTCCCTAATTAATCATTCTTATAGAAAACCCATTGGCCAAGTTAAAACATTGCCTTAACATAATGTCATTTGGTTTGAGCTTAGCAACTTTTCCACTCTCAGTTGCAGTGGGGTAATGTATGAATCAGACTGCTATGGTTTGTTCAGCAAAACATAAAACAAACCCTAGCTTAGCACTGAGTGAGAACCCAACCACTGAAATCAGTGGGAGTTAACGTAGTCACAACTGACGCAAATTGCAACCACCTTAATTAGCCAAATGGGGGTTCAGTTTAAGTGCAGTTTCCATGCTGTGCAGTATGAAAGGCAATTTAAAAAGGTGGAATATAAATGTTTCAAAATAAATAAGAATAAAAATGCAAATTCAGATAGTATATTCATACCCCCCATAAAATATTCAATATGTACACCAAAAACAAAAACATCAGCTTATGCCTGTTCTTATAATAATTCTTCTGGGACTTTTTTTCTTTTTCTTTGGGAGTGGGGTGGGGTGAGGGGAGTGGGTACAGTTTTGCACCTGTGTTATTTTTTAATCTTGCGTCTTAAATGAAAGAACAGCATTTCAGAATCAACAGATGGAGCTGACAGAAGGAAGACTACATCTTTCTGTGGGAACACACACACACACACAAGCAAGAGACAACACCCAGCACCAACACAGACCAAGCTTGAGACCACAATAACTCCAGCAACAGTATCTATGGTAACACAAGCTCCTATATAACTCCAGCGAGTCACAGTTAATGAAAACCTTTGAAATGCTAGATGTTTAATTGTCTTTCTTTCTTTTTTTTAATTTTAGAGTTCTTTAAAAAATCATTGGCATTTAAATAATGTACGAAAGAAGCTATAATTGTATCTGCCAAAGCCCAAATTCCTACAGGAACTTCAAAGGCAATTACAGCAGAAAAGATAAAATTAAGAAAGAGAAAAAGAGGAACTCACAATTTACTAAAGGGGAGCAGAAGCAATGCTGCCATCTTGACTCTTTGGGGCCCCCAACAGTCTCCTGCAGAAACAACATAGTTTCATATGCCCCAATGTAGGGTTTCTGGGTGCGCAGGGAGAGGGCAATTGAGTTGATGATGGCAAAAACACCAATTCCTAAATCCTGGGGGGGCTACAATCAGCCTCTCTTTTTGGAATTGTCACACACACACACACACACACACACACACACATTCCACAAGTATCAACACCAGGGATCATGTCTAATTACTTACTAGGGTGGCTTAGATTCTCTCCTTGATCAGAGGCAATAGTTATGCACTAAAGTCAGAGAGCTTATCACACAAAAAATCACACCCCAAAATGCCTTTACAGGTAGTCTTCAAACTACAACCAATCATCTAGCAGCCATTCAAAGTAACAACAGCATTGGAAAAAGTGACATGACCAGTCCTCACCTGTTGCAGCATCTCCATATCACGTGCTCAACATTTGGCTACTGGCATGTATTCATCATGTTTGGGGTTACTCCCCTCTTACTATGGAGGGGGAGCAGTATCCATGCAATTTTCCAATTGAGAACCCCCAGGGTGATTTACTTCTCTATTTGCAGACATTTCATCCTGTGGTGGCCAAAGAAAGTCTGGAATCATCCCTGAGTTTCATGAGGAGAAGGAAAGCACAATATGGCTGCATTTAACCATCAGCCTAGTCATACTATGGTTTGTTTGGTTTTGGCTTGTGACATGTAATGTTCAATTGCTATATGTTGCTTGAGCCCATGGTGATCAGAGTAGCATGCCAATAAACTCTTAAAAGTCTCTGACTCTGGGAGGAAGCCAGATTTTACACCAACATAGAAGCAACACTACTGAATACTAGATTTAAGTAGCTTAATGGGATGATTTATGGGCTTTCCATTTTTGGGACTATGCAATCTTCAGATTATCCAACCCTGGGAGTGTAATGTTGGAACCAGTCAGGAGGAGGGAAGAGAGGCAAGAGAGAGGAGGAATGGTTATGCTTTGTCACCAAGAGTCCTCCACTCCTCTGCTCACAATAGAAAGCCTTATGCCACCAGGCTTGAAATTTTGGGCTTGGACAACCTGGAACTACATGGCTTACATCAGGGATGTCCAAACTTGGGAACTTTAAGACTTGTGGACTTCAACTCCCAGAATTCCCCAGCCAGCTATGCTGGCTGGGGAATTCTGGGAGTTGAAGTCTACAAGTCTTAAAGTTCCCAAGTTTGGACATCCCTGGCTTACAGTCTTACCTAAGCATAATACATAAAATTGTCTGCTACAACATCCTACCTGTCAATGACTACTTCAGCTTCAACCTCAATAATATATGGAAAAATAATAGATACAAACTCAAGGTAAATTGTTCCAAACTCAATTACAGAAAATACGACTTCAGCAACAGAGTGATCAACCTTTGGAATGCCCCAGTTAAGCATCTAAACAGGATGCTTAATTAGGGTTGGTGAATAAACAATACTGGTTGGATGCCCAGAACACATTAAACTTAGAACTATGTTGAAGAAACCCAAAAGTTATGGCTAGGTTCATGAAGCACATTGAACACATCCATGATGTTCAAAGCAAAACAAGACTAGACATAGCCTTTTGGTGTAATATGTTTAGTGAATTCAGGATATATTCAAAAAAATTGTTGTGACAAAGCCACAATCAACTACAGTTTATTAGTTTGGTTGATGCCTCTCATTCTCTACTCCTCAATGCAGCTCTTTACCTTTAAGATTGAGATTGGCTTCAGCTGGAGGCTTCAGCTTAAATTGTCAAAGAGGAGCAGCTGACGATCCTTTCTGAAACCTTCCCTTAACCTATCTTGCAACAGGTTAGCCTTTTCTCGGTCTTTGCTTTTTTCCCTTCAAGATGACTTTGGTAAAAGGCCAACAAACAGTGAGTAGTTGTGGAGTGAGTAGTTGAAGGGCATTTTTCAAATTCAGGTGAACTAGTGGAATAGTTACAACTATTCTAGCTACAACAGTGAGTTCATGTGGTGTGGGCGGTTGGAAAGTGTACTTCAGATAATCTGAAAATTCCTTCTAAAATGTATTACTTGACAGATTAGAAGATGTTCATTATTTCTATTTTTCCTGTGATTAAAATAGTTTTCCTCTTCCCAATTTGTATGTGCTGCACAGGGCAGAGGAATATTATGAAAAAAAGACCACATGGTTCAGCTCCAACCTAGATTGGGGAAACAAGGAGAAGTTTGAAGCTGCAACAAGGGAACCTTGAATTAATCATATGTCTCTGTACCTGAGGGCAAAGTAATAGAAATGCAACTTAGCATTTAGGATTTCGCTGCAACAATTTTAAAATTAGAAGTTACTTTGGGTTGATGCTTGTTTATTTGTAGTTTTCTTCTGAGTCTTCTTAAGAGGATGTTTCACTTTTGAGCTTCCTTGGATGTATGTGGCTGGATTCATTCATTAAGCTAAACATAATGTGCTTTATCTGAACTGGGTCAGTTTGCCACAAATAGTAATTTTAAAAATGCTGTCCTCCTACAGGGCTTCTCTCGTATTATCTTCACAGAGAAAACAGTCTATTCTACAATGGCTTTCAGGAGTGAATCCCAGCTGAAATATTTCTTTCCAGTCGAGACTCCTAGATATTGTCCTCTCCCTTCCTTTTCTCAGACTGCAAGAAATAATTTTTTGCCACAAGAGAATATAGTGGCTAGGTGAGCAAGACTTTCCACTTATTTTTATGGGTAAAATCTTTTCTGAACTAAATGGTGAGTGATAAACAGATTATTATTTTAAGAGAAGAAAAAAGAACGAGAAGCAGAGGGGCTGGGTTTAATCTGGTGGTGAAATATCTTCCATGCATCAAGAGAAACATTCCAGATTGAAAAAAACAACTTTTATTTCAATCTTCCTGGCAAAGTGTTTTGGGAGCACAGATCCCAAAATTCCTAATCAATATTCAGTCAATATACACTGCTTTCTTGGGTTTGGCTTAGCTTGTGTGATTCTAGTCCTTGTATAGCATAAGGCAGGGATGTCCAAACTTGGGAACTTTAAGACTTGTGGACTTCAACTCCCAGAATTCCCCAGCCAGCATAGCTGGCTGGGGAATTCTGGGAGTTGAAGTCCACAAGTCTTAAAGTTCCCAAGTTTGGACATCCCTGGCATAAGGCATATATCATGGTTTAAAAACCCATTGTAGTTTTTAAACCATGATTTAAGGCTCATGTTAATACAGTCAATTATGCTTTAACCATTGTTAAGCAAATAATAGTTTAGTGTGACATCTGGACCCAATCCTGATATGTCCATCACTAATGCTTGATAGTCTTCATTCCATCACTGAAGTTTTAATTATGTAGTTTATTATATAGCCTCAATAACATGACAACAACATAGCAGTCCAGGTTTTCCTGGCCAGAGTTTTTTAAACTCTTTAAAAAAAAAAGAAGATTGTTTTTACAATGTAGTTTTATTTACTTATTACATGAACCTGAGTCACTTCTGTGAGCTTAGTGTCTATATAAATTTGTTTAATAAAATAAATCATAAATAATTGAATTCCATTGCATAGAAAATGCTGCAGGCAGAACTCCTCTTAAATATTACTTTAAGAGTACCATCTTAAAGTGCCATGGCCTTTCAGGAGGCATTTTGTAAACCTCCCAGCATCAGTTAGATGAGACGGCAATTTAAAAGTTGAATAAAATATATTTTTTTCCATAAGAAATTGTGCATTTACATTTGCTGGAACTTAGATTTGTGTGTCCATGTCTGAAGATGGTACAAGAATGCACTCCCTTCTCTAGACCTTTGACCTGATTCTAGACCTGGCTTGCAAATATTTGCCAATTTTGTCAGGTTGTAGTTGATGCCATATATTGTCCCCCAATAGAATATGACAGACTTTGGATGGTCTTTCAAAAATTGCCCCATTTCTGTATCAAATTCAGATGAAGAATACAGCACGCTAAGCCAAAAGCTACAGTTTGCAAGCCACAATCATTGTATTCATACAACATTAAACTAAAGATAGACCAAATTATAGAATGGTCCCATGTGTTAACTTACAATACAGGAGCAAATAGCAGAAATGCAATAAAATTCTATCCACATTTGACCTATGTTACTGTATTTTTAAGATACCAGTTTTAAATTTTTGCTCTTTTTCCTTATCCCTTGATAGGACACAGAACTTCAATGACTTCAGCTCAAGTGCCTCTGAAAGTAGCAGTTTCATTATCCCAGATGAATTACTGATCAAACAAATCGTGTCACAAGCGGAGTTCTACTTTTCAGATGAGAATTTGTCCAAAGATTTGTTCCTCCTGAGGCATATGCAAAGGAATAAGATGGGATTTGTGAGCATAAAACTTCTGACAACTTTTAAAAAGGTGAGAAATTTAAAAAACTGTTTGTCTGTAAAGAGAGATGTTAAGTATTGCCTGGATCCAAGGATCTAAATGCCCTATGCTTCCCCAATCTGATGCCTTAAAGGCAATTATTTTTAATAAATATTCTTCTATCTACTGCTTCATGCAGCTGTCCTGTTGAATTAGGGGCAACATAATGTTTGTATTCTTACAACTTTGTAAAATCATTTCTTGATCAACAGCAGTGGCTTCTGTAGTCTGCCCCTCATCAAGTATATTGGATTATCTATCCCATCTACAACTCAAAAGTACTAACCATGGGGGTATTTGGAGAACATGGTAGGCACTGTAGCTCAATACATTTGGGCAGCCCAGGATATGGAAAGACTGAACTAAAGTATGAAATATTTATTTCTTTTTAATATTTGTGGTTACTTCAGCTATATAAGGAATTCACAGACTTGTTTTCCTGTACTTTTTACAAACAATATCCAAGCCACTGTGATGTGTTTGCCATCTTAGAGAGAGGAAATAATCTCTAATTGTTTTGTATTTGTGATAAATATAAAAGCTTACTTTTGGAGGTCACTTCTTTCTTTCTTTTCTCCTTTTTATAATGTTTTCTTCTTTAGCTTTTCTTTTTCCTTGCACTTTTTATTCCTTTCATTTCTTTTGCTAAGTTTGAATTAGATTTTTATCATTACAATTTTAATAAAATTAGGGAATTGGGGAGGTTTGAACTACTTCTGAATATTATCTGTATGTTCTGAACTTTATCAAGGTCATCTTACTCAATACTGATATTTTTCTCTTTTAAAAAACTTAGATGAAATATTTAACTTGCAACTGGCGAGTGACCCTTTATGCTCTGCAATTCTCAAAGTTGCTGGAACTCAACGAAGATGGGACAAAGGTGAGGAGGAAGGAGCCCATCCCAGAATCTTTCGTAAATGTTTCTCTAAACAAGACGCTCCTCGCATGGAATGCTCTTTCATGTGAAGAATCCGGCTGTTCTTCACTCCTGCTTCAAGAAAACTTTCTGTATACAATCACAAAGCTATTCGGGCCTTTTGGTGACATTGCCTGCATACGCATCTTCAGACCTGGCAAAAAGCTCCCCTTGGCAGTGAAGAAATCTACCTCTGATTATCCTGAGCTTTTGACCAGATGGTGTGCATTGGTGGAATATGAAAGGCTGAAGAGTGCCCAAAAGGCTTTTGGAGGGCTTCGCCACAAGCAGTTCTGGTCTCCTGGACAAAACATCAAAGTGATCAACCTCTCTACTCTCAAAAAGACGAATGTGATCAGTCAAGAAGGTAGTGAAAAGATTGAAGAGATACCAAAGCCTTTTAGAAGATGGCCCAAAAAATTATCAGAAGACTTCTCCCCCTGCAGTTCATCTACAGAACAAGATCGTATCCCAGTTTCCACTCCTATCATTCCTCAGAATTTCTCCTCTCCTCCTGTCATGTCTACAACTAAGCCTTGCAACTCATCAGGTCAGGACTTTAAACCAAATTTCTCCAGCCTATCATATGCAGACCCTCTTGAGTCATACAAATCTTTGTCAGGGCCACTATGGCCCTCGCCTATTTCTCCACCAAAGTCAGGCATATCAGAATTACAGAAACCATCCATCTCCTGCTCAGACAATAGAGTATATCCATTAAACCTGGGGTCACCAAGAAGGTATGGGCCACTCTATAACCCACCAGTTGTACAGAACCCAGAGTTGTTAAGTTTACGGCCTCCTTCGACAATCCTCTGTAAACCAGTAGTTGTTTGTCCTACGGTGGTCCGCCTTCCTCGAGGGCCTGATGGGACCAGGGGGTTCCCCAATACCAGAGGGAGAGGGAGAGATTTCTTAAAATACTAAACTTTGTGATTTCTGGGCAGGGGCTGAAATCTTTATGCATGGTGATTGGGCACATACAATATTCTTTGGAATAAGTTCAATTCCAAGGAATCCAGAAGTCCAAGGAACAAGAGGGCTCTGAAGAAAAAGGCAGTGCACACTGTAGAACTGCCTGGTATGAATTGGCAGATATGTTTAATTTCTCTGTTTTGTTTTCCTCATTTAGTCTTTTTCTGTCCTTTTCTCATCTCCAAAGAATATTGCTGCTTGCAATATTTGCGTTTCCAACACCAACTGCCAGATTTTGTGCCTCTCTAGTTTTTCCTTTCCCACCCCCTTTTTTTTTTCTTTTTGCAACATGACCCTTTGCATTGACAATGTATTAGCAATGGATAAGGTGTCTAAATGATTGACAGTTACAATTGCCATTTAAGTTGTACATTACCTCAATTAGACTTGGAGCACTTGCCTTGTAGTGCTGTGAGAAATTGACGAAGGATATGTTGTTCAAGAGCAGACAATAAAAAGTGATGCTTCAAAAATATATTGCGTCTCTTGCTTTTTTTTCTTTTTTTCTTGCTGCTTCTGTCTTTTCTGCCCAAAGCCTTGGACATGGACAACGAACCAAGAGCAGCAAGGGTTACATATTGTTTCCTTGCTACTTGGCCTCCAATCTGGTCACCTAAAGGCAGCCTAGCCACATGCAACTGGACAGGTTAACCCAGTGATGGTGAACCCATTGGGCCAGGCATGTCAAAAATTCAGAAAATGCCTAACGTGACTCTGCTGCAACCCCCACCCCATCCTGACACAAACAAACACAATTTATTCTTTTTTTTTAAAAAAAAAGAGAGTCAAATTGTGTGTGATTCCCCAGGATCTGCCACACACTGCTTGATTTCAGGGCTCTTTTCTGTTGACATTTCCTTGTGACTTACCTGACGTAACTCTGGGTCCATGAAGTTTTTGTTCTTGAAGCACCTTTGGATAACGCTCTTCTGCCACCTCCAAAAATCACATAAAATCATGCCACATTCTCACATGATTTTGAAACGCCCAGGAAGCAGTGCAGAAGTACAATTCTCTGGTGCAACTTTCGCAGGCCATTGAGAATTCATCCCATTCTCACACAGCCTACACAGCCTCCAATACCTATCTAAGAAAGATACGTAGTTTTGGGAATAGCTGCTGGGTAAATGGAAAGTCACCAAAATGTAGTGTGTCATCCTTGGTGTGGGTGTCATAGATTCACCATTACTGGGTTAACCAAACAGCTGTGAACTTTGAGATCATTCATCTTTAGGGCTTTGGGAGCAGTGACCTATACAATGGCTCCTCCTCTGCTCCATGACTCAGTTTCTATCATTTGTGATTTTAAAATAAAGCAAAATCCCATTCTTGTAAAACTCAACACAGGAAGGAGAACGTGCTAGTTCATGCAAACACAGTTTAGCCTGTGGAAATAGCTCCCATCACTTTACTAAAACATTCAGAGGGTATTAGAATGAAAACCCATCAGTGGCTGTTAACTGAAAGTTATTGGTTAAGTAACAAGTCTGAAAGGAAGGGGGCTACTCAACATTTGCTTTACGAAAGGGAAAATGTTGTATATAACCAACTTGAGGGCATCTCATTATATCTTGTTAACTATATATGAACAAGCCATTATTACATGGGCTTTTGGCCTGCTCCAGCATGGTTTTTATAGGGTGTGCAAGAATGGATGCAAGGATCGAATTTCTCCCAACATAGCTTGTCAGAACAAAAATGCTAAATTGGGTGACGCATTTCTGATATTTGACGAATACATGATTATTGAAGGCTGCTCAGCTTAGTCAGATAGCTCTTCCCATTTCTTTAAGAATGAGAAGTTAAAGAATACATATGCTTGGCCATTGTCATCCATTGGAATGATGGTTTTGGGGGTTTTTAAGTTTCATTAGGATACTCTCTTTGCTTACAAACATATATATCACACACAGAAACCAATAATTTTATAACTCCAAACAACCACCAAGTGCCCCATGTGACAGCTTGCAAGGAATGAACTGTGGTATTCAGTTTTGTATGATGGTCAATAAGCATTGTATTAAGCTATAATAGAAATTAAACTTTGTAATTTAGTGCAATGTGGGTTTTAAGCATTAGAGTTTGGTCAATAAAAGCTGGTTAATATTTATATCTTATTAAACCTGGTTAATAATTGTGGCTTTATAGATAGTTTAAACTGCCAGGGTTGTACATCCACATTATCTTAAAAATCATCTCCCTGACATCTTGGTTATCTTGATTTTCTTTGCTCAGTCATTATCTTCAGAGTACCAATCTTCCCCAGCCACCACCTATTTTTCTTGGTCATTATATGCAAATTCTACAAGAGCTAAATCCATCCCATTTCCTGTGAATTATTAATTAACATGTCATCCCTAATCTTGATTGTATAATATTAAAAAATATAAAGGAATTCATTGAAGAATGGTGTCCAGTTAACCGCACAGGGAAAAAAGGTTTTAACCCTTCAGTTCCTTGCTATTGTTTTTCTGGGGCTGGAACTGCATTGGGATAAACGAGGCTGAGAAAACTGATATATTTGGGGATTTGCTGTCCCTCTTTCCCTGAAATGAAATATTGCTTCAAAGAACAGCAACTTCTATGCAGTTGTATGAATGCATGCTTGCAATTGCTTGTATGTTATTTGATTTGATAATTAGTGTGTCTTTCCTTTAATAGTTCCAAACAGGTTAGAGAGCACCCTCATAATTTCTCTCCATAGCAACCTTCCCATGAGGTTAGCTGGACACTGAGATCAGTCCTTATCAGTCCATGGCTGAGGAAATTCTAGAATCTGGGTCTCCTCACTCCTATTCTAACACCTTCACTGCACTGTTCCATATCTTTGCAACATACATGCCTGTTGCACTAGCTGCATTCAAAGGAATGTAATAGCCCTTTGATAGTTTTGCGACTGAACAGAATGGGACTTTTAGGCTCCTACCAGGGGTGGGTTCCTGTCAGTTCTAATCTACAAATCTACAGTGCCATTTAGAACCAGTTCCAGCTCCCTCACCCCCCGCCCGTCTGCACCTCATCAAGATGAAGAACGAGAGGAGGAATTCTGGAAGTTGAAGTCCACAAGTCTTAAAGCTGTCAAGTTTGAACACCTCTGGGGTTTTTTTCTCTAAAGAGTTAGGGGTGCAAGGGTCTTGTAACTTGACAGCTTTAAGACTTGCATGCTTCAATGCCAGAGTTCCTAAGCCAACCTGACTGGAGGAGGAATTCTGGGAGTTGAAGTCCACAAGTCTTAAAGCTGTCAAGTTTGAACACCCCTGGGGGTTAGGGGTGCAAGGGTCTTGTTATTGACAGCTTTAAGACTTGTGTGCTTCAAATGCCAGAGTTTCTGAGCCAACATTTTGGTTGCTAAGCAAGAGCGTTGTTAAATGAGTTTCACCACATTTTATAAGTTGGCCACGCCCACCCAGTTACATGACTGCCAAGCCACTCCCACCTGCTCACATGGTCAGCAAGCCACTCCCACAAAGCAGGCCACACCTACAGAAGAGGTTCTAAAAAAATTTGAAACCCACCATGGCTCCTACCCTTGGCTGCACCTACTTCTCCACCAGGGTCCCGCCTCCACGCATTAACCTCTAGCTTTTCTCCTTGGCTGGCCCATCCCTAGCTTTTCACCCTGGCCAATGGGCCACAGCCACTCCATCCCACACCATTTGGCATGGCCCATTTTGTAAAACAGCTTTTGTCCTTGGCCTTTGGCCACTCTGGACACTTAGCTTCCAGCCAATTGGCTAACTGCCAATGCTGCCAGCCAGAAGTCATGGTGTGATCACTTTGGGGGTCGCTTTGGGGGAGGTGCTGCAGCCAAACAGCCTCAGGCACTTGTTAGGAGGAGGAAGGGGAGGGGATGGAAACTGTACCTAATCGTGCCTCCCTGACATTGAACAGACAGTGTTTGTTACTGTGACTGCCGCCTGGGTTTAGTTGGAAGGGAAGAGCGGGGGAGTGAGGGAGGTATGTAAGCCAGCTTCATCCAAAGGAGTTTTTGTTTCAGGTGGGTATCCTAGCCTTAGAAGGAGAGAGGGAAACAGGAAGGAAAGAAGGAGCGAAGGAGGGAGGGAGGGAGGGAGAGAAAGAGAGGAGGGGGAGAAGGGTGACAAGAAAGAAAAGGAAGAAAAGGAAGAGAAAGAAAGGAAAGGAAAGGAAAAAAGAGAAAGAGAAAGAGAGAAAGAGAAAGAAAAAAGGAAGAAAGAAAGAAAGAAAGGAAGGAAGGAAGGAAGGAAGGAAGGAAGGAAGGAAGGAAGGAAGGAAGGAAGGAAGAAAGAAGACTAAGTGAATGAGATATGGATGGATGTATAGAGGGAGGGAGGGAGGGAGGGAGAGAAAAAAGGAGTGGAAAAAAGGACCACAAACTCTGGCACTAGACACAGCTTCAGAGGATGCTTTGAAACAACACAGCAATCCAGGGCTGGAAGGGACCTCAGAGGTCATCTAGTCCAACCCCCTGCTTCACCAGGAGACCTTATATCATCTGGGTTATTTTTGTGCCTCTAACAGAGAGGATAATTCCCAGAAAAGGGAAGGAGTTTACTAGAACAAGGCTGCCATGCAGAGGAAGGCAGAGATAGTCCTTGACCTACGACCAAAATTGAGCCCAAAATTTTGCTTGCTAAGCAAGAGCATCGTTAAAGTGATTTTTGATGCATTTTACTCAATCCATCCTCCAACAGTAGGTGTCAATCACTGTCAACCAGATGGAGAATTTGAGAGCGAAGGCCTGCCGGATTACTAGAGAGTGACACACTTGTAAGGGAAGGGTAAGGATACCTCACTGTATGTCCACCATTGAGCATCAAATCTCTTTTGCTAACCGAGACAGCTATTCAGTGAGCTTTCGACCACTTTACGGCCTTTCTTGCTACCATTGTTAAGTGAATAGTTGCCGCTCCTAAGTTGGTCACATGGTCGTTAAGTGAATCTGACTTCCACATGGACTTCGTTGGTCATGTGGCAAAAGGGGATTGCGTTACTCTGGGAGAGTGAGACCGTCATAAGTAAGAATCAGTTGCCAAGCATCTGAATTTGGATCACCTGACCATGGGGATGCTGCAATGGTTGTTAAGCTCATTCATGACTGCTGTGTGATGATCATCACAGAGACCTGGCTTCATCCACTTTACCGGATGCGTCTGTGGAGCTAACTAACCACAACACACCGCTTTGACCGAAACAACAACTCTGGTAAAAGCAAAGGTGGAGGACTGTGTATTTACATACATAATAACTGGTGTACTAACAGTAGAGTTGCTTATACACACTGTTCTGCAGACGTGGAATTCTCAACTGTCATTTGTCGGCCATTTTATTTACCTAGAGAGATTTCTGTTATAGTTATCACTGCTGTCTATATTCCACCTGATGCAAATGTTAGCACAACGCTCAAACCAATTTCATTGTAATTTTTTATTTTATTACAATGACAATAAAGATGATGATGATGATGATGATGATGATTTGTGAAAAACAGACATAAAGACTTTTTCTCCAGTGTCGTCATAATTGAACAGTCGCTAAGTCAGTCACACAGTCGTTAAGTGAATCTGGCTTTCCCCAATCTCCATTACTAAGTGAGACAGCTGCTCAGTGAGCTTGGACCCATTCTACGAGCTTTCTTGCCACTGCTGTTGTTTAAATCAGTCAATATGACGGTTAAGCGAAACTGGCTCCCCCTAGTGCAGTGTTTCTCAATTATTTTCTGTCAGGCCCCCCCTAGGAAGAAGAAAACATTTCGCCCCCCCCCCCGCGCGACTGTAAATAGTATCATTTGTCTATAAAATTGTTATAAGTACACCTCTGCATAACACTGTATCCTTATTAAGTATAAGAGAATAAAAAAAGAAAGAAATTTCTTTCTCTCTCTCTCTTTTTCTCTTTTTTCTTCCTCTCTCTTTTTTCTCTTTCCTTTCTGTCTCTCTCTTTCTCTCTCTGTCTGTCTTTCTTTCTTTCTCTCTCCCACTTTTTTCTTTCTTTCTTTTTCTTTCTCTCTATCTCTGTCTGTCTCTCCTTCGTCTGCCCATCTATCACTGTGTGTGTGTGTGTGTGTCTTGCATTCACGCACTTCCTGTGTCTCTCTCTTTCTCTCCCTGTCTCTCTCTGTCTCTCTGTGTGTGTCTGTCACTCTCTGATTCCTCCCCCCCTCCCTGTCTCTCTCTGTGTCTGTGCCTCTCTCTGTCTGTGTGTCGTCGTCCCCGCCCCGCCCCCACTCCCTGCGGAGTCTCCTCAGCCCGGCTCACCCGCCTTAGCCTGCCCCGGCCACCCGTGCTTGATCGCTCGTTCGCTCGCTCCGCTCCTTCCAGGAGCTGAGAAGCCTCCGTGTGTGTGTGTGTGTGTGCGTGCGTGCGTGTGTGTGTGTGTGTGAGGAACGGCAGTCCCTGGAAGACGACGAGTGGCCAGCATGCCGGCTGTGGAGGGAGGGAGGAGGAGGGAGAAAGGGAATCGGCAGAGCCGATTTGCCGAGGTCAAACGCGCCCCCCTTTACAGAGCCTCGCGCCCCCCCAGGGGGGCGCGCCCCACTATTTGAGAAACGCTGCCCTAGTGGCATTGCAACTTTGAAAGGTCTTTATGTGAACTGTCGTAAGTCGCAGACTACCTGCACTGTTTTCCAATTTGATGACAATTCTTGACTTAGGACTGTCATGGCCAGGCTTGACCGATGTTGTATGTCCATACCTAAGGTTGTGCGGGGTGGATGTGGGTGGGAGCAGCAGCCCAACTGCAGGATCAGGGGTCGGTTGGGGAGCGAGCAGAATGTTAGTTTATTTGATTATATTCTTCATCTGAAAAGGGGGATTGTTTTATCCCCCCACCCAAGACTAGCACCATATAAGTCAGTGATGGCAAACCTTTTATTCCTTGGGTGCTGAATGCATGCATGTGCGAACAATAGCACGTGTGCGCGTGCCAACACCCATAGTGAAATGCTCCCCACATATGCGCTCACATGCTCGTTTTGGTGCTAGCAGGCAACCATGAAGCCTCCTGAAGCCAAAAATGGGGTTGGGGTACGCTGTATCCCCCACACACCCAGTTTTTACTCCCAGGACCCTTTAAGAAGGCCTGCTAGCCCCCCATCTGCATAGCATCATACCAGTGGTGGGATTCAACCTATGTAACAACCGGTTACCTGAGCATGTGCACAGTGGATTTGGAAACTTACCTTCTACTGCAACCCCAGTGAGGCACAGCAATCCTCTCTGCCGTGCCTATCAGCTGGACTTCAGAAAAGGGAATATAGGTAAGTATAATGCAGGGGCAGGGGGAGGCCCATCTGAAAGTCGGAGCAAGTCATTTTGCTCCCAGCTGATTGTCAGAGTCGTCTGTTTGCCTGAACCGGTCTGAACTGGTAGAATCCCACCCTGGTGATAGCCTATTTTACATCTTTCATATCAAGCAAGGTTACATTTTATATACACATATATACTAGTCCAGGGGTGGGCAAACTTTGCAACTTTAAGCTTTCTGGCTGGAGAATTCTGGGAGCTGAAGTCCTTCAGACTTAAAGTTGCAAAGTTTGCCTACACCTGTACTAGACAAATAGGTACCACTTTGGTGGGAAGGTAACAGCGTTCTATGTGTCTTGGTCATGCTGGCCAATTGCCCACTGAAATGTCTTCAGCCAACACTGGCTCCCCCAGCTAAGAAATGGAGATGAGCATCGCCCCCCAGAGCCAGGAACTTGGATTGTTCGTAATTATGATGAAGAGGATGAAAAACTTTAGGACCCTTTACTACAAGAAAGGCCTGTAGTGCAAAAATTGATTAAGGGTGGTCAGCTTCAGGCTGAAGCTGCAGCTTGGCCAAAGGATTCTGATGAAGATCATAGAGCTGAGCTGTATATACACACAAATGCTTGTTCTGAAGTGTGAGATAATTGAGCAAAAGGAAAGCTGTTCCTGATATGATATATCTTCTCACCACCTTTTCAAGGGTGCTACAACTAATAGTGACTGAAGATATTAAATGAGATATTGTGTCCTGATGTATTTCTTGTAATCTGCCTTCAGCACAAAGCATGCAAATTACTAAAACATAAGTGTGTTTTTTATCACACAAAACTTCTTAATTTAGGTCATAAATCCTAGCACAGAATTTATTTCATACTAGGTGTACCCAGCCACACGTGGCTGGGGCAGAGTCTCATTAAATGGGCAAACAATCTGTGTGTAGATGTACACCTGCACACACGAACACGTACACACAACCACCGTATAACCCCCAACCTGTCTTTCCCTCTCCCTCTATCCCTCTCCCTACCTACCTGCCTGCCTGCCTACCTACCTACCTACCTACCTACCTACCTACTGTGTTTTTCCCTATCTCTTTCTATCCCTTTACCTACCTATCTACCTACCTACCTACCTACTGTATTTCTCCCTCTCTCTATCCCTCTACCTAACTACCTACCTACTGTATTTTTCCCTCTACCTACCTACCTATCTACCTACCTACCTACCTACCTACCTACTTACCTACTGTATTTCTCCCTCTCTCTATCCCTCTACCTACCTACCTACCTACCTACCTACCTACCTACCTACCTACCTACCTACTGTATTTCTCCCTCTCTCTCTATCCCTCTACCTACCTACCTACTGTATTTTCTCTATCTCTCTCTATCCCTCTTCCTACCTACCTACTGTATTTCCCCCCCCCTCTCTCTTTATCCCTCTACCTACCTACCTACTTTATTTTCCCCTCTCTCTCTTTATCCCTCTACCTACCTACCTACCTACCTACCTACCTACCTACCTACCAACCTATATCCTGAATTTTCCCCTCTCTCTTTATCCCCCTACCTACTTACATACCTACCTACCTATTGTATTTCCCCCCTCTCTCTATCCCTCTACCTATCTACCTACCTACTGTATTTTCCATCTCTCTCTATCCCTCTACCTACCTACCTACCTACCTACCTACCTATCTACCTACCTACCTACCTACTGTATTTCCCCCCCCTCTCTCTCTACCTACCTACCTACCTAATTTCTCCCCCCCTCTCTTTATCCCTCTACCTACCTACCTACTGTATTTTTCCCTCTCTCTCTCTCTATCCCTCTACCTACCTACCATGCAGCCTCCTGGGACCAAAAATGGGCCAACTGGGAGTGTGCTACCCCTCCCATGCCTAGTTTTGGGCCTAGTAGGCCTCCATACAGCCTCCTGTGACCAAAAATGGGCCACATGGGAGTGTGCTACCCCCCATGCCTAGTTTTGGGCTTAGTACGCCTCCATACAGTGTGGGAACATTAGAGGCTTGTTCGGTTGCTGAGGAAATGACCGTTGGGGGCATGTGAGGGGCATGCGCGTGACGCATCATAAGAAGCAGCCAGATGGGAGGAGCTACAGGGAGGTGAAAACCTGAGAAGTGTGTACCTTTTACGTTTGTGCTGCTTGCACATGACACACATGTGCCAGCCACACAAAATGTACGTATGATTGCATCGGAAGTCCTTGGGAACATTGTGTGAAAATTTGGTGCCGATTGGTGCAATATTTTCTGAGATTAGCGGCTTTGCACAAACTATTTTACATTTTTATTTATATAGATTTTCTATTTGGTCCTAACATAATACATAATCCAAAGGCAACATAAAAACCTATGCACCTATTATTTCAATGTACAGTTTTTAATACATATACATATACATATACAGTAAAGGCTTCCTGGTATATTTTGAATAATATGTGGTTGGGTTGTTTTTGTATACCTGTAAAGGGGGTCCTATATCCCTTATATCCCCAGATTATGCATGATATCTCTGCCATCCATTAGAAAGTTCTTACTGTCCCTGAAAGTAAGACAGCGTCTTATTTTATTTTGACCCCTGAAATAAGCACTTGGCCTTATTTTTGGGGAGGTCTTATTATTTTTGAGGTGCAGGAGGCAGTGAGCATAGTCATGGCTGCTGCTGTGTTGCAATATTTTTGGGGAGGGCTTATTTTTTGTGGAGGGCTTATTTTAGCGCATGCGCTCAAAAGCCTGATTAGGCTTATTATCCAGGGAGGTCTTATTTTCAGAGAAACAGGGTATTACAATTTGCAGACAAGTTGATATCAATAATTAAATGCTTCTACTGTCCACCAAACAATGTTATTCCTGCTGTATAGAGAATGTCTCCATGAGGTTGCTCAGAGTCTTCTTCTTCTCCTTCTTCTCCTTCTTCTCCTATTCCTCCTCCTCCTCCTCCTCCTTTTTCTTTTCCTCCTCCTCCTCCTCCTCCCATTTCAACTGTGAAGGATTTCCCCCCCTACTCATGAATAAACTTCACAATTCTGGTTTTATTTACTGTACTTTTCGGACTATAAGATGCTCTGGACAATAAGACACACCTAATTGCTGCCGCCACCTATCCATGCCACCTGGAACAAAAACCAGATGTACGGAGATAAAAAACGGGGTGCACAGAGGCCAAAAACGGGGTGCACGGAGGCCGAAAATGTGACAGTGGCAATGGGCGGTGACAGCGGTGATGTTGGCGGTGATCCCCGCAGTCTGGTACAGCTGATAGGCAGTATTCTGGGAGGGCAATCCAACCACCAATCAGTTGCTCGTGTTAAACCAGGCTGTGCTGAAGCTGACCAGGCTGTTTGCTGCAAGGAGGCAAATTGCTGGGAGGCAAAGGCCGAAGGATACGGGCTGGTAGGTGGGCGGGGCTTTGGCAACATTCACCCTATAAGACGCACAGACATTTTCACCAACTTTTTGGGGTGTTTTTGTGTGTTATATTTCGAAAAATACGATAATCACATCCTGAGCTATTTTGAGCTAATCAGTTAACAACCACCTCCTACATGTTCTTCCCCTTTTCTTGATGCCCAGCATAGGCTTACAGAGAATTAATTTACCAACTACAGAAGAATATTTTCTAGAGAGTTAAAAAAAAAAAGATGAAGTATCCATGGCATGGTTTTACTTAAAGAACACGGAATCTGGTAGTGTAATACCTCCCTTCCAGAAGTTTCCCTAAGCGGAGGGCAGCAAGGTTGAAGTAGCCTGCTCAGCCGTTTCATTCCTAGGAGCTGGATCCAGAAATATTTAGCAGAGCTGCATGTTCTGCATTCCTTTAGTAGGAAACCTCTCAGGTTGGATGTTGATTCTATGAGCTGAGATCTAAATTTGACATAGATGGCAAAAATGGGCATGGAATACAGCTAGTGCTCGAATTACGACAGTTTGTTTAGTGACTGTTCAAAGTTACAACAGCAGTGAAATATATTTTTCACAGTTTTTCACAGTTACGATCTTTGCAGCATCCCCATGATCATTTGGTCAAAATTCAGATGCTTGGCAACTGGCTCATATTTATGACCTTTGCTGTGTCCCAGGGTCATGTGATCACGTTTTGTGACTTTCTGACAAGCAAAGTCAATGGGGAAGCCAGATTCACTTAAGGACTGGGTTACTAGCTTATCAACTGCAGTGAGTCACTTAACAACAGTGGCAAGAAAGGTCATAAAACGAGGCAAAACTCACTTGGCAAATGTCTCACTTAACAAAATAAATGTTGGGCTCAATTGTGGTTGTAACTTGAGGACTACTTGTATTACAGTGACCACAGAATAGGTAACCTGACGTCTTCCATGTGATTTGACTTGCAACACTCATCACCACTTGCCATTGGAAATATTAGCTAAGGCCCTATTGCAAAAATACCAGGTTTACTAATTTGATGTTAAGTGTACTAGTACTCAGTGGTGGGTTTCAAATATTTTTAGAACCTCTTCTGTAGGTGTGGCCTACTTTGTGGGAGTGACTTACCAGCCATGTGACTGGGTGGGAGTGGCTTGCCAGGCATGTGACTGGGTGGGAGGGGCTTGGCCATCATGTGACTGGGTGGGCGTGGCCAACTTGTAAAATGTGGTGAAACTCACTTAACAACGCTCTTGCTTAGCAACCAAAATGTTGGCTCAAAAACTCTGGCTTTGAAGCATGCAAGTCTTAAAGCTGTCAAATTACAAGACCCTTGCACCCCTAACCCTTTAGAAAAAAATACCCCAGGGGTGTTCAAACTTGACAGTTTTAAGACTTGTGGACTTCAACTCCCAGAATTCCTCTTCTCGCTCTTGATCTTGATGATGTGCAGACGGGCAGTGGGGAGGGAGCTGGAACCGGTTCTAAACGGCACTGTAGATTTGTGGAACCTCTTCTATAGAAGAGCTTAGAACTGGCAGGAACCCATCCCTGCTAGTATTGTAGTAAACATGTCTACAGCTAGTATAAGTTAGAGTCAGGTCAAAAGAGCTGAAACAGCTGTGCATTCATTTTCAGTTTTTTTTGTTTTAAAATGTTATGTTTTATAAAATTATATATTTGCTGTCCACTGTTAGATCAGACAAAGGATTCCGACTCAGGCATGGTCAAAACAACAGGAACGTTTATTCACACTATTTACAACACACACAAGATTCAACTGGCAAGGTTTCTTCTCTGGCAACCTCTTATATAGAGTTACCAGGCAGGAAACTCCTAGCAATGCACTTGCAACATTGTAACTCCTTTCCAGACAGATTCCAGACAGCTTGTCTCTGTTAATCACTGCAGCTGCTGGCTCAGCTCCGGAATGCGGTGACTCATAGGTTACCAGACGAGCTGTCTGGGACATAGGCTTGGGGACTCAACATCCACCAAATTGTTTCCTTCATGGTGTGGAATAGAGGAAGGATCCTCTGATATTCTACTTTCCATTTCCTTTGTACTGCCCTTATGTAGGGTGGAAAAGGTTAAAGATGGAATTAACCTTTGGGACTTTCCATATTAATTAACACGGAGGATTGCTTTGGATGGTTCTGAAAAGTTTTCTGCTCCTTTGAATTAGCTATATAATTTAAATCCTTGCTTGTTGCTCATGTTTCTCTCTGTCCTAGCCTTTTCTGTTCTATTTTACCAGTTAACTGTTTTGGTTTTTCCTGATATTTAATATGTAAACATCATACTTTATTTTTGCTCACTGTATGAGCAATTTATGCTCCAATTTAAAGATAAATTTAAAATTAGAAATTATCCAGAACAATTTTCCAGTAATGCCATTAGCTGATCACTTGGAGCTGATGGTTGAATCAGAATTCTTATGCTGAGTATGCCTACTCTGTTGTTCTACTTACATGCTACTACTATAGAGTTACACACTGTGTAATGTTAAAATATTCATGACTGGGAGAGACATAGGAACAAGGTCAGCCAATGAATAGGCATAGCAATGAAGTCAGCCAATGGGAGCTTAAACAGATCTGAGTCTGTGCAGAGAATTGAAACAGAAACTTAAGAAGAAAGTCTGCTGCTCTGAGAAGTAAACAAGCAGTCTGTCTGGGCTTATCTGCTGAAATGAAACTAACTGTTTGTGTTTGCCAGTAACTCTCCTGCCTGATGTTTACTTGGAAGAACCTGTTGGTATTGTACATTTATTCATCTATTCTTATGTATATAAAGAAATTAATGAATCCTACTGCATCAGTTATCTGTGTGTGTTTCTGGATTTAAATTTATGCAACAAACTCTCTCCACAACATCTAGGAGGGCCGGCCCTGCAAACCGGCCGCTCGCCGGCACGATGGAGCGCTTTGGCCGCGACGGGGGGCGACGGAGGCGACGGGCGAGCATGGGAGCAGTGGAGACGCCCGGAGCGGCCCGGAGCTGCGCTACCGCGGCCCCGGTGCGGCCTGGTCCCGGCTGGAGAGGAGGTAGGCCGGGTGGCCAGGCGGCCTGGGCGAAGATCAGAGGAGCGCCCTGTCTGTGTGCGGTGGGGGCGACGGGCAAACGAGCGAGCGAGCGAGGGAGCAGCGACAAGACGCCCGGAGCGGCCCGCGGCCCGGCCACGTCTCGGCGCCGGCTGGAGAGGAGGTAGGCCGGGTGGCCGGGACAAAGACGAGAGGGCCGAGTTGGAGGCCGCGAAAGTCGGGAGGACCGAGTCGAGGCCGTAGACCACCAGGCCGAACATCGGGCCGAACATCAGGCAACGTGGGAGTTCGGAGCAGCCCCGATGGCCCTGGCGCGGCCCTTGTGTTAACTGGAGGTGGCCGAGTAGAGGAGGCAGGCCGGGCGCCCAAGGTGAAGACGGAGGAGGCTGAGCCGGGTGGGATGCGACCATCAGGCCGCGCAGGGATAACAGCTGCCCGCACGGCCCCCCCTATCAGGCCCATGTGGCCCCTATTGTGGAGGACCATGGAGAGATGGACGGTATAGAAGAACGGTCGTTACAACCGAACTGAGAGCTAATGGCTGGAAAAGCCCCACATGGCATTACAACTAGCCATGTGGCCTGTACTTTGATCCAACGGGAGAGGGGAGAGACAATCTGTGGATACAGCCTATGGACAGAGACAGTGACTTTGCGGAGACTTAAACCATTTTTCTCCGATTGGATGGGCTGATGTCCACAGATCTAACTTGATCCATCTGCTACCACCCCCTCCCTCCTCCAGAGAGAATGTTTTAACCTACCCGAACTGCCCACCGCTTTTATATTTTGTACTTGTCCCTTTAATCAATTAATAGTCGATTTTACCATCTTTACCATCTTTTACCATTTTCACCATCTATTGTATAATGGGCCTTTATGCTCGCTGTTTTAACCATAGACTTGCAGTGTATCATCTTTGGGGATTCCCCCCCCCCTTTTTAGTGTCAATGCCGTCTAATGTTATCTTATTCGAGGTCAGTTCTCCTTCGCCTGTGGGAGTCTACCCTCTCGCAGGCTTGGCCCCCCTCGAGCCACGGGCCCACCTCGAGGATGGACTTATTGCTCCTGAGAGGTGGGCGAAGCGCAAACTCGGGTTTTTTTTATTTAATTTAATTTTTTAATTCGGATTTTAGGGGGTTCCAGGGAGGAGGGTAGGGATAGTCAAGTGGGGGGGGCGTCAATCTATTGGGCCGGCTGGCGGAAGCAGAGGAATGGAGGAGGAGGGAGGGGGGGTCGTTTCCATTGAGGCATTTTCCATCAGTTCGGTCTTGGGGAAGGGCAGGGGCGGTGGGAGACGGGGTGGACATCATTGGTTGGAGGACCGCGGCTGCTGACTACGGGCGGTTACGCGCTCCAACCCCCCATGCTCCCATCGCAGACTAGGTGGGCAAGAACCACAGACCCGGGGCCCTAGGCTGATGTTGTGTAATGCCAGGTCCGTGGTACAAAAAGCCCCCCTCATCCAAGACCTTGTGTCAGAGGGGGACCCGGACCTGGTAGGTATTACGGAAACCTGGTTGGGCCACGAGGGAGGACATCCCCTCGTAGAAATGTGCCCACCAGGATACTGAGTCTTTCATCAGCCTAGGGCCCTAGGGAGGGGTGGGGGGTGGCGATTATGGTTAGGGAAGGTCTTGAGCCAAAGGAGACCACGATCCCTCAGACGACTGGGTGCGAGTCCCTCCTTGTGAAGTGGGGCCTAGGGTGGCAGTTGGGCGTGTTAGTTGTATACCTGTCTCCTCGCTATACGACAACAGCCCTGCCCGAGCTCCTAGAGGTGATAGCCGAGGCGGCGGTTGAGACCCCCAGACTGTTAGTCATGGGGGACTTTAACCTGCCGTCGGCAGGCGAAACCTCTGGGGTAGCTCGGGAGTTCATGGCTTCCATGACAGCCATGGACCTGACCCAAGTAGTTGTAGGCCCTACCCACGAGGGCGGACACACCTGGATCTAATCTTCGTCTCGGGACAATGGAGTAGTGATCTGGGAATAGGGGATCTAGTCATCACACCCCTGTCATGGACAGATCACGCTCTCCTTCAGCTCGACTTTCCGATCGCCGCACCTCACTGCGGGGAGGCGGAACCGGACATTCCTATATGGTTCCGCCCCAGGCTCCTGATGGACCCGATAAGGTTCCAAAGGGAGCTTGGGCCAATTCCTGTGGACTTGCCCCGCGACTCGACTGAGGACCTAGTGGCCGCATGGTTAAGTGCGGCCACGGGGGCCTTGGACCGAGTCGCGCCCTTGCGGCCTCTCTTGCGGCGACGAACCACCTGGGCTCCTTGGTTCACCGAGGGGCTTAGGGAGATGAAGCGCCACAAGAGATGCCTAGAGAGCAGATGGAGATCTTCTCGCTCTGAAGCTGACCGAACACTAGTGAGAGACCATATTAGGACTTACTTAGTGGCGATAAGAGTGGCCAAACGTGAGTATTGTGCCACTCTTATTGCATCCACAGATAACCGCCCTGCCGCCCTGTTTGGGGTGACCCACTCCCTCCTTCAACAGAGGCCGCGGGAAACCCCTTTACAGGGTCGAGCAGAGGAATTTGGGATTTATCTGCAGGAGAAAATCACTCGGATTCGGAACGAGTTACCCTCCATCGACAGTGGTCCAGTCGAGCGGGCCGAGGCTGATCTTGTGACACCATCCTGGGAGGAGTTTGATTTTGTTACCACCGAGGATATGGACAAGTTGTCAAAGAGACTTAGGGCTACCACATGTTTATTGGACCCGTGTCCCTCCTGGCTTGTACTGGCATCCTGGGAGACGACACGAGGCTGGCTCCAGGGCATTGTCAACGCATCATTGAGTGAGGGGTCCTTGCCTGCCGTCTTGAAAGAGGCGGTAGTAAGGCCCCTCCTCAAGAAGCCGTCCCTGGATCCAGGATTATTAGAGAACTATCGTCCTGTCTCCAACCTCCACTTTCTAGTGAAGGTTGTCGAGAGTGTGGTGGCTCAACAGTTTCCGCGACACTTGGAGGAAGTTGATTATCTAGACCCGTGCCAGTCCGGCTTCCGACCCGGGCACAGCACCGAGTTGGCATTGGTTGCGTTGGTTGATGATCTCTGGAGGGCGCGGGATAGAGGACATTCCTCTATCCTAGTCCTATTAGACCTCTCAGCGTCTTTTGATACCATCGACCATGGTATCCTATTGCGCCGACTGGGGGGGTTGGGGCTGGGAGGCACCGTTTTGCGGTGGTTCTCATCCTACCTCTCTGGTCGGTCGCAATATGTGTTGACAGGGGGGCAGAGGTCGGCCTCGAGGCCCCTCATATGTGGGGTTCCTCAGGGGTCGGTCCTCTCGCCCCTATTCAACACATATATGAAGCCGCTGGGTGAGATCATCCGTGGTTTTGGGGTGGGATATCATCTGTACGCTGATGATACTCAGTTGTACATATCCACCCCAGACCACCCCAACGATGCCGTCGAGGTTATGTCCCGGTGTTTGGAGGCTGTACGGATCTGGATGGGTGGTAACAAACTCAAGCTCAACCCGTCCAAGACTGAGTGGCTGTGGCTTCCGGCGCCCCAGTTAAGCCAGATTATACCAACACTGGCCATTGGGGGTGAAACACCGGCCCCCGTGGAGAGGGCGCGCAATTTGGGTGTCCTCTTGGATTCCCGTCTGTCTATGGAAGATCATGTGGCAGCCGTGGCCAGGGGGGCGTTCCATCAGGTACGCTTGATGCGCCAATTGCGCCCCTTACTGGACCGGGGTGCCCTACGCACAGTCACTCAAGCACTCATCACCTCTCGACTCGACTACTGTAATGCTCTCTACATGGGGCTCCCCTTGAGGTGCACCCGAAAGCTGCAGCTAGTCCAGAACGCAGCCGCGCGGGTGATTACGGGAGCGCCTAGACATTCCCACATAACACCTATCCTGCGCGAGCTGCACTGGCTCCCTGTGGTCTTTCGGGTGCGCTTCAAGGTCTTGACGACCATCTTTAAAGCGCTCCATGGCTCGGGGCCTAGTTATATGCGAGACCGCCTCCTGCCCCATACATCCCTCAGACCGATATGCTCCCACAGAGAGGGCCTCCTCAGGGTGCCGTCAGCTGGACAATGCCGACTGGCGACACCCAGGGGAAGAGCCTTCTCTGTGGCTGGGTCAGCCCTCTGGAATGACCTACCCCCTGAACTCCGCACCATCTCTGACCTCCGCCTCTTCCGCAAGTGTCTGAAGACACATTTATTCCATCTAGCCGGCCTAGCGTAACCCCCTGTATTGACCATTAGACAGTTTTAAATTTGGGATTTTAATTCGGTTTTTAGCACAGGTTTTACTAGAATAAGTTTTTTAAATTTTATATGTTTTGTATGTATTTTAACATTCCTGTGCGCCGCCCTGGGTCCGTTTGGAGAAGGGCGGGATATAAATTTAATAAAAAAAAAAATGTAAGACAACACATTAAAATAAAAATGAAATAAACTGTATGGCTTAGTGCAATCTGCAAATTCAGCCCATTGTGGTTTATTCAGCGAATAATAGGTATATGTTGAAGTGATGTTTAACCTGGATCATTTGCTATATAAGTCACTGTTATTCAGGAGGTTGAATTAAAAATTTTAAATCAACTTTTTGTAATATGATCACTGGAATACTACTGTTTTCAATTTTATGCCCCCATCTATACATCACTATAGTCTTCTCTGTAATTGCTTTTAATTTATTTTGAAAACAGCCTGGGAGAAGGAACCTTTTTGTGACTTTCTGTGACTGAGCACTGAAACTCAGATCCACCCAATTCCATGTTAGCTTTAGAGAACGAAGCTCCAGTGTCAAAGATAACAAATGTAAAATTTGCATTGGGGAAAATAAGTGACATGATTTAGCCAAACAGAGACAATTTATTATATTCTCTCTGAGTTTAGATAACGTGGATCAGATCTCAACCTCTCTGAAATAAAGATGAGGAAACCAATTGGGGGTGGTGGTGGAGGAAAACATAGTTATCAGATGAGAAATCTGAGGCAGGCCTTGCTATTTTTAGAGTGCTGCACCCTTGAAATGAAATTATAGCAATTAAAATCACAATTTCCTATTTCCAACTTGCAGCCATGCATGATGGCAAGTATAGCAGGTACATGAGACAGGGAGGGGGGGTGCACATGCACATCCCCCCTCCTTGACTTCTCTCCTTGCCCCATAATTGTGAAGCCTCCTCTTCAATGACTGGCCTGTTCTAAAAAAGAAGGTTAAAATAAGGAATGATTATTGTAATTAACATTTCCCTTTCCCTTAAAAAAAAAGATAAATTCTTTTTGTGGAAATAATGAACTTCTTTGCAAATTTTTTTATCAAACTTGGCTAGATAGAAATACGCAGGGTTTGAAATGTTTGGGAAGGAACTATTGTTTTCCAGAGCCTCTGGATCGAACTGCAAACAGGTGCAGTGAATGGCTTACCTTTTTTCCAATATTGAAAGAGGTGGAATTGCCTGTCCAACTGGAATAGGAGTCAGCTTTATTTATTTATTTATTTATTAGTTAGACTTATATAACCGCTCCCTCTCCCCAAAGGGACCCAGGGTGGTGCACAGGAAATTAAAAAACACATAAATATCACAAATATAAATAATTAAGATCGAATTAAATAAATTATTCCTGCGCTAAAAATTTAAAAACATTAAAACATTAACCCCATCTAAAACCCAATTTAAACAATTTAAGGTACAGACTGTAAATAACTAGGCCAAACCGGCCTAATGGAACAAGAGAGTCTTTAATTTCTGGCGGAAGGCGCGGAGGTCCGTAGTTTTTCTAAGGTCGGGGGGTAGGTCGTTCCAGAGGGTTGGGCCCACTACAGAGAAGGCCCTTCCCCTGGGCATCACCCGCTGGCATTGCCTGGCGGACGGCACCCGGAGAAGTCCCTCTCTGTGGGAGCGAATCGGCCGAAGGGATGTATGGGGTAGGATGCGATCCCGCAGATAACTAGGTCCCGTGCCATGGAGCGCTTTAAAGATGGTAATCAACACCTTGAAACGCACCCGAAAGACCACAGGCAGCCAGTGCAGCTCGCGCAGGAGCGGTGTTGCATGGGAATACCTAGACGTTCCCAAGATTGCCCGTGCGGCCGCATTCTGGACTAGCTGTAGTCTTCAGGTGCACCCCAAGGGGAGTCCCATGTAGAGAGCATTGCAGTAGTCTAGCCGGGGTGTCACAAGGTTATTTAATAGTTTTTTAAATTATATTTATTGTATTTTGTATGTTTTTAAATTTTCCTGTGCGCCGCACTGGGTCCTTCGTGGAGAAGGGCGGGATATAAATTTAAATAAATAAAATAAATAATAAAATAAAGCACATGAGTGACTGTGTGAAGGGCGTCCCAGTCCAATAGGGGATGCAACTGCCTCACCAGGCATACCTGGTGGAACGCCCCCCTGGCCACGGCTGTCACATAGTCTTGCATAGACAGCCGGGTATCCAGGAGGACGGCTAAGTTGCGTGCCCGATCCACGGGGGCTAGATGTTCACCTCCTATGGCCAGTGATGGAATCCCGCGGGGAGGCGGGACCTGAGTTACCAATCTGGTTCCGCCCCAGGCACCTGATGGACCCGGATGGGTTCCAAACGGCGCTTGGGCCAGTTCCTGTACCCCTGACCCGCGCCCCGATGGAGGACCTCGTGGCCGCATGGAATAGTGCGACCACGGGAGCCTTGGATCGGGTCGCGCCCTTGCGGCCTCTCTTGCGGCGGCGGAACACCCTGGCTCCTTGGTTTACCGAGGAGCTGGGGGTGATGAAACGCCGCAAGAGATGCCTAGAGAGTAGATGGAGGTCTTCTCGTTCTGAATCTGACCGGACACAGGTAAGAGCCCATTTACGGACTTACATTGTGGCGCTGAGAGTAGCCAAATGTCATCATTGCGCTACTCTCATAGCATCCGCAGAAAACCGCCCTGCCGCCCTGTTTAGGGTGACCCGCTCCCTCCTTCAACAGAGGGTGCGGGAAGCCCCGCTACAGGGTAGAGCAGAGGAATTTGTGACTTTTCTGCAGGAGAAAATCGCTCAGATACAGAACGAGTTACCCCCCATTCATGGCCCAGTGGGATGCCACGAGAGAGATCTTGTTTGGGAGGAATTTGACTCCGTTACTTCCGAGGATATGGACAGGTTACGTGGGCGACTGCGAGCCACCACATGTTTATTGGACCCGTGTCCCTCCTGGCTTGTACTGGCATCCTGGGAGGTGACACGAGGCTGGCTCCAGGAGGTGGCCAACGCTTCCTTGAGTGAGGGTGCCTTGCCTGCTCCCCTAAAAGAAGCGATGGTGAGGCCCCTCCTTAAGAAGCCCTCCTTGGATCCAGCTACTTTGAACAACTACCGTCCCGTCTCCAACCTTCCCTTTTTGGCGAAGGTTGTCGAGAGTGTGGTGGCACAACAGTTTCCCCGTCACCTGGAGGAAGTAGACTATCTAGATCCGCGCCAGTCCGGCTTCCGGCCCGGGCATAGCACCGAGACGGTATTGGTCGCGTTGGTTGATGATCTCTGGAGGGCCAGAGATGGGGGTTGTTCCTCCATCCTGGTCCTATTAGACCTCTCGGCGGCTTTCGATACCATCGACCATGGTATCCTATTGCATCGGCTGGGGGGGGTTGGGGGTGGGAGGCACCGTTTTACGGTGGTTCGCCTCCTACCTCTCTGGCCGATCGCAATTTGTGTTGACAGGGGGGCAGAGGTCGACCGCGAGACCCCTCACATGTGGGGTGCCTCAGGGGTCGGTCCTCTCGCCCCTCCTGTTCAACACATACATGAAGCCGCTGGGTGAGATCATCCGTGGTTTTGGGGTAGAATACCATCTGTACGCTGACGACATCCAGCTGTACATTTCTACCCCAAACCACCCCAACGATGCCGTAGCGGTGATGTGCCAGTGCCTGGAAGCTGTACGGATCTGGATGGGAAGTAACGGACTCAAGCTAAACCCGACCAAGACCGAGTGGCTGTGGTTTCCGGCTGCCCGATTCAACCAGCTTACTCCATCGCTGGCCATAGGGGGTGAACATCTTGCCCCTGTGGATGGGGCGCGCAATTTGGGTGTCCTCCTGGATGCCCGGCTGTCCATGGAAGATCAAGTGACAGCCGTGGCCAGGAGGGCGTTTTACCAGGTTCGCCTGGTTCGCCAATTGCGCCCCCTATTGGATCGGGACGCCCTTCGCACAGTCACTCATGCTCTCGTGACATCCCGACTGGACTATTGTAACTCTCTCTACATGGGGCTGCCCCTGAGGTGCACCCGGAGGCTTCAGCTAGTCCAGAATGCAGCCGCGCGAGCAATTATGGGGACCGCAAGGTCTACCCATGTAACACCGCTCTTGCGCGAGCTGCACTGGCTGCCTGTCGTCTTCCGGGTGCACTTCAAGGTGCTAATCATCATCTTTAAAGCGCTCCATGGCTTGGGACCTAGCTATCTGCAGGATCGGATCCTGCCTCATACATCCTCACGGCCGATTCGCTCCCACAGAGAGGGGCTTCTCCGGGTGCCGTCCACTAGACTGTGTCAGCGGGCGACACCCAGGGGAAGGGCGCTCTCTGTGGCGGGCCCGGCCCTCTGGAACGACCTTCCCCCCGACATCAGGACAACTACGGACCTCCGCTCCTTCCGTCTTAAATTAAAAACTTACTTTTTCCGTCTGGCCGGCCTGGGATAGCCTCCTTGCCTTGGGATTTTATAGAATAGGTTTTAGTTTAATTGGGATTTTAGCACAGGGTTTATTTAATTGGTTCTTAAATTTTGTTGGTATATTTATTGTTGTTTGTTATTTATTGCTTTTATGCTACCTGTGCACCGCCCCGAGTCCCCATGGGGAGAGGGGGCGGTCTAGAAATAATAAATTTCATTTCATTTCATTCATTTCATTTCATTTCATTTCATTTCATTTCATTTCAACTGGTTGTACCGGGACGCCGGAAACCACAGCCACTCAGTCTTGGATGGGTTGAGTTTGAGTCTGTTACTTCCCATGCAGATCCGTACGGCTTCCAGACATCGGGACATCACTTCGACGGCATCATTGGGGTGGTTTGGGGTAGAAAAGTACAGCTGTGTATCGTCAGCATAGATATGATACTCTACCCCAAAACCACGGATGATCTCACCCAGCGGCTTCATATATGTGTTGAACAGGAGCGGCGAGAGGACCGACCCCTGAGGCACCTCACAAGTGAGGGGTCTCGAGGTCGACCTCTGCCCTCCTGCCAACACAAATTGCGATCGGCCGGAGAGGTAGGAGAACCACTGTAAAATGGTGCCCCTCATCCCCAACCCCTCCAGACGATGCAATAGGATACCATGGTCAATGGTATCGAAAGCTGCCGAGAGATCTAAAAGGACCAGGATGGAGGAACAACCCCCATCTCTGGCCCTCCAGAGATCATCTACCAACGCGACCAATGCCGTCTTAGTGCTGTGCCCGGGCCGGAAGGCGGACTGGCGCAGGTCCAGTTAATTTGCTGCTGCTACATCTAGTAGAAAAGAGGGTGGAAAATATATTTTTTTTCTTCATGCTGTGGGCTGTCACGGCAGTTTTGCATACCTTGCATTTTACAAGAAGAAAGTGCCAATGTGTCTTAAATCTAAGATTTCTTGGACAACCAACTGCCCTGTTGCACTGTATGGTACTGAATGGTGGGCAGCAACAACATAGACAAAAACCTATCACCAGGCCATGGAAATGCAAATGGATATCAGGCAACTCCCTTCTTGACCACATCACAAATGATTCCATTCAACAGCATCTTGGTATGGCACCAATCATAGAGAAGATGAGAGAAGGCCAATTCCGCTGGTATGAACATGGCCAGAGAGCAGCATCTTCCACATTGCCAAGACTGCCTACCAACTAGAAGTCATGGCCAGCGACCTCACAGGCACCCAAAACAGAGATGGAAAGACACCATCAACAAAGATATGCAAGCCACAGGCCTGGAGATGCAGCTGACCATGTAAAGTGGTGTTCAATGATCCAAAAAGTGGACCCTGCATGTACAAGGAGGAGGAGGAGGAGGAGGAGGAGGAGGAGGAGGAGGAGGAGGAGAAGAAGAAGAAGAAGGAGGAGGAGGAGGAGGAGGAGGAGGAGGAGGAGGAGAAGAAGAAGAAGAAGAAGAAGAAGAAGAAGAAGAAGAAGAAGAAGAAGAAGAAGAAGAAGAAGAAGAAGAAGAAGAAGAAGACGACCACCAATGAAGTCACTTTTTAAATCTCTACTTTAAAAAGCATCTTGAATGATGTTACCATCTTGGCGCCTTGAAAGATGCTACCATTAAGTCCACCAATCTGGGCCCAAGTACAAAGTAATCGAACAGGAACATGCACATACAGCTAATGTTAAAATAGTCTGTTACATCCATCCCTTCCTTTTCTGTGCTTCAAAATCACCCGATGGCTCTGAAGCTCATACTCTCAAATTGGTTGTGATGTCAAATCTGGGGGAGTTTCAAAATCCATATCCATGACACAGCAGGCTCATCTGCAATAAGCAGGGTGAATTGTGGTAAGGACTTAGCAAAGAAGAATAGGGACATTGCAGAGTTTTCTCTCTGCAGATCCTGGGTCAAAGGTGGGTTAGTCAAACACAGCTATTTCAATGATTTCTTGTATTGAGAAGAACAGAAACCTTACTCATTAATGTTCTGTGCCATCAAAATAGTTGGTCCACAATGAGGCAACATTAAGGTTACAGTTAAGTACTTTAACAAAACTATAGGTAAAGGTTCCCCTTGCACGTATGTGCTAATCGTTCCCGACTCTAGGAGGAGGTGCTCATCTCTTTTTCAAAGCCGAAGAGCCAGCACTGTCTGAAGACAGTCTGTGTGGTCATGTGGCCAGCATGACTAAACACCAAAGGCACAAGGAATGCTGTTACCTTCCCACCAAAGGCGGTCCCTATCTTTTCTACTTGCATTTTTACATGTTTTCAAACTGCTAGGTTGGCAAAACTATAGATAAGTACAAATGGAATATTGCACCTTATCTTGCATTTCCCTAGTTAATGGCCATGGCTCATCAAAAACAAAAAATTACCTTAAACTTGGGCATGGTACAAAAAAAGTTCTGCTCTTCATCTTTAGGAGGCAGCTAAAATAATTCATTAAAAATAGCTTCTTTCATATCAACAGTGCCCCTACACCCATCACCATGGAAGTCATGTCCACATGAGAACATATTAAAAAAAAACTTCAAGTAATTAACCCAACCCTTTATGTTCTTCATGGGTAATCATCATACCTCCTGATTTCACACAAAGGTTTTCCTCCAATAACAGTGTAAAGGATTATCCAACTCTCCCCTGCCCCAAAGATATGTTCTTTCTTAGATCCACACAACAATTACAAATATTCACAGATAATAACAACACAATTCCATTGGGGTAACTCTGCTTTGCCTAATTTAAAATTTCTTAGAGGTTAAATGTAATAAATTACTCTTACTAGAATGATAGGCAAAATCTAGTTTTTCTCAATTGTACCACTGTACAAGTGGTATTACACAAGCAAGTATTTTAAGGGAGGAAGGGTTAGGGTTAGCTTCAGGGACCACTTTTGCGCCACACCACAAACTACAAGTACTTCAGATCGATCTTTGTAAGCTTGAGAATTAAACAAGAATTACTGTTTCTTAGTTGAACTTCAAAGGGAACAACCTAACTCTACTTATCTAAGAGTAAGCTTTGCTGAGCTTAGTAGGGCTTAGCTCTCAATAGATATGTACAGGAGTATGCTGTGTGTTATCGGGTTTTTTTCATCAGAGTCCTGCAAGATCTCTCTCTCTCTCTCTCTCTCTCTCTCTCTCTCTCTCTCTCTCTCTCTCTCTCTCTCTCTCTCTCTCTCTCTGTGTGTGTGTGTGTGTGTGTGTGTGTTTTAACGACAAGAAACAGAAAGCAAGAGACAGATTGCATTTTTCTCAAAGCCCCTGCCCAATGCTTTTTCATGTAATAAGGATTGCATGTAGGTTGCCAGTTGCTCAGGAGAAGGAGGAAGGGGAACAGGTTATTTTTCTAGAGACGTTTTCTGCATAATTTTTCTGCATAGAATGCCAGAAAATGGTTCCTGAATGTCAGAATGTTTATTGATCTGGCATACCGATAGAACTGGCATTTAATTTTTCTTCAGGCAGGGTTATCTGTAGCATGTAGTAAAGAAAAGGCAAAGTGCAGATTATATCATTGTCAATGCCATTTTGACTTTTTTGAACACACCCTGCTAATGCCGTGTTTAAACGGTGCATCCCATGAACATTTCTGAATTTAGTTCTACCATCCTACAATACATACACTGATGAATGGTGGGATGAGAAGTGATTAAAAGCAAAATTATTTTTACACAATAAACTTGAGGCTGGGAGAGGAGTTCATTTATTAGCTCACTGGCCCATTCTGTTAATGCAGGGAAAGGTAATGCAGATAATTCAGTAGGTACGTGCAAAATGAGGCTGTTGGTAACAGGTATAATTGGATTTCATGTTCTGATGTGTTTTAGTAATTTAGTAGGCCACTTTACACCAATTTGTAAAGAAAAATAAGAGCACTATTCTACTCATTCTATTAGATTTGCTGCCAGGTTGCTGATTAGTAAATGCTCCCCAGGTTGTTTTGAATCTAGATACCACTAATATTCTCATGATTGTTTATAACTTGGGAGAAATGTTGCATCAATGGTCAACAATTTTTGAATCAACATACTTCAATCAATCATACTTCAGTTTAAAACCTGGGACCCATCACTGCCATAAGATTGAAATTGGTTAAAATTGTTGCCACTTCACTGTTACTGCACTGCAGAAGTAAACCGCACAGGAGTTGGCAAGTTGGCAACATTGTGCCACCCTTATTGCATCCGCAGATAACCACCCTGCCGCCCTGTTTGGGGTGACCCTCTCCCTCCTTCACCAGAGGCCGCGGGAAGCCCCTCTGCAAGGGCGAGCAGAGGAATTTGGGATTTATCTGCAGGAGAAAATCACTCGGATTCGGAATGAGCTACCCTCCATCGACAGTGGTCCTGTGGGACTGTCCGAGACTAGTCTTGAGGTTCCTTCTTGGGAGGAGTTTGATTTTGTTACCACCGAGGATATGGACAGGTTGTCAAGGAAACTTAGGGCGACCACATGTTTATTGGACCCGTGTCCCTCCTGGCTTGTACTGGCATCCTGGGAGACGACATGAGGCTGGCTCCAGGGCATTGTCAACGCATCTTTGAGTGAGGGGTCCTTACCTACCATCTTGAAAGAGGCGGTAGTGAGGCCCCTCCTCAAGAAGCCGTCCCTGGATCCAGCATTGTTGGAGAACTATTGTCCGGTCTCCAACCTTCACTTTTTGGTGAAGGTTGTTGAGAGTGTGGTAGCCCAACAGTTTCCGCGACACCTGGAGGAAATTGATTATCTAGACCCGCGCCAGTCCGGCTTCCGACCCGGTCACAGCACCGAGACGGCATTGGTCGCATTGGTTGATGATCTCTGGAGGGCGCGGGATAGAGGTTATTCCTCTATCCTAGTCCTATTAGACCTCTTGGTGGGTTTTGATACCATCGACCATGGTATCCTATTGCGCCGACTGGGGGGGTTGGGGCTGGGAGGCACCGTTTTGCGGTGGTTCTCATCCTATCTCTCTGGTCGGTTGCAATATGTGTTGAAGGGAGGGCAGAGGTCGACCTCGAGACCCCTCTTATGTGGGGTTCCTCAGGGGTCGGTCCTCTCGCCCCTCCTGTTTAACACATATATGAAGCCGCTGGGTGAGATCATCCGTGGTTTTGGGGTGGAGTACCATCTGTACGCTGACGACACTCAGCTGTACATATCCACCCCAGACCACCCCAACGATGCCGCCGAAGTGCTGTCCCGGTGTTTGGAGGCCGTACGGATCTGGATGAGTGGTAACAAACTCAAGCTCAACCCTGCCAAGACTGAGTGGCTGTGGTTTCCAGCACCCCGGTTCAGCCAGATTATTCCAACTCTGGCCATTGGGGGCGAAACACTGGCCCCCGTGGAGAGGGCGCGCAATTTGGGTGTCCTCCTGGATTCCTGGCTGTCCATGGAGGACCATGTGGCGGCCGTGGCCAGGGGGGCGTTTCATCAGGTATGCCTGATGCGCCAATTGCCCCCTTACTGGACCGGGCTGCCCTTCGCACAGTCACTCAAGCTCTCATGACATCCCGACTCGACTACTGTAATGCTCTCTACATGGGGCTTCCCTTGAGGTGCACTCGAAAGCTACAGCTAGTCCAAAACGCAGCCGCGTGGGTGATTATGGGAGCCACCAGATGCTCCCACATAACACCGATCCTGCGCGAGCTGCACTGGCTTCCTGTGGCCTTTCGGGTGCACTTCAAGGTTTTGATGACCATCTTTAAAGCGCTCCATGGCTCAGGGCCTAGTTATATGCGAGACCGCCTCCTGCCCCATACATCCCTTAGACCGATACGCTCCCACAGAGAGGGCCTTCTCAGGGTGCCGTCGGCCGGACAATGCCGACTGGCGACACCCAGGGGAAGAGCCTTCTCTGTGGCAGGCCCAGCCCTTTGGAATGACCTACCCCCTGAATTACGCACCATCACCGACCTCCGCCTCTTCCGCCAATGTCTAAAGACATACCTTTTCCAACAAGCCGGCCTAGCCTAACCTCCCACGGGGACTTTTAGAAAGTTTTAAATTGGGTATTTTAATAATTGGGTTTTTAGCATAGGATTTGGATAGTTTAATATATATTTTAAATTATGTATTTATTTTTTGTATTTTTGTGTGTTTTTAAATTTCCTGTGCGCCGCCCTGGGTCCTTTGTGGAGAAGGGCGGGATATAAATATAAATAAATTCAAATTCAAATTTAAGACTTATGGACTTCAACTCCCAAATTCCTCAACCAACCATGTTGACCCAGGAATTCTGGGAATTGAAGTACTCAAGTGTGGAGACATCTGACTTATGCTATCTTCATATTATAGTCCAGACAAAAAAAGTGACAAAACATGTATTTATTTATTTTTTATTTTATTTTTTTATTTTATTCATATTTATATTCCGCCCTTCTCCACAGAGGACCCAGGGCTATGGGAGATTCTTATCTATGGAGATTCTCAGTCATTCAGGTCATGATTGACTCTTATTTTAACGTTAGTGCTTGCAATATGTACTCTATGTTCTGAATTATGGAAGAATGCACTAAATCATTCAAACCATGTACTGTAGCCAATAAAAGAGCAAATGAAGATGGTGGAAATGTTTTTAGTAACTGTAAGATGATGGTGATGATGATGATGAAGATAGATAGATAGATAGATAGATAGATAGATAGATAGATAGATAGATAGATAGATAGATAGATAGATAGATAGATAGATAGATAGATAGATAGATAGATAGATAGATAGATAGGCAGGCAGGCAGGCAGGCAGGCAGGCAGGCAGGCAGGCAGGCAGGCAGGCAGGCAGGCAGGCAGGCAGGCAGGCAGGCAGGCAGGCAGGCAGGCATAAAAGATGCATATTCTTACATGCCCATACTTATGCATATCAAATGCTAAACACAAAATGAATCCTATATTTTGAATACTTGACTGTAATCTTATTGACTAAGATATACAAAATAATTTTATAGCCTGTGTTAATGAATGTGAACTTGTAATTTATTTTTCCTGTTTTATATTTTGTCTTATTTTAGTTTATGTGTTGAAGTTAATCTTGAGCATTTTTAGCTGTTTGTATGCTATAAAATGTTCACAAAAAATAAGACAAAAAATTGCAGTGTTGTGATTATTGCTTTTTTTTCAGACTGTTTGATCTGCGATGGTATTTTCACAAATGCAGTGCCACCCACAAGCCTCTCACATCTGTAACAACCTTGTCCATATTTTGTGAGGATGTGGGAAGAAAAGAAAATCTAATTTCAGTGCCCTTGCCTGAATGCTCTTGATTTCTCCCACTCCCCAAAGGGATGTAAATTTATTTAGTTATTTAGTTCAACAATATAAGTACTCAAGATTAAAGATGGTATATATATATTTTAAAAAAGAAACCATTTTTATTTATTTATTCATTTTCTATCACTGTCCATCTCAGACTCTGGGTGACATAAATAATCATTTTAAAATGAAACTGATCTAATTCACACTTCCCAGCCTACTATGTGGAACAGAATACAATTATTCTTCTAGCAGTGCTCTGAATTGTATGTTGCAATTCTTTCTTCCAAAAGTGCACCCCAATCAGTGGTGGGTTTCAAATTTTTTAGAACCTACTCTGTAGGTGTGGCCTATTTTGTGGGCGTGGCTTGGTAGTCATGTGACAGGGTGGGAGTGGCCACCTTTTAAAATGTGGTGAAACTCATTTAACAACGCTCTTGCTTAGCAACCAAAATTTTGGACTCAATTGTGATGATAAATTCTTTCTTTCTTTCTTTCTTTCTTTCTTTCTTTCTTTCTTTCTTTCTTTCTTTCTTTCTTTCCTTCCTTCCTTTCCTTTCCTTTCCTTCCCATTGGGTCATTGGCAGTGGCAAGCCAGATTTACTTCCAGGTACGCCGGTGGAACCCCCTCTCACCGGTTCTCTAAATTTCATCAACCGGCTCTCGCGAGTAGGTGCGATCCTGCAGAAACCCACCACTGACCCCAATATATGTTGATTTTGAAAAGGGACACATGAAAATAAATGGAAATATGTTTTTTCCACCTTGAGAATGATACCCTGTTTCCCTGAAAATAACACCTCCCTGGATAATAAGCCTAACCAGGCTTTTGAGCGCATGCGCTAAAATAATTCCCCTTTATTTATTTATTCGATTTGTTAACCACACCAATCTCCGTCGAGACGGACTCTGGGCGGTGCACAGGACATTAAAATATACAATAAATAACAATATACAAAAGTTAAAAAGAAATTAAATAGAAAACCTGTGCTAAAATCCCATTAAAAAACCTAACTTGGCTGAGGCTCTATTGTTCTAAAATTCAAGTTCTACTTGCTGGAAAAGAAGTGTCTTAAGTGAGCGGCGGAAGAGGGGAAGGTCGGTGATGGTGCGGAGTTCGGGGGGGAGGTCGTTCCAGAGGGCGGGCCCCGCCACAGAGAAGGCCCTGTTCCTGGGCGTCGCCAGCCGGCATTGACCTTAAAATAAGCCCTCCCAAAAATATTGCAACACAGCAGCAGCCATGAGGTGACCATGCTCACTGCTTCCTACACCTCAAAAACAATAAGACCACCCCCAAAATAAGGTCAAGCACTTAGGTTTTTTTGGGGGGGGGGGTCAAAAGAAAATAAGACCCCGTCTTATTTTGGCGGAAATATAGTACAAAATGTGAGACAGATAAATACTGATTCATTGATTGTTGATAAATAGGGGGAAAGGTTTCTTGAGTGGCATGATATAATAAGAAGTGCTATATATAGACTTGCAACTAAAACAATTGTTAAAACAAACAATAATGTTTGTAAAAATAAACAAACAAACAAACATATGTTAATTAATTAGGGGACTGGAGGCTAAAACATATGAAGAACGGTTGCAGGAACTGGGTATGTCTAGTTTGATGAAGAGAAGGACCAGGGGAGACATGATAGCAGTTTTCCGATATCTCAGAGGGTGCCACAAAGAAGAGGGAGTCCAACTATTCTCCAAGGCACCTGGGGGCAGGACAAGAAGCAACGGGTGGAAACTAATCAAGGAGAGAAGCAACTTAGAACTAAGGAGAAATTTCCTGACAGTTAGAACAATTAACCTCTGGAACAGCTTGCCTCCAGAAGTTGTGAATGCCCCAACACTGGAAGTCTTTGGGAAGATGTTAGATAGCCATTTGTCTGAAATGGTATAAGGTTCCTGCCCACGCAGGGGGTTAGACTAGAAGACCTACCAACTCTGCTATTGTATTGTATTGTATTAATTAATTAATCACGTTTACTTTTTAAAAATATCCATCTCTCTCTCTCTCTCTCTCTCTCTCTCTCTCTCTCTCTCTCTCTCTCTCTCTCTCTCTCTCTCTCTCTCTCACACACACACACACACACCATTCATCTAAAATATAACAGTGTACTTTTCACTTGAAAAACCACGAGGCAATCACAATGCTGCAGCTACAATGGAATGTACCTGCCTAGAATGTTGTGCTACTCCAAAGTATCTAAGAGCATCTCTAGACCTCACACTTACCTTTAGGAATCACTGTTTTAACCCCAAACAGAAAATATTTGCTGGGATCAACATTTTGAGAAAAATAACTGAGCACAAGATGGGGCACCCAAGCGCACACATTACGAACTTCCACATTAGTCCTATTTTACATTGTGGGTGAATATGCTAGCTCTATTTGGTATAGATCAAAACAGGTAAAACAGTTGGCCCTAAATGAAACAGCACAACTGGTCATGGAGGTGTCTAAAACTGGCCCAAATCCAAAAGGTGGATTACCAACTGGTATCCCCCTCCAAAATTCTGCCATGGAAGGGCTATGTAGAAAGAGTGGGTTAAAACAACGTTTGCAGAAACACACACACGGCCATCAACTTGCAAGACCAAGACTAAGATTGTAGACCAGTTTCTTCAAAACTCCCACCCTTCCTAACAACCAGCCACCGCAGACCGCTCTGAAACAATGGAAGGTAAGTAAGAAGCTACCAGGCAATTGTTGCCTGGTCAAGACTAACCTTGGCTTGAATGAAGATCACTAATTAGACTGCACTTTGGGTAGGAAAACCAAAGGACAATCTAAGAAAATGGGGCTTCCAATGCAAGATATTTTGGGACTGTGGAGAAGAATAATTCATCTCACATATGTTGTGGTGCATGCAATGTCTACATGAACAGAGGAAGACCTCATGCTGGGGAGAGAAAATGCAGTCAATGTACAAATACTGGTCAATTTAATTTTAATCTAATTTTTTTACATACTTTTTACATGGGCTGTATTTTTATTTTATATCTCTCTTATTGGCTCAGTGTCGAATGGTGTGTGTTTAAAATTTGAAGGTTCTTCTGACATGAATAAAGAAAGATCATTTTCTGCCTTTTTTCCAAGCCAAAAGAGCTTAGTTTTCAGCTCTGCCTTAAGAGATTGTCCCTAAGTAAAGTTTATGCTATAAAAGACATGGCGTAGGAAGAAAAATAAATAGAGATAGGAAAAAAGGAAATTCTAAAGTAATGATTGTCAGATCTGGTCCATCATAAATCAGGAAAGACCATGCTCAAACTCATTTGGAAAGTTTAAGGTTACTTTTACTGAATATAATAGACTGCAGCGAAAGTCAAGCAAGGAATGAAACATTTAGGCGCGCAACACACGTATCAAAACATAACCCCTCCCTTTGTCTCTTGACCCCAGCATATTGTCCAATGCAAAGCCGTTCACAACATCAGGTGTATCTCCTGCCCAGGGTTATCATCAGAATGGAATGCAGACCGTTAGCCAAGGTGATAACAGTCCGTGGCCACATCCCTCTCTCCTGCACACTTGTAACCTAGCAACACAAATTCCCCCCCCCCCTGTTACAATATGACAGCTGAAGCAAGCAAAAGCAAAGGCTGACATCCGACCCTCCTCCAGAAAAGCGACGTCAGTCCTGGAATAAAACACAAGCACACAAAAACACCAAGAGGGACAGAGACAAACAGAAAATACACACAGAAAAGAATAACAGTGGTTAAGGCTTGTCAGGATATTTCGCATAAAATTTCTTTAGCACTTTAGGGGCACTTTAGCATGTGGCGTTTATCCACCCACTCGGTATGGGAGGGAGGGAAATCCCTCCACGACACCAGGTATTGAACTTTATTTCTCCACACTCTAGAATCCAAAATGTCTTTCACTTTGTAATGGGGTTCACCAGCAACTAGTAACGGTGGTGGGGTTCAGATTCTGGTTGCCGAAGATAAGTTGTGTGTTCAGGCTTCAATAGATGTACATGGAAAATTGGGTAAAGGCGACGATAAGTTTTTGGTAAATCCAGTTTGACTGACACGGAGCTGATAATCTTAACAATGGGGAAAGGCCCAACATATTTCGGGCCCAATTTCCTACATTTCTGAGGGCTCTCCAAGAATCTGGTAGAAAGGTAAACACGGTCACCAACCTTATAATCTGGAGGGGCAATTCGTTTCTTATCAGCATACAATTTATGAGATTGGTGAGCATCATCCAGCGTTTTCCGTGCCACCGGCCAAAATGATGACATCTTACTACTCCAATCCAAGAGAGAGAGAACGGTAGGAGACTCATGAGGCAACTCGGGAATAGGCACAAAGTCTTCACCATAGATCAATTTAAAGGGAGTCATACCGGTGCTGCTATGAACGGAATTGTTATATGCCACCTCAGCATGGATTAACAGGTCGGCCCAATCGTCTTGCTGGTAATTAATGAAACATCGCAAATATTGTTCCAAAATGGAATTAGCCCTCTCACAAGCTCCGTTCGTCTGCGGGTGGTGGGAGGAGCTTAATCCCTGGGAAGAGCCAATCATCTTCAAGAATTCCTTCCAAAATCGAGAAGTGAACTGAACTCCTCTATCAGAAATAATACGTCGAGGAACTCCGTATAGCCGATAAATGTGATTCAGGAAAAGTTTTGCTAGCGCCTTAGCCGATGGGATTCCAGAGCACGGAACAAAATGAACCTGCTTCGAAACAGATCAGTAACTATCCATATGACAGTGAAACCACAGCTACTAGGAAGATCCACAATGAAGTCCATAGATATCTCCTTCCAAGGAGATTCTGGCAGTGCTACAGACTGGAGGAGACCGTGAGGTTTGCCAGGAGGGAGTTTACATGCAGCACAAATTTGACAACTAGCAATGTAAGACTCCACATCTTTTTTCATACAAGGCCACCAGAATTGACGCTTAAGTAAGTGTAGGGTCTTCACGAAACCAAAATGGCCAGCCAGACGAGAATCGTGCGCCCTCTGGAGTACCAAGGCACGGAGTTTAGCCGGGACATAAAGTTTAGAACCTATCCAGGGCAAGTCATCCCGCAAAGTACAGTTTCCACAATGTGCAGCAAGCCACTCATCAGCTTGAAGTTCCTCTTTAATTTTAGAGATTAATTCGGGAGGGGTCTCAGCCTGCAGAATCGAATGGCTGCGAGTGGTTACCGGAGTGGCTAAGTCACACACCGGGATGACAGACTAGATCACTGTAAGCTTAGAGGAATTGTATTGAGGGAGGCGTGATAAGATAGATTATTCTAGAAGCAATAAGGCAAATCAGAGTTTGCAGCATCCTGGAGAGTGCTCAATTAGTCTTGGAGTAGGCAATACTATAGGGACGCGGTGGCTCAGTGGCTAAGACACTGAGTTTCTTGATCAGAAAGGTTGGCAGTTTGGCGGTTCGAATCCCTGGAGTGAGCTCCCGTTACTTGTCCAAGCGTCTGCCAACCTAGCAGTTTGAAAGCATGTAAAAATGCAAGTAGAAAAATAGGAACCACCTTTGGTGGAAAGGTAACAGCGTTCAGTGTACCTTCAGCATTTAGTCATGCCGGCCACATGACCACAGAGACGTCTTCAGACAGCACTGGTTCTTTGGCTTTGAAATGGGGATGAGCACCACCCCCTAGAGTCAGGAATGACTAGTGCATATGTGTGAGGGGAACTTTTACCTTTACCTTTAGGCAATACTATACCTGCCACCAGAGCCACTTCCTCCAAGACTTAAAAAACATTCCTAGTAAAAGGGAAAGCCTTAATGGTGGACAGCAGTTGTGCTGCTTGTGCGTAGTGCAAAAGATTTAAGTAGACAGTACAATCCTACAGAGAACTGGAGTGATCTGGCCTATTGCCATATTTCAGCCTGTAACTCCATAATTGCATTCTGAACCAAGTGAAGCCTTCATGATGTCTTCAAGGACATTAAAGTAATTGTTGCTGGGGGTTAATGATGCATGCTGAATAGTGGGAAGAGAAGAAGACAGGTCACAGCTGGTTTACCCAGTGAAGTTGGCAAAAAATGTTCCTGGCCGTTGGCATCAGTAGAGAATAAAGCATCAAATCCAGATCAGAAGCAACTCTGCATTACATACTTGATCAGCAGAAATAATGGTCCCTTCTCTTGTACTGCAAGTATTCTCAGTTCTATTGCCAGATTTGCTAATTGTCAACAGTTCTGAGCAAAACCAAGTATGACATTAAAATATGATGGGCTGAATGAAAATGAAATGGAAAGCCTTAATGATGGACAGCAGTTGTGCTGCTTGTGCATAGCGCAAAAGATTTAAGTAGACAGCTGATTTCCCCCCACATTTAAATAACCATTTGAAAAGAGCCTGATCAGAATTGTGTCATGTGGGAAGGGGGTGTTCACAGTTTCTGTTTCTTCCTAGGTCAGATGAAAAATACCCCAAAGCTGCAATTAGTCCCTATAGGACTAGGCTAGTATCATGAGTAGTCAGTGTATCCAGGAACAATTTTCATCAGAACCATACTGGGATAGAAAGAATCAACCCCCCACCTCTGCATCATTGTCTCAGTCCTTTCTTCATGATGATTTTTTTTTTTTAAAATCAGGATTTCTTGTTAACTTCTAGGATCTCACTCTGCCTACTAAATCATGCTCAGAGATATTAAAGTTCCTCTTCTCAATTGAATGCAAGCTGAATTAGCAAACTGAAGATAAATTGATTGCTTTGATAATATGTGAGAGGCTAAATAAAGTATAAAATGAAAAATGTAAAACTGACAGATTGTACTGTAACCTTTGTCAAAGAAGCTCACATGTTTTTGCTGTTTTAAGAAGTTATTTATGATGATTAACAATAGTAACTGTGGCCCCATCATTTCCCAAATAGCCTTCATTAATGCATCAGGCATTCAGGAATAGATAAGAAAACAAATCTGGCAATCAATCAATCTTTCTAACAGTATTTCATTACCCTATGACTTTAGTAAACATAGGGAGTTAATTAACAATGGTAACACTGAATGAATAAGTGCAAATGCACCAGATTCCAAATCACTTTTGATTTTATGACAGTGACATCAGGTAATCATCATGTGACAAGTTTCTGTCATAGAAATGCTGTTTAGATGTACCCTATGGCACGCAGCTGTCTTCAGCATTTTTCTGTCCCATCTAGCCAGCCTGAGGCATCTGGCTAATTCTGCCTAATGATAAGGTTGGTTCTGCTGAAGTGTTGGCTGGAAAAATATTTCATCGATTTACAGAAAAAGTTGTCTTTTAAGCAACAGCTTGTCCTTCCTATTTTTAATGTGTGGGTTTGCCAAACTCACAATACAGATTGTGATTTATTACAGAAAGATTAAAGTGCTTCATTTTTTATTATTGGTTTCATATTTAATCTGTTTTAAAAATTGGTTTTTGTTGCTGAAGAAACTGTAGCGTGATAGCTTTGAAATCAATCTCAATGCTATTGTTGTACAATACAGTTGGGTGGACATCTTGATTTAATGTGGAAAAGAAAAATTCTGGGTTGAAGGGTTGACAGTAATTATTCTGTCATTATTTTCACCCAATTTACATGAACACATGCGCAAAACTATCTTCTATTCAGAAAGCAAACATTTAGCTGAATAAAGATTCTTTTAAAAATAGAAAAAAACAGAAAAGGGAAATAATGAAAAAAGTACATTGATCAAATTCTAAGATTTTTTTAGACCAAATTAGACAATTAGATGCCCTGTTGGGTCACTGTTTCAGAAATATTTTCCTACCAAACAAAGACACAGAATGATCAAAGGTGGACAAAAAGGTAGTGGGGGAAGAAAGGACCAAATTTCTGCTGGCCATTGAGTTTCATTGTGGAAGGATTGGGAGCATTGGAAATCCCCTTCCCTTCTCTTCCAAGTTAAAGGTCAGGACAATGAAAAATTTAACAGTATATAGATATATAATGCAACCAGGGGTGGGTTCTTTCCAGTTCTAACCTCTTCTATAGAAGAGGTTCCACAAATCTACAGTGCCATTTAGAACCGGTTTCAGCTCCCTCCCCTCGTCCGTCCATACACCATCAAGATGAAGAGCAGGAGGAATTCTGGGAGTTGAAGTCCACAAGTCTTAAAGTTATCAAGTTTGAACATCCCTGGAGGTTTTTTTCCCCAAAGGGTTAGGGGTGCAAGAGTCTTGTAACTTGACAGCTTTAAGACTTGCGTGCTTCAAATGCCAGAGTTCCTGAGCCAGCATTTTGGTTGCTAAACAAGAGCGTTGTTAAGTGAGTTTCACCACCTTTTACATGTTGGCCACGCCCACCCAGTCACATGTCTGCCAAGCTACTTCCACTCGGTCACATAGCCGGCAAGCCACTCACACAAAGCAGGCCACACTTACAGAAGAGGCTCTAAAATTTTTGAAACCCACCACTGAATGCAACCTCTTGAATCTGGAGAATTCGGGAGCTGAAGATCGGTCCACATAGCAAGGTTATAAGATTGTGGAAAGCTGAAATAATATCAGTTTTTGTAAATAAAAAAAATATATGAAAAGGTGGGGGGGGGGGGGGGAAACAACGATGCTGAGTCTTCAATCACCTTTTCTTCTCCTGTTTTTGATGAGAATGTCCTACACTTTGAAAAAAAATGTACTGTCCTTTCATTCCATAAGATAAAACTGATTTTTCAGAACATCTTTGTCCTACACTCTTAAAGTGAGAGGCCTCTCAACTCACACACTTTGAAAGTGACAGTGCTTTTCAGCTAATCCAAAGTGTAGGAAGGAGGAATGTTTGGGTGGGAAGATCATTAGTTTCAAGCTCAGCTAGAAACAACACATGACAGGTCCTCCCTGAAGAGATGTTGAAAACTGAGAGTCAATTGTGAAAGTAGTCATTTGGCAAGCAAGCAGGTCCACAGATTTGACGTCTTTAAGGTTCCAAGAACAGCCACAAACAAAGATGACATATGCGTGCTTAGAAAGTCGCCCACAGTGCAGTAGGCAGCCAAATTAAACATGAAGAAGATATCAAAAGTCTTTTTTAACCCCACCCCCCACCTCCATCTGTTGAGCCGACAATGCTATTTCTGCAAATAGATTAAAGTTGGGGAGTGAATATTTTAATGTTTATAGGACACTTGAGTTATTCTGGGCTGATTTCAGTTCTGTCGCTTGAAGATTATTGTTCTTTCAAGTTGCAATCCTCTAGAAGTCAGTCTTTGAGGACTGAATGGAACTTATTGGAAATTGGAAATGGGGAGGAAAGTGCTCTAGGATCTCAAAATGTTTTGCAGGCTTGTTGTGTGTTTAACAAGCCAACCAGACAAGTTGCAAATCAACCCATGTTGTCTGCAATATATTTTGAGAACAGAAAGAGAATGAGGGTGACATTTAGACCTGGATCAATAAATTACTTACACGCCTACATATTATAGGCTGTATCATGGCTATTGAGTCTTTTCTTTTCATATTATGCTTTCCATTGCTAGCTCCACACAAGTGTGTGAATTATTGTGATGGTGGAAAATTGATCAAAAAGTTTAAAAGAAGAGTGGGAGGAACTAATGTACAAACTTAGGAACTCTGGCAGAAGATCAATGGTGAATCAACCCAAAGAAAGGTCACATAGAAAAGGTCAGTTGTATAAATATTTCCCAATTTCTAGAAATAGACCAATTCCCAGGTTCTGCAAGAAGAATGACATCGATGCAAGCAAGAAAGAGAGAGAAAAAAGAGCACCCATGTAAGTCAGGGGTAGGTTGCTACCGGCATTACTGCCAGTTCGGGACACAAATTGTTTTGCACATGTGCGCTTGCTTCAATCACACACACATACACACACACACACACACACACACACACACACCAAATGCGCACTCTGTGTGCATGCTCATTTACACCTAAACAGGTCTGGGCATGCACAGAACATAAGAAAAGGGGGAAAATTACATTTCCACAATGGAGAATGTTTTGCACATACACAGAAGCAAAAATAAAGAATGTGCCGCCGACAATAGAATCGGTTCAGGTGTGTGGGCAGCTGAGCTACTACCTACTCGGCCAAATCAGTCCAAAAGTAAGTGTATTGTACCTGAAAGAGGGATGCTTTTTCAGATTTAGGAAAGGAGGAAGCTCAAATACTGCAAAAGTGAAGAAACGGAGGGGGGAGATCTGTTTACAACATGCATTCAAGCTAGGTTGCTAATTTCCAGTCTTCCAGCCTGAGAACCCATGGATGCTCCCAAGCTTTCTGGGTCACCCTTATCACCCTCAAGGGCAATAGGAATCACATAAATAGTACAATAATGCAATATCTTACCATACAATTGCACTTGTTTCACATACCAGCAAGGTCACACTCAAAATCCTACAAGCTAGACTTTAGCAATATGTGAATAAAGAATTACCAGTTTTTGAAGACACAAAGGAACTAAACATCAAATTGCCAACATTTGCTGCATTTATAGAGAAAATAAGGGAGTTCCTGAAAGAAATCTGCCTCTGACTATACTAAAGTCTATGATTGTGTAGATCACAACAAATTGTGGTAAGATCTTTAAGAGATGGGAGTACCAGACCACCTTACCTGCCTCCTGAAAAACCTGTATGTAGGCCAAGAACCAGACATGGAACAACTGATTCAGTGGTGGAATTCAATTTTTTTTACTACTAGTTCTATAGGTATGGCATGGCCTGGCTTGGTGGGCGTGGAAGGGGAAGGATACTGCAAAATCCCCATTCCCTTTCCACTCCTGGGGAAAGGATACTGTAAAATCTCATTTCCACCCCACTCCAGGGGAAGGATACCACACAATCCCCATTCCCTCCCTACCCCACCAACCTGCTTTCCAGCTCCGTTCTCCTATGCAGAGCAACAAAAGAAGACCCATCCAATCAGCTGGGACTCGAGAGGCAGCCACCCAGAGGTGGTATTTGCCAGTTCTCTGAACTACTCAAAACTTCCGCTACCGGTTCTCCAGTACCTGTCAGAACTGGCTGAATACCACCTCTGAACTGATTGATTCAAAATAGAGAAAGCAACAGGACAAGGCTGTGCATTGTCATCCTGCTTATTTATCTTATATGCAGAATGTGCAGAATATATCATATAAAATGCCAGGCAGGATGAATCACAAGCTGGAATTAAGATTACCTGGAGAAATATCAATTACTGCAGATATGAAAATGGTACCACTCTAATGGCAGAAAGTGAAAAGGAATTAAAGAGCCTCTTGATAATGCTGAAAGAGGAGAGTACAAAAGTTAGTTTGAAAATCAACATTAAAAAAAACCCCCTAAGGTCATAGCATCACTTCCTGGCAAACACAAGAGGAAGAAATGAAGCAGATTTTATTTCATTTTATTTCATGACTGCCACTGCAATAATGAAATTAGAAGACGCTTGTTTCTTGGGAGGAAAGCTATGAGAAATCTAGACATCACATTAAAACAGAGATACATCACCTTGCTGACAAAGGTCTGTATAGTTAAAGCTATGGTTTCCCCAGTAGTAATGTATGGCTGTAAGATATGAACCACAAGAAAGGCTGAGACTGAAGAATTGATGCTTTTGAATTCTGGTGTTAGAGAAGACTCTTGGGAGTCCCTTGGACTGCAAGGAGATTTGATCAGTCAATCCTAAAGGAAATCAACTCTCGCTATCTTTGGAAGGGCAGATACTGAAACTGAAGCTCAAATACTTTGGCCACCAAATGAGAAGAGATGCATCATTGGAGAAGACCTTGATGTTGGGAAAGATCAATGGCAAAAGGAGAAAGGGATGGCAGAGGATGAGATAGTGTCATGAGTTTGGGCAAACTCTAGGAGGCAGTGAGCATGGGGAGCCTGGCATGCTATAGTTCAGTAATGGCTAACCTTTTTTGGCTCACGTGCCAAAAGCGGGGAGAGCGCAGGGGGGTTGTGCATGGTTGTGCCACATCCATAATGCTATGTGCACAACCCCCTGCTTTTGGCACACTTTTTTTGCCCTCCCCAGGTTCCAGAGCTTTCTAGGAGCCTGTGGAGGGTGAAACAGCTTCCCCCCCATCTCCAGAGGCTTCAGGAGCTTCCCTGAAACCTCCAGAGGGTGAAAAATGGCCTTAAAAGAAGGCCTAAATCAGCTGGCCAGTGCACACATGCACGCTGGAGCTAACAGGGCAATGCCTCGCATGCCCTAAGAAATTGTTCCGCGTGCCACCTGTGGCACCCGTGCCATAGGTTCGCCATCACGGCTATAGTTCATGGGGTCAAGAAGAGTTGCTCACGACTTAACAACTGTACAACAATGTAGTATCTAACTATGTGTAATTCTTTGCTATTGGTTTTTCTTTTCTGTTATTAGCTGACAATTAAGAAAATATATAATTTGCCTTATCAAAGCATTTCACATTGTTTTGTAAGCTTGATCTATACACTTAGTTGTCCACCGAGGTTTTAGTTTAGTACATGGGCTAGGCTCTTCTCCAATTTCCAAAGTTATTGGAAATATTGGTTTGAGGCAATAGAGAAGGCAATGGGATTCAACATGTCTGCTTTGAATCACTTTTAGAAGTAGTGCAGAAGCCACACAGAAACAGTCTTATAAAGGGCCCACATATTATCCTGTTATCAGTAGCAACCAAACACTCAAATGAACTGCCTATAAGATTATAGGTAATCAAATTGATGCCATAAATCTCTTTAGCTGAACTATTGCACTATGTCCAATTACTCCATATAAATAGTCATAGATAGCAGACAGTCAGAACTGGAGTTCATTGAAGTTGAGCAGTCAATAAATTCAAGCCAAAAAAGCAAACAGACAAATAAGGAACAGAAATTGATTGGACTAAGACAATGCCAGCAATACAATTGCTGCAAGGCAATAAAGAGGTCTAATCTGCTTGACTGCCTATATGAATTGGGTTTGAGATTACTTAAGATATGCCCATAGTTACCACAAAGGCTTTGAATTTCTGAGAATTTTTAACCAGGCTCCCAAGCCATGGAGATTAAAAGTATCCATTAAGACCGTAAATTGAGGCACCTCAGAACTAGCCCAGATTAGATCAGGTAGGTTGGGAGGTATCCTGTCAGGCAATGGGGCAACTGGTACACTAGAAGACTCCAAAGCAGTCTTGGGACTCAAATTTCTTTACTACCGGTTCTATAGCCGTGGCTTGGTGGACGTGGCTTGGTGGGCATGGCAGGGGAAGGATACTGCAAAATCCCCATTCCCTCCCCACCCCACTAACCTGCTTTCCAGCTCTTTTCTCCTGTTCAGGGCAACAAAAGAAGATCAGCTGGGAGGCTGGGAGAGCGGGGGCAGGGACAGTCTATTTGCTGGTTTTCCGAACTACTCAAAATTTCTGCTACCGGTTCTCCAGAACCTGTCAGAACTGGCTAAATACCACCTTTGCTCCAAAGCCTATCCATCTGGCCTTAACTACAGGCATTCACACCCACAGGAGTGGAGACCCTGGTCACTAATAGAGAATCTTTAAAGATCAGTGCCACTACTCTGCTACTGAAGGTTAAAGACCTAAAATGCAGAACAGCAGTTCTCTGAGAGAGTGAGGTCACCATCTTCGACCAAATGGATCACAGTGTAACACACTCCAAATTTGTGCATTCATCTACCACCAAATTATAAATGGATGAAATCTTGTTACTTATAGACATGGTATTGGCCGTTAACATCTTGAGGTCCAATGTGCCAGCAATGTGACCATTGAAGCATAAGGTATGAGTAAATTAATCCAGTTAAACGACATCAGAATGAGATTGCCAGTCTCTCTTTCAGTGAAACAGTGAATATTATGCCCTCCACTATACTTCCAATTTATCTCCTGCTGCAATATTGAAGTTTGCAGCCAGACTTACATTCACGTAATTGCAATCTCGCAATCACCACAGAACACAAGCCAGGTGTCAGAGATTTGCCAATGTCACTCACACCTCAATCGACACACGAATCCAGAGTGACTAAGACCCAAAAACAGCATGTAACTTGAAAAAAACCCCACCGCTCTTTTTGCCACTTGGGAAGCTTCATCACTTCATGGAAGTCTAACTTCATTGCAGATGTTGATCCATATTGATAAAAAAACAAAAAGGACACTTTAAAAAGAAGTAAATGTTCCACTGCATTGAACAATGAATACATTCTGGTAAATCTAGGGCGGTTTCCATAGATTCTTGGCAGTAGTAAAGGAACAGCATCCATTATCCCCAATGAGGAAGTTTGCTTTATTTTCCAGTCTAGTTTACAGCTCAGCTGTTCCCTGATGTATTCCATCCAAGTATTAGCTAGATCTGATCCTGCTTTGAAATCTGCTTAGGTTTCAAACCTAAAAAAAAATCATAGCAGTGGTACAATTCAGCCAGTTCTATCCAGTTTGGGCAAATCGGTAGCGGTGGTGGCAAGAGGCTTGGCCCACCCACCTGGATGTCATCACGTCCCATTTTTGACGTTCTGTGCATGCGCATGATCACATTTGCAAACCAGTAGTGAAGGTAAATTGATTTCATCCCTGAATGAAAGGGGTATTTAGGTGTTATATTTCCCATATATAATTAATGGGAAGCAGAGTCATCTCCACAAGGAAGGGGACACACTAATAGGCTGATCCAAGGTGTAAAATTGGGCTATTTCAAGAACTGAAAACCCGGCTAGAGTCTAGTATTGGTCCTATAAATCAATTCTACAAACTCTGAAAAGGTCTCTCTTGTGTTGGAGAGTCTATGGAATAGCAATTTTTTTATTAAAAAAATGTTCTCGCTATCACATGGGAATTTGCTGAGGCTTTTTTTTTTTTTAAATGGTTCTGGAACAAGACATTTTCTAACATCTTGATGTAACAGGTCAAACTATTCTAGGTAATTACGCTAGAAACATTCAACCCTCTGAAGGGCATGACACTTGAGAACTGATTATGAAACTTTAATATATTAAAATATAGTTGTTTGCTGTTAGATGAAATTTACAGCTGGGTTGCTGCATTTGTATCCTTAAACAACATCCTATGAATTATAATTGCTATGGTAATTATGAACCAAACTGGATTACCATGGTAACTGGCTTTTAAACATTTGCACCTGAATAATAAAAAAAATATACATTTTGTCCTTTTTATTCAGTCTTCAGCCATTTTGTAACTACTTCTCCTTAGGGCCTAGAATTGTACAACAGAGATGGGCAGATTTTCAAGTGAGATAAAAAGCCTGTGGGAATTGGTGGGCAGACTTGAATGACGCAACCTTTACACTCCTATGGTAAATATAAAGATGCTTAACAATGTATATTCTAATCTACAGGATAATATAATTCACAGCACATAGTTTCTTCTCATTCCTCATCAAAAGGATAGCTTGACAGTACTATTGAATTTCCTAAGATTGTTTACTGAATTAATGGCAGAAACCATATTTATTTATTATTTTTATTTTATTAAATTTATACCCCGCCCTTCTCCTTGTTAGGACCCAGGGCGGCGCACAGGCATTATTTAAAAACACAAAATACAATAAATATCAATTAAAATGTATTAAATTAATAAACCCGTGCTAAAACCCAATATTAAAACCCTTACCAAATTATAATTTTTTCTTTAAAAAGTCAGAAACGGGGGGCTAGCCTAAGCCGGCTTGTTGAAATAAATACGTCTTAAGACGTTGGCGGAAGAGGCGGAGGTCCGAGATAGTACGAAGGTCGGGGGGTAGGTCGTTCCAGAGGGCCGGGCCCGCCACAGAGAAGGCCCTTCCCCTGGGTGTCGCCAACCGGCATTGCCCCGCCGACGGCACCCGAAGAAGACCCTCTCTGTGGGAGCGGATCGGACGAAGGGATGTATGAAGTAGTATTATGTTGTGTCTGATAGATTACATTTCTGCAACATTCTCCAAATGAAGCTCCCTTTGGAGACCATATGGAATCTGCAGTTGGTCCAGAATGCAGCAGCATATGCATTCTGGTCACCCCATGGTCTGCCTTAGTTGTACCACTGTTACATGGATTGCACTGGCTCCTAGTTGTTTTCTGGGTGCTGGTTATTATTGTTAAAGCTTGACATGGATGGGACAGGTTATTTGTGGGAACACCTCCATGTCAACCTTGGAGACTTGCCTTCTCTGTAGCCAATGTGGTCATTAAGCAAGGCATCATATGACTACTCATGTAACTGATTTGGTGAATGATCACAATTCAGCATTGCCAGTTGGGATTGTTAAGCAGTTGTGCAGGTAGTATAGCCCCTGGCTGTGGACCTGTCCTGGTCTGTGATCCATTGGAATTCAGGCTGCACAAGCAGTGGGTGAACATATGAAGGGTCATTTGTGCTTGAGCAGGAACTCAGTCCATGAAGCCAGAAAGGTTGGGGACTCTCTGGTATAGTGGACAGAGTTGTAGGTAAGGAGTATAATCCTCCCTGCTGAAATGCAAGTAGGATTTCCAACCTCTGAGGAAGAGCTATTCATGTGTGCGCTACACTGGGCCTCCCAGGGCCTTCTGTACCTGTCTAACTCACCCCCACACACCTTTACTCACCATGTTGCCTCTCTGCTTGGATTTTGGCTCCCTCTCATCTCCAGGATTGACTGAAATAGCTGCCTGCCAAAGGAATTCAGCTCCCCTCTGTGTGTGCAGAAAAGAAAGGCTTTGGTGGAGTGCAGGAACAGGACTCAGATATTCAGGATTGAGCTTGATTTCCCCTCCTCCCCCTCATGCATGGAAGACAAGGTGTGAGAACATTTCTACAGCCCTCCAAAGTTGCCCTTAGACGCCCATGACAAGCAGCTCCTTCAGCCAGCCACCAGAGACAACACACAGAGAGGCAAATGCAATTGGCAAATAACAGCCATTTGCACTCTTCCCTACTGGCTTCTCCATTGACTTTTTGGGGGGAATCCAGCAGAAAAACTAGCAAATGGTGATCACATATTCCCAAAGTGTATGCCAAATGATCATAAATAAAAATTTGTCGCCAAACCCACAGATTATGACCATATGAATTGGGGGGGGGGGGGGAACAGAATGTTACTATGGCCAGAAATGCTTTACAAGCCATAAAGCATTCTTTATGAGATCATCATAATTCTGAGAGATTGTTGAACAACTGGTCATAAGTCGAAGTCTACCTGTAGAGAGCTTTCTTCTTTCTCAGGAGAAAGCACAAGGGAGGGCATCTGATTTTTGAATGAAAACAATTCAATATCTATGCTAGTCTCCTTTGCTACCAACTCTCCTGGTTTGTCTCTACAGTCTAAACTATTTCTGGCTTTGATTTCTTTGCCCTGGGTAGATCTTTGCAGTTCTTCTAATTCTACTGCTGTGAATACTTCATTATAAATTAACATTGATCTGCTAGCCTCCGTTCTGTTGTTTCTGATTGTGGATGTTGTTTTTCCCAGAACTGGTGTATTTTATTTTCAGATATTCTTATTTTATTGCTTTGGACTTGATTTTTAATAACAGGATCATTATTTGAGGGGGATTTGATTTGACTTGATTTATTTGATTTATTCAGATTTATACCCCGCACCTTCTCCAAAAAGGACCCAGGGCGGCGCACAGGAAATTTAAAAGACATAACAAATATAACAAAGGTACAAAATTTTTAAAAAACTATTAAATATTAAATATACCCTGTGCTAAAATTGTATTAAAACAATCTAAAAATGGTCAAAACGGGAGGTTATGCTAGGCCGGCTTGTTAGAAAAGGTGCGTCTTAAGATGCTGGCGGAAGAGGCGGAGGTCTGAGATGGTACGTAGTTCGGGGGGTAAGTTGTTCCAGAGGGTAGGGCCCGCCACAGAGAAGGCCCTTCCCCTGGGTGTCGCCAACTGGCATAGCCCGGCCGACGGCACCCTGAGAAGGCCCTCTCTGTGGGAGCGGATCGGACGAAGGGATGTATGGGGCAGAAGACAGTCTCGCATATAACTAGGCCCCGAGCTATGGAGCGCTTTGAAGATGGTCGTCAAAACCTTGAAGCGCACTCGAAAGGCCACAGGCAGCCAGTGCAGCTCGCGCAGGAGAAGTGTTATGTGGGAGAACCTAGAGGCTCCCATAATCACCCGCGTGGCCGCATTCTGGACTAGCTGTAGCTTTCGAGTGCACCTCAAGGGAAGCCCCATGTAGAGAGCGTTACAGTAATCAAGTCGGGATGTCACGAGTGCCTGAGTGACTGTGCAAAGGGCAGCCCGGTCCAGTAAGGGGCGCAATTGGCGCATCAGGCGTACCTGATAGAACGCCCCCCTGGCCACAGCCAGCCACATGGACAGCCGGGAATCCAGGAGGACACCCAAATTGTGCACCCTCTCCACGGGGGCCAGTGTTTTGCCCCCAATGGCCAGAGTTGGAGTTACCTGGCTGAACCGGGGTGCCCGAAAATCACAGCCACTCAGTCTTGGACGGGTTGAGTTTGAGTTTGTTACTACCCATCCAGATCCGTACAGCCTCCAAACACCGGGACAACACCTCGGCGGCATCGTTGGGGTGGTCTGGGGTGGATATGTACAGCTGAGTATCATCAGCGTACAGGTGATATCCCACCCCAAAACCACGGATGATCTCGCCCAGCGGCTTCATATAGGTGTTGAACAGGAGGGGCGAGAGGACCAACCCCTGAGGAACCCCGCATAAGAGGGGTCTCGAGGCCGACCTCTGCCCCCCTGCCAACACACATTGCGACCGACCAGAGAGGTAGGACTAGAACCACTCTCTGATTGGACTGAGTCTGTTTAATAATTAATTAGCTCCCCTATATAAGGTGCCTGTATTAGACTCCTCCCAGCTTTGACTCAGTCCACTCTGGGACGTCAAGCTTTCCAAAACCTTATAATACGGTGCCTCCAGCCCCAACCCCCCCAGTCGGTGCAATAGGATACCATGGTCGATGGTATCAAAAGCCGCTGAGAGGTCCAATAGGACTAGGATAGAGGAACATCCCCTACCCCGGGCCCTCCAGAGATCATCCACCAACATGACCAATGCCGTCAGTGCTGTGACCGGGTCGGAAGCCAGACTGGCGCAGGTTTAGATAATCAATTTCCTCCAGGTGTCGCGGAAACTGTTGGGCCACCACACTCTCTACAACCTTCACTAAAAAGTGAAGGTTGGAGACCGGACGGTAATTTTCCAACAATGCTGAGTCCAGGGAAGGCTTCTTGAGGAGGGGCCTCACCACCGCCTCTTTCAAGATGGCAGGCAAGAACCCCTCACTCAAAGAAGCGTTCAGATATCCTGGAGCCAGCCTCGTGTCACCTCCCAGGATGCCAGAACAAGCCAGGAGGGACACGGGTCCAATAAACATGTGGTGGCCTTAAGTCTCGGGCGGGGGGAGGGGCTGGAACCGGTTCTAAACAGCACTGTAGATTTCTATAGAAGAGGCTAGAACTGGCAGGAACCCACCCCTGAACAATTCCTACATAGGACAAATAGGACAGAAGATTAGCAAAACGCATTCATGAACACCAAAAAACAACCAGAAGACGTGATGAAGACTCTAGTTTCACCACATATGGATAGACATAGTCATAGTTTCAGCTGGGAAATGGTGACCAGCCTAAACCAGGCTAAGTCCAAAAATGTTAATCGATTTCTAGAAGCCTGACATGCTGACAAATTAGCCATCAGTAAACACATAGGCATAAACATATCTATATACTAATAAAATAACCATGTTGGAAGGGACCTTGGCAGTCTTCTAGTCCAACCTCCTGGTCAAGCAGGAAATCCTATAACATTTCAGAAAAAATGGTTATCCAATCTCTTCTTAAAACCTCCAGTATGCAAGAGGCACAATCAATAAGCCAGAAAGGAAACAAAAGACCAAACTACCTCTACACCAACAATCAATATCCAGATGAGCATAGATTATCTCCAAGATTAAGAGATAATCAAGTAAGAAGTAAACAATACCCCAATTGAGAAAACAATCTAACAGTAAATGGTGCAACCAACTGTCATTGAGGCACCTAGAAGGCCACTTCCATTAACACTGACAAGGCAAGCCAGAGAATATAAACTAAAAGCAAACCCCATTCCTTACCATCTTATCCTGTTACTTAGTTTGAATAATGAAATAACTACATAAAAACAGCCAAGCCCAGAATGCTCCAAGAACCCCTCATTTCAACACAAGCTACAAACATTTTCCTTTATCAAGATCATTATTTCTTTATTGGTGTCAGTCTTGGTATATTTGCAACTGGTAAACAACTTTTCTTCCAGTAGTCCTACAGCTGATCAGTCCTGTATCTTGAAGCCCATTTTTCACTGTATGTACAGGAAATCCAACACTTAGCATGGCCTTTGTTGATCCAGGCTATGGGTATCAAACTCACGTTGTCACGTTACCATCATGTGTCTTTTTGCAATGTTTTTTTCAATTCATGGAGCGGGGATGGGTGTGGCCTACACATGACACATCTGACCCGTGAGATGCCAGTTTGACATTCCTGATCCAGGCAATGACGGATCCAGTAAGGGTTTCCATAAATTACATCTCACTATATTGTTTATGGGAAAGACGCTTTTCATTCCTCTGATGAGATCTGTCCATTAGGACTGAACCTCTGGCAGAGCTCTCATCTTCCTTGTTGCACTCAAGCCATGCAGGTTGTGATTACTGTTACATGTGCCAATTTATCATATGGGTGCTCCCAAAAGTCGACATGGAGGAATTGCTCCCAGATGATTCATTATGACACTTCCTAGAAAACAAAACATAAAGCGAAATGTGCATACCCTATTCCACATATTTTGCAAGAACAAGTCGTTCTTGCCTTTTTAGTGTTTTGGCCAGAGAATAAACAGTGTCGGCAAAGATTGTTAAAAAGCAAATTCTCTGGATGTAAATAAAACCTGCCCCATAAAAATAGTTTAGTAGCCTGTATAGCTGTGACTATGACCTTTCTGGTTTTTGTTTTGTTTCGAGTGTAGATATCATTCTTAAAAATGGGTGAATTTGATGAGGTTGAGAGACAATGTGATAGACAGAACCATATAATCAAAGCCTCACATGGTTATTTGTACCACCTAGTTTTAATTGAGCCCCTTCCTACGAGCCCCATCAGCTTGGATTAGATGTTGATGTGTGGGTTTCAACAGTGTACATGCAGCTTGACAGCCCTGCAAGACAGAATTATAGAATTATAGGGCTGAAAGGGACTTTGGAGGTCTTTTAGTCCAACCCCTTGCTCAAGTCAGGAACCTTATTCCATCCCAGTTAAATAATTGTCCAGTCTACTTTTGAAAACCTCCAGTGTTGGAGCATCCTTAACAGGAGGCAAACTATTTCATTGATCATTGTTCTCACTATCGGAAATTCCCTCCTTACTTCTAGGTTGGGTTTCTCTTTAATAAGCTCCCACCCATGACTTCTTGTCCTGCTTTCTTTGTGACAGTCTCTCAAGTACTGGAAGACAGTTATCATGTTACCCTTAATCCCTCTCTTTGGTAGGCTAGACATACTTAGCTCCCTCAACTGCTCTTCTCTGCCTTTTCTTTCTCACTTTTTTTTGTATTGACTGACCAGAACTGGGGTTTCACCAGCATAGTGTAAAGCAGCACTTCTTGTTTGCCTTGATGCTCTCCTTCTGTTGATACAGCCTATGACTGCATTGGATTTTTTGTTAGTTGCAGCACACTAGGACACCTAGATCTTTGTCACAGTTACTGCTGTGGAGCCAGGTATCACCTATGCTATAACAGCTTGCTGTCATTTGCAAATTTGATGAGTTCTCCTTTTATCCCTCATTTACATCATTTATGAAAAGGTTGAAGAGTACTAGGCCCAAGACTGAACCTTGAGGTATCCCTTGCATCAGTGGTGGGTTTCAAATTTTTTTAGAACCTACTCTGTAGGTGTGGCCTATTTTGTGGGCATGGCTTGGCAATCATGTGACTGGGTGGGAGTGGCAACTTGTAAAATGTGGTGAAACTCATTTAACAACGCTCTTGCTTAGTTGTGATAGTAAGTTGGGCTCAATTGTGATAATAAATTCTTTCTCTTTCTTTCTTTCTTTCTTTCTTTCTTTCTTTCTTTCTTTCTTTCTTTCTTTCTTTCTTTCTTTCTTTCTTTCTTCCTTTCCTTTCCTTTCCTTCCTTCCTTCCTTCCTTTCCTTTCCTTTCCTTCTTGTTGGGTCACCGGCAGCGGTGGGGCAGACTTACTTCCGGGTCCTCTGGTGGAACCTCCTCTCACCGGCTCTCTAAATTTCACCATCCGGTTCTCGCGAGTAGGTGCGAACCTGCAGAAACCCACCACTGCCTTGCATGCTTCTGTCCATAAAGGGCTAGTTTCATTGAGAACCACACATTCAGGGGTAGGATTCCACCAGTTTGGACTGGTTCGGGTGAACCGGTAGCTCCAACGATCAGCTGGGAGTGAACTGGTTCGCTGACGATCAGGTGGGCCTGCCTGTCTGCCCCCTGCACTTTATAGACCTATATCTTCTCAGCTGATTCACGCTGCAGAGCGGATTGTTGCGCCTCAGCTGTGTTACTCCCCAGCAGTAACATGGAAGGTAAGTTTACTTAAAACTGAACACGAGTGCAAAGCACACAATCACTGAACTGGTTGTTAAACTGTCAGGGTCCTACACATTATAGGTGATTGGGCAGCCGACTGCAAATCCATCTAGTTAACTGATGATTTCTAGAACCACTGATAGGGGAAAGAGGCAGTGGTGGGTTCCGGCTGCTGCTATTGCTAGTTTGCTCAGGGACACGCTTTGCACACGCATGACACACACATGTGTAGTACTAGGAAAAAGCTCTGCGCAAGCGCAGAAGCAAAAAACAAGATGGCGGTGCCTATGGCGCAGCTGAGAGAACCAGTTCAGGGGCATGGCAGGTCAAGTTACTACCTATTCAGCTGAACCGATCTGAACCAGCAGAAACCCACCTCTGAAAAGAGGCGTATGACAACCCAGCAAAGTAGTGTTATGTTGTTATCTAGTTTCCTGGTATGTTGTGTTTTCTGGATGGTGGGCGGGGAGGAGTTGAGGTGATTGTAATAGCAATTACAGTAACAATATATATGCATGACAGTTTGTTAAGGGTGCATATTTGCCTTGGCTTATTTCCAGGATGAAGCTTTTTCCTCTCTTAAAGCCATCCTTGTGCTAAGATAATTTAACATATGACTCTTCCAAAATTAGTATCTTCTTATATATTTAAAAACCTTTATTGTGAATACATCTGAGTCTCTCTGTGCAATCTAGAGAGCAGAGCACTGCACAATGCTGCCAGCTTGATAAGTAAGATTACGTAGCCAAAGGAAGCCAAGAAAAGTATGTATTTATTAAATTTCTCTCAGACATTTTCCCCACAAGTTCACTGTTGCTGGATCTGACTTTTCATCGACCAATGATTCTTTTTCTAATCAGCATGCTTTTGTTCATCCAACCTCTAATGATATTATTTCAGAAGAAACCCAATAAGATTTCAAGAGTTCAATTGTTTCCTTGGATTTCAGCTCTTGAAAATTTTAGCCACACATGGCTTATCTTGGTTAACCTCAAAAAGCTTAATGGGATCAGACCTGGATGGGAGACCACCAGGAAATCCCAAAAACACAGTCAAGGCTGGGAAATAAAAAAAAAGCAGAAGATGGCAAACCATGTCCATACTGTTGCCAAGAAAATGAATTGAATAGTTGCTCTTTGCACTTTTTCCAACATCTCAAAATCATTGAACTCAGAGGAATGTTCCTCTTTAAAAAAAAAATCAGAAATGTTGAAGTAGACTGCATTCTTTAGAAATACCTAGCAATGTTAAAAAAAAAAAAAGTATGTAGAGATCATATAGAAATACAACTTTGAAATTCAAGTCTTTGTGTCACATAACCCTGAAAAGTATTTATTTATTTGTATCCCATCTTCATTATTATGGTATTTACTCAAGGTGAACTTATCCAACATTCTTTCCTCCTCTTATTTTCCCACAATAACAATATATAAGGTGAGTTGGGTTAAGAGAGAGAGATTGACCCAAAGACGCCCAGCTGGCTTTCATGGCTAAGACAGGATTTGAACTCATGGTCTTCCAGTTTCTAGCCTGGTGTCTTAACCACCAGACCAAACTGATTCTCAACCTAAATATACTGTTATTCAAAAATAATTATAAACTTATTATTTGAATTAATTTTAAAATGTTCCAATTGTTTATTACAAATCTAAGCATAATCTATAGGTGATGTACATCTGTTCAATTTTGCCTATTTGGGAGGATTTGGTGTACACATTATTTTTAAAAAACAGAAAACATTTGATTTTCAGTAAAAGCTAAGAAAAGGTGGGAGGTGGGAAAGAAGGCTTAAAATAATCTTGTTGACAAATGTTGCTTAATCAGTTTCATTTTCTGAATCTGAAATAATGTTACAGTGCTATCAGTAATTTCAACTACTTCTGTGTCTGTATTTTTTTTAATTATTTCCATGAACTTGAAATCCATGTACTGTAATGCTCTCTAAATGGGGCTTCCCTTGAGGTGCACTCGAAAGCTACAGCTAGTCCAAAACGCAGCCGCGCGGGTGATTATGGGAGCCACTAGATGCTCCCACATAGCACTGATCCTGCGCGAGCTGCATTGGCTTCCTGTGGCCTTTCGGGTGCGCTTCAAGGTTTTGACGACCATCTTTAAAGCGCTCCATGGCTCGGGGCCTAGTTATATGCGAGACCGCCTCCTGCCCCATACATCCCTTAGACTGATACGCTCCCACAGAGAGGGCCTTCTCAGGGTGCCGTCGGCCGGGCAATGCCGACTGGCGACACCCAGGGGAAGAGCCTTCTCTGTGGCAGGTCCAGCCTTCTGAAATGACCTACCCCCTGAACTACGTACCATCACCGACCTCCGCCTCTTCTGCCAATGTCTTAAGACATATTTGTTTCAACAAGCCGGCCTAGCCTAACCTCCCGTGGGGACTTTTAGGTAGTTTTAAATTGGGTTTTAAAATTTGGTTTTAGCGCAGAATAGGATTATTTAATAGTTTTTTAAATTATATTTATTGTATTTTGTATGCTTTTTAAATTTCCTGTGCGCCGCCCTGGGTCCTCTGTGGAGAAGGGCGGGATATAAATTTAAATAAATAAATAAAATAAATAATGAAAATATAATGAAAATAATATTTTCCGTTCTTTCATGGGTTTCTAGATTTGGTTTTCTTTCATTCCTAATTCCAACTAGTTCTTTCACATTTTTTATGTATCATTTTAGAATAAAAATTGGAAAATATTTCACTTTCTTTAAAAAAAAAACAGAATTCCTTCTTCACAAGGCTTTGAAAAAAAGGAAAACAACTTATATTATCTGTGTTAGTTTCACTCACACACATATACAGAAATACATTTTTTTTACATGAACAGCTATAGAAGGAAGTTACTGTCTATATTTTTTCTTTCAGCCACTAAAAAATAAGGTTTGCATACTAATTTCACAAGATATCTCATGGCTTTGGAAAACTTGCTGTCAGGCGGCTAAGTCATCAAAATTCTAGAAATAATAGGTCTATTTTCAGGCTTTTTAAAATTAAATAGCCAGTCTACCTAACCAAGAGTGGTCTAGCAAGAGCTATGGTCTTTCATTTCTCATTTTCTTATTTTAGGCCATAAAATGCTTTTTGTCACAATTCATGCAAAGCAAGTTGTGAAATTTATGAAAGCGGTAGGGTTGCCAACTCCTTCTTTTTCATCTAGTTGTGCTGGGTGATAAAATATAAATTTAAGGAAACTTTGCATTTTGTGGGTCACTCCTAAGCCACCCCATAGATGGTCCAGCTTTGCTCCCCCATAATATTTAATTTAGGAAGGAGATAGTGTGGAAACTTCAAAATGCATCTGTTTATTGCAGCAAGCAAACTTCAAGGGGTTAGTGATAGCTTTAAAGAAACCCAGTCTTATACAGCCCACTGAGAACTTGAGAAAAAAAAATCCCTGAGAGTCCTATTAAAAAAATGGCCATTTTGGTTTTCACCTCTCTTTCAGCCACATCAGAAAGAGATGAAAAAGATCAGAGGTGGATGTGCCTCTGAATCCATTTGGATGATATTTACCCAAATCACACCAGCGTGATTCCCGCTTCCCCTTAACTTTATTTACTTTGGTTTGAAAGAAGAAAGAAAAAGGCAATGTGAAAGAAAGTGGCAGCTTCAATTTTGGGAAGGCTGTGAAAAAATCCCTTCAATACAGACCTGGTGGTGTGTAACTGCATAGAGCCAGTGCATGATGTTGAGTCTGTTGACTGAGAAAGAGGAACGGCTGGACTTTTTATAGCTATAAGTCCACATACAGCTTTATCGTTTATTTTTTGCAGTTAAAGTAATCCCCTCTTGCTCTCATCTCTTCCTCTTTGCCAGCCGATCGCTCTCTCTGCAGCTTTCTTCAGACTTGTTTACTGAAAATAACTCTTCTCCGAAGGAGCTAATTAATCCCTCATTAGCTCTCATCAGGGTTTGCCTATATTCTTGCCTTAATTCTGCAAACATGGCACCCAGTGGATTTTTCATGCAATGAGAAAGGAACAGGAAGAACAGGAAGTGGGGAGGTAGGATTTATCTTTGCAAGACCTTTCCCTTGCAATATAATTCAAAGGAACTGATTTTTACCAATATGAAAACAAACTGAGATACATGATTGATTGATTGACCATTTTTATCAAGTTGTTGTTGAGTTTTAGCAACCACATACTAGATGAACTATGCCTAACTTGATCTTTCAAGTCTTCCAATGTATCTCTATAGCCAGCCATCTTGCTCTGGTCATCCTCTGCGCTTTTCTTTCCCAGAATTAGAGTCTTCTCCAGAGGGGAGAAGATCCTTGCATTACGTGTCCAAAGTATGACAATTTGAGCCCCATCATTTGTCCCTCCAAGGAGAACTTTAGGTTGATTTGTTTGATAGTCCATTTGTTTGAACCTATATTAACAAAAATGTATTTATTTATTTATTTGCTGTGGGGTTGCAGTCCAAAAACAAATAGCCACTTTTATTTTATTATATCTGTATGAATACTCTCCATGACACTCCTACAACAATGCCTGTTATGAAGAGAAGAAGCAGGAATGCCTTCTTTTCTTATTGGAAGCATTGCATGTTGTTGGGTTTTTTTAAAACATAAAATATTGTATTGTTTTCTCAAAGTTCATTAATAGTATACTTTTAAAACTACTTCCAGGAAAGCTTCCTGCTTCTGCTCATTATCAAAAGTCTATTATCCACTATATGCAGCGGGGGTTGCTAACTGGTTTACTACTGGGTCGCTCATGCACATGCGCACTCTCGTGCATGCGTGCAATGCTTCTGCGCAGCAGCATCCGGGTGGGTGGGCGGAGCCTCCCTCTGCCACCACTACTAGTTCGGCTGAATCGGCCACAACCCACCCCTGTCTATATGATGCCTTTAAAATACAGATCCCATCATCTTAGCTAGCACAACCGATGGACATAACAGCTCTGAACCAAAGAGAACTGGAGTCCAGGAATTCTAGTGAGCAGAAGTTTCTGAATTCCTACTTCTCAAGCAATAACCTAAAATTTCTAATCCTCTTCTCAGGTCTTCCAAGAAAAGAAAAGAAACCTAGAGTTTGAGAATCAGGGGAAAGAAACAGAAGGTAAGGTAAGACAAATCTATTTTCTGCCTAACCTGGGAGATTTTACCATTTAATATGCAAATGCAGAGTTATGCATGAAATCATCAGTCCAGTTAGCCAGGGCAGCCTGATTGAAAATTGCTGTCCAGGATTTCAGGCATGAAGATGCAAGGAATCGAACTTAGAGTTTTCTGCATGTGAAGTTGGTACTGTACTACTGACCACAACCATGGGTGTGACAGATTATATTTCTGAGGCACCAGAAAATAATCAGGCTGGCCGAAATATTTTCATACTTGGCATCATTAAATTCTGCCCAAAAGATCCCCCCAAAATCTGTTCCTTGCTACCAACTTTCAGTTCTTAAGACTGGAAGACTCTCTCTCTCTCTGTGTGTGTGTGTGTGTGTGTGTGTGTGTGTGTTTGTGTGTGTGTATCTATAATGAATGTATGTATGTATGTATGTATGTATGTATGTATGTATGTATGTATGTATGTATGTATGTATGTCTATGACCCCATGGACAATGTTTCTCCAGGCCTCCCTGTCCTCTACCATCCTCTGGAATCCATTTAAGCTCATGCCGACTGCTTCAGTAACTCCATCCAGCCACCTCATCCTCTGCCGTCCCCTTCATATCTTGCTTTTTGTTATGGAATTTGATGTCTTGCCTTATTTAATAAAATGGATTTAGATATATATGCACATGTTATGGCTTCCTGTGACTACATTTTCATTGTGCTAGAGCTGCAATTTTGCCTGCATCTCTGATAATGCTGCAACAATGGTGATTTTTCCAACCATTTTGTAGGTGTAAAAAAGATATGTTTCTGATGCCTCTGAAATTCTTCAGTCTTTGTTGATTTGTAACCTGTTTGGCCAGAGCTAACCATTCGTTAAAGTATCTGGGTTCAATTTTTATGCCTGCTTTTGACTGACTCTGACAATCTGTTTTGACAATCTATCTCTCTGACAAACTGTTTTGAGGGCTTTGTGGAAGATGGGAACCAATTAGACCAATCTGTCCCAAAGGTTCTTTTTCAAATGGCAACTGGATTTTCTTGTTTTTCTTTGGATATGTCTCACTTCTCATTCAAGAAGCTTCTTCAGCTCTGACTGAATGGTGGGGAATGGAAGGATTTATATTTCTTGCAGACAGCTTGTCATTTGCATCATTTTAGAATGTCACTGAAGCTACTTGGAGGTTTCAGGGTCACCTGGGAATAAGCCTCCAATTGGCCTCAACATCTCTCTAAAAGGATGCAAATGACCAGTTGTCTGCAAGGAATATAAATCTTTCCATTCCCCAACATCCAGTCAGAGCTGAAAATGCTTCTTGAATGAGAAGTGAAACATCTTCAAAGAAAATCAAGAAAGTCCAGTTGTCTCTTGAAAAAGCACCTTTGGGACAACCATGACCTGGATGACTGAGCTATACCCAGCCACGTGTTGCTGTGGTCCAGTTTGGTTAAATGGCCAACCAATCTGTGTGTAGATCTACACCTGCACACATACACACAACCACCGTATAATACCCAACCTACCTACCTACTGTATTTCTCCCTCTCTATCTATCCCTCTACCTACCTTTAGTCATGATGCCTGCAGCTGGTCCAATGATAAACTGTACAAAAGAGATGGTTTGCACCCATCCAAGAAAGGGACTGAGTTACTTGGCACTAAATTCACAGATTTCCTGGCTAAACATTTAAACTGAATAGTGGGGACAGAGAATCAATAGATAAAGAATATTTCTGTCCCCAGCAAACTAAAATTCATAGGGTTATCAGTGCGTGTAACATAGATAATTGTGCAGGTAATACTATCAACACTGCTGTCAAGCAAAACCAAACAATTAACAGTGGGTGCCATACCATGTACATGAACCATACAAGTGGCAAAGAAATAGGGGCAAAGAGAACCATAGTCAGGCATAACACAGGTTTCGTAGACAGAAAACACAGGGTCAATCAAAATGGACTCAAATGTCTATACACCAATGCACAGAGTATGAGGAATAAACAGGGTGAATTAGAAATTCAAGTAAATGAGGGCAGATACGATATTGTTGCCATTACAGAAACTTGGTGGGATGAAACCCACAAATGGAACATACAGCTAGAAGGATTTAAATTATTTAAAAGAAATAGACCAAATAAAAGAGGAGGTGGAGTTGCACTATATATAAGAAATAATTACATCTCTACAGAAATAGAGCACAACAATGATGAGAACTATCTTGAATGTATTTGGGTCAATATTAAAAGTTGGGGGGGGAATGATATTGTCATAGGTCTATACTACAGGCCACCCAACCAAGCAGAGGAAGTGGATGTACTTTTTGCTAACCAGCTAACTAAGGTATCTAGGAAGCACACTGCAATAGTAATGGGAGATTTTAACTACCCTGACATCAATTGGGAAACAAACTCTGCACCAAGTGGAAGATCCAACAGGTTCCTAACAAACCTAGCAGACAACTTTGTTTCCCAAAAGGTAGAGAAGGGAACAAGGGGATCAGCAATATTGGACTTAATTCTCACTAACAGAGAGGAAATGATAGAAGGTGTAGAAGCTACAGGAACTTTGGGGGCAAGCGATCATGAAATACTGGAATTCAACATTATGCAAACAAAAGTAGTTGAACAAAGTCAAACTAGAGTCTTAGACTTCAAGAGAGCTAATTTCAATAAACTCAGAGAGAGCTTGGGAAGGATTCCATGGATGAGAATCCTCAAGGGGAAAACAACTCAAGAAGCTTGGGAAATTTTGAAAAATGAGATTATAAAAGCCCAGTCCAGCGCAATACCAATGAAGAAGAAAAATAACAGTTCCCAAAAGAAACCAGCATGGCTGCATAAAGAACTCTCTGACAAATTGAAAGACAAAAAGGATAAATATAAAAAGTGGAAAAAGGGGGACATAACCAAGGCAAAATATCAGCAAATAGCCCGAGCCTGTAAAGATGAAGTGAGGAAAGCTAAGGCTCACAATGAAGAAAGGCTTGCCAAAAAAGTAAAAAATAACAAAAAAAGCTTCTTCCAACATGTTAAAAATAAGAAAAAAGTTAAGGAAACAATTGGTCCACTGCTGGGAGAAAATGGCAAGAAGATGATAAGCAACAGGGAGAAAGCAGAACTATTTAACTCTTTTTTTGCATCTGTCTTTACACAAAGGGATAAAACAGTCCAATCAATCAAAAACAGCACCACAAATATCAGATTAGGAACACAAGTTGAAATAGGGAAGAAAATGGTAAGTGAGCACCTGTCTGCCCTGGACGAGTTCAAATCACCAGGACCGGATGGATTACACCCCAGGGTTCTGAAGGAACTGGCAGACGAGATCTCAGAACCACTGAACTATATCTTTCAGAGATCCTGGAGCACCGGGGAACTGCCAGAAGACTGGAAAAGAGCAGATGTGGTTCCCATCTTCAAAAAAGGGAAAAAAACAGATCCAGGAAACTATAGACCCATCAGCCTGACCTCAATACCAGGAAAGATTCTGGAAAAGATAATTAAACAACAAATAAGTGAACACCTAGAAGCAAACAATGTAATAGCCAAAAGCCAACATGGGTTTGTCAAAAACAGATCATGCCAGACGAATCTAATTGCATTCTTTGACAAAGTAACAAAATCAGTGGACCAGAGGAATGCTGTTGATATAATTTACCTGGACTTCAGTAAGGCATTTGATAAAATAGACCATAACCTACTATTAGATAAAGTAGAAAATTGTGGGTTAGACAGCAGCACCACCAAATGGATTCGGAACTGGCTGACCAACCGCACTCAACGTGTAGTCCTCAATGGAACTGCATCTACATGGAAGGAAGTATGCAGTGGAGTCCCCCAAGGCTCTGTTTTAGGCCCAGTACTCTTTAACATCTTCATCAACGATTTGGATGAGGGGATAAATGGGGAACTCATCAAATTCGCAGACGACACCAAGCTGGCAGGAATAGCCAACACTCCAGAAGATAGGCTTAAGATACAGAAGGATCTAGACAAACTTGAACATTGGGCACTGTCTAATAAAATGAAATTCAATTGTGAAAAAAGTAAGGTCCTACATATAGGCAAGAAAAACCAAATGCACAAGTACAGTATAGGTGGTACCTTGCTCAATAGTAGCAACTGTGAGAGGGATCTCGGAATCCTAGTAGGCAACCATTTAAATATGAGCCAGCAGTGTGCAGCAGCTGCCAAAAAAGCCAACACAGTTCTAGGCTGCATCAACAGAGGGATAGAATCTAGATCGCGTGAAGTGTTAATGCCACTGTATAGTGCCTTGGTAAGGCCACACTTGGAATACTGCATACAGTTTTGGTCGCCACGATGTAGAAAAGACGTGGAGACTCTGGAAAGAGTGCAAAGAAGAGCAACCAAGATGATTAGAGGACTGGAGACTAAGACATATGAAGAACGGCTGCAGGAGCTGGGTATGTCTAGTTTGATGAAGAGAAGGACCAGGGGAGACATGATAGCAGTGTTCCGATATCTCAGAGGGTGCCACAAAGAAGAGGGAGTCAAACTTTTCTCCAAGGCACCTGGGGGCAGGACAAGGAGCAATGGGTGGAAACTAACCAAGGAGAGAAGCAACTTAGAACTAAGGAGAAATTTCCTAACAGTAAGAACAATTAACCTCTGGAACAGCTTGCCTCCAGCAGTTGTGAATGCCCCAACCCTGGAAGTCTTTAAAAAGATGTTAGACAGCCATTTGTCTGAAATGGTATAAGGTTCCTGCCCATGCAGGGGGTTGGACTAGAAGACCTACAAGGTCCCTTCCAACTCTGCTATTGTATTGTATTGTATTACCTACCTGCTGTATTTCTCCCTCTCTATCTATCCCTCTACCTACCTACTGTATTTCTTCCTTTCTCCCTCTACCTACCTACCTACCTACCTACCTACCGTATTTCTCCCTCTCTGTCTGTCCCTCTACTTACCTACCTACTGTATTTCTTCCTTTCTCCCTCTACCTATCTACCTACCTACTGTAATTCTCCCTCTCTATCTATCCCCCTATCTACCTACCTACTGTATTTCTCCCTCTCTATCTATCTATCCACCTACCTACCTAATGTATTTCTTCCTTTCTCCCTCTACCTACCTACCTACCTACCTACCTTATTTCTCCCTCTCTATCACCCTATCTATCTACCTACCTACCTACTGTGTTTCTCCCTATCTATCTATCCCCCTACCTGCCTACCTATCTACATACCTACCGTATTTCTCCCTATCTATTCCTCTATGTATGTACCTACCTACCTACCTACTGTATTTCTCCCTCTCTATCTATTCCCCTATCTACCTACCTACTGTAATGCAATAATACAATAGCAGAGTTGGAAGGGACCTTGGAGGTCATCTATTCCAACCCCCTGCCTAGGCAGGAAGCCCTATACCATTTCAGACAAATGGCTATCCAACATCTTCTTGAAGACTTCCAGTGTTGGGGCATTCACAACTTCTGGAGGCAAGCTGTTCCACTAGTTAATTGTTCTAACTGTTAGGAAACTTCTCCTCAGTTCTAAGTAGCTTCTCTCCTTGATTAATTTCCACCCATTGCTTCTTGTTCTGCCCTCAGGTGCTTTGGAGAATAGCTTGACAACCCCTGAGATATTGGAAGGCTGCTATCCTGTCTCCCCTAGTCCCTCTTTTATTAAACTGTATTTCTCCCCCTCCCCCTCTCTATGGGCCACCTGGGAGTTTGCTATCCCAGTGCCTTTTTGGCCCTAAGAGGCCTCCATACGTTGCTGAGGAAATAACTGGGGGGAGTTACAGGGAGGTGAAAACCTGATCAGTGGGTACATTTTGCATTTGTGTACCTTGCACATGACACAAGTGTGCTAGGCACAAAATGAGTACGTATTCTATTATCGGAAGTCCTTGGGAACATTGTGTCAAAATTTGAGGTAAATTGGTGCAGTAGTTTTTGAGATTAGCTGCTTCGTACAAACTATTTTACATTTTTATTTATATAGATACCAATCTATATTTGCTGATGAATACAAGAGGCTTGTTCCTCTCTTCTATAAGGTTCCAATTTTATTTTATGAACTGTCAGGAATTTACCACCAGGTGTCCACAAGTTTCTATTTTATTTGCATGACTTTCTCATTTTTTGTTTTTTGCTTCAGGGAGTTTTTGGTCCTTTCTGTTCTATTTCATGGAACAGCAATCAGTTCTGAAAGTATTGCATTTGGTTTGAAGACTCTTGTCTTCTGCACGTCTGCCAGGGCCAAAATAATCATGTAATGAGAGAGATGACAGTTTCCTGGTGCTTTTAGATTTTTCCCAAATGAAAAAAAAAATGTTCTAAGCAAAAAGTTTTTTGAAAAGGAAAGCTAGAGTTGAGTGGAATGGAGAGGAGTGGAGTGGGGAGGAGTGGGGAGGAAGGGAAGGGAAGAGAAGACTAGAGAAATTATTTTCTACATGAAGTCATGAACTCCTCTGAAAATTTGCTCTTGTGAAGGGTCACCTGCCTATTGCTCTTTCTTCTCTCTCCCCACTTCACCCTATTTATTTTATTTATTTATTTTATCCAATTTATATCCCGCCCTTCTCCAAAAGGACCCAGGGCGGCACACAGGAATTTAAAAACAGCATTCAAAGATAATACAAAACATATAAATTTAAAAATCTATCAAATGGTAACCTGCGCTAAAACCAATTAAAATCCCCCAATTAAAACTATCTAAAATTCGTCACAGTAGAGGCTATCCTAGGCCGGCTTGGTGAAATAAGTGTGTTTTTAAACACTGGCGGAAGAGGCGGAGGTCGGTGATGGTGCGGAGTTCAGGGGGTAGGTCGTTTCACAGGGTAGGACCTGCCACAGAGAAGGCCCTTCCCCTGGGTGTTGCCAGCCGGCACTGTCCGGCCGACGGCACCCTGAGAAAGCCTTCTCTGTGGGAGCGTATCGGTCTAAGGGATATATGGGGCAGAAGACGGTCTCGCATATAACTAGGTCCCGAGCCATGGAGTCCTTTGAAGATGGTCGTCAAAACCTTGAAGCGCACCCGAAAGACCACAGGAAGCCAGTGCAGCTCGCGCAGAATTGGTGTTATGTGGGAGCATCTAGGAGCTCCCGTAATCACCCGCGCGGCTGCGTTCTGCACTAACTGTAGCTTTCGAGTGCAACTCAAGGGAAGCCCCATGTAGAGAGCATTGCAGTAGTCCAGTCGAGATGTCACGAGGGCCTGAGTGACTGTGCGAAGGGCAGCCCGGTCCAGTAAGGGGCGCAATTGGCGCATCAGGCGTACCTGATGAAATGCCCCCCTGGCCACGGCCGCCACATGGTCCTCCATGGACAGCCGGGAATCCAGGAGGACACCCAAATTGCGCGCCCTCTCCACAGGGGTCGGTGTTTCGCCCCCAATGGCCAGAGTTGGAGTAATCTGGCTGAACCGGGGTGCCGGAAACCACAGCCACTCAGTCTTGGATGGGTTGAGTTTGAGTTTGTTACTCCCCATCCAGATCCGTACGGCTTCCAAACACCGGGACATAACCTCGACAGCATCGTTGGGGTGCTCTGGGGTGGAGATGTACAACTGAGTATCATCAGCGTACAGATGATATCCCACCCCAAAATACGGATGATCTCACCCAGCGGCTTCATATATGTGTTGAACAGTAGGGGCGAGAGGACCGACCCCTGAGGGACCCCACATACGAGGGGCCTCGAGGCCGACTTCTACCCCCCTACCAGCACATATTGCGACCGACCAGAGAGGTAGGATGAGAACCACCGCTAAACGGTGCCTCCCAGCCCCAACCCCCCCAGTCGGTGCAATAGGATACCATGTTCGATGGTATCAAAAGCCGCTGAGAGGTCTAACAGGACTAGGATAGAGGAATGTCCTCTATCCCGCGCCCTCCAGAGATCATCCACCAACGCGACCAATGCCATCTCAGTGCTGTGACCGGATCGGAAGCTGGACTGGCGCGGGTCTAGATAATCAACTTCCTCCAGGTGTCGCGGAAACTGTTGGGCCACCACACTCTCAACAACCTTCACTAGAAAGTGAAGGTTGGAGACGGGACGAAAGTTCTCTAATAATGCTGGGTCCAGGGACGGCTTCTTGAGGAGGGGCCTTACCACCGCCTCTTTCAAGATGGCAGGCAGGGACCCCTCACTCAAAGATGCGTTGACAATGCCCTGGAGCCAGCCTCGTGTCGTCTCCCAGGATGCCAGTACAAGCCAGGAGGGACATGGGTCCAATAAACATGTGGTGGCCTTAAGTCTCTTTAACAACCTGTCCATATCCTCGGTAGTGACAAAGTCAAACTCCTCCCAGAATGGAGCCTCAAGACCAACCTCGGACAACCTCGCTGGGCCACTCTCGATGGAGGGTAACTCATTCCGAATCCGAATGATTTTGTCCTGCAGATAAATCCCAAATTCCTCTGCTCATCCCTGCAGAGGGGCTTCCCACGGCCTCTGGTGAAGGAGGGAGCGGGTCACCCCAAACAGGGCGGCAGGGCGGTTATCTGCGGATGCAATAAGAGTGGCACAATACTCATGTTTGGCCACTCTTATCGCCACTAAGTAAGTCCTAATATGGATTCTCACTAGTGTTCGGTCGGCTTCGGAGCGAGAGGATCTCCATCTGCTCTCTAGGCGTCTCTTGTGGCATTTCATCTCCCTCAGCTCCTCGGTAAACCAAGGAGCCTGGGTGACTCGTCGCCGCAAGAGAGGCCGCAAGGGCGCGACTCGGTCCAAGGCCCCCGTGGCCGCACTTAACCATGCGGCCACCAGGTCCTCAGTCGAGTCACGGGGCAAGTCCACAGGTATTGGCCCAAGCTCCCTCTGGAACCCTACTGGGTCCATCAGGAGCCTGGGGCGGAACCATATAGGAGTAGTTGGCTCCGCCTCCCCGCGGTGAGGTGCGGCGATTGGAAAGTCTATCTGCTATCTGGGACATGGTAACAGAAGGAAAAGGAAGCTGAACTATGCTTTTCCCCCAGGAAAAGCAAAGGGCAAATCAATGCTTTGGAAATTCTGCAAGATTATATTCAACAAGGTTGGCAAGCCATTTCTTTCTTAAAGCTGGCGATTAAGAAAAAGAGTTGGCCTCAGAGGAGAGAAGTTGGATAGGCAAAAGTTTCCCATGCAATCCCATCAAATCATAGGATTTTTCTTTCTATTCTCTATTCTATTTCTTTCTATTCTCAATATTCCAATAAAGCAGGATACTTTCTTGGAATATTGAAGGCTGCAGCTTAAACCGAAAGAACATGCTTCTTACTATAGTGAAGAAAATTGTAGACAGATAACCCATCTGCTTACACAATCCACTGTTCAGATGGAAACTGTAGATGGAAAATGTTCAGGTCCTGCACTCTCTTCTTAGGGTTCATGATCTTTGAGTCAGAAGAGGGAATCTTGATTGGCAGACTTCATTGAAACTGAGAAATTGCACATTTATACGAAATGATTGTAGTGCTGATAGAATATTATTCAGAAGTTTTGCCTTCCAATGAAGCTAACTATCTCACCCAGGAATTCCATCAGTGCCTGTTTCTCTCTGGAAGTCTAAATGCAATTAACCATGAAGTGTAGATTTGATAGGGGCGTGGCTTGGTTGATTCCTGATAACATTTGAGAGGAATACAGTAGACCAATGGTTCTCAACCCGTGGTTTGTTGAATCCTTCAGGGGCTGCCATGTCATCACAGGGGGTCTGCAAAGGCTTGAAGAAATGTTACCATTTAAATCTTGTATTAAGTCTTGGGGGGCTATGTGGCCATGGTCAGTTGCCAAAAATAGTATTTAAAGAGATTAGTGGTAAAGAAAAGGTTGACATTGAGAACCATTGCAGTAGGCAATTTAATGATTTTTAAAAAGCATGTTGCTGGTCAGGAAAATGTGTTGAAAGGAAACAAAATATTTAGAACTTTTGCCTTGACTGGTACTCCAACTAGAATTAAATGACATGTTCCATGCAGAAACTGACAATGACCACTCATAGGGAACTGAGGAATCACCATACTATTTTTATAAGATTGTACAGCTACAAAACAGTTTAAAAGCAGCTGAAACCATAGTAAAACAAGCAGATCTTTAACAGTTAAAGGATACTATCAAATACGAAGGTTTGTAGGTCAACAAGGGAATGAGCACAGAAAGTAGTGTTTAGCAAAACAATTCAGCTTTTGTTGTCTACAGCATTATAATTAAAATGTACAAATGAGTGATGAGAACTTTTAGGGAAACACAAAATACATAAATACAAATATGTTTCACATATCCTTGAAAACATACATACACCATCTAGTTATCTCTAGGTATCATCCTTAGGTATCCTCTACACCGATTCCCTCGGCTATAGATGTGTTTTTAAAAGGTTCTTCCCCCCCACATCATTTTAAAGAATTTTGTTTGTTTAGTTATTCACCATTGTAAATGTTTGCTATGGAAAGAGTTATGTGGAAAAAAAGAAACAAACCATAGATTCTAATTGTGAATTGTTTGTCTGTTTTAATGTCCTTCCCAGTATCTCCCTCTCCCTCTCCCACCCTCTCCCCGTCCCCCTCTCTGGAGAAACATTGCAAAGTAGGAGAAATTGCAATATAATATAAAATAAATGATCAAACATATTTGAGATGCATTATTTATATATCCAAATCTAACTTTTCTTGGCATGAAATTCAGATTACTATAAACTACTGTAGTATAAACTACTATAAGTGAATGACACCGATGTGAAAAGCCTCATGTGTTTTATGGAAAGACTGTCAATTTGGCTACTGTGTTTTCTCTGGTGCCTCTTTCCTTCCTTTTCAAGCTATAAATGCAACATGACAAGCCTGAATTTGTAATCCCTGCTATTAACTAGCTAAGAATTACAGATGTCCTCTTGCATTTAGTACCCTGTCATCTATTAGCTCCAGTCCAGTTCGATAGTAATATCTTTTTCTGGTTTAATGAAAAAGAAACCCTAAGTACAAAAGAGATTTCCTCTTATTCGTTGAATATTGTCCTTTCTTATTTTTGAAATTAACCTCATGACAATATATTTCTAATCACTTTTTTCTTCGCATAAGATTTACATATAAGATGTCCTGTATAATATCGCAATATAATATCATCATTTGCTATAAGCATAAAAGAAACCCTAGGGTTTCATTAGAAGCAAGCACTTTTTTTTTCCAGGGCAGAAGAATCTGGATACATTGGCTTCTTTGGGCTGTCCCTTTATTTAAGCCATCTATTCTATCCCAAGTATCTGGTATTGGAAGCAAAATTAGATGTTACGTTAAGCTACATTGATTACATGTGTATTAAAATAGCCACATATGGGGGAAAGGCAACCGTATCTAATTCTCAGTCACAGCTTTATTCCTAATATATATTATGGCTTTGAACAGATTTCTCACTGTAACTACTCTAAGTGGGGCTCAAGACCCCTATTTTAGTAAGGGTCTTGGAGTTATAATATATCTGGGAGGATATGTTCCCTGGAAAAGTGATCTGAATGAAAACCCAATCTATAGTGTGGTTATGATGGGTTTTTTTTCCTACAATGAGATCTCAAAAGCATTTTTTTTACAAATGCTCTGCTTGTAGTTGTGATATAGCCAGAACTACTTCATATAGTCTGCAGAGCTGCCAAAAATGGGCTACAATTATGCAATTAAAGCACAATTCCTTTTTATGTGTGGACACACACAAAAAGGGAGGGGACTTTAGTTAGGGTTGCCATCTTGGGGTTTTTTTTAACCCCTTCCTGTGAATACACCTAGATGGCATTATACCTTCTAATGGCTGAATGTGATCACACCGAAGTAACTTCTAATTATGAGCACAATGCTATAAGAAGCATTGGTTTCTAATATGTGATCTAATATAGATCACAGGCGAAACGTCTGACTTTTAATCAATTAAATATCTTGACTGGGTTCTATGGAAACTTCATTTCTGACTGGCTAGTTCTTCAAAACCTGGATTGTGCACCGATTGCCATCAATTGTAACCATTTAGGCATTTAGGCAACAGGATAAAGATGTTATTAAATTCTGGAAAAAGTTAAGTATAATTTGGTTTTAAACTGAATTGGAAGCTATCAGGAAAATAACATAATGGCTAAACCATTATGTGTGAAATGGACAAATGTCCCTGAAGAAGAGAATGATAAACCTTTCTATATTGTTACCAAGAATGTTACATGGATCAGTTCATAAAATCATCAAGAATCAAGCTTGTCTCAAAGGAGTCATACTAAATATTTCAATGTTTTAACATTCAATTTTGATTCCATCTTCAAGTATAAGACACCTTTTTCCCTCAAAAAAGAGGCTGAAAATCTGGGTGTGTCTTACACACTGAATACAGCATTTTTTCCTCCTGAAACTCCGCCCCTTCACCAAAATGGCCGTGCATAGTTTTTAGGAGGCTTTCAGAGACCTCCTAGGGGCTGAGGAGGGCAGAAATAAGAAGAAAATGGGCCGTTTTTGCTCAATTTTGCTCCCTAGCCCCCAGGAGCACTCTATAAGTCTCCTAAAGGCTATGCATGTCTCTTTTTTTTGACAAAAATGGGCCTTTTTGTGAAAAACTGGCCATTTTTGGGAAAACTGCAGAGTGCCAAACCTTTTTTTAAAAAAGTTTGCCTCTTCAAAATCTTTCAAAGTCTTATACTCCAGTGCGTTTTATACTCTGAAAAATACGGTATATTAATTTAGTTTTTCTACCGTCCCATCCAATTTCTGCCAATAACACATCACTTAAGACTAGTGCAGATCTCAGTTATGTAAGCTTTTGGCCATTACTTTATCTTATGCTCTTGATTTCTCAGTTTATCTATATGCTAAATGAAGAAGGATGCCATACTAATTCTTTAGGGAAAAGTTTAGATCTTGTGCTCCAAAAGTCTAACTTTAAAATATCTGCATTTTGGTTCCTCAGCCTAAAATGAAAATATCTGAGATTAAATTAGTAAAAATGCATGATAGGTTAGTGGTGTTCACTCTACACATTTACTCTTTGTGTTCACAAAATTGCATTGTAATTTTAGTACAATGACAATAAAGATTATTATTATTATTAAAATAGAGAGTAGATCTGGAATCTGAGCAATGCTGATAATGAGCAAGTGTTTATGACTTGTCTGAGGTAAGGCCAGCTCTAAAGAACAGATGAGAATCAACACAATTTAAATGAAATACAAACTGTTAATATTACTGCATCTTATGAATATCTTCTACTTTTGAATAATTTCTGCCTTCTGAAATTTTAGTTCAAAATCAACCTTTGATGAAGCTCCTGGGCTAGACTAAATATTTTAGATCTCCTAGAAGTTCAGTTTTTCACCTTGGTTAAAAATTAGAAGTGTAGCATGCAGTTCAGAAGAGCCTTGATACAGAAAATAGGACTTGGAAATAGTTTAATTAATATCTCAATAACCAGAGTTCTGGCGACTCATCCTGATGATTTCAAGAATGAATTTAACAATTCTAGTTAGACCATGAGATTTGTGCAATCATACTTGGATGGATAACATGGAAGGAGATTGTATAATCAGAAGATATGGTCAAGTAGGGTGGGGAAAGTGACACGTTAATAATACTGGGAAATAAAATTATTTTCTTCAAATAGAAGACAATTCAATTCAATTTCATCAAATGGTTATATACCCATTACTTTTCTTCCTAAGAGCAGTACTAAGGTTTCACAGTCAATTTGTCAGATAGTTGAACTGAGCAATGCCTTATAACACAATACTATACAGGCCTCCTTCGAGATAAGTCTCATGGCCCGTAGGAAGGCGTTATAAGACTGTTCAATTTGTTGTGAATGTATAAAAAAATAAAGGGAAATGAAATAAAATCTTTCTCAAAACAATGTTTGATCAGAAATGTCAGACAATACTGCAATATAAAACAAATACAAGACAATGTAAGGGTCCTGCTGATTGTATACCAAAATGGATTTAAATATATTTTTTCCAAAAATGAAATATAAAGACCCAAATTTCTGCTTAAGAAGGGATGTCTAAGGAGATGAGTTTGTTCATCATAGTTGAATGAAGTTTTCAACCTGACTTTTAACAAATAAATCTTCATTTTAAGTTCACAAAGTGAGTTTAGACAAATTGTTTTTCCTCTTGAATCCTTTACAAGAATTTTAAGGCTAGAGTGAATATGTTCTTTCAAGCTTCTTGGACAAAGGGCAATATGCAAATATTTTAAAAAATGTAAATGTGATAATTTTGCATTTTAAGGAGCTTTATCTGGAATGACTAGCACATATGTGCGAGGGCAACCTTTACCTTATGCAAAAGAGAAGTCCAAAAGTGTAATATATACATCAATAGGTGCTCTTTCTTCAAAACAGGTGCCATTTCTTTTGTGTAGTGGGATGTGAACATATATTTAATTGTAAGTACATTTTGAGTATATCTCACAAATCTGCAGCATACTATTTCTGTTTGGCAAAGGCTTTGTTCCTTCATTCCTTTTTTCTTCTTCTACCCCGTCAATTATGTAACAGAAGAGCCAAAACATATATTCATTTTTCCCCATCCAATAAGAATGGATGGCAATATAAAGAGAGACTAAGGTGCTTAATTTGCTACATTCAGTCATATCCTAAAACAGTGTTTTAAATCTGCAGAAAATTAAGTGGACTCTTTCTTTATCTCTTTACTTTGAGATACTTTTTGAATCTCTGATTATCAGCCTGTTAACTGAGCTATCTTGTATTTCTTTTTAAAAAGCAGAGGAAAACCTTTTTAAAAAGTTCATTAGGGCAATAAATAATAAATTCTTTAAAGGGTGAAATACCAAAAAAACCAGCTGCTTTTAAAAACACATATTGTTTTATACTAAATATCCTCATAACTACCTTTGCCTTATTGCAAGAGACTAACATCACATTGTATCTGAAAAAGATCTTGTACCATAACATTTTTAAAAACACATGCTTTGACTATGGATGCTTCCAAACATGCAGTTCCTAGCATTATCGATCAAAGGCAATAATGTCCCTTGTAGATTTCTGAAATAAGAAAAATGAAGGTAGAGGTGAATTACATTTAAAAGGAAACAATATTTGAATCCTTCTATGATTTCCATAAATGAGACTGTATGTTGGTTCAGTAAAAGCTTTCCCTGAAAGCACCCACTGAGCAGACAAAACAAAACATCACATTACTTATCGCTTTGAGAAACTTAGAGTGTCTTTGTCTTGAACAGTCTTGACTTTAAATTTTGTATTTAGATATGAATGTCCAGCTCATAAAACAAAAGATTAAGTCCAGTCACTTATGTCCTGATAAGCTTATGTCCAAGGGAAACAATGTAAAAGACTTGGACATCTTCACTTACTTATCTTTATACATAGACTAGTCATGCAAACAATATGATATTTCTACAGGCAGAAATTTAAAATTTGCAGAAAATTTGCTATAAGAATATTTCTTTTTCCTCCTCTCTTACATCTGGAATACACACAGATTTTTTTTTACTTTTTCTCCTCCCTTCTCCCTCCCTCCCTCCCTCCCTCCTTCCCACCTTTCTTTTTTGTAACGCCATCTAATAACAAGCCACCCCAGGTTCCCCTTCCTCTAGCCACAACAGTATTCGCATCCTATACTTGCAATGAGAAAGCTATTACTTGAGTCACCCACTGAGAAATGCTCCACAATCTTTGCTCAGTAGAGTCCCATGATTGCAATGCCAACATCTTTGGATGGCCGGCGGTCTTTGACCAAAAAGTTGATCATGCTCTCTGATTTGATGAGTAGGTTGCAGCCTAAAAAGAACACCCCGAAGATGACAGTCAATGAGAGGACACAGAGAACAGCAATCTGGACCACTCGGGTGATGAAGAGGTTCCTTTCATCTGGGAGCAGGACGGACGCTCCTCCATCGCTGGCCACCACTGTTCCTGTCCCATTGCAGCAGCCAATCAGAATCCCCAGATCTTGGGATCGATTGGAAAACATACCTTCTTCCAACAGTGTTTGGTTAAATAAGCTCCCATTCATTCTGTATTTCAATCCAGTGGAAGTTCCAGAAAAATGAGAACAGTGAGCTTTCTTTTGCTGGGTGACCCTAAATGATATAAGGACTCCTCAGTAGTCAGCAAGGCTGTCTCCTGCCTCTTGATCTTCTTGCACAAAGGCACTGTCACCACAAGAAGATAGACAGCTGTAAAAGGACAAGGGAGCAGTTCCACCAACACCACGCCATCCAATCTTTAAGAGAAGCAGGGCAATTCCAAACGTCAGATTTCCAAGCAGCTGGGAGCATGTGCTGTCAAACAGGCTGGAATCTCTGGAGATGCATGTTGCATTGTACAGTAAAGTCTCTAAGCAGCATGATAAAAACAACTTGCAGAAAAAAAACTCCACCCCGAACTGATCCTAAGCACCACCTTCATCCACCACTATAGGCAGAGAGCTGCCAGTCTGCTAACAGTCCTTCTCTATCCGGAAGAAAACCACTTCAGTACAAAGAGTTCATGTGCTGATATGATGCACTAGCATTACCAAACACATAGAAATCTTTTCTCCAAAGAGCTCCTGAGGTGCTGTGTGTAAATCCATTCTTTCGCTGTATCTAATCACTAAGCTTATCAGCTGCAACTCCAGTTGACAACTGTTCTCCCTGAGATTAGCAAAGAATACCTCTCCTTACTGTTTTAAAGGGAAAGACCCTGTATGGGCTTCGAACCTGAGAAGTTTCTTTCTCAGACTGTGTTGAGAGGGATCAAAGATCACCTGATCAGCCTTTTTCCAGTCTTTCAAAAAGAAAAATCTTTTTCCATAGTGTGGTCTAGTTTCAGTATACCTTATTAGTATAATCTCTAATAGATAGTTGCAAGCAATTTTTCTTACTGTGAGGCTGGAAAGGGTGAGAAGCTAATTTGAGAATTCTTGCATCCAAATTCACCGTAGATTATAAATACATTATGCAAAGAGTTTACCCTCATTTTTTATGCGTCATAAAAAGTGTTTTCCCCAAATAGAATGAGGCACTTTTCATATACTAGCACTACCTTTTTAGGTGACCATTTTTGCTTTATTTATCTATTATGCTTATGGAAACCTACCTAAGAAAATTATTTCTTAGGTAGGTTTTATATTTTTACCCTAGAGCAGGGGTCTGCAAAGTCGGCTCTTTTAAGACTAGGTAGGTTTTATATTTTTACCCTAGAGCAGGGGTCTGCAAAGTCGGCTCTTTTAAGACTAGTGGACTTCAACTCCCAGAGTTCCCCAGCCAGCATAGCTGGCTGGGGAATTCTGGGAGCTGAAGTCCACCAGTCTTAAAAGAGCCGACTTTGCAGACCCCTGCCCTAGAGCATACAACAGTTGTACTATAATAGCACAGCTGATTAATGTGACTAAATCAGAGTAATATTCCAGTAGACCAATAGTTGCAGAAGAGGAGTAAGGCTTTCTGCTGGGTGAGATCATCCGTGGTTTTGGGGTAGAGTACCATCTATACGCTGACGACACCCAGCTGTATATATCTACCCCAGACCACCCCAACGATGCCGTAGCGGTGATGTGCCAGTGCCTGGAAGCCGTGCGGATCTGGATGGGAAGTAACGGACTCAAGCTAAACCCGACCAAGACCGAGTGGCTGTGGTTTCCGGCTGCCCGATTCAACCAGCTCACTCCATCGCTGGCCATAGGGGGCGAACATCTTGCCCCTGTGGATGGGGCGCGCAATTTGGGTGTCCTCCTGGATACCCGGCTGTCAATGGAAGATCAGGTGACAGCCGTGGCCAGGAGGGCGTTTTACAAGGTTCGCCTGGTACGCCAATTGCGCCCCCTATTGGATCGGGACGCCCTTCGCACAGTCACTCATGCCCTCGTGACATCCCGACTGGACTATTGCAACTCTCTCTACATGGGGCTTCCCTTGAGGTGCACCCGGAGACTTCAGCTAGTCCAGAATGCAGCCGCGCGAGCAATTATGGGTACCACAAGGTACACCCATGTAACACCGCTCTTGCGCGAGCTGCACTGGCTGCCTGTCGTCTTCCGGGTGCGCTTCAAGGTATTAATTATCATCTTTAAGGCGCTCCATGGCTCGGGACCTAGCTACTTGCGGGATCGGATCCTGCCTCATACATCCTCACGACCGATTCGCTCCCACAGAGAGGGACTTCTCCGGGTGCCGTCCACTAGACTTTGTCAGCGGGCGACACCCAGGGGAAGGGCTCTCTCTGTGGCCTAACCCTGGAACGACCTCCCCCCCGATATTAGGACCACCACGGACCTCCGCTCCTTCCGTCTTAAATTGAAAACACACTTTTTCTGCCTTGCCGACCTGGGATAGCTATTCCTCTGTTGTTAGGGTTTTTTGGGGAGTTAGATAGTTTTAATGGGTATTTTAGCACAGGTTAATTAATTTAATTTATTTTTAATGAAATATGTATATAGCCATTGTTCTTATTTCTCCTGTGCACCGCCCCGAGTCCCTGTGGGGAGAGGGTGCGGTTTATAAGAAATAAAATTATTATTATTATTATTATTATTATTATTATTATTATATTTATATGGTGCTTTTGGGCTTCCCAGCAAGAAAAGTGACCATTAGAGAAACAGGACAGATAGTTTGTGATCTGATCCAGGATCCACAGGGAACTTCTTACAGTCTTACAATATAAAATTCTTCATATCATAAAATAATGTGGGACATAAATGTTTGTTTGTTTTTTGCAGAAATAGTTCTTAGTAAAATTAAAGCAGTGACCAAGTATGCACATGGTGTTCAGAAGAGTATATATATTGATGTTTTAAAAACATTAAACTGTTTTTAAATAACATTTTAGTGCCGAAGTGTCTAGCTTGAATGTTGCAGGAAGGCATTTTCTAGGAAAGGAATACTACAATGATTATGTCACTACTAACACGACTTTGCCTCCAATAATTGGGTCCCCACCCCTCACATCTGCAACAGCTCCTCTAAAGAGGACCTCATAATTCAGTATTGTTAGTGGGAGAAAGTGATCCTTCAGAGCTTCTGGGATTAGTTGAAATGACCACGAAATCTTTTTTTTTAAAAGCTAAAGACCAACCTTTTCTCACAAATCTCATTCAAACCTCATCCTGCATGGACAAATTGTTATACTGGGTTAATTATAATGGAAAGCGTACTCCAATGTATCTAATACTGGTGTGGACACATTTAGAATGTATAGTTCAGAGGTAGGTTCCTGCCAGTTCTAACCTCTTCTATAGAAGAGGTTCCACAAATCTACAGTGCCATTTAGAACCGGTTCCAGCTCCCTCCCTCCACCTGTCCACCCATCATCAAGATGAAGAGTGAGAGGAGGAATTCTGGAAGTTGAAGTCCATAAGCCTGAAAGCTGTCAAGTTTGAACACTCCTGGGGGTTTTTTCCCTAAAGGGTTAGGGATGCAAGGGCCTTATAACTTGACAGCTTTAAGACTTGCGTGCTTCAAATTCCAGAGTTCCTGAGCCAACATTTTGGTTGCTAAGCAAGAGCATTGTTAAGTGAGTTTCACCACATTTTACAAGGTGGCCACGCCCATCCAGTCACATGACTGCCAAGCCACTTCTACCTGGTCACATGGCTGGCAAGCCACTTCCACCCGGTCACATGGCTGGCAAGCCACTCCCACAAAGCAGGCCACACCTACAGAAGAGGTTCTAAAAAAATTTGAAACCCACCACTGGTATAGTTGAAAATTATACTAAATAATGGGGAGGTAGGAATCCTGTTGGGCCAGCAGGCAATGATCTTAGTTTCACTTTTTACAGGATGCTGAAGTAGAAAAGAAGTTCTGAAGAAAAAAAATGCCCCCAAGGAAGTCATATCCAAAATCTATAGCCCTCTAATAAATCTATTTATTTAGCTTCTCCCTGAGTCTGTAATAGAAATTCTCATGGATGCCTCCATAGCCAGAGCCCACTTAAGGCTCAACTGTAATTAATCCATTGCATTCCAAATGATCCTGCTCACAAGGAAGACCGAAACTCTCAAGTAGCCCTTCCACTCCCAAGGGGACTCCTATTTTGAAGCCCTTAGATCAGTGGTGAAATGCAAATTTCTAAACTACCATTTCTGTGGGTGTGGCTTGGTGGGCGTGGCAGGGGAAGGATATTGCAAAATCTCCATTCCCAGACCACTCTGGGGCCAGCCAGAAGTGGTATTTGCCGGTTCTCCGAACTACTCAAAATTTCTGCTACCGGTTCTCCAGAACCTGCCAGAACCCGCTGAATTTCACCCCTGTCTTAGATGGAGCTTGTTGCCAAACATACAGTATACAAGAGTGTAGTAGTAGAGTATAGAGATACTTACAAGCGTATAAACAGGTTGAATTAAAAAAAAACATTTTATTGCTTGGAGCTTGGTCGACTATAAGCAATCAAGTGATATGATTTTGGAATAGCTGCCAACATGTTCAGGTTGGGAATTAGAACCGGAAGTATTAGAGCACCCACATTCAGTCCAATTTTCCTCAAAATTAGCTGTGTGTTTAAAAAGAAGCTAGGAAAAGAGCTTTGCCTGACTATGAGGATTTTATTTTTGCACACAAGAGGGCAGCAAGACAACAGAGACCAAATGAGATCAAGGCAGGCTACATGTGACTGAGAAACTCATCCCCATGTACATTAAAGGAGCTCAAGTGCTTTCAGTCTGTTTTGAAGTAATTTACCAAAAGATTCCAGACATACCATTTTCCCACCCCATTATTCCTTCTTTTGATAGTGTGTTGAGTGTATCTTGTTTAATTAAGTGGGTAGCAAGCAATCAGGAATTTTTACTTGCATTCGTTTTCCAGAGATAAGACATTCAGATGAACATTTTGTATATTCAGGATATAATCCAGAAAATAATGAAATATTAGCTCCCCTCTCACACCCCCTTGTCTAAGTTCCAAGTTAAATTTCTTCAGTCTTGGTTAACATCTAGTCCCTTTGCCTTGACTTGGAAAGTTGTGAGGAATGTCTGCTGAAATATCAGAAGGAGGGGATAAGGGACAAGTTGTTTCCCATATTTAACACAACCAGAAGAAGCCAGTAAAATTGTATAATTGGTTTATATTTGATTTAGTATATATGATTTATATTGAAAGTAGAATTCAGTTTTTCTAAATTAGAACTGAAGAATGCAATTTTTAAAGTATGTTGTAATGTTATAATCTTACTTATTCTATGCTTTGTAAAAAAAAAAAACCTTATTCAACATCTCAAATCTCTAAATTTGTAAGGCACTTCTTGTTCTGTAATTATCTCTAGAGCAATGATTGCTATACAAATTCTTTGATAAATCAAAAGTTTTTAAAGTTTCTATGCAAAACTCTAGGTGGAGATACAAAATAACCCATCTAAAATCAGCTTAAGAGAAGAGTAGCATTTATGTAAATGTTTCTCCAATGATTATATACTTCTATGAGATTTTTGCCATTTGTACGTTTGTAGGGAATGATGGGAGATAATGCCAAGGTACAACTTGCTTGACTAAGGTATACTTTGCTTTCTCCAGACAGGTAGCTGGAGGGGGCGGAGGTTGGATTGGGAGGAAAATGCCACAACTTCTCACAACTTCTCCCTGGATTCCCCCCCCCCCCCAAAAGGGCTACAGTTCCCATTTCCGAATCAATTGTGACGATGGTCAAGGAACATCCTCAAAAAAAGAAGGAAGTAAAGAAATAGTTTGCGGTTAGGAATTGGCGCCAGTTTGAATGGGATGATTGCTGCTGTTTCTTTAAATTTGTCATTAAACTCAGAGGGTCAAGTAGGTTAAAAGAAGGGGGTGTTTTTCTCACGTTTGATTCACGTAGTTTTCTTATAGTAGCTCCACTACTGTAAGAGAAGTATACGCAGGAGGAATAGGGAGGTTCAGGGTTCATTCCGCCACTTAAAAAAAAAAAGGGGGGGGGGAGGGGAAGGTGGCCAATGAATTTAGGCACTGGGGGAGGAAATCTTTGCCAAGGATAAAGGGTGTACAGCAGTGGCTGGTAAAGGTCGTCTCCTCCCCTGCCAAGCCCCCCCCCCGGTCTTTCTGGGAGGGGTGGAGAAAAGGATCCTACGAAGCTGCGACCTCGGCGACCGGCGGGGACATTCCGTGACTCCCATCTGACAGTTGTTTCCTTTCTGTGGCCGCGTCTGCCCGGTCTTCGGATCCCTCGGCGGTACGGCTTGCTTACAACTTGGCTGATCCTCGGGGCGGACCTTTTGGGAACAGACTGCTCCGCTCCGCTTGGCAGATTTGTTAAGTTGAGATCAGGATGGGCAAATTTGCCTCCCCTGCGCTTCTGGTCTTTAGTCTGCTTCTGGTCGCCGCCGGAGTCTGTGGTAAGTTAGGAAGACCCGCTGCCTCCCCTCCACGGTTCAGCTGCCGAGCGCTTTCGATGGGCTGCTGATTTTCCGCTCTCCCCCCCCCCCCTCACCCGGTTGAAAGAAAACTGGGAAGGTCTCTTTCCTTTGCGTTTGCTGGCTGCGAAAGGGAAGTTCAAAACTTAATGAAAACCCGCTCAAGCGTTACTTTTTCCCTCTGCTTTCCAGGGCAACTTGAGGCGCGGTGCAATTTTATTCTTTCATACACTACTCAAAAGGAAGCTTGTTTTGAGTTCAGTGGCCTTTACGTTCTGGTCGGTGTGTGCCGACGATTGCTTTCCTATATTGAAAGAGGTGGGGATATTTTTAACTTTTGGAAACAAAAGCCTGCCTTTCAAACATGGATTTTAAAATATAGCAGGACAAGTTTGTTTCCAAGTAAAATCTATATCTGGTTTTTCCTATCCCAAATTTGATAATATACAATAATCAACTCAAACCCCGAGGCTTGGAAATGTCTCTCTTCCCTAGCTCCATCATTCAAACTAGAATGCTGCCCTACCCAGAGATAGGCATAGATGGCAGGGTGGGAAACTCCCATCCTCTAAGGGAGGTTGCTAGCTTTTTTCTGCATTATTCTGATCCTAGTTTTTTAACTATTGGGGCAGCTCTGGATAAGCTTCCATTTTCCAAACTGACTCCCCCCCCCCCCCAACTTAGCCAGGAAGGTTTTTTTTTTTTTTTTTTTTTAATAGAGGATTGGCCTGTCACGACTTGTGCTGGGGCTTGTTGGAGGACAGTAATTAATACAGTTATTGCATCTATTCTTGCAGACAGACAGATACGAAAATAGTAAATTCTACTCTGCAGCGAGTATGGACATAATGTGACCTTTTAAGTTCCTTTAGTTTTATTCAAATTTAGGGTTTAATCTCCAGAGTAACAATTGACAGAATTAACCACAATTGGTTAGGTTCACACAATAATTAAGGCCAAAACCATGCAATCCACACCATCAAGTTTTGGGACTGGAAACAGACATCCCAATGGTTTATGTTGCTTGCAGAAATGCACTTGATGTCTTGGCCTTCCAAATTCTTCTTGTATTCAGATTTCAATCTAAAACATCTGTTTCATCTACCTATTCATTTCCCTTCTACTTCACTTTCCTAGTTGGTGCTGCATCAATAATAATAATAATAATAATAATAATAATAATAATAATAATAATAATAATAATAATAATAATAATAATAATCTTTATTGTCATTGTAATAAGATTGTAATAAAATTACAATGAGATTGGTTAAGTCATGGAAATGAACAAAAGGGAAGGGACATAATACCTTCAGGAAAATTAAATACATGTGTGTGCATAAAAAGTCACAGAGAGGAGCCACAGGAAGGAGAGATTCATATTTCTCCCCTAGTCCTATTTACCATGTATTTATTAGTATGTTTCCAAACTGTCCACAGTCAGAGTCACTGGTCATATATAATAAAACCAGGAGCATTATAGGAGGAAAAAATGGCAACATAATAGATTAAATCTCTTTCAAACACATATATACAAACACACACACTCTCTCTCTCTCACACACACAGATGCAAAGCAAAAGTCACTATTTCTAAAATGGTTTTCATCTCATACTTTGTCCATGCCTAACGAAACTTAAAGTTGTTTTTAGCTCTTCTGACTTTCAAGTCATGTTTTACTTCTTGTTCTACAGATATGTTCTGGCATATTTTACATCATTTGGTAGATGGTGCTGTTAAAGTTTGGAGCCTATCTGCTACACCTTCAGGCATGACCCCCTATGAATTTGTTCTCTCTGGCATCTCATGTGAAGTTGCAGATGTCAGCCTTTTGAGGTAGTCTGGACAAGAAGTACGCTACTTGTACACTACTACTTGTACACATGTACAGAAGTACACTACTGTAAAGTTACCTTGACAGAATCTTGCAAACCTGAAAACACGCACGCGCGCACACACACCCACACACACACCTCACTTATTTTTACTCTCCAGAAAACTAGGGAGGGTACAATCTGAAATGATGTTTCCACACCCATCCCTCTTTTGGATTCAGATTTCTCTTCTCAGACTGTTCTCTAAGCTAGGGGTCTCCAACTTTGGCAACTTTAAGCCTGGAGGGCTTCAACTCCCAGAATTCCCCAGCCAGAAATCCTCCAGGCTTAAAGTTGCCAAGGTTGGAAACCTCTGCTCTAGGCTGCGTCTCTTCCTCCTGTTTAACCAAGGCTATTTTCACACAGCCCATTACTGTACAGCAAGAGAGGCCAAAAATTGGATTCCACATAGGCCTTTGCCCATGTCATGCCTGTTCATTGCTTTCCATAACCCTTGTCAGGGTTTACTTTAGCCCTTTATAAACAAATCTTTAGTGCTTTGAACCTGTGTTTTTTGTTAAACAGAGGGTTATTGTTGCTTTGAAAGAATGTTAGACTTGTACTACCAGAATATCACTTGAAATTAGGAAAGAAAGTTGGATGGTGCCCATTGTTATGCTACTAGTTCTGTCATCATTGGATTCATTTCAGGTTTTCTGTTGCTTCTGCCAACAAAGAGATTTTTATGGCCGCTCTTTTTAATCCTTGTATTATTGTTAATTATCTCTGAGGAGGCAGCTAGAGTGCTGAAAATTGTTAGGATTGCTGTCTCAGAATCAGCAAAACGCAGATGCAGTCTCTCTCTGTCTCTCTCCTCCCTCCCTCCTTCCCTCCCTCTTCCTCTCCCTCTCTCCCCCCCGCCCCCCCCCAGTGAGGGGGAAGTGGACATCATTCATTGTCACTTGTTGACAGCACCACCCTTCCCTTGGTGGCGATAGATGACTAGCCTTTCATTGATTGTTCCCTCCTGCTGCATCCTACGCACTCCGTACACCTGTTATTTGTGGGTCAGGCTATTTAACATTCTTTCAGAAAATTGCTATACCCATCTTCAGAAATAGCCTAATAGGTAAGAGACATGGGACAAAAGTTGCACCATCTCAAAATACTATTATGATTCCTTTCTTCTTCATCCTCTATTTTCTGTCCTTGTTAATCAAATGACTAAAGTTATCACTTGATGCATCTTTCCAAATTTTTCCCAGTATGTTAGGTATTGGTGTTCCTGCAGATGGAATGTTTGGTGGGAGGAAAAATGAGTCCAGTGGAATCTATTAATCCTTTGCAATAGTTAGAACTGTTCATTGACCTTATTAATGTTATGTGGCAACAGGGATGGGAAGGAAGAGTGATTCAATTCATGCCAGCATATTTTTCTCTTGGCTCAAGGAGGTCAATATTACACTGATTTGGTCACGTGGAAGAGGCCAATGAGTGTATTTGAGTTTGACTGGCAAGAAATGGGGGAAATCATTTGGTAACCAGGTAGCTTGGTCTGAAGAAAGCTTTACCTATCAGTTCAGTAAGTTTTCAGGCTGGAACATAGTATACAGACAGCACTGATTGTGCTTACAATTTCTAAGGACATTGTGATGTAAGGGGTGATGAGACCAGGATTGCCTTGATATCTTAGCTGCTTTCAGTACCACTGACTGAGATCTTTGGGGATAAGGAGTAGGAACCAGGAGTAGGGTTAGATGGCTTTCCTTTCTCTTAAATAAATTCCAGCAGGTGTTAGTGGTTTGGGGAGAGGGAGAAGTCAACCTTTTGGCCTTTACTCATGGTGTTCATGAGCTTGAAACTCTTACCTCTGTTTTAACATCTATATAAAACTGTTAAGTGAGATCAATAGACAGCACAATGTCTGTTTCGTTGGTATGCTGATGATACTCAGCCATACATCTTAACCCTGAGCTGACTAAGTAATGGTGGTAATATCATGTCCCAGTGCTTTGAGACTTTGAGGATCTAGACAGAGAAGGACGGCTTTAATTTGATTTTACACGATGGAGAAGCTATGGATTTTTAGCTCTCCCAAGATCTAGTATTGCACAGAACTGATATGCAATTTTAGAGTTCTCCTTGATTACCTGCTCCTGTTTAAAGAGATTGTGACAGCTGTGACCAGGAAGGCCTTAGTCCAGATTCACCTATTGTACCAGTTTTATCTCTCCTGGACTGGGAATCCCTTCTCTCAATCACTCATATTTTAAACATTTCACATTTAGACTTTTTCAATGCATCTACAAAGGGTTGCCTTTGAAAACCATTTGGAATCTGTGATTGGTTCAGAATGAGCCTGATGTGACACTTATGCTCCCTGAGCTGTAACGGTTACTTGTGCGTTTCTGTGTGCAATTTGAGATGCTGGTGGTAACCTATAAAACCCTTCATGTGTAGGATGTGGTTACCCAGGAGATCCACTTTCTCCCATTATCATTGCCCACTGGCAGATCTAGCAAAGGGAGCATGTTCCTTGAAACAATATCTAAAGCAGTGGTTCTCAACCTTCCCAATGCCCTTTAATACAGTTCCTTATGTTGGGGTGACCCCCAACCATAAAATTGGTGTCTCGGTTTCTAAGACCATCGAAAATATGTGTTTTCCGATGGTCTTAGGCGACCCCTGTGAAAGGGCCGTTTGACCCCCAAAGAGGTTGTGACTCATAGGTTGAGAACCACTGATCTAAAGGATCCCAGGAAGCACGCCTTCTCTGGAGAAGCATCTGCCTTCTACAATGGCATAACCCCAGGAATTTGTGTAGCCCTGACCCTGTCATCTTTTAAACGAATTTGAACTTCTGGCTCTCTTCCTCAGGCCATAGGTTAAAATATTCTTCTCATTGATGCTTTTTCAAGAAGCAACTGGACTTTCTGTTTTTTCTTTGAAGACGTTTCACTCCTCATCCAAGAAGCTTCCTTCATGCATGACATGGATGATTGAGAATCTCCATAGATATTCTCACTGAATGATGGTGTGTGTGTGTTGTTTTTTTTTGCAGAATCAAGCTTGGCTTTTGTTCTTTTTATCTGGTTTGGCCCTCTGATTTTTTAAAAAAGAAGCTTTTATTATAAGCTGCCCAGAATTGGATGCATTAGTCAGTTTTATAAAGTTGTTTAAATAAGCATTCCACGTCCCTTGATCCGGCTCTCCCCAGAGGAATATTTTCAAATACAAAATAAACATATTTTCACTACACTGATCACATCCCTGTTCTGTTTAAGTGATTCTTCTGCTGGACAAGGGGCTGCTCACAGGGGGGTGAATTTGCTCTCTGTATTCTATATATTTGCTGTAAATGCCTCATTAGGCTTTCTAGTTATTTTTGGTAGGAAGCTCCAATACTCTGCCTAGCTGCATTTTCGCTCACAGACTAGCAGAATGAGAAGTGCACAAAAATATGTAAATAGATTCAAATGGCCTGTTTTCAGATAATGGAGAAATTGTTTGCAGCAACCACTTCCAAATGCGTTGGACTACAGATTCCAGAATGCCCACTGGATACACTGAATCTACTTGCATTTGTATGCTTTTGAACTGCTAAGTTGGCAGGAGCTGAGGCAAATAACAAGAGCTCACCCCATCACACAGCGCTCACGCCTTGAACCCAGACTGCCAAGATTTCCAACTGACAAACTCAGCGTCTTTAACCGCTGAGCCATCGCACCCATTTAAACTGCCACTTTATCTCTATGTTGTGATACATGCTCCATAATGGCCACAAATCCTTATAACATTGTCTTCCAAAGAGATATTGGATCTGTCTGTCCTGGATTCTTTTCAGAATACTCAATTTAATGGGCTCCAAACACAAGTCAATAACACAGTCCCCTAGACAACACATGCACACAAGCATCTGCAGTCCATTGTACATTCTACTCACCCCTACTCCATTCTTGCCCACTGCTACTATTGCTACTCCAACTAGTCCTTGGGAGTCCTATGTCTCCTACTCCTTGTGAATGCTGCGAGAAAAAAAGGATCCTTTTCTAGCTGCTTCAGGCTGCTTCCCTTCCTTTCCTATATATCTCCTTCCCTCTTCTAATGCTTACACACCAACTCCATTGCACCAGTTGTCTCTCAGCACAGATTTATAGTCACAGAATCTGTGCTGGCTGGGGAGAGAGCTTAAAAAGACAGGGCAGCAGCAGTACATAGCCATTTCCCCCCCTTTTTACGAGACTAATGACATTTCTCATATTGCAGTAGGGAATCGGCAATGCCATTTTGCTGTGCCACTCTATCAAAAATATCGAAACGACACAGTTGCAATGTTAAATAAGTGGCACAGTTGCAGTGTTAACTAACTGGTACATGAAATGGTATCTTTCATTTGTTCCAGCCAGATGAGCAGTTGGTGTTTGGTTATTACAGCGATCTCGGATTCCACAAATCTACAGGCAAAGCATTGATTGTCCATTTTAGTGCATAGGCTTCTTATTCAATGGTGCTGTCCTTTTGTAGAAGTATCTTTGAGAGGTAGATCTCAAGATAGCCCATCCCTTCATGGTTTTGGGTAAGTACTGTGCCTGAGCATATGCAAGATCAAGTGAGGTACTAATACCACTCTATAAAGCCCTAATAAGACCACACCTAGTTTTGGTCACCATACTATAAAAAACACATTGAGACTCTAGAAAGAGTGCAAAGAAGAGCAACCAAGATGATTAGGGGGACTGGAGACTAAAACATATGAACAACAGTTACAGGAACTGAGCATGTCTAGTGAAGAAATGGACCAGAGGAGACATGATAACAGCGTTCTAATATTTGAGGGGCTGCCACAGAGAGGAAGGGGTCAAGCTATTTTCCAAAGCCCCTGAAGCCCAGAGAAGAAATAATGGATGGAAACTAGAGGGACTTTCTGACAGTGAGAACAATCCACCAATGGAACAGCTTGCCCTCGGAAGTTGTGGGAGCTTCATCACTTGAGACTTTCAAGAAGAAATTGGACTGCCATTTGTCAGAAATGGTGTAGGGTCTCCTGCTTGAGTGGGTGGGGGGATTGGACTAGATGGCCTACACGGTCCCTTCCAACTCTGATAATCTATTATCTGTTTAAAAAAAAGGTTGAGGGGAAATCTGGCCCTTTCAATATTGATTTCCCACATAATGCAAATGACTTTCTCAAATGGCTCCTGGCATAATTTAGGCCACTGTATCTTGGAGGGTTCCATCTTTTTTGTTAGCCTATGGGGGCTTGAGCTACAGTAAAGAAGTGAGATATGAACCTTTGAAAATACCCTACTAATCCACAGGTTTTAGGGTCTGGTTCATCCTTTCTGTAAGAATCTGTGAATGATAAAGACTACTATGCACGCTTTTTATTTCTAGGTCTGCATATAAATATTTAAGCAGCGCTAATTGGAAATTGGATCCATGAGAATGACATTTGTTATTCCTACCCTACTGAAGATCTTTACTAGCACCTCTGATATTCCTTTGGCTGCCACATTCCTTAATTGAACCCCTTCAGGATACCAAGTTGCGTAATCGCAGACAACTAGGATATACTCTTCGCTTCAATAGATCATGGCAAAGGGCCTACAATGACCAAATCTATTTTAGAAAAAGGACCTTTCTCTTCATAGGAACTTTATTGTGTTCCTCTTGGTTTTAGCAATTGACACATGGAATAGAATCTGCAGTGATGGACCCCTTCTTTACAGATCCCTGGCCAGTGGCCAATTAAATCTAGCCCAGATTGTCCAGTGGTTGGAATCAAATAATTTAACAACCAATTCTGTGCCCTAATACTTTCTTCCAACAACCACCAAACAGCTCAGAAACGTAACAACCAGTTCTCCAGAAGTGGGGTGAACTGGCTGAATCTCACCACTGATATTGTTCCATCTCTACCAATATGTCCAGACCATGGATTTCCATGGGCTAATTCCAGTATGAATTGCAGTGGTGTACTGATTAGAGTGCAGTACTGCAGGCTATTTCTGCTGACTGTTGGCTGCCTGAAATTTGGCAGTTCAAATCCCACCAGGCTTAAGGTTGACTCCGCCTTCCATCCTTCCGAGGTGGGTAAAATGAAGAGCCAAATTGTTGGGGGCAACATGCTGACTGTAAACCGCTTAGAAAAAGTTTACAGCTTCACCACTGCAAAGTGGTATATAAGTCTAAGTGCTATTGCTATCACTTTGCAATACCCCAGGTGAATTATTCACCTTTCTGTAGGGAAACTATGGGTTTCTGACTTCCCAATGCTTTCTTTTCATTTGGGCAGGAACAAAAGGCTTATTTACTCTCTTCACCTTTAGGCTTCAACCTCCTTAGAGTTCCTAACTCTTTGAACAGGCTTTCTTATTATCCTTTCTCCTTCTCTATCTTCCTTTCTAACATCCTCTGAAGTTTTTACTGACATATGGTCCTCAGCCAATCCTTTGACCCATTTCTGGGTTGTGATCTTATACTCCAAATGCCACTTTAGCATAAAGAAGAAATTGTTCTAAAATTACTTCCTCTATCGCAGGCCTCAATCATTTCCCTCCTAAGTCTACCAAACTTGCCCCCAATTCATAAATCCCTTCATGTTTGTTGTAGGTGTAGCTCCTAAACCTCTGCCTGTATAAGGGGTTACATCATCAAACCTCTATAGGACATGGGAACAATCCATTACTTCTCTTGCTGGAAGATGACTGTAAGCACTCAAAGCCTTTTCCATTAAACATGAGGCTAATCTGGCTACCCATTCACTCTGAGGCCATTTACAAGAGATAGCAAACATCTTTCAAACATGGTACAATAAGCTTCTATCTCTTCTTTCTCTGACAATTTAGGGATTTTTAAAAAAATCTTTGGGACCTATCACTAGACATTCTGAAAACCTTTAGAGATGACTGAACCCCATTAAGGCTACCAGTCCCCAAACTACTTTTGTTCTTGCCTATCTTTCCTTTCTGTCTCCCTCCAAAACTGTACTTTTCCTCTTTTTTTTTTAAAATAGTCAAAGTCTTTCCTCTTGCCCTTATTTTAACATTTCTTTGCTATTGGCCAATATCTTAGCCTAGTCCCGTTTTTAGCTGGGCTATCTTTTTCTTTGGCTTAATTACAGGTGTAGGATGGATACCCATCTCTAACCAAAGTAGTGGTCTTGCCTAAGGAATAATGTCTTTTCTAACTTTTCTGTGTCTGTTTGGTTTAGGCCAGAGGCCGGCAACCTGTGGCTCTGGAGCTGCAAGTGGTTCTTTCATCCCTCTGTGGCTCCCTGTTGCCAGTCTCTCCACAATTGATAGGGCTTTCAGTCAGGACAGGTAGAGGAAAAAGGATGCTGCGCTAGGAGGAGACTCTATGGTGGGGGAATTGGACTTCTGGTCGGCTCCAGAATTTAATAGGGGGCTTCCAATTAGGACCTTTTGTGGGTCTTTGAGTGTTTAAAGTTGCTGACCCCTGATTTAGGCTTTGGTAAGAGGTCTGATTTTTGCAAGATGTTGGCTATGGTATTTCCTGCAAAGTCTGGCTCTGTGAGGGCCAAACTCCTTTCTTTTTGCAGCTAGGGTTTGTTTTCTGTTCATGGAACAGAACCTTCATTTGTGTGGTAGTTTACCCTGTGTTGTTATCCCACCCAACTTTCAATACCTCACCTCATTTTGGATATCCTACTGCTACCACCACTTTATCACAGTTCCTTTTCAGCATACCCAATTCAGTGGGCTCCAAACACAAATGACCCAACAACTACATCCCATTGCTACTCCTCCTCTTTGGGAGTCCTACTACTCTTATTCTTTGTGAGTTCTATACAAAATTATCTTGCTGGCTGTTTTATTTCCACACATGAACACAATACTTCCTTCCTTCTTCTTTTTCCTCCACACACCACCACAACATCCAGCTGTCTCTCAGCACAGCTTTTATAGCCACAGTTGCTATGCTGGCTGGGGGGGTGGTTTAAAGAGACAGGACAACAGCAGTACAGATGTTAGCCATTTTCTGGGCAGCCTGCTCTCTCACAGTATCAGGTAAGTGTTCATCTGATTTATCGCTCTTACAAAAAAATGTCTGTTGACAGCATTTCTGAGATAGATTAATTTAAACCAGAATAATAGTCTGGTTCACATATCATGCTTATTGATTAAGCTACCACTGACTAAGTTCACATACCACACCAAGTTATAACCAAGGTTTTGCAAATCACTGTGGCTACAGTCACACAATGTAGTAACCCAACACTAAATAAATTATATTATAAATGCAGACATAAACACTTTCTGTCATCTTGCGGACTACCCAAAATTCATAGCACATTGAGCCCACATTCCAAACACAGTTTAATTTTTTTCTAGAGGTTTGGGATTTGAAATACCTATTTTATTTCTTGACAATACCTATTATTTTCCCTTTGGGGATGTTTTGGCCCTATCATCCTTGTACCAAGAAAAGGATGCTGCTGCCCTCCCCGTCACTTTGGCCTAATATGATGTGTGAATTGAATCTCAATTTTTTTTTTTAGGGATTTAATGCTACTCCTTAAAATGACTTGAAATTTATTTATTTATTTATTTATTTATTTATTTATTTATTTATTTATTTATTTATTTATTTATTCATTCATTCATTCATTCATTCATTCATTCATTCATTTATTTATTTATTTATTTATTTATTTAATCAAATTTATATACCGCCCTATCTCCCTGGTGGGACTCAGGGCGGTGTACAGAAGAGATAAAAACACAATACATATAATCACAATATAAAATAGAAATTAAATTTAGTAAATCTGCGCTAAAATATGATTAAAAACTATTAAAAACGTTATATTAAAATTAGATCATTAAAACTATGCCAGGCCGGCCACGTGGAATAGATGTGTTTTGAGCGCCCGGTGGAAGAGGCGTAGGTCCGTGATGGTGCGAAGGTCGGGGGGCAGGTCATTCCAGAGGGCAGGGCCTGCCACAGAGAAGGCTCTCCCCCTGGGGGTTGCCAGCCGGCATTGTTGATCAACCCAAATGTCAAATTACATATTATGCCAAAATTGCACAATGTCAATAGCACTTGGATATATATACTGCTTATATAGAAGAATATGAACTGACCATATAGTCATACATGTTATATTTACCTTTTTCTCTTTTTTAAAGAATTCAAGTGCCATATGTCTTATTTCACGTATGTCACTTGTTTTATTTCATTTTCACAATCATGTTTGTATGATTGAAATATATGCCCAGTTTGAACATGTCTAAGTGCTATTGACATTGTGCAATTTTGCAATAATATGTAATTACCATTAAGTAAAACATATTTATATTGTACAAATGTTTATATTGCTGTCTAGCAGTGAGCAAAGCATAAATAAGTTTAATTTCATGCCCTCAGAGAATTTACATCCTAAGAAAGGAACTAAATTTTAGAAGGTGATACAACTGCACCAAGATATTGCATTCCACAATGTATTACAGCAGCAGGAAATAGCTCACAAGCTAACTACTAGAATATTGCTTTTTGGTGGCAATTCCTTGGGAAGATGGATATAGATGAATAGATTTCTGATAATCTCCCCTATACTGTGTTTCCCCGAAAATAAGACAGGGTCTTATTTTCTTTTTACCCACAAAATGTGGCTTGGGCCTTATTATCAGGGGAGGGTTTGGGGGTTGCCAGGTGGCTGCCCTCTTGCGAGTGGACTCCTAAAGAGCTGAGCACAGCCTCAGGATGAAACAGCTGCGTTGCGCTGTCGCAGCAGCGCAGCGCAGCAGCCATGAAGCACCCATGCTCACCAGCAGCCACCCAGCAAATCCCCTTTCCAGCCGGGCACAGCGCCATTCACTGACCATTGGGTATTGCCAAGCTGCGTGAGCACCTGTTCACTGCCACCCGGCTCTTGTGGCTTGGCACCTTCAAAATGCCAGTGAAGGGGCTCTGCAAGGCTGGAGAGGGCAGTTGTGCGAGCGACTGTTCCACTCTCATTCGTGTGCCTCCCAGTCTCACGATGCCAGGGCTCAGCTCTCCCAGCAGAGCCAGAGCACCTCCGCTGCCACAACCACCGCCATCCCAGCAGGGCTTTTTTTGCGCCTTCCAAACCAAGTCTTCTGGCAGTAGCCACTCTGGGCGTGCACTCTATTGTTGTATGCTCTAGCTGGCCTACAACCATGGAGGCTGTGCTCAGCTCTTTGGGAGCCTGCTTGCAAGGTAGCAGCCACCCGGCAACCCCCCTCTTCAGCTGGACACAGCACCACTCACCAACCTAAGGTATCCCAAAGGTACCAAGCAATGCAATCGCCTTTGACCCCCTCCCCCTGTTTCCCACAACTTGGCACCTTTGGGATACTGCTAGGTTGATGAGTAGTGCTCTGCCTGGCTGGAGGTGGGGGGTTGTCCAGGGGGCTTATTTGCAGGGGAGGGCTTATATTTTTGCCCACCTGAAAAATGTGGCATGGCCTTATTATCAGGACATGTTGTATTTTCAGGGAAACACGGTAGTAAAATTAGGATATCTAACTTAGTCAGGTTTAAATAACTATAGAACCCTGGGAGAAACTACCCAGTCTACATCTGAGAAATGCTTTTCCAGAGAGTGAGGTCCTGTAAGATGACAACATTTAATAGAAAGGACACACTACCTGCCTGCATATACCAGGCAAGCAGCAACAATGAGAGTAAGATTGTCCTTCAAATAACCAGGACTTAAATCACAAATGGCTTTAATAACAGAGGGAAAAAGTAACAACCAGCATCTTAAAGTTGCACCTGGAAGCTAACTGGCAACCATTGTGGTTCAAGTAGCAATAGTGATACTGAGCAAAACAAGAAGTGCCAATTAACATTTATTTTGAACCAGCGGTAGCTTCCAGATGGTCTTCAAGGGCATTCCCATGAAGAATGTATTGCAGGAGTCTAATCATGAGGTGCTGTTTTTTTATTTTATTTGTATTTATACCCCACCCTTCTCCAAAAAGGACCCAGGGCGGCGCACAGGAAATTAAAACATACAAATATAGACAAAATATAAAATTTTAAAAACTATTAAATTTCCCCTGTGCTAAAATCAATTTAAAGTCCCCAAATTTAAAACTGTCTAATAATAGTCCCAACGGAGGTTACGGTAGGCTGGCTTGATGGAAGAGGTATGTCTTTAGACATTGGCGGAAGAGGCGGAGGTCAGAGATAGTTCGTAATTCCGGGGGCAGGTCGTTCCAAAGGGTAGGGCCCACCACAGAGAAGGCCCTTCCCCTGGGTGTCACCAACTGGCATTGCCCGGCCGACGGCACCCTGAGAAGGCCCTCTCTGTGGGAGCAGATCAGACGAAGGGATGTATGGGGCAGGAGGCGGTCTCGCATATAACTAGGCCCCGAGCCATTGAGCGCTTTAAAGATGGTCGTCAACACCTTGAAGCGCACCTGAAAGACCACAGGTAGCCAGTGCAGCTCGCGCAGGAGTGGTGTTACGTGGGAGCATCTAGGGGCTCCCGTAATCACCCGCGCGCTGCATTCTGGACTAGCTGTAGCTTTCGAGTGCACCTCAAGGGAAGCCCCATGTAGAGAGCATTACATGAATGACTATCAAATATCTCCTCATTCTAATTTATAAATGGCTTCCTGTTAGCAAATGTGTTCTGTAAAGTATTAAAAAAAAGCTCGGTCCTTGTCTTCTGATAAGGTATGAAGACCCCCAACCATTTATTATCTCCGAAGCTATGAGTAAAAAGATAGTCGGGGGTGAGGGCTGGGGGCAGGGAGAGGACTTTTCCGAAACTGATGACCAAATTTTTGCCAACCCACAAAGACAAAAACATTCCAGGGAGAACAGGGAAGGCAGCTCCTATGCACAAGCCACCATCAAGTTAATAATAACCCAGGAAGGTTAATAAACAGTTTCTCAGAGCTTTTAGGAGCTACAAAAGGCGCAGCCTGTGAATCAGCAAACCAATGTGGTTATTAGAGGGGGTGCACTAGTAAGGGAGGAGAATAAATTATAGAGCTGCAGAAGGGGCTACGGCAACTCTAGATGGAAAGCTACCTTCCTCCCACATTAAAGTTGACTGAAACTTGTGTTGCTCATCATTGTAGGCAGTGTCCACTGGTGACAATAATGTGTTATGCAGTAGTTCCTGCAATAATTCACATAAAACTACTAATGGGAGCAAAGCGGTGTAGAAAGCTACCATCTGCATTTTTTGCAGGGCTGACCTCTCAGGCCTTTAAATTTGATTCCTGTTCAAAGAGAATTTTTTTCTCTCTCTGTAAGGTGATGGTGCACTAGTTTTTCATCTAACCTCGGAACTGATGCTGCAGAGGTTGCTGGAGTCACACAGCATGACATACTTGTATGGAGAACTACTGCCACTTTTTAAAATTACCTCTTATTTTTCTTTAAAAATTACAGAATAAAAATTTAAGGAAAAAGAACAAAATAAAAATGACAAGAATAAATAAACGAAAAGAGAAAAGAAAAAAAGAGAAAAAGAAAAAATACAAAAGGCACTCTAAATGGAGCTACCTGTGAAAAGTACCTGGAAGCTACTGCAGATTGCAGCTATGCAAGCAATCCTAGGCACCCAAAAGATGGCACATGTAACACCTCTGTTGCACAAGCAGCATTATGTGCTGGTTTGCTTGTGCATGCAATGCAAAGTGTTGGTTATGATCTTTAAAGCACTACATGGAATGGGGCCAATTTACCTGTGGAGCCATGTTCACTCCACTACATCACCCATCTCAGTCAGGCAGGTAGGTTGCGGATCCGGTCAGTTGAACAATTCTGACTGGCCAAGTGTAGGAAGAGAGTCTTCCCTGCCATTGCCCCCACCTTTGGGAACATTCTGCCCCCAGTGGTGTGGCAGGCCCCCATTTTCCTGGCCTCTTGTAAATGCCTGAAGACCTGGCTAGGTCAACTTGCTTGGGGCTTTCAGGAGAGGCATGCAGCCATGGGGCTGGTTAACTCCCTGAAGCCCCTTCCCCACATTTTAAATTGTATTCTTATTTTTAACAGTTTTATATTGTAATATTTAAACATGCCCAGAATCACTCTATGAGGGTGATCAAACCTGTATAAATAAATAAATAAATAGAACATTTGATCGCCTTTGCAGCAGTTATAAATATATTCAGAATGTATTTAATGATGCTTCTTTGTAAAACAAAACAAAAAGTTGTTCTTTGCTGGAGCTGGCCAGAATGGATTGAAAGGATTTTCAAAACAATTTAGTCTTCTCTTGTGAATGTTATTTTTCTCTATCAAAAATAACATATGAGGACCCGAACTCAAATATGACAGTGTAAATACTTTGTGCAAGGAAGTGGGATTTATCTATATAGACTTTTTGCTATGTGAAAGAAGGCTGGTTAGAGGGTTTGGTCATGTCTTGTCTTGCTATTTTTATAGTAAGCTTTTTGGGGCGAGGACAGTCTGCTTCTAGCTTTGCAAATTTTTCACTGTATTAGATGAAGAACAGCCTGATGGGTGTGAGAGAATCATACCAGCTTTTTCCAACATTATGTTGCCGCAGATAAAAGGTTGTATGTTCAGATTTTATTGGATTCAGGTTTTCTTATATTTGTCTCTTGGGCAATACAGATACAAGAGCATAGACACCTAGAGCTCCTGAAAATGGAAGTGATTTTGTTTTAGCTGTTGTCAGGCCACCAACACATTTCAAGAAGCACTTGTTTTTTACTGCCATGCACTGTGCAAAAACTGGTTGCACCATCCATCCATCCATCCATCCATCCATCCATCCATCCATCCATCCATCCATGCAGTTCAGTCTTCACAATGGCAAAGTAGAGAGGGAACTAGAGAGCAGTAGGCTCGTTACAATGCAGAGACCAGCTCTATTTAAAACAGAAATTGAATAACCTCCAAGTTCTTTTTGCACAAATAGAGATCAGGATTGTGAGGGCAACATTGCACACTAGACTTTGTTTAGTTTTAATAATATCACACATTTAAAATTAAAGCTACAAAAAGAGGAAAACCTGGAAATGCAGATTTCACTCACAGTCCAAAATAGGATCTGTTTGGTCTTCTGCTCCTAGCCAATGTACACAGTTCTGTATCCTATCACCTGTCTGCCATGACATCATGGCCAGTATCCAATTATCTGAGACAGCACATTTGGTCTAATTTTATTTTCTTTGAGAGTGTGGCAACTGCCAGAGTGACATCATCATTTCCTTGATTTGGCATTCATACACAGGAAAAAGAAACCCACTCTTCCATTCATTCTTGTTAGCAGAGAATTATACAAGCACAGTTCATTTGCGATTTGGCAATGTCGTTGCTGATAGCTAGTTTGGTACTGTGGTTAAAAACAAGGAATGAAAACTAGAAGATACTTGCCTTGGATATGAAAGCCAACTGAGTGACATCCAATCACTCTTCTCAGTCCAACGAAAAAAGGCAACAACAAACCACTTTTGAAAATGCTGCCTAGAAAATTGCATAGACTTTTCCAAATAGTTGTCAGGAGTCATAACTGACTCAAAGGCATATGTACCTTGTGTATATGTACGTGTGTGTGTGTAAATGTATATGTAATTTTAATTACATAATGTAATTGTGTACTTAGGATAAACATAGATTTCAACCCATTTAGTATATAATACCATTTCTCTTTATATTTAGTTGAGATATGTAACTATGTTCTTTAACTAAGAGAGGGTAACAATGTTAATACATTTCATTTCTTTTGCATTGCTGTAAAGATATTGCTGATAATTCCTTAAGGAATGCAGGCATTAGCTATTCTGAAGTTCTGTGTAAATCTTCAGAAAGCAGTATTTAGCATTTTTGCCTTTAACCCTTCCATATTTTTCCTAGTTCAGTCTTGTAAAAATGGAGGAGTGGAGCAGTGGAAAACACTATCTGATTTAAGCATGTTATACAGATTCAACTGGATATTTTTGTATTGGATCAGAAATTTGGCAATTAGAGATTTTGACCAATTACTTGCCAGTATCTAACAAAAATTATTCCTAGCAGTGCATTCTATATTGCTTATTTTATGCCTAGACTGATGTCACCGAGCAAAATAGCTTCCTTTCTGTTGCTATCATACATCTACTTGTTTAAAAATAGTTATATTAAATAGCATCCCCTTTCAGAAAAACAAAACTTGTACACATTTTGATATAGATAACTGCGTGTGTTGAATTCAAGAGGTTCATTCCACTTTCCAAAGAAGAAATCTGCTCAGAAATAGAATTAGATACTACCTTTTTGAATTTGTCATTTCGTCAATTGAGCTGTATAAATAGACTCTTCCCCTTACTTTAAAAGCAAATACTGCAAAGTTTTCCAGGTTTGTCTCTCTGGATTCTGTCCGCTTACTCAGAGCACAGATTGCATAATGGTCTGCATATTTCCTGTTTATGTTCATTTAAATGTGCAGAAGTATTTAAAACCAACAGCAAGCAGAGTTAATAAATCTCCATTGGTCACATGGAAAGAACAGCTGTGAAGTACAAACACTGTATATTATATTGGCTGTGTAGGTATCAGAATTATTATTTTTTTTAAAAACACCCTTTGAAAATCAAATGGCAAATGATTGAAGGTGTAATCAGGGCAGCCAATAACAAATTGTCAGTAAATTTCAAAGAATGCCAAAACTAATGAAGAGCTGTTTATGTCAGCTGCTTTGTTGTTACTAAGGAAAATGCTTTTGAGGCCTATGGGACAATTTTTGTCTGTTATATTTCAGGTAACAATATCTGTACTACAAGAGGAGCAAATTCATGTCAACAGTGCCTGAGCGTAAATCCACGTTGTGGTTGGTGCTCCCAGGTGGTGAGTCAAAACTAAATCTATACCATAGCATAATAACTGCTTGTCGTAAAATACTTAAAGGGCATTTCAAATGCAAGTTTGCTTGGGTTTTTTGGGGGGTTTTCTTTGTACGCAGAGAAAAATAGACACAAGGGCTTTGGATTCTACCCTAGATGTTCTGATGCTACCTGTAGTAAAGCAGGATATAGCCATGTTTGAAAAATACTGTCCTATTGCCTTTGCCTTTGATTTTTTTTATGGAGGAAAAAGAGCCAAAGAAAGAGTGGGGAAATATGAGGGCATTACTGGTGAAATATTGCACCATTTAGACCTCTGATAAAAGTATGTGTTTCAGGCAGGTTGTTGTTGCACAATGAAAACCTTGTATGGAAGCCTGCCCAGATTCAACCACCTGTAGTGCAATCTGCTGGCCAACTGTGTAGCTAATTGTATATTTAAGAAGCAGAGCGACAGATAAACCCACAGGAAAGAGAAGCCAGATAAAAGCATTGGGCAGATTAAAATATTCAAATGCTGTTGGAGAGTTACCATATAAGGCCTTTGACAGTATTTCTAACTGACATCTCAGAAAACTTTTATTTCAGATGCTTGTAGAGTTTGTGGAAGAATGTATCTCATCAATATTGGTTCTGAATCAACCATAATTAGTAGTCTTTGCTAATACTTATTCATGCCCAGATCACTACTTGGATGGATTATCGCAATACACCCTAAATGGGGTTGCCCTTGAAAAGTATCTGGAAGGTTCAACTGGTACAAAATGCAGCAGAGCAGTTAGTTATGAGTGCCCCTGAAGTGGCATATATCTGTGAATTACATTGGTTGCCAGTTTGCTATTAAGTGCAATTCAAGATGCTGTTTTTGACATTTACAACACTTTACATTATACAATACAATACAATAGCAGAGTTGGAAGGGACCTTGTAGGTCTTCTAGTCCAACCCCCTGCATGGGCAGGAACCTTATACCATTTCAGACAAATGGCTGTCTAACATCTTTTTAAAGACTTCCAGGGTTGGGGCATTCACAACTGCTGGAGGCAAGCTGTTCCAGAGGTTAATTGTTCTTACTGTTAGGAAATTTCTCCTTAGTTCTAAGTTGCTTCTCTCCTTGGTTAGTTTCCACCCATTGCTCCTTGTCCTGCCCCCAGGTGCCTTGGAGAAAGGTTTGACTCCCTCTTCTTTGTGGCACCCTCTGAGATATCGGAACACTGCTATCGTGTCTCCCCTGGTCCTTCTCTTCATCAAACTAGACATACCCAGCTCCTGCAGCCGTTCTTATCCCAGACTTCTTCCTGATTTTATATGTATATATGTATATATGTGTGTGTGTGTGTGTGTTCATGCTTGTGTCACAACACCCTGTTAAGCCCCAATTAAGGGAGGAAGCATACTGCTTTCTTTTTCTGCCTCTCAGCTCATCACCAGAGACCATCTAGACAGAAAGCTATCAGTTCCGTTGTGTACTTTTTTGTTATATGTGTGTTAGGTTTTTTGAGCTAATCAATAAATAAATCAGGGAGACTAGGTTAGATCTATTTTGAGCTATTTAGCTCTCATCAGCTAGCCATACCCTTACTGGGATTCGAACCAGGGAAGTATTATTTTATTTTTATTTTATTTATTCAATTTATATCCCACCCTTCTCCAGGGCATGTGAGATTGCCTCTAGACTACTGGTTCAAGGCACATATTAAAAAAAAATTACACAACGGAACTCATGGCTTTCTGTCTAGATGGTCTCTGGTGATGAGCCGAAAGGTAGAAAAGGAAACAGTATGTCTCCTCCCTTAATTGGGGCCTAACAGAGTATTGTGGAACAATTATATATATATATACACTTACCAAATTCCATTTGATGAGACTCGGGATGCATGCCTTTTCTGACAAGGCACCCATAGTTTGGAACATTATTTGCCCTCAAGGTCAAATTAGATTTGTGTTAAGATGTGGTTTTTCCAGGAGACTTGAGGATCCTTTGGGAAAAGGGACAGCATGAGATAGTTTTATTATATATTCATTTTTAATGCATGCATTAAAACAACATACTGTATGCCTGTTTCTTATTTTTTTTGCTGATTTCAAGATGCATTCTAATTGTTTTGATTAAAGTGGACCCCCTAGACCAGGGGTCCCCAACCCCTGGTCCGTGGACCGGTGCCGGTCCGCGGCTTCATAGGAACCAGGCCGCAGGGCCGGCGAGGAGGAGGGAGCAGCGCCCTGGGCAGAGGATACAATACAATACAATACAATACAATAGCAGAGTTGGAAGGGACCTTGTAGGTCTTCTAGTCCAACCCCCTGCATGGGCAGGAATCTTATACCATTTCAGACAAATGGCTGTCTAACATCTTTTTAAAGACTTCCAGGGTTGGGGCATTCACAACTGCTGGAGGCAAGCTGTTCCAGAGGTTAATTGTTCTTACTGTTAGGAAATTTCTCCTTAGTTCTAAGTTGCTTCTCTCCTTGGTTAGTTTCCACCCATTGCTCCTTGTCCTGCCCCCAGGTGCCTTGGAGAAAAGTTTGACTCCCTCTTCTTTGTGGCACCCTCTGAGATATCGGAACACTGCTATCATGTCTCCCCTGGTCCTTCTCGTCATCAAACTAGACATACCCAGCTCCTGCAGCCGTTCTTCATATGTCTTAGTCTCCAGTCCTCTAATCATCTTGGTTGCTCTTCTTTGCACTCTTTCCAGAGTCTCCACGTCTTTTCTACATCGTGGCGACCAAAACTGTATGCAGTATTCCAAGTGTGGCCTTACCAAGGCATGGGCGAGCGCGCCTCCACACCTCCTTCCGACGGCCACCTCAGCGCCCTGCACTTTCCAGGACTTCCTGGAGGGGCCAGCATCTCGACTGGGGAGGTTATCCCGCAGCGGGCGGGCGAAGGATGCAAGCTGCGTGCCGCCAAAGCCATCCGGGCGCCGCACGCCCAGCCCTGGACGGCTTTGGCAGCACGCAGCTTGGGTCCTTCGCCCGCCCGCTGCGGGATAACCTCCGCAACCAACATGCTGACCCCTCTGCTGCTTCCCCGGGTGGAGGGAGGGAGAGAATGGCAGACGCACAGAGAGGCAGACTTAGAGAGACAGAAAGAGAGAGAGAGGGAAACAGACACACACACAGAGTGACAGATGGGTGGGGGGGGAGGGAGAGAGAGAGAGAGAGAGAGAGAGAGAGAGAGAGAGAGAGAGAGAGAGAGAGAGAGAGAGAGAGAGAGAGAGAGAGAGAGAGAGAGAGAGAGACAAAAACAGAGAAGGAGAAAGAAAGAAAAATAGGAAAAAAAGATGAATGGAGGGTGGGAGGGAGGGAGTGAAAGAAAGAAGGGGGAGGGAGGAGGAAGGGAGGAGTGAAAGAAGGAAGGAAGGAAGGAAAGAAAGAAAAAGAAAGAGGGATGGAGAGGGTAGGAGGGAAGGAAGGAAAGAAGGGAGGGAGGGGGAGGGAGGCAATGGAAGGAAGGAAAGGAAAGGAATGGAAAGGAATGGAATGGAATGGAGTGGAATGGAAAGGAAAGGAAAGGAATGGAAAGGAAAGGAATGGAAAGGAAAGGAATGGAAAGGAAAGGGATGGAATGGAATGGAAAGGAAAGGAAGGGAATGGAATGGAATGGAAAGGAAAGGAATGGAATGGAATGGAATGGAATGGAAAGGAAAGGAATGGAATGGAATGGAAAGGAAAGGAAAGGAATGGAATGGAATGGAATGGAATGGAATGGAATGGAATGGAATGGAATGGAATGGAAAGGAAAGGAAAGAAGGAAGAAATCTATTTTCCTATTTCCTTCCACCTCAAGCTACCTGTTTAGTTAACCAGGTTAAAGATCTATTTTTCTCCCAGCGGTCATTTCAAAGGAATCACATCCTCTGAGTCATTTCCTGGATTCAAACCAGCATCCCAAAGAGTCATGGGCTGCCTTTATATATAACGAGTGCCCATAAATCCATTTTTACCATCTTCAGAAGACCAAAGACCAGCCAGAAATGGAAGGAAGGAAGGAAGGAAGAACTTATGACCACTATTGAGCCCTAAATTTTGGTTGCTAAGCAAGACCGTTAAGTGAGTTTCACCACATTTTCCAAGTTGGCCACGGTCACATGACAACTGAGCCACTCCCACAAAAAAGGCCACACCTTCCTGTCTCTCAAAAGAAATTTCAGTAGTGGTGCTGTTGATATTTGACTCTATTGACTAATAAGTTTGCCCACCACTGCCCTAGAGGGCCAAGTGAGTCGACTCCCCCCCCCCGCGCGTGCGCATGCGCCGCCTGTTCCCCCTCCCCCTCTAGGCCAGCCGGTCCGCAGAATTTTCTTTAAAATGAAACCGGTCCCTGGTGCAAAAAAGGTTGGGGACCCCTGCCCTAGACTATACTTGTGAGATGGATAGCTACATAAATTTGATAAATAAATGAATTCACATGTAGAGCCTAGTCATTTTCCTTTCTATTAATAAGCTCAGTTGTTATATATAGTGACCTTCCACCACCGCTCATTAGCTAGTGTTTCTATATGGTACCATTTTACCAGCATCTGTCATTATTTTTCAGCTAAAACGGTAAAATATTATTTCTGCCATGATTACCATATATTCATATATTTGTGTGCTTGTGTATAGAAATTTCTGGTCTTTGTTCCACTTACCAATCTTCTTGCTCTTTTGATTAAAGTATTTCACAATCAAAATTTTTAAATCACCCAAGCATCCAGATTTTACCTTCCTTTTCCTTACACCGTGTCAATTTAACAAGCTGCAGTATTGACAGAATATTACAGAAAGCCTACACTGGAAAAAAATATAACAAATTAGTTGCAACTGTCTTGTAGTTTGCAGTAGAAGGATAATGGTTGAGTAACTCTTAGAAATACATGGTAAAGGAGGGTGAAATGCTACATGTAAAAAATAATCTGAAGAATATGTTTTAAATCATGAAAATCCAATTAACAGTGGAGTCTTCTTGAAGTATTTAAAGAATGCTTTTCCATGACTGTTAAATCCCTAGAAGCAAGGCCTTTTGGCTCCAATCCGCCAGGAATAGGAGATTTTAAAAGAGAAGCAAAATGCGCCTCTACCCATTTTTCTACAGCCTTTTGATTCTGTTTTAAAAAACATGTCTTCTTACTGAAAGTTTCTTTATTGCTTGAATAATTGTAAGTTGCTTCACCAAGTAGCTTTATTTTTGTTTTTGACCCAAGATTAAACACCATGGAATAAAATCGCAATGATATTGTACAGAACACAGAGTTGGAAGAGCTCTTGGCAAGCATATCCCACTAGTGAGATATTAAAAGAATTGTACACCATGACCCCTAAAATGCATTCATTTATAAGCAGGCCAGAAAACATAGGCAATTTTAGAAGCTACTAGTGAACCCCAAAGAGCTGTTTGGTATCATTTGGGAGGCAAAAATTGCATTTCTTAGTGTTTGTTCCTCACTGAGAAGTAATCAGGCAACCTTGGTATTTTCCATATAATTTTCCTTTCTGTGAATACATGCATTTTCTGGTTCTATCTCCTGGTGTAAGTCTTGATAAGTTACTAAATGATAATCCAAATAAAGAAAGTCTATGGTCACATAACTCTGGAAAATCTTCAAAACTCCTTGAAGACAAGATTACATGGAGATTTCTAAAGAGAGCAGTATCCGTGCCTGTAGATATATTGACAAAGGAAGAAGACCCAGTAATTTTATATTAATAAGTACAATTGGTAGATTCCATAAATTTGAAATGTACTGCTGTCTACCCTGGAAACCTCTCAATTTAATCTTAAAACTATAGTTTCTGAATAATAAATGTGGAAGTGAATTGAAATGTACATGTGGATGCAGGGTGCCAATATGTAAATCAAATATGCAATGAGGAGTATGTGGCATCATTAATTAGAAGTCTAGCTAGGAGTTATTAGAAGTCTAGCTAGGAGTTTTCCAGGCCAAGGCTCAGTCCAGGCTACCACCTCTCAGACTTGCAACAGAACTGAGGTTTTTGCTACAAGCTGAATCATGTCCAAGAGCATATGTAAAGGAATTCAGAAGTGACCTGGGGAAATTATGAAAGAATCGCTGAAGGGACCCGGGAAAGTGATTCAAAGTCCAAATGAGAGCAAATGAGAGAAAGCAACTCAAAATAACCTCACCTTGATTTGGTTTAGTGTAAGATGAGACAAAAAAAAAACCTTTGTCATACTTTTAAAATCTGTTATTATACATGGCAAAATAAAGTACTATCCCACTGCCTATTTCTTGTCCTGGTCTATCATGAAAGCAAGATAGTGCATGAGTTTCCTCAGCCTGGAAATATGACCTGCAATTAGCCATCTCTTAGACAGAAAAGCAGAATGAGAAACAAAAATCGTACACAGAATAAACCTTAATTCTCTGTCTATATCTTATGGGTCCTAAAATATTGAAAAAATCAGACCATTACATTCATCTCACCAACAGTTTTAGAATTTAAATCTCTTTCTTGGGTTTAGTTGGAAAAGAAATAAAATTTGAAGCTCATCATCTTTGTTTTGTAACACCAGTCTTACCTGGACGCTTTCCCTGATCACAGCATCCTCTAAATCAGGATGGGGAACGATGGTCTTTCTATGACTTGTGGACTTCAACTCCCACAATTCTGGCTCGGGAATTCTGGGAGTTGAAGTCCACAAGTCATAAGGAGGCCATCATTCCCCATCTCTACTCGAAATGCTCAGCACAACTAGCATCCATGACTACAATGAGGCATATCTCTATCCATGTCTGTCTGTCATCTAATTCACGAATCCTCTGGCTAGTGGGATGGGCAACTTATAGATTTAATAAATAAATAAATCTTCATTATCCTGCTGCCCCATTGATGAAGGGAACAAGGAAGCAGGAGTGGATGCTGTTGTTCTGAACTCACACTCCTCTCATTGCAAAGAACTTCCAGGGGTATTTTCCTACTGAAATTTTAAATTACTCTTCTACTTTCCCTTATGTCACCTTCAGGGGTGGGTTCCGGCAGCCACTACTCCTGGTTTGCTTGTGGGCGCACTGCATGCACATGCTTAGTAAATTTTGCATGTGCAAAACCAAAAAGCAAGATGGCCCCACCTATGGTGCCGCCTAAAGAACCAGTTCGGGGGCTTGACAGGTCTGTGTCGCTGCCGATTCCAGTGCCCCAGGGCACCAAACTGGTTCAACCAAACCGGTCTGAACCAGTAGGAACCCACTACTTGTCGCCTTGAATGTCCATCCATTTTGGTGATATACACTTTTTGTTACAGGCTATTATCACTGGCTATTTCCCAGAAGTAGGAATGCCACCTCAAGTGAATCAATATTCACCAGGCTCTCTGATGTCTTTTGGGACTTCCTTTAGAAGGAGTGCTGTAATAACACAATGGCTATATGTTTGCCTTACTCATCAGACACATTTTTTGCTTAATTATTACATCTTTCTCTGAATTAGCTACTCTTCTTTGGACTTTTGTTAAATTAAATGTAGAGATGCATTGTTTCATCTTTAGACAAGCATGTAATAATTAAACAAAAATATATCTGCTGGGTTCCAAGCCATGAACATTCTATGTGTAAGGCAAACATATAGCCACTGATATAATGGAATTCTTACTTTAAAACTGGTTTCTTGTGCTTTATGCATGTGCATTTTGGTGGTTTAACTTCATATACATAAGTAAGTTTAATGTTGTACATGTATGCATATATAAATAAATATACAAATAATATACTACTATAGTTTAAAATCAATCTTTCAGCAACATAAAATGATAATTTTAACATTTTCATACTGCAGTTCTCTCTTATTTGTTATTTCCTGAAGCAGTTTCCGGGGAAATTCATTAACTCAGTTCATTATAAATAAATAAAACACCTTGAAACAATAGTCTCTTCCTTAAAGGAAGCATCCAGTTAATCGTTTATTTTTATAAATTTTTACTTTATTTATAAAAATAAATATTCAGAAACAGAGTAGTCAATTGTCCAGAGACACTGTTATGGTATTGAACTGGTTGTTTTCGGGAAATCAATGAAAGTGGTTCATGATGATTCAGATCTATTGTTCCATATGAAAAGGTCAGACCATGTCTGCAATACTGTAGCAATTCAGAGGATTGATTTCTGAATAACCCCTGGATTAACCCCAGGAACAGTCAGTGTGATCCAGAAGAAAGAAAAGAACATTAGGATTTTCCAGAATATTCTGTTTCTAAATTGTTCAATTTTCTACATAATCATATTATTTCATCACTGCCACCTATTTTATAAGGGCCTACCTTGAGGATCCTTCAGTTTTTAGACTTACAATAATTTCTAGAAAGTTATCTATCCAATGCCTCCTCAAAGTGAGGATGAAGTTTGGTATCGCTCATATTGAAGTGGTCAACCATTTTCAAATTACATATTAATATCACCATTCCAAGGAAGATAGATAGCCTCTTCATGGCTTGAAGAAGAAAAGCTGTTTAATTCCAGGAAAGCAACCTTGAGGTGATTGTTCACCTGCGTGAGAAGCAACCTTGTGAAATCCTGTTTATAATCCATAGGCACATTTTTCACAAGTCAAGAATTCTTTCTATAGTCAGGGATTGGTAAAGTGAAGGGAAGATATGTATACAAGGGATGAACTAAAAACTGTAGAGGGGAGATTCCTATGTAATATTAGTCTGAGGTAAACTGAGAAGTTTACCTCAGTTTTATATTTCATGGATTGGGTATGAAGTAAAAATATTCTGCCCCCCATCAAGGCACCCTTGTTGGTTTTAAATCAGCTTTTGATTTAATACCAAAGAAGAGACTGTGGTACAGTCTGAAAAGTGAAAAGCTGTTTGTGTTTATCTAGTCATTCTATTTGAAGACTTCTCTGAAAAGTAGATACGCCCCGTGAGGATATCTATATAAGCAGTTCCAACATGTATTAAACAAAGTTGTATATTGATCCTATTACTCTTCAATTTATGTCTAAATCAAAGAATTCAAGCACTCACTGTTCCAGCCCACCATCCTACAACTACTGTATAACAATGATGTTCTTATTTTGCCTACTTCATAGGTAGAAATAAGAAAAGCAATTAGAGCTTTAGCTTTATTCTGCAAAGTACAAAAAGTATTAACAAATTATTAAAAAACCAAAGTCATCATTTTTGCGTGACTGTATCATAAACACTTTGAATGCTAAATAAGTGGAATTCCAGCGGAACAGATGCATACCTTTAAGTACCTTGGTGTGTAATTTCATACTCCCTTTCACTGGAATGCTCTTTTTTTTCCTGTACAGCTATTGTAAGATTTTACCATTCAAAAGATATTATGTTTCTGCAGCCTGCAAGGTCTTCTAAGATAATCCCACATTTTCTCTATAGCTCCCAAATTTGCCCTGCAAAGCTCAATATTACCGATACGATTCAAAATATGTTTATTGGACTCATTTTGATGGTTTCAAATATTATTAACAGGCATAGTTTCAATGGTACCAGGGCATGCTTTCTTCTTCTTAACTTCTGACTAAAGTAGATTTTATTCCATATAAGTTTGGCCCCTTTAATATTTAGTGATTTTTTTGAACATTTATGGCTTTAAAAGCCCTAGGTAAAATTGGTTGCTGGACTTCTTTACGGAAAGTCTATGCACATTAGACTTTAATAATGCTAGGACTGCCCTTAGGCAACGAATCTGAGATACAGATCTTCAAACAGGCCTGTGAAGTATCACACCCCAATATTTATTATTTGCTTCCAAAGGGTCCTTTCCAGCCATGTGTTCATCATCCTTTCTGATTTTAAAATTTTATAAGGCTACCATTTTAGCAAGGTATGCTTTTAGAAGTCCTTGGATGTTTTAAGGGTATTCCTGTGCATCTTTGATTGTGCTCATGTGGTAATAGTTCAATAGAATCTCCAGACCATCTCTAGACTGTTATCTATATCATTGTTACCTATAGAACTCTACACAGGTCCTTATATATCCTATTTCAAAGAAATTTCCAGATAGGGAATGTAATTTAATGCTCTTAATCTCAGATTATTCAAAAATATCCTCTCACATCACCCAGTTCTATGCTACCATTTGTATGATATGCCACAACGTTATTTAGGATTAAAACTTCTTATAATAGTATTTTATTTGGATTTATTTTAGTTTCTGTATTTTCAATTATTTTTAGATTCTATTATGAATATTGTTTTTCTCCTAATCACATACATATACCATATGTAGAAGAATATGATACTTTTAAAAGTCAATATCCTGAATAATACATTCAAATTTATTTATTACAGTCCTAAATAATAAATGTATTATTTATTATTCAGGGCTGTAATAAATAAATCTGAATTTGAGCAACTCATGAGTTTAATAGAGCTTGGCTGTTGTTTCCATGAGGAGATATTTGTGGGTTTGTGATGGCTGGACCACAAGGCTTTATGCCAGAATTACTTGCCAGTTTTCTATATAACACGTTGGAGAAGTTCTTTTTTTTTTTTTTTAAGTTGACTAGCTGAGGCCAATGCATCAACAGTTCTGCCTACTCTGCCAGCTGCTTCAGTTTCTCATCTTTGTAAACAGCAGCTATGGCTATAGAATTGTTTTACCTCTGAGAAAGCTTCCCAAAATGGCAATATTCTTCTGGCTGGGCCCCAAGACACAGTTCACTGAAGAGATATAAGAATTAACAGAGACATCTCCTGCTTCTTGCCAAAAACCAAGCCCTTCGAGTGCAAAACCTATTAGCCAAGCAATTTCCTAACATGTTGCTTTAATTTAACAAATGAGATTTTTCCCTTCATTGTGTCCTCTCTCCTCCTGTCTTGTTTCAGACTTGGACTCTTCCTTGTTTCCATATTTTTTCCTAATAGAATCACTCCAATGAAAAATACTATTGCCAACATTTGAAAGGAAGAATGAGCGGATGGACAGGGTTTTCTGCTCTCCTTTTCATTTTACAATGCACATTTTCTCAAATGTTAGATTTAAAAACAACAACAACAATAATAAAATATGGGAATAACAATAGGATAATTTAATTTACAAGATCCCAGTCTAAATTTTGAATTCTGGGAACAAATCTGGTTTCTGAGGAAGGCCTATTAAAATGATAAACAACAGGGAATTACGTCTTTTTTCCAAAGGCCATGCTTACTCTAGGACAGAGACCACAGAAAAATAAATTATCTCCTGGAAAACTTTCCAACTGCTATTGATCTGAGCAGATTAGGTCGTAAGAACAAGATCTGACAATGAATTCTAGATTTCATGAGATATCTGGGAACACTCAATTTCCTTGCAAGCATGTTCCTCCGTGGCAGACAAGAAGCGGGCTATTTAGTTCCAAATAGCTTTGTTTGCAATGTTCAGTTGCACAAAAGTGTTTCCAGATGATAATTTTCCTGTGTAATTGTCTGCTCTTATTCACAGGATTTTACAGAGGAAGTTGACCATGTTGCTTTCCATTTGAAATTCTCCTGTAGTTCCCTGGGACACCTTCCATTTTCTTTAACCATTAAAAAAACCATTAAAAAGGATATAATGCAACGATCTTGTCTGAAAATACTCAAAGCATTTTCTGTTGCATTCTCAATTTATGCAGAGCCGTAGTCAAGTCCCACAATGCACTTTGTGGCTAAAATATGCAGAAATTCCTCTGATATGCTAAGGCATTTTTGCAATTGAGATTAAAAATGTAAAGGAAGCAGCAGTCTAATGTTTGAAAAACTTTGCTTTACAAAATAATGAGATAGCAATTGTAGAAGTGCTTGAACCACTAATCTCAGAAGACTAAGAAATGCTCTTAGTGTGTTTCTCTATAGGATATTCTAGCATTTGTGATTTTATTTTTCTTGTCAATCAATCAATATGTTTAGTGTTTTGATCACCAATCATAACAATCTCCCCCCTATGTAAAAATAATATATTTATAGTTGGAATCAAGTGTCCTGAAAAACAAACATATTTGCAAATAATCCTGCAGAAACACTCTTGATGGTGGGACTCACAGATCATGCTAAACTGAAATGTGGTTTGCTTGATTTGGGATTAAGGTGCTATGTGAATCCAAACACTAAGATTTATATTAAAAAGGTCTATTGTCATGTGAAGTTTAGATTCATGTATAGTAATTATGGTTTTGTTAAATATATATACAAACTATGGCAATATTTTTATTAACGTTTAAAATACAAATATGAAAAATACAAACTAAGAAAAATATGTAAAAGAAAATCAAACGTGTGGAGAGGAAAAAAAGAAAAGGGAAAAATATAAAGAAAACAGATATTTAAGAAATGACTTCTCCCTTCAGACATTCACAAACAATATTAGTAACATTATCTTTCAGCGAAAGTTGCCTTCATCCCATATCTTGTCTTTTATCTATTAACATATAAGCCCTCATCAATCAATTTTAATCACTAAAAGTCCATTGAAAGAAGCACACACACACATAAACATATACATACATGCAAACAAATATACATATAAACATCCCTACATCAATTTCATATTCCTTTATTTTACACAGTAACTTATCATTTTCTCTAGAACAAGGGAAAACCCATTCTTTCCACATCTTATCTCATATCAATAAATAAATATTTAAAACTTCATTCAAACTTAATTAAGAAAACTTGCATTAGAGCTAATAGAAACAACATATTAAAAAATCTCAATCTTTAATAGACCTTCAAATAGTATCCCACAAGTTAACTTCTTATCATGTTCTCTTCATCTCCTTTCAGAAACTCCTTTGCATGATTAATCCTTTCTTTTAGTTTCAACACCAGAGATTATCACTTTCTGTAAAAATACAACAAATCTCTTCTTATATCTTGTCTATCAACAAATCTTTAAAGCCTTGTCATTCAATCACTGTTAAGACTGGCTCATTAAAGGCTACTAGGGAAAAATTAATAATGATTGAATAAGACTACTTTATATTCCTTCTTTTTCCTTTGATTTTTATTCCTTTTAAGCAATGTCCCAAAAACTAAATTATTTTCATTTTTTCTTTATCTATTCCCAGGAATCCCTTTATTAAGTATAATGCATCACTTTTGTGAGTGCAAAATAAAAAAAAATATGTGCAAGTAAACCTTCTGTTTTGAAATCTACATACTAGTTTTTAAATCCATATCCAAAACAGTCTGATTCTCAGTTGTATCCTCTTCTATCTCCTTTTTAAAACCCATTTTACAGGAGCAGATGATCTTAAGACAGGGGTGTCAAACTCCATTTCATTGAGGGCTTCATTGCAATTGTGTTTGACTTTGTGGGGCCAGGGGGAGTATGGCCTTGTGTCAGGGCGCCTGTGGTGGTCCAAAGGTTCTGCCAGTGAAAATGGTTCCCGAGCATTTTTGGCTACAACGGCTTCCCGCAACCCTTTGCCAGTGAAAAAGGAACTTGGAAGGGTCACCCACAGCCATCTCAAGCTCCATTTTTGGCTGCAACTGCACCCTGCAATCTTGTGCCAGTAAAAACGGAGCTGGCAGAGACACAGTGGGCTGGTCCTTTGCTGTTTCCAGGGTGGCCCTGCAGGCCACATCTAAGCACCCCGTGGACCAAATATAGCCCCCAGGCCTTGAGTTTGACACCTCTCTCTTAAGAGAAAGTTCTGTGTACAGTGTTTCCAAATATCTTTTAATTTTTCCAGAGTTAAAATATTTTTCTCCATTCTGTATTAATAGTTTTCTTCTCCTTTATTACGCTCTTTAGTTCTTTCTGATTGCCTCTAGTGATTAGCCTTCAAATCTCCTCTGATCATGTTTTTCTCTAATCCACATTTTCCAATGGAAAGATATTCTTATTCTTACATTTAAAATATGTGTGTGTGTGTGTGTGTGTGTGTAAAATTACCCTAAGAAAGCATAATTAGTTTCAAAATCTTATCTTCAGTCCATATGACTCCTTAATCTATTTGTAACTTTTCAAAATCAATGTTCTAATCAACCATTTGCTGCTTATTACTGAGTATTTTTTCTTTTAAGTCCTTAAACTTACATGGAGCTTCTTTCACTGAGGCTTGAAGGAAAATAACCCATTATAATGAAACTTGTCCTTCTGATGGTTCTTAATGTCTGTAAACCAGTTAACAAGCCATTTCCAGAAGTGATTAAGAGAGGAAATGAGTGAACCTAGTGTCTATTTGAAGGTTCCAAACTGCTACACAGGTGAGATGACTTTCTCTCAGTTCCCGGAACTCTGAAATTTTGTGAGAAACCAGAGAAGCAATTACAGATTGAAGACAGCAGAGCCAACAGCCATGACCCCCCCCCCCCCCAAAAAGGACTTGATACGTGGAATCAGCTTTCTGAACCCCTCTCCAGATCAAGGTGAGAACTAAGATTGTTTACAAGTGCTCCTTACAGCACTTCCCCACAAAAAGACCATAAATCAGTGATGTGAATAGATGCAAGAGCTCAGAAATTGGAAAGATTGCTTTAGTAGTATTTGGCTACTATTTGCCATGAGGAAACGTCATCCCTCTCTGCCCTTCGACTCAACCTAGAGATCATCCAGACAGAGAACCAATTAGTTTGCTGCTGTGTGAAATTTTTTAGATTGTGTGGGAGGAAAAGCTGATACAGTAGAGTTACAGTTAGCAGAAACCTGACTATACATTAAAAAGGTTCTGGGTTTAATCTTACTTCACCCATCACATTTCCAGGATTGTATCCAGAAATCCAGTTCTGACAGCAATCAGTCAGAGAAGCACTGTAGCACTGAGGGAAAAAAAGTGAAGAATTGGTGGGGGGAAACATAGAAAAATTTCAAGGGAAAGGCAAGAACATTCTTATGATCTACCATATATAATTCTGTATATGAGATACAATGAATACAGATAACCCTCAATTTACAACCATTCATTCAATGACTATTTGAAATTATAGTGGCACTAAAAATGGACATGAACAATGTCCAAAATACCCCAAGATCACATGGTCAACTGTTTACATTGATGTAATGAAGAAGTCATTTTATTGTATTACTTTTCTTTTTCTTTACTATAGTCTTTTTTCTTTCCTTTTTTTCTTTTGTGCAGTTTTTTTCTTTTCATTCTTTTAGTTTAAATTCATTGTTATGCTTTCAATCATAATGTTTAATAAAATTTCTATTTAAAAAAAATAAAGAAACAAAACACTAGGTTGCGATCACTCCTAGCCATAGCAAATGTCATTTTTTCAGTCAGGAGGCCATAAACACTGTCAAAAGGAAGGATCACCTGGGGGCAGGACAAGAAGCAATGGGTGGAAACTAATCAAGGAGAGAAGCAACTTAGAACTAAGGAGAAATTTCCTGACAGTTAGAACAATTTACCTCTGGAACAGCTTGCCTCCAGAAGTTGTGAATGCCCCAACCCTGGAAGTCTTTAAAAAGATGTTAGACAGCCACTTGTCTGAAATGGTATAAGGTTCCTGCCCACGCAGGGGGTTGGACTAGAAGACCTACAAGGTCCCTTCCAACTCTGCTATTGTATTGTATCTTTGTAAATATGTCCATAATTTATGTAAAATGTGTATTTAATATATTCTTTAATAGAATTCTTCAGGAGCAATATTTGGCCCATGGCCAGAATTCTCGTTCTTTATCCTAAAGTTATTTTCAACTAAAACGTGACTCCTGATGCATTATGGACATGTCCATGTAGTTTTCTTGACAATAATATAGACTTAAATTCCCACTGCTCTCTTCTGAGATCTATTGCATTTCCCTAGCCCAGTGATGGTTAACCTTTTCAACACTGAGTACCAAAACTGGAATGCATGTGTGTGTGCATGCGAGCACACATGCGCTGGAGCACCGAAACCTGGAAAAGAGCCGCTGGTGCACATCTGTGCAGTGGCCAGCTGCTCTTTTGTGAGCTGGTCTTCACGTGAAGATCACCTGGTCAGGACGCATGTATGGGATAGAATCTGAAAGAGAGCAACTGGTCGGGCAGTCATGCGCACAACGGAACTGGGAAGAGCAGCTGGCAAACGTACCCACAGAGAGCATGCCATAGGTTCGCCATCACGGCCCTAGCCTATGGGCTAACAATTCTTGGAGACCACTCATAAAATACAAAGCTGTGCCCTTTAAGAAGGGACAGGCAGTCAATATCCCAATACAGGTCATCCTCAACCTATGACCACAATTGAGCCCCAAATTTCTGATGCTAAGCAAGACAATTGTTAAGTGAGTTTTGCCCCATTTTATGGCCTTTCTCACCATAATTGTTAAGTGAATCACTGCAGCTGTTAAGTTAGTGACGTTGTTAAGTGAATCTGGCTTCCCCATTGACTTTGCTTGTCAGAAGGTTGCAAAAGGTGTTCACGTGGCCCCAGAACACGGCAGCTGTCATACATGTGAATCAGTTGCCCAAGCACCTGAATTTTGATGAAGCGGATGCTAAAATCGTCAAAATTGTGAAAAATGGTCTTGTTACTTTTTTTTAAAATGCCGTTGTAAATTCGAACGGTCGCTAAATGAATTGCTGTAAGGACTACCTATCCTTGGGTAGAGTAAAAGAATAACCTTTTCCGAGTGAAGGAATGCCAGGTGGTTGCCCAACCTTTGCTCAACAGTCACAAACATGGCTAGGATACAGTTCATACTCGGTTCACACCAACAACCATTCTCTACATGAACTTATGAGGAAAGAGAAGAGTAAGCGCTGCCTCCTCCCATCCCCTAGCAGAAATCTTGATCCAGATGCTGCAGTTTTGCTTGGAGGGATCAGTGTGGGGAAAGAAGGAACGTCCCCACCTCAATTCAGTCTGGCTCATTCTTTGTGCTTTGATCTCCCTCAGTTCCCCAGTGCTCAAGTGAAATCTACGAAATGTACCAAGATGTTTATTTCTTTAAAAACTAAATATGGTGATTCAAAACCTATTTTAGTGTAAGTCTCTTTTTTATGGAAAAATGTCATTCAAAGCCTGAGTGTTATTTTCTTTTTTCCTATAGAACCACACCAATATCTCTAAGTCTCAGGATGATGACGTATTTCCTTTCCATGTCCTCTGCTTTTCTGCTTTCCTTTCCAGAGTATCTGTCTTGCTACATTCTGGTGCTTATTCCTTTTTTGGTCTTACGTTCTCTCACTTGTGCACTGGAGGAAATGATAAGTCTTTGGGAGAGACATTTTTTGTTTCCAGCCAGCTTTTTGGAATGGTGACTAAGCACTGCCATATACAGGTTTAGGGAATTTTGCCTCCCAAAAAAGCAAAATTTCCTGGCAGCTTTTCCGAGGTTAATAGGATGCCGCAAGTCAGTACAGTTTATTAAAGGCTGCCAAAAAAAAGGGTGGGGGCGTGGGGAGGGAGTTACAACATGCTTATGATCCCTTTTTGGAGAGTTTTGCCTTTATAACTAGAGCACAGAGACACATGTGATGATACAGATAGAATTTTGCATTTGAACACTTTTCAACCAATCCTGAATTTCTTTTTATGATTTTATACCTGCAGAAATGGCCATTTTTAATCTCAAAATCAAATTTGGTTTTAATCAAATTAATGTGTGAATTATTTTCTAATACTGTTTTCTCCATTCATGCTATGGTAAGAAACCTGGAAAGAAGAATTTTAAATCATTCCAAAAGAATCTATGCTCATGAACTCAATATTGGTAATAGTTGGAGATTCCTACTACCAAAGTTCTTTATTTATTTCAAAACGTGCCATGAAGATACACAGAGTCTGCTTAGTTCTCATGTCCCTGAACTTGCTTTATAGTGTGGATTGGACAATACTATTTTCCAGATATGTTGGACTACAGTGGTGGGATTCAAATAATTTAACAACCGGCTCACTGCCTAATGATTTCTTCCAACAACCAGTTTACCAAACTGCACAGAAGGTTAACAACTGGTTCTCCTGAAGTGGTGCAAACTGGCTGAATCCCACAATTAACTACAACACTTATTTTCTATCCTATATTCAGAATGTGTAAAGTTGTGAAACACATTTGGAAGATATAGATAGTCCTTGACTTACATCTGTCAGTGGCGGGATTCAAAAAAATGTTTACTACAGGTTCTGTGGGTGTGGCTTGGCTTGGTTGGCATGGCAGCAGAAGGATACTGTAAAATTTCAATTTCCACCGCACTCCAGGGGAAGGATACTGTAAAATCCCCATTCCCTCCCCACCCCGCTAACCTGCTTTCCAGCTCTGTTCTTCTGACAAGGACAACAGGTAGGGGTGGGGGGGTGGCGATTATGGTTAAGGAAGGTCTTGAGCCGAAGGAGACCACGATCCCTCAGACGACCGGGTGTGAGTCCCTCCTCGTGAAATGGGGCCTAGAGAGGCAGTTGGGCGTGTTAGTTGTATACCTGACTCCTCACTATGCAACAACAGCCCTGCCCGAGCTCCTAGAGGTGATAGCCGAGACGGCGGTTGAGACCCTCAGACTACTGGTCATGGGGGACTTCAACCTGCCATCAGTTGGCGAAACCTCTGGTGCAGCTCGGGAGTTCATGGCTTCCATGACAGCCATGGACCTGACCCAGGTAGTTTTAGGCCTTACCCACGAGGGTGGACACACCCTGGACTTAATCTTCGTCTCGGGACAGTGGAGTAGTGATCTGGGAATAGGGGATTTAGCCATCACACCCCTGTCATGGACAGATCACGCTCTTCTTTGGCTGGACTTTCTGATCGCCGCACCTCACCGCGGGGAGGCGGAGCCTGATATTCCTATATGGTTCCGCACCAGGCTCCTGATGGACCCGGTAAAGTTCCAGAGGGAGCTTGGGCCAATTCCTGTGGACTCGACTGAGGACCTAGTGGCCGCATGGTTAAGTGCGGCCACGGGGGCCTTGGACCGAGTCGCGCCCTTGCGGCCTCTCTTGCGGCGACGAACCACCCAGGTTCACTGAGGAGCTTAGGGAGATGAAACGCCACAAGAGAGGCCTAGAGAGCAGATGGAGATCCTCTCGCTCTGAAGCCGACCGAACACTAGTGAGAACCTATATTAGGACTTACTTAGTGGTGATAAGGGTGGCCAAATGTGAGTATTGTGCCACCCTTATTGCATCCGCAGATAACCGCCCTGCCACCCTGTTTGGGGTGACCCACTCCCTCCTCCACCAGAGGCCACGGGAAGCCCCTTTACAGGGTCGAGCAGAGGAATTTAGGATTTATCTGCAGGAGAAAATCACTCGGATTCGGAGTGAGCTACCCTCCATCGAGAGTGGTCCAGTCAGTTCGTCCGAGGCTGTTCTTGAGACACCATCCTGCGAGGAGTTTTACTTTGTTACTACCGAAGATATGGACAGGTTGTCAAAGAGACTTAAGGCTACCACATGTTTATTGGACCCGTGTCCCTCCTGGCTTGTACTGGCATCCTGGGAGACAACACGAGGCTGGCTTCAGGGCATTGTCAACACATCTTGGAGTGAGGGGTCCTTGCTTGCCATCTTGAAAGAGGCGGTAGTAAGGCCCCTCCTCAAGAAGCCGTCCCTGGATCCAGCATTATTAGAGAACTATCGTCCGGTTTCCAACCTTCACTATTTAGTGAAGGTTGTAGAGAGTGTGGTGGCCCAACAGTTTCCGCGACACCTGGAGGAAATTGATTATCTAGACCCACGCCAGTCCGGCTTCCGACCCAGTCACAGCACTGAGACGGCATTGGTTGCATTGGTTGATGATCTCTGGAGGGCACGGGATAGAGGATATTCCTCTATCTTAGTCCTGTTAGACCTCTCAGCGGCTTTTAATACGATCGACAATGGTATCCTATTGCACCGACTGGGGGGGTTGGGGCTGGGAGGCACCGTTTTACGGTAGTTCTCGTCCTACCTCTCTGGTCGGTCGCAATATGTGTTGACAGGGGGGCAGAGGTCGGCCTCGAGACCCCTCCTATGTGGGGTTCCTCAGAGGTCGGTCCTCTTGCCCCTACTATTCAACACATATATGAAGCCACTGGGCGAGATCATCCGTGGTTTTGGGGTGGGATATCATCTGTACGCTGATGATACCCAGCTGTACATATCCACCCCAGACCACCCTAACGATGCCGCCGAGGTGATGTCCCGGTGTTTGGAGGCCGTATGGATCTGGATGGGTAGTAACAAACTCAAGCTCAACCCATCCAAGACTGAGTGGCTGTGGCTTCCGGCACCCCGGTTCAGCCAGATTACTCCAACTCTGGCCATTGGGGGCGAAACACCGGCCCCCGTGGAGAGGGCGCGCAATTTGGGTGTCCTCCTGGATTCCCGGCTGTCCATGGAGGGCCATGTGGCGGCCGTGGCCAGGGGGGCATTTCATCAGGTACGCCTGATACGGCAATTGTGCCCCTTACTGGACCAGGCTGCCCTGCGCACGGTCACTTATGCACTCGTGACATCCCGACTCGACTACTGTAATGCTCTCTACATGGGGCTTCCCTTGAGGTGAACTCGAAAGCTACAGTTAGTCCAGAACGCAGCCGCGCGGGTGATTACGGAAGCACCTAGACACTCCCATATAACACCAATCCTGCGCGAGCTGCACTGGCTTCCTGTGGTCTTTCGGATGCGCTTCAAGGTTTTGACGACCATCTTTAAAGCGCTCCATGGCTCGGGTCCTAGTTACATGCAAGACCATCTCCTGCCCCATACATCCCTTAGACCGATACGCTCCCACAGAGAGGGCCTTTTCAGGGTGCCGTCGGCCAGACAATGCTGACTGGTGACACCCAGGGGAAGAGCCTTCTTTTTTTTAAAAAAAAATAATCTTTATTAATATAAATATAAAAATAACATTTAACAAATATAAAGAGAAATCGACATACATTATTAAGGCAGAAAGGAGGGTAGGGGAAGAAGGGAGGAGGGAGATAGAAGAAAGAGAAGAAAAGGGTGGACATACCGGGGATATAATTATTCCCCAAATTCAAAGGTTTTTGTTTGTCCCAGTCTGTTCTATTCATTCTTATATACATTTTAACTTAACTATCTGCCTATGTATCTCTATAATTATCTTAAGTTCCTTGTCTTCTCACTTGTTCCTTGTATTTATTCCACGTTTATACTATTTGGTTGTTCACTTTGGTATCCTTTTGTTCTCTTGTCGTACCATATGTACCATTTTCCCCATGTTTGAGCATAAATCGACTCTGTTTTATCTTTTAAGATATATGTTAGCCTATCGGATTCAGCACAGTTGAAAATTTTGGATATGACGAGGTGGTCTGTTGGTACATTACTATCTTTCCATTGTTGCGCAATGGCCATCCTTGTTGCTGTTGTAATGTGTATAAAAAGGTACCAGTCTTGGTTCTGAGTTTGGTTTGGTTTAATGCCAAGTAAATAGGATTCAGGCTTAAGAGGGAAGTTGATACCTACTATTTCCATCAGCCAGATTTGTATTTTCTTCCAAAGTTGGTTAATTTTTGGACAAGTCCACCATTGGTGAAAGAACGTACCCCTGGCCGTTTTGCATTTCCAGCATCTGTCGGAAGTATTTGGAAACATATATGCTATTCGGGATGGTGGTAAATACCACCTATATAGCATTTTGTATAAGTTCTCCTTGAATAAGGAGGCCAGGGTCATTTTAATAGATTTGCCCCAAATTGTTTGCCATTCGTCGAGTGTAATGTTCCTTCCTATATTTCTCCCCCAAGCGATCATAGCACCTTTAATTATTTCCTCACCAATATATCCTTGTAAAAGCAATTTATATGCTTTAGAAATGAATTTAATCGGTGAATCCCATAAGATCTTATCAATATCTTGTTTTGACGGGTAAATTCCAAATTGTTTTTTGTCCTTATTGAATTTAGATACTGCTTGCGTGTAGGACCACCAGTCTATTTTCCAACCCCTTAACTCTAAATCTGCCCGTGTTCTGATATTGCCAATTTCGTCTATCAAGTCTTCATAAGTTAAATTCCTTTTTGGATTATGAAGGGAAGAGCCTTCTCTGTGGCGGGCCCTGCCCTTTGGAACGACCTACCCCCTGAACTTCGCACCATCTCCGACCTCCGCCTCTTCCGCCAGTGTCTAAAGACACATTTGTTTCATCTAGCCGGCCTAGCATAACCTCCATAATGACTATTTTAGACAGTTTTTAAATTTTGGGGATTTTAATTTGGTTTTAGTGCAGATGGTTATTAAATAAGTTTTTAAATTTTTTTACTTGATTTTGTATGTATTTTTAAATTCCTGTGCGCCGCCCTGGGTCCTTTTGGAGAAGGGCGGGGTATAAATTTAATAAAATAAAAAATAAATAAAAATAGAAGAGGACCCAGCCGATCAGCTGGGACTCCGATCAGCTGGGACTCAGGAGACAGAGAATAGATGGGGGCAGGGCCAGCCAGAGGTGGTATTTGTGGGTTCTCTGAACTACTCAAAATTTCCACTACCTGTTTGCCAGAACCAGTCAGAACTGGCTGAATGCTACCTCTGTGTCTGGTTATTCAACAGCTTTGGAATTACAATGACTTTGAAAAAAGATGCTTTACAGCCCATAAAGCATTTTTGGCCATTGTAAAATGTGATTCCATCCCCCCCCCCCTCCTCATAGTCATATGACCATATTTTAGACACTTGGCAACCAGCTCACATTTATGACTTGTTGCAGCATTATATGACCATATGACCACACATTGAGACAGAAAACATCCATTCAGGAGAATGGATTTTGACTGGTCCTTGTATGATTCACTTAATGAACACCATAAAAACAATTGCAAAATTGGTCCAATTACATGGATGCCTTGATTTACAACAAGTCATGACTTTCGACTAAAATTTCGGTTCCAACTGCAATCATAAATTAAAGATTATTGGGTTATACCCATTTGCATCAGAAGTGTCATTTAAGATTAGCTAAAAGATTATCTGATGACATCACCATTACCTGTGGAATGCCCATGGTGGCTCCTTTTATGCCCCTGTCAAGGAGCCAAAATTAGTGACAGGAGCTCTCTCTGCCATGTAACATCACGGCTCTCAAATGTGGGCTTGCTAATCTCCAACCCAGCAGCTTAACCACATGAACCACTGTGCCAGTGGTGGGATTCAAAATTTTTTACTACTGGTTCTGTGGGTATGGCTTTGTGGACATGGCATGGCTTTATGGGTGTGGTGTGGCTTTGTGGGCATGGCAGGGGAAGGATACTGCAAAATCCCCATTCCCTCCCTACCCCACTAATCTGCTTTCTAGCTCCGTTTTCCTGTTCAGGACAACAAAAGAAGATCATCTTGGAGGCTGGGAGGCAGCAAGGGCGGGGCCCAGCCTATTTGTTGGTTCTCTGAACTACTCAAATTTTCTGCTCTCGGTTCTCCAGAACCTGTCAGAACTGGCTGAATAACAACTCTTCCCTGTGTTCCGTATCAGGTGTGAGAAAGTGTTTTAGAACCACATTAGATGTACAAATGAATATAATTATTATGTTACGTATTCTCAAGTCTCTCTCTCTCAATTTCTACTCCAAATGTTCTCCTTAATTAAATGAATTCTCTTAATTAAGGTTGAAATTAAGTAGGTTTCATCCCAGTGTAAATTATTGGGGCTGAAAGTCTAGTACAGAAAATGATCCTTTGAAAATGAGAACGGCATTCACTTAGCAATAACATATTCGTCATTTATAGACAATTCAGTTTCAAATTCATTGTTACAATATTCAAAACCAAAAGTTCTTTTTATCTTCTTTAAATCTTTCTAATAATAGTGCCTAAGAAAAGTATTGACATGTATATCTTTCTTATGGTCAGATCTTTTCCTGATTTTATTTGATCTCTCCTTATGAAAATATTAATATGTTATCATAAAATAACTATTTATATTTTTCACTTCTATAATATGCTTCCTGTAATGAAACCACTTTTTGGATTTATATCTATTCCATTTTCTCAATATGGCATGTCTAACAAAGTGATCTTTAGAAATTACATTAACTTTAGCGTACCACAAAAATTCTGCCACCCAAACATCAAATTGTCTCTTTCTAACTCCAATAATCTTCTATTTCTCAGCATCACCCAATCTCTCATATGGATTAAACAACAAATCAGATATCACTAAATTTCCTGTTTCATTAGCATGTTGTAACACCTTAAATCTAAATCACTCTTTTTACACTTCTACATAAATAGAGGGATAGAATCAAGATCACGGGAAGTGTTAATACCACTGTATAGTGCCTCGGTAAGGCCACACTTTGAATACTGCATTCAGTTTTAGTCGCCACAATATAAAAAAGATGTGGAGACTCTAGAAAGAGTGCAGAGAAGAGCAATAAAGATGATTAGGGGACTGGAGACTAGAACATATGAAGAACAGGTGCAGGAACTGGGTATGTCTAGTTTAAAGAAAAGGACTAGGGGAGACATGATAGCAGTGTTCCAATATCTCAGGGGTTGCCACAAAGAAGAAGGAGTCAAACTATTCTCCAAAGCATCTGAGGGCAGAACAAGAAGCAATGGGTGGAAACTAATCAAGGAGAGAAGCAACTTAGAACTGAGGAGAAATTTCCTGACAAAACAATTAACCAATGGAACAGCTTGCCTCCAGAGGTTGTGAATGCCCCAACACTGGAAGTCTTTAAGAAGATGTTGGATAATTGGAAAAAAATATTTTAATTTTCTCATAATAATTGAATCCCTTTAAAGTATTTTCCAAAATCAGCAGTAAATCTTCTGTAAAAGTTCTCAAGTTTTATTTTTTTTAATTTTTACATCAATTTTCTTATGTGCTTTCAATGTGTCTTATTGTCAGTCCTGGAAGCCATCTTTTCTGTCAGAGCTTCAGGGCTGCCACATTTAGTGCCTGGGAAAACGGGAGGGGAGATTGCAAGGAGTTATGGAGGATTAGCCATAATAACATTCCTTTCTCTGGGATTCAAATGCATTCGGCCTGCACCTGGATCGGAGTGATAGGAGGTTGTCTCCAGTTGGGGCAGTGAATTGATTGGACCATGTGATGGAGTTGTGAGTGCAGGGGATGGATCTTTGACTTTCTTTTGGGTGAGGAAAACCCGGAACTTTCAGATTCAGGTTTTCCCAGATGTGCTAATATGACATCTATATAAATAAAAATGTAAAATAGTTTGTACAAAGTCGCTAATCTCAAAAACTACTGCACCAATTTACACCAAACTTTCACACAATGTTCACAATCCAATAATAGAATACGTGCTCATTTTGTGCCTAGCACATGTGTGTCATGTGCAAGGTACACAAATGTAAAATGTACCCACTGATCAGGTTTTCACCTCCCTGTAACTCCTCCCACCCACTGCTTTCCCAACAGTCATTTCCTCAGCCACGTATGGAGACCTCTTAGGGCCAAAAAGGCACTGGGATAGCAAACTCCCAGGTGGCCCATAGAGAGAGAGAGAGACGGAGAAATACAGTTTAATAAAAGAGGGACTAGGGGAGACAGGATAGCAGCCTTCCAATATCTCAGGGGTTGCCACAAAGAAGAGGGAGTCAAGCTATTCTCCAAAGCATCTGAGGGCAGAACAAGAAGCAATGGGTGGAAACTAATCAAGGAGAGAAGCAACTTAGAACTGAGGAGAAATTTCCTGACAGAACAATTAATCAGTGGAACCGCTTGCCTCCAGAAGTTGTGAATGCCCCAACACTGCAGGTCTTCAAGAAGATGTTGGATAGCCATTTGTCTGAAATGGTATAGGGCTTCCTGCCTAGGCAGGGAGTTGGACTAGATGACCTCCAAGGTCCCTTCCAACTCTGCTATTGTATTATTGTATTACAGTAGGTAGGTAGATAGGAGAATAGAGAGAGAGGGAGAATTACAGTAGGTAGGTAGGTAGATGGGGGATAGATAGAGAGGGAGAATTACAGTAAGTAGGTAGGTAGATAGAGGGAGAAAGAAAGAAATACAGTAGGTAGGTAAGTAGAGGGATAGACAGAGAGGGAGAAATACAGTAGGTAGGTTAGGTAGGTAGGTAGGCAGGTAGGGAGATAGATAGATAGATAGGGAGAAATACAGTAGGTAGGTAGATAGGTAGGTAGGTAGAGGAATAGAGAGAGAGGGAGAAATAAAGTAGGTAGGTAGATAGGAGAATAGAGAGAGAGGGAGAAATAGGTAGGTAGGTAGGTAGGTAGGTTGGTAGGTAGAGGGATTGATAGAGAGGGAGAAATACGGTAGGTAGGTAGATAGGGGGATAGATAGAGAGGGAGAAATACGGTAGGTAGGTAGGTAGGTAGGTAGGTAGGTAGGTAGGTAGGTAGAGGGAGAAAGGAAGAAATACAGTAGGTAGGTAAGTAGAGGGATAGACAGAGAGGGAGAAATACAGTAGCAGGTAGGTAGGTAGGTAGGCAGGTAGGGGGATAGATAGGGAGAAATACAGTAGGTAGGTAGGTAGGTAGGTAGGTAGGTAGAGGAATAGAGAGAGAGGGAGAAATACAGTAGGTAGGTAGGTAGGTAGGTAGGTAGGTAGGTAGAGAGAGAGAGAGAGAAAGGAAGAAATACAGTAGGTAGGTAGGTAGAGGGAGAAATAGAGAGGGAGAAATACGGTAGGTAGGTAGGTAGGTAGGTAGGTAGGTAGGTAGGTAGGTAGGTAGGTAGAGGGATAAATAGAGAGGGAGAAATACAGTAGGTAGGTAGGTTGGGGGTTATACGGTGGTTGTGTGTATGTGTGCAGGTGTAGATCTACAAACAGATTGGTTGGCCATTTAACCAAACTGGGCCACAGCAACGTGTGGCCGAGTATAACTAGTCTGTAATAAAATGGAACTTTGAGGAACTTCAAGTCTCAAAGTCCTCTTTCGTTGGGGGTGTTACTTGGAACCCTGACACATATTTCCATTTAAAACTTCAAAAATCAAAATAAGCAAATTTTAAAAAATTGAAGCTCACCACTGCCTAAGCTCTTAGTATGTATCAGCACTGAAGCAGGAAAATAAAAAGTGATCTCAGTTCAACCAACTTCAGGTTGAACACATTGATCTTCATTAATACATTCTTCAGAATTATTTACAACCTGTTTGCTTAAGACATTATAAACAATTTATAATTCACCATTCAGTAGTGAATATTGGTCTATAATTTCTTGTTGAAGTTAAATCTTGCCCCTCTTTAGCTTTCTTTCTTTCTTTCTTTCTTTCTTTCTTTCTTTCTTTCTTTCTTTCTTTCTTTCTTTCTTTCTTTCATTCATTCATTCAGTGAGTCTGTGTGCTCCTTATCTCACAATTCAAGGCAGCTCTCAGTGATTAAGAGCAATCTAAAAAATCATGAGTTTGGAATGGAGCAGTGGTGATGTCTTTATTGTTACTGCATCTACTACCTCCAATCAAGAGCTACTCCTTTAGGGTCCCATGGCAGCTGGTATAGCCAGGTTTTAAGTTTTTTCCTGAAGGTCAGAAGAAAAGGGGCAGCTCTCACTTCCAGTGGCAAGATATTCCAAAGAACAAAGGTCAAGGCAGAAAACTTTCTTCTCCTAGACTCCAGCAGCCAAAATCCCTTGGCTTATGGGACCTCCAGTAGACCTCTTCTGCCAGAATGAATGGGGCAGACTGATCCCATTGGGAGAAGATGGTTTCTCAGATATCCTGGACCCATTCTATAAAGGGCTTTAAATTCAAAACCTTGAATTGGACCTAGAAGCTGACAGGTTTAATTTAATTTAATTTTAGCAAAAACATAATTAGGTTGGAGTTTCCCAGTTCCAAAAACTGTTCTTTCTGTTCTTCCTCCAACAGAATATGTCAAAGGCTTTCTCTCGCTGTGATTTAATAGAAAATCTACTTCAGAGTGACTGCACACAAGATTTTATAGAGTATCCATCCAGCGAGACCTACATACTGGAGGCCAGACCTCTCAGTGCCAAAGGATCAGGGAGTGCCATCACTCAAATGACTCCGCAGAAGATTGAACTCTACCTGCGTCCAGGTAAAACCAAATACACTACTTGATTTACCCACAGAAAGCCTTGGGTTCATTCCTCACCATCTATAGAGAAACAGTAAGAAATAGAGAAGAAAGCATCTACATAAGAGTTTGAAGGACTGCTTCACTTGAAATGATAATGCTGCAAACATGGTCCAGTAGTCTGAGATAATATGAGGATAGCCTGATAGTTTTACAGCTAGCCTATGATAGCTGCCTATTCAGAATGGACATACTGTGTTACCTTCCAGCAATGGTAGTCAACTTTTGAGATCTTGTGGGCATATGGAAAATCTGAGGACAAACTGCAGCTACAGTTCACAAAATGGCCACCATTTTGGGCATACCCAACCTTTCAAACTTCATTTACTAGAAAGGCTTACCACCCTTTAGATTTTGGGATTAAAAAAGCAGGTTTAAACAAGTTTGTTGTTGCTATTGTTGCTGTTGTTGTTGTTGTTAAGAATGTGTGCATATTGCCTGGCAAAGCATTTGGCAGGAGCCACCCATTATTTTTATTTTTGATGAATATAAGGCCTATCTGATGTTTAGAACCATTCTTGGAAATAAATATTGCTGCCTTCTCTTGTTATATATTTTTTATTTGTAATTATATATTTGAATATTGTAAACTACCTAAAATCATCTGGAGTGGATGGCTGTTATAAGAAATAATAATGTGAATTTGTACTGTTTCATATCAGCTTATCACTATTGATTTTTACTAAAAAGTAAAGATGTTGGCTGAAGCAAGCAATCTAGCAGTGACCAAAAGAGATGTCTACAAAAGGGCTTGTGCTTAATCATCACATTGCTTTGCTATGATTTGGAATATTGATCTCGTATGGCCAGAAATATCAATCAGGTGAAAAAGAATGGTGTATGTTGGGTTAGTTTATGATAACATGAGTCTGTAACAATGTAACTTAGCAAATCAAATATTTGGAAGAATAGCTAGGTTGACATCTTTGGAAAAACATCCCTCATCTTTAGTCCTTCACTCCTTATCCAATTTTATTCTTTCAGATGACTCCCAAACTTTCTCAATACAAGTGCGCCAGGTGGAAGATTATCCCGTGGACATCTACTATCTAATGGATTTGTCTAACTCCATGAAGGATGATCTCCGTAATATCCAGAACTTAGGTACCAATCTTGCCATGGAAATGCGCAAAGTGACCAGCAACCTGAGGATTGGCTTTGGAGCTTTTGTGGACAAACCCCTGTCCCCTTACATGTATATTTCTCCTCCAGAGGCCATCGAAAACCCATGCTATGAGTAAGTTCTATAGTCAGAAGAAATGCTGATTATTCTATCTTTGTTAAACAAGCCTGAATTCCCCAACTGCAACAAGTTAGCTCCCACCACCTTCGGCCAACTTGGCCAAAAATCAGAGATGAAGGATGTTGCAACCTAGAAGCATCTCAAACGCCTCAGATCCTCTATCTCTAAAACTAAAATTTATAATCTGTAGTTCTAAAGATTGCTAAATGTGTATTTTATTCCCTCTTTATCTTAAATATGTGCAGGCAGAACTAAATATTTCTTTCTTAATACCATGTAACTTTATGCGTTTTATTTTGTTTCATTTTATCCATTTATATAACTGCCCATCTTAACAAGTAACAATTACAACCACAAATCCAAAATTAAAAAGGCATAGCAGCCAAGGAAAACCTCATAGTCTATACAGCTAGGAGATGGATTCCTTCACATGCTCAGGAATCTAGATCCAGGCAGAGAACACATATTCAGAGCCTTATGAAAAGTCAGGAGAGTTTGGAGTTTTTTTGTCTCCAGTCAGAGAAGTTTTCATAAGGTGGGCACTATAACAGAAAGGGAAATCTTCTGGACCCTATCAACCAACATTCCTTAGCCAATGGCATCCAAAGCATGCCCATCCTGCCAGACTGGATCAGACAGACAGAAATAAGGATGAGATGACCCTTCAAGTAACCTAGTCTCAACATTGAAGGGCTGTAAAAGTGTCAACCAGCCCTTTAAGTTATACCTGGAACAACATTGGCTCACAAAGTAGGGGTGTTATATAAGCAAAGTAACTCTAGGAGTAAGTAGTAGCTGGGTTCTTCCTTAGCTATTTCAACTTATTTTTGACTCTCGTGGGAATAAACAGCTAATGTATCTAATGAGGGCACTACCATGTGCTTTTGGGAACTACTGTGAGAAAGGGGAAGAGCTGGGTGAAGGACCCCTTAATTGAGCTCATGAGAAATTGGTTGGGTTGTTTAGCTGGGAGGGTGTGTAATGTAAGGTCAATGGCTGTGCTAAATTCTGTGGACTTCCTTGGGTTTTCAGTTTCTTGTTCCCTTTTCTAAGCTTAATATGCTTAATATTTTTTAGCTTGAAGCCACCAAATGATCACTGCCTACCAATGTTTGGCTACAAGCATGTCCTAGCTCTCACAGATGAGGTCAAGCGTTTCAATGAGGAGGTGAAGAAACAAAGTGTGTCTAAGAATCGAGATGCACCTGAAGGAGGATTTGATGCCATCATCCAAGCAGTTGTCTGTGATGTAAGAGGCAATCTCTATTATGGGGTATTCAGAGTTTCTCCAAGAATTTCATTGTAATTTTTACAATGACAATAAAGATGATGATGATGATGATGATGATGATGATGATGATGATGATGATGATGATGATGATTATTATTATTATTATTATTATTAATTATTTCTCTTGTGCCAATTAAGTAGGCAAAGGTATATGGGTTGGATACCCCTTTGGAGATGAGAGACATTTGTCTTCTAGATGTTGGTAAACTCTATGTTTTCAGAAGTCAACCATTCTTAGGCTGTCATATATAGTCATTGAATGGATAGAAGGAGCATCCCCAACCCCAAGAGTCAATTAGCCTTCCTGCCTTTAAATACTTGGAGGTTTTTTCTCTCCCAAATATGGGAGTGGGTGACCTGTTGGATGAGTTTTTTCTTCTTTTTTTCTCCCACTATTTATATAGAATAGGAATAGGAACAGAAATAGAACAGGACAGAAACAGGACAGAACCAGAACCAGAACAGAACAGAAACAGAAATGAAACTTTAGAGATCTTCTAGTCTAGGCTCCTGCTCAAGCAGGAGAACCTAGACTATTTCAGATAAGTGACTGTCCAGTTTCTTCTTAAAAAACCCCAGTGATGGTGTGCCCACTATTTCTGAAGGCAAGCTGTTCCACTGATTAATTGTCCTCACTGTTAGGAAGTGTCTCCTTAATTCCAGGTTGCTCCTCTCTTTGGTTAGTTTCCAACCATTGTTTCTTGTCCTTCTCTGTGGTGCTTTGTGGAATAATTTGACCCCCTCTTCTTTATGGTAGCCCTTCAAATACTGGAATATTGCTATCATGTCGCCTCTATTTTTCTTTTTTTTAGATTAGCCAAACCCAAATCCTGCAGCCATTCTTCATATGTTTTAGTCTGCAGGCCTTTGATCATCTTAGTTGCTCCTCTCAGTACTTTTTCCAAGGTCTCAACATATTTTTGGTACTATGGTGACCAACATTGGTTGCAGCATTCCAGGTGTGGTCTTACTAGGGTTTTATAAAGTGGTACTAGTAATACGTATCTATGTTGCTATTTTGCATTGTAACTTTTTACGTTTTGTTTTATTATATGATCCATACGGATTTTTATTATTGAACCTAATAATGGAAAAAAAATTCAAAAAAGGCATTAGTCAGCCCCATACACCACTTCTTCTCCACCATTTATATTTCAGTCCTAAAGAGTTAACTAATTTCCTCAGATTGGTGCTGTGAATATCTTTGTGGACTTCTTTAAGAGGTTTTGTTTTTGTGTTGAACGTATCATGGAGGTTATTTTCTTACAGGACAAAATTGGCTGGAGACCTGATGCTTCCCACTTGTTGGTCTTCACTACGGATGCCAAGACACACATTGCTTTAGATGGGAGACTGGCTGGAATTGTAATACCCAATGATGGGAAGTGTCACATGAACAGCAATAACTATTATGAAGCTTCCACCACACTGGTAGGGTATTTCATTTCATAGCCACGGGATTGGAATTAATATAGCTACAAAAAATGTTCCATTATAGCAGATGATGCACTTGGCTGGAATTCCATAAACTTGAGGTTAACTGTAAATGTCTTGAAGATTTGGAAGAAAGCTGAGACACCAATATTTTAATTAGGGTGCATAACACATAAAATACAGTACATAAAATGCCTAGGAAGTGGCATATTTCTATATTCAACCAATTCTAAGCTATGATTTTTTTCCCCCTATGCAATGATATGCAAGCAGATTACTCATTTGACTCTCTTGATTTTTCTTCCCAAGGATTATCCATCCCTTGGTCTGTTGACAGATAAACTCTCACAGAAAAACATTAACTTGATTTTTGCAGTGACTCAGAACATAGTTGGTCTTTACCAGGTAAGAAGAAACAATGATCCACATTATGGTTAGGGGACTGGAAAGTCGAAACAAGAAAAAGTTTATCTAGATGTTGAGTTGTTATTTCCTTTTTGGCTGTTCTTTATTAGAAAAAATAAATTAAAGGACTATACAAGAGATAGGAAGAGGGTACTGCTGGCTCCCTTTTAACCCTTTTTAAAAAAACCAGTCTGACATAGAAAAACTGTATCCCAATTTTCTTAGCTTGTATTTGTCCATTTAAGGGAAATCTTTGCTGTTTTCTTTTCAGAACTACAGCGAGCTGCTCCCAGGCACTACTGTAGGGACCTTGTCAAAGGACTCAAGCAATGTTTTACAGCTCATTTTGGATTCCTATGGGGTGAGTCCATGAATAGGAATGTCTAAAAGTTTCACTGGGTTATTGTCAGGATTTGCCCGACACTAGACGCAAAAGGTAACATCTGTAGATGTTAAAATGCCAAAGTGGTGGGGGTGAGAATGGGGGAGGTTGTAAAAAAATGCCTATGGGGTAGTTATTTCATGTGTGTTGTAATTGTGACATACATGAGAAAGAACGTAACTTTGATCACACGGTCACAGATTCCATTTTGACCTTTTTGACTTCACCCAAATATGTTCATATCCATAACTAGATAATTAAAGCAACAGCTTGTACTTCCCACCCCTCTGCTTGACTAGCATTTGTCAGAGATATAACATAAAGCCTTCTAATTTAGGGAGATGCAAATAGGGAGTTAATTTCTAAAGAACTCTAGTAATTTTTATTTGGAAGGCAGTCATTTTTTAAAAGAAAAGCCAGATAAAGTAATTGATAAATCATTGCACTGGAGGGGTTTTATTTTGTATTGCTCCCCTCCTCTGTCAATGCATATTCTGTTCCTGTATTGTGGCTTTCTTAAATTTATTTGCTAAAATAAAATTATGTTCCAATATATCTAATATGGACAATGAAGTGGACTGTTTTGCTTCAATTTAAAACTTCTGGCACTGCCTTCTTTTGAGTATGGCAGCAGGATGGATATACATTTAGGAAGGCAGATCTGATTCTAAATACATAAATGTAGATAGTATAAAACCCCAGTTTCACATTAAAACATTCATAGGAAAGTTGTCCTTTGTATTTCTTATCTTTTCTACTGGCATTGAATCCACCTCCTGTTTTGGAGGGTGCCTTTGAATCCATTTGGACCCCTGACAATGGCCTGGCATGCCTATGCAGTTTTCTTGGCAAGATTTCAGAAATGGTTTTCCATTGCCTTCTTCTTAGGTTGAGAGAGTATGTGTGTGTGACTGGTACAAGATCACCCAGCTGGCTTTGTGCCTATAGCAGGACTAGAACTCACAGTTTCCTGAGTTCTAGCTGATGCCTTAACCACTGCATGAACCCGTGTTGTTGTTTTTTTATGCTGACTGAATCACTGAACAGTTTCTTTTAATAGTTAAGATTCCTATTCCTGGTGATCAGCTGATAGATACTTACAGAAATCTACATTAGGAACTTTATGGCTGAGCAATCCGATCCTTGATTTCATAAGAGCATAGAACTGTTTAGGTAATAAATACAGTCCTTACTTAGTACAGGAATTCAAAGCATCCTAAGCAGATAACTAGCGATCTACTATTTCATCATATCTAGCAAAGAGCAATCTTTGAATAATTGATTCCATGCAGAACTATTTTTATTGGTAGAAAGATTTTCCTTACATTCAGATATAATCTGCATCCTTGGTAATATAAATGTATTATTCATTGTTCTATGCTCTGAGCAGACTTTTCAATGTTCTTCTTTGAAATCCTTTAAGGCCTTTGAAGAAATGTATCATATATCTCCTCAGACTTCTCGTCTCAAGGTTATACACACATGTGGGCTTTAAAATGTTTAGCAAGGGGTTGTCTGCCCGATTGCTGGGTGGGTTTGGCTATGGTGGGTTTGGCTATGGTGGGTTTGGCTATGGTGAGTGTGGCTATGGTGGGTGTGGTCTAGTAAGCCTCCTACACCACGATGGGAGAGGATTTTTGCCCTTCCCTGGCTGTGGAGGCTTTCCTCGAGCCTCTGAGAGGGTGAAAATGGGCTTCCCAGGCTCCAGAGGCCCATTGGAGGTCTGAAATAGGCCTGTTTCCAGCCTCCCCAAACCTCCATGCGTACCCTGCACTTACCTGCATCCAAAATGGGCCACTTGGGAACTCCTGGGAGGGGAAGGGTAGACGGGGCCAGCCGGGAGTGGGATTTGGGAGTTCTCTGCACAGAATCTTAACCAGAAGTTCTCCTGAACCCCTGAGAACCCCCAGCAGCCCACCCCTGGTTATAGATCTCCATTTCCCATCTCTTTTCATGAGACTTAGTTCTTAGACCCCTGACAATCCCTTAGTGCTTTTCACTTCATCCATTCTAGTTTTTCTGAATCATAAGGCTCTGCTATTAGCCACAATGGGCAAAAAATGCTAACATATGCATCATGACATCGTTGAGCAAAGGAGTCAATAATGTGATTGTGTCAATTGTGTTATTCTCTCTGACTGCAAGTAGGTGTCATGTCATTTACGTTAAAAGATGGTACACATGTCATTTGGCTTTCCTTGCCACATCTTGATGCCACATCATATGCTACCTATTCATTCCCCTGGTCTTAATTCCTCTTCATCTATTCAGAATGGAACACTGTATTGAGAGCCTGATTGTCATAGTTTAAGGGAAAGCTGTTGTCTCCTGTAATTTGGAAATACTCCTTCTGTTAATGCAGCCTTAAACTGCAGTTGCCTTTTTTGTTTCAGCAACGTTACATTGCTGACACATTTTCAGTGTGTAAACAACTTCTATTCCAAGATGTTTTTCACTGAACCAAAATAGTAGTTGAGTAGCTCTGCCTTTTCTTCGTTATTTGTTAGCATTTAGCCATCTTTATGGAGCAGCTGTTGCACTAATTCTTTTCTTGAAGAAGAAAATATCGAAGAAGCTCTTTTTGTTATTCTTAGCCTCCCTTGCCAACATCCTGCTGAGTTTTAATCTCCCCAAGTCCATGTCTACAGTTCTGAGCTACTTAGATGCCCCTTTTGTTTTCCATTATTTACCATATCAGGCTTTTTCTACTGCCCCCAATATTTTTCTCACTGGAATTGTTACTGCCTTATTTTAGAAACTCCCATCCATATTTAATTGCTTTTCCCATTAGCTCCCCCTGCCATGGAATGCTATTAAATTTTCCCCCTTAGACTTAAGCTCAATTGAACCACTCTTCCCAACTTATCTACATCAACTAACTAATTTAAATATATTGAAGGAGAGATTGGAACTATGATTATTTAAAAATAAAAGAGTTGGAGTCTGTCAAATTTAAATTGGGAAGACTAGCTGGGTTTTTAGATGAGGTCTGCAACTGAATAAAGGTTGATTTTATCTTTATGTCCTTCCTCAGAAAATCCGTTCAAAGGTTGAACTAGAAGTCCGTAATCTCCCAGAGGAATTGTCCCTCTCATTTAATGCCACCTGCCTTGATAATGAAGTCATTCCTGGAGTTAAGTCTTGTGTTGGACTCAAGATCGGCGATACAGTGAGTTATGGGTGCACCATATTAAGGCAAAAATAATTGTAGAGTTGCAATTAAAGCTACAATTAAGATGGTGATTTCCCATCACTTTTAAGAGGAATGTCATACTCTACTACCAGTGCCGTAAACATGCTATAGGGTTAAATATTAACCCCACAAGAGCTCTGAGAAACATTTATTATAAACTTTGCTCCAAGGTATTTAAAGGAATATTTCCTGAATAGAATATACATATTTTCATTACCAAGCTGGGTTTTTGTCTTTGTTTCCTGAGTCACCAATCTAGAAAAGACCACTTGATATCAGTCCTATTTTAGTAAATGTCTTTTTGAAGAAGGGGCCATCATTGTTTTAAAAAGCTCAGCTATGATGAACCTTAATTAATTTTAATTAAATTTAGAAACCGAAAGTCCTGCAATGGATAGGTAGATTTTCTGGTCAAAAAGCTGTCTCTTTTTAAAGTTGCTCTCTGCATTGTAGGGGGGGAAAATCAGCACAAAATTTGTGTTTTTTAGTATCTGCACCCAGGCAGAAAATGTGTCACTCTAATGTACTGCTATAACAAGAAGCACCACTTCAGCCCCTGCAGCCACACAAAATAGCCAACCACAAGGAAGAAGCAAAAAATAGAGATAAGTGCCAAGGAATCATGGGTCAAAACGACCTCAATTATAGGACAGTACATTTTTTTTATTGTAACAATTACAATAAACCTGCTTCCTTCCTTCTTTATGAACAACTTGTTTGTAAAGAACCAATAACACTTTGACATTTCTGAAGTTTTGCAAGAAGACACACAAAGCAACTTTTTAAACTCAGAGATTTGAGAGGAGCACAATTGGACCAACAATATATTTACTTCTGGAAAGGTTGTACACAAAACGGACCTCGAATCTGGGAAGTTCAAAACATACTTTGAATATTTGCTTGTGGGAGCTCATCCTCACATGTTCCTAGTTGCAGTACAAAATTCAGGCTTAGGAACCATTTTTATATAATGCTTTTTCAAGACATTGCCTTCAACTCCTCTCCCTCACACTCAAGGCAGCTTAAAATAATATGTTGCTATTTTAGCTTTAAAGCAATTTCTCTCTTCTCCTGACACAGTTGTTATTGGAGAGAGAATGTAGAGTGTTTTGTTGACAATCAGGTTGGGAATGCACCACCTGTGATTTGCCTAGCTCCTGTTGGCTACTTTAAGCTGCCTTCTATGCACTGGTACTGTCCCCCATGGCCATTTTGGCATGGGTAGCCAAATAATCTATTTTCACAAATACTCTTGTCTATGTAATGGTCAAAGCTCTGTAGCGGGCCCAGCCCTCTGGAATGACCTTCCCCCCGACATTAGAACGACCACGGACCTCCGCTCCTTCCGTCTAAAATTAAAAACATATCTTTTCTGCTTGGCCGGCCTAGGGTAGTCTCTCTCTATGGGGTTTTAGTTGTTTAGTGGGAATTTTAGTCTAAAATGGGTATTTTAGCATAGGTATGGTTTAATTTGTTTTTAAGATGTTATATATTTATTGTATATTTATGGTTTTTTAGTTTCCCTGTGCACCGCTCCGAGTCCCTACGGGGAGAGGGAGTGGTCAAGAAATTAAATTATTATTATTATTATTATTATTAAAGCTAAAATGAATAAGCATTTGTTGTTTGAATGAGCTGTATGAACCTTAAATTCCTAGACACGTTCTCTCCTCTTCCCAGGGTGAACGCACATTTTAAGAATCCAACCTCTTCCTGTTGGAGAGCTTGAATTATATTAGATAAAAGGCATTCACTTGTGTCAGTAGCATCTTAGTGTCTCCTTTAGTATGGGGCTTTTGCCTTGGTAGGCCTCTGAAACATAAAGTGAGAGAAAAAGATTGCTTGGGTAGATAGTGAAGAGAAAATGTTTTTTCTGCAAATTCAGAAATCCTGTACATTCTCTCTGTCTGCACTATGCTAAGCAAGGATAGCAGCAGCAGAAAGTAGCCGTAACAGAAGAAAAGCAACGATTTCATATTAGCCAGCACACATAATATAAATTGTGACAATCATAGCTAGAAGACCCTTCTCTCTCAGCCATTCATATCCTGGTCATTTCCCACATGGACTACTGCAAGGCATTCTACATGGAACTGATACGTGAAGAGTATCTGGAAGCTGCAGCTAGTGCAGAATATGGGCAGGCTAACAATTTTGCACATTCTGAAGATTGTACCTATAATGATCCGGTGGCTTAGTGGCTAAGACACTGAGCTTGTTGATTAGAAAGGCCGGCAGTTTGGCAGTTTGAATCTCTAGTGCAACATAATGGAGTGAGCTCCCATTATTTGTCTCAGCTTCTGCCAACCTAGCAGTTCAAAAGCATGTAAAAATGCAAGTAGAAAAATAGGGACCACTTTTGATAGGAAGGTAACAGCGTTCTGTGTGCCTTTGGCATTTAGTCATGCCAGCCACATGACCACGGAGATGTCTTCTGACAGTCCTGGCTCTTCGGCTTTGAAACAGAGATGAGCACCGCCCCCTAGAGTCGGGAATGACTAGCACAAATGTGTGAGGGGAACCTTTAGCTTTACCTTATGTGCTACAGTGAGCCCCAGTTTGGTTCCAGGTTCAATTAAAAATATTGAATTTAAAGCCCTTCATGGCATGGGACCAGATTACTTGAGAAATTGTGTTGTCTCAGTTACGTCCCACCAGTCAGGCAAGGGAGGTATGTATGGGCAGTGCTGATTGAAGAATTTCAATTGGCAACATCTAAGAAGAAAGTCTTTTCTGCTGGTGCCCCTGCCCTCTAGAACATCATTCCTCTCAAGATAAGTTCTGCCCCCATCTCTTGGCCTTCTAAAAAGGCCTTAAAATTTGGCTCTGCTGATGGAGATGCTAGTGGGTTAAGAAGAAGATTCATCTCTACCCCATTCTGTACTGGTTCCTACCTTAGCTAATTTTTGTTAAGTTAAATTTTAATATTTATCACATTGTAAACTACCCAGTGATAGTGAGCTGGACAGTATATGCATTTAATTAGTTAATATATTGCTCCCAGAAATGACCCCTCCCCACCTCTTTTGGAAGAACACAGTGACTTTGGCTCTTTCAATTGATGCAAGAACTAAAGAATAGCAGGCTAACGAGGATTGATAGATTGCTGACCTGAGGATGCTCCCTCCACCTTTTAACTAAGTTAATCTTAACTTTTTTAACTCTGTTTTTATGTTTTTCTTTACTCAATTTTAATTTTGCTTTTATTTAAGTCACTTTTAATTGGTTTTATTGTTTGTATTTGTAAGGAACCCATAGGCACTTGGATAGTGAGATGGGTGGTGTCTAAATTTTATAATGAAATTACAAAATAAAACAAATTAATGGTTACTATACATATAGAAATAGTATACTTACATTAAGTATATAGTACTTAATGTAAGTAAGTAATACTTAATTTTTTTGTTTTAGTTTTTTGCTGTCCACTACATAACCTTACATTTAAAATAGTTTCCTCATTATCTCAGCCCGGCTTATTTTGGATCTTGGAGATCAACTGGGGGGCAGGGTGGGGGGTGGGATGAAAAAGAAGTTGAAAATGATTTGAGGAAGCGATGTGAAGATGAACAACAGTTGAACATTTTTCTTCCATCCACAAATTTTCCTCCTGGAATTAATGAATGTATCTTCCCCTTTTTATTAGTAATAGGTTAATTAAAGACAAACCTATGAAGATATCCATATAGTTTTGTTTGCAATCATGTGGAATTGGTTCCTCAAGGTTTCATTGTTATTTCTGAACTTTTCTGCACAGCAGGCAGCCCTAGATTTTTTGCGAGTGGTCTCTCATTAAGTTACGTTGTAGGTTTAACCCTGCACAGATCATCCAAGCTGATATGTTCTATTGCCTGCTGCAGGTACATTAGCCTTACAAGGAAACTATCCCCATGCTGATTTTGCAACCAGTAACTCCATCCAAACAATTATACATTATTCTGATTGGTGTTTCTCTCTCTTTCTCTGTGCATAGATCTAAACTGAATGTGGCATGTTTAAGGACATTTCCTTAACCTGAGTAATTCTTTCTCTTAAACCTCGTCCCAGGTGAGCTTCAGCGTTGAAGCAAAGGTCCGTGGTTGCCCAAAGGACCAGCAGACCTCTTTCACCATTAAGCCAGTGGGCTTTGAAGACAGCCTGACGGTTCTGTTGAACTTTAACTGTGACTGTGCTTGCCAGAGGTTCGCCAAACCTTATAGCAATATCTGTAGCAATGGGAATGGCACCTTTGAATGTGGGATGTGCCGTTGCCACCCAGGCCGTCTGGGTTCCCTCTGCGAGTGTTCTGAGGAAGAATATGGCCCATCCCAGCAGGACAATTGCAGTCCCAGTCAGGGGCAACCACTTTGCAACCAGCGTGGAGAATGCATCTGTGGCCAATGTGTTTGCTACAGCAGTGACTTTGGCAAGATATCGGGCAAATACTGTGAATGCGATGACTTTTCCTGTGTTCGCTTCAAAGGGGAACTATGCTCAGGTGAGTGGCATGAGGGAGTGGGATGGGCTTCTAAGAGCTGTGCATACCTGCAAAGAAGAATGATTTTTTTCCCCAGAGAGTCCCCTTTCTGTCTTAAAAAAACACACACTAGAATATTTAAATACAATACCTGTCACGGTTCCAAACAGCACGCAAAATTAAATCAGAGTCCAAGGGGTGACAGACAAAGATCCAAAAGAAAAGGTGGTTGCAGGCCTGACAATACTAGTATAACAATACAGGTATCCATCAAGCCCAAAATTTCTGTTGTTAAATGAATTTTGTCTCATTTTATGATCTTCCTTGCTCTGCTTGTTAAGTGAATCACTGCAGTTGGTAAGTTAGCAACCTGGTTGTTAAATAAATCTGGCTTTCCCACTGACTTGCTTGTCAGAAGGTTGCGTGACATTGGGACACAGCAGTGGTCATAAATATGAACCAGTTGCCAAGCTTCTGAATTTTGATCACATGATCATGGGAATGCTGCAATGGTCGTAACTGCGAAAAACAATCATGCCATTTTTTTCCAGTATTGTTGTAACTCCGAATGGTCACAAAACATAGTCAAGCACTACCAGTATAATCTTTAAATATAACAATTTATATTTAAAGGTAAGATAAGATAAACGGAAAAAAGGCAAAGAACAAAGAAAAACAATTCATGATTTCTATCCTTCTTTCTATTGAGTTGTTCCATCTTCCTCTTTATAACCCTCTTCCCCTACAAGATGGGAGGGAGAGAGGGAAGAAAGGAGGGAGGGAGGGAGGGAAGGAAGGAAGGAAGGAAGGAAGGAAGGAAGGAAGGAAGGAAGGAAGGACCCTTGTAAAGTTTGTTTGATTAGAACTGACATTGAAAAAATCATGCATGTGTTTATACTGTGGGAAGCTGCCGTGTTCTCAAAACATATCTGCAAAAATGTAAATTCTTTAGAAAACACTTCATAATTAATAATCATAAATAGGATCAAAAACATCTTCAAGGAGTTTGAAAGGAGGGGAAAAAACAAAAAACACGTTGCTCTATCACAATGCATTCTTTTTGCATGTATATCATGACATTGCACACATGTATGTAGGGATAAGGAATATTTAGTATTTGGTACACCTTTTCAATACCTAGACTTTTACATTTTTATTAAGGAATAGCAGTCTGTCACAGCATCCTCGGCAGCTCACATAACCAATTCATAACAATGGCTGAGAGGGATAATTCAACAACATTTGGAGAACTAAAGTGCCTCATTTCTGGGGTATATTTCAAATGTTTTATGACATAATCATATGTGGTTTGAAAAATAATAGAAGGTGCTATCTTTTAATTTCTCTATTTTTGTCTAGGCTGTGAGCAAGTGCAAGAGTGTAAATATATCACAGATTATTCATTCTCCTTCTGGCTAAAGGATAACTCAGATATTTAATTATGATTGGGATTATAAACATACAGATGCGAAGTTATTTATGTTTGCCAGAGCAAGTTGGAATAACTAAACACATATAATTTGTCAAACTTGTGCTTTACTAAATTGCTTGAAAAAGAACTGAAAAATCTGTTCCTTAAGAAATAATTAAATCACAACCTTGGTATAGTAGGAGTTAGCAAAAAGCATTTGTGTTTATATGCCTCCAAAAGCAACTTGCTGCTTAAGAACAAAAAAATAGTTAAACACTGTTTCCTACAATATAACCATTAACTTGGTGATCCAGAGAGGACTCGATTTGCTTTCATGAAAGTGGGGGAAAGTATTAGAAGCAGCTATCTGTTTGGAACTCATGACTGCTTTGTGTGTGTGACTCAGTGTTAAAGGAAACAATTGCTGTGATTCGATTATAGGAAGTGGGTACATGCTTGTGTCTAGAACAACAACTCATTCTATTCCATGGAAGTTTCTGTGCGTGCTATAAAATACAACTATTGTGCAATGTGGGATGTCAGGATGTTCCTCAAACATTGCTAAAATAGGCTAGCCAGGTACATATCACACAACTTAATCACTATGGGTTTTTCCCCCAGAAACTTATTATATTGTTATTTTTTCTGTTAAGTCTGTTCACTGGCTACTGGAACAGTTAGAATTGATCAGGGCTGCAAAGTCTCATTTGGGCCTAATTTTCTACTTGAAGAACACAGCCATGGCTTCTTCTGCTTAATAATAAACAGCCAGGGCACAGCTGGAGGGCACAGTTTTCTCAGGATTGCAACTTGGTACTACAAAAAGAAGAAAGTTGCTTGCTTTCTGCAAAAACCCTTTGTGCAACCATTTCTAACTTGTTCTGAGAAAAATGCTAAGGGGCACTAGCTGTCGTAGGAATATAACAAAAAATGAATGTGGGGTTCTTAATGCTCTCAGATCTTGATTATTTTCCTGCAGATGTTTCATTATCAAACTAAACAACATCAGCAGTACTAGTAGGGAGTGGAGTTTGCTCAAAACTGAATGTGGATTCTGAATGGTTTTGCCATATCCCTTAGGGGCCCTGGTGTTACTTCTAAGAGCAATCTGTCATCCACATAAAGATGTTCTCCAACTGAGAAAGATTTCCCTACTACCTTACATTTATTTGTGACATGGGACTTTAATTAATCTTGTGTATGAGAGCAAGTCAGGTGAAATGGCTTGCAGATCTGATTCTGAGATGTGGAGTTTAGCAGGAAAATCCAAAATCCAATTGGACATCTGTAACTGTTCCAAGAACCTTTTCTATTGTTGCTATTCTACTTTCCAACCCTCCACTACAATATCTTTTGATGAAGCTATTGTCTCTTGGTTTATTCCAGACAAGTAATTATTTCTTAGCTATGTGGCAAACTCACAAACTGTTCCTAGTATTGTATACATTTTCCTGGTACTGCTAGAGATTTTGTTCTAGTCAGCTGCTCATTCAGTTCATTTTCCCCATGATTCACTGGAATTTCTCATTCAATCTTCATGATCATTCGCCTCTGCAGAGGGAGCTGCTGTCTGCTTGGCTAGTTGTCTGTCTGTCTGCCTATTCGTCTGTCTCTCCCTCCCTCGTTCATGAATTTGTATTACTGGTTAGGTCAATAATACTATAGAAAAAATACTTCTGCTGGTTATTTTCATGGCAGCTTTTCGTAGTGGCCTCTAAGCTTTCCTCTCCTAATGCAATAATGTTCCTATTCTAATCACTTCACTGCTTCAGTAATTTCAAAGGGTCATTGCACAACTGAACAAAATGTATGCAAGGACAAGTCCTAGCTATTTGGCTACTATTAAGTGCAGACACTTCATTGCCTTTCCCTTTCCTAGAGCTGGCTGAGGAATTCTGGGATTTGAAGTCCCCACATTTTAAAATTGCTGAAGAGATTGAGAAACACTCTTCTAGAGACACAAATTTCCACTATCTACAATGGTTAAATTAACAATTATATTTCAATTATATATCAGAACTGTTGACATGAGTGATCCTGTTGTACCATTACAGACGTTTTGGTGGGTAGAAGCTGGTGAGTCACAAATGAGATAGACAAGAAGGCCTCCCTTACAAACTTGAGACTCTTCAGTCTTTTTGTGTTTTTAATTAATTGTGTGTGTGTGAGAGAGAGAGAGAGAGAGACAGAGACAGAGACACAGACACAGACACAGACACAGACAGAGACAGAGAGACATACACCAACATGCAATACTGTAACTTGAGATATAACTCAGCTTTACTAACTGCATAAAATGAAGAGGAATTGGTGAAATATCAGAAGTTTTCTCCAGTGCCCTAGGAAACCTGGTCAGCCCTGCTTGGAATGTCTGAAGGGAATCCTGAAAGACTTTGAAGCCAATCTTTGGAAGAAGCCTTTGGGGGTTTGTTTGTTGTTATTGTTTTGGAGAAAATAGGGAGAAATTGTCCATAATAAAGTAATAAATATAAGAAACTTTTCCGGTTACTAACATTTGTATGACAAAAAAGGACCAGTAAAAAATAACCACTTCCCTAAAATCAGTCAATGATCTCCAGAAAGTATGTTATCCTGTTTAACTTTTATATTTGTTTTCCATGTGATTGAGGAGAAAGATTGGGAAGTTGAAGGGAATTGACTCCTTTAATGCTAATATTGAGATCTTAGCATTAAAAAATAAAGCTTTCTGAGAAGTATCCCCTTCTTTTCCCTTCCCTTCCATGGCCTCCAAAACAGACTCATTTTCATGATTGTTTGCCTGTAGGACATGGGAAATGTGTCTGCGGAGACTGTGCCTGCAACCCTGACTGGACTGGAACGTATTGCAACTGTACAACTCGGACAGACACTTGCATGTCCAGCAATGGGCTGATGTGCAGTGGGCAAGGCCGTGGATATTGCTCCTGTGGGAAATGTGTCTGTACTCAGCCTGGCTCTTATGGAGATACCTGTGAGAAGTGTCCAACCTGTCCTGATGCCTGCACCATCAAAAAGTGAGTGCCAAATTCTGATTTAGTTTCATGAGAAAGAAACCAGTTCTTAGGGTTTGAGCCTTAGGACTTAACAATTACTCATAATCCTAGGTAATGGTGTCAGTCATAGAATAGAATAGAATAGAATAGAATAGAATAGAATAGAATAGAATAGAATAGAATAGAATAGAATTCCTTATTGGCCAAATGTGATTGGACACACAAGGAATTTGTCTTTGGTGCATATGCTCTCAGTATACATAAAAGGACAAGATACATTCATCAAGAATCGTAAGATACAACACTTAATGATAGTCATAGAGTACAAATAAGCAATCAGGAAACAATCAATATCAATATAAATCATAAGGATGCAAGCAGCAAAGTTACAGTCCTGCAATTATAAGTGGAAGGAGATGGGTGATAGGAATGATGAAAAGACTAACAGTAATAGTAATGCAGCCTTAGTGAATAGTTTGACAGTGGTCAGGGAATTATTTGTTTAGCAGAGTGATGGCGTTCAGGGAAAAAACTGCTCTTGTGTCTAGGTGTCTTGGTGCGTAGTACTCTATAGCGTCATTTTGAGAGTAGAAGTTGAAACAATTTATGTCCATGATGCAAGGGGTAAATATTTTCACGGCCCTCTTTTTGACTCGTGCAGTATACAGGTCCTCAACAGAAGGTAGGTTGATAGTAATTCTTTTTTCTGCAGGTCTAATTATCCTCTGAAGTCTGTGTCTGTCTTGTTGGGTTGGAGAACCGAACCAGACAGTTATAGAGGTGCAGATGACAGAATGCATTCCTCAGAAAAGAAATTGATTTTTATTCAGGCCCAAATGCTGACCACTCCTGACCTAATTTTAAAATCAGTTCTCTTAACTAAATTTCAAAAACACTTTGGAACTTTGGACTTCTGACTAAATGATCTTAGTCCCCTCAACAGCAAAGAATGCTAAGAGGGCTGCCTGTGATAATACTAATACTAATACTAATACTACTACTACTACTACTACTACTACTACTACTACTACTACTAATAATAATAATAATAATAATAATAATAACAACAACAACAATAACAATAATAATAATAATAATAATAATAATAATTTTATTTGTAGACCGCCTCCTCTCCCCAAGGGGACTCGGAGCGGTGCACAGGGAAGTTAAAAAGCAAATATAAAATACATAAATAGTTAATATAAAAATTAAACGAATTGTCCCTGCGCTAAAACCCACTATACTAAAACTAAACTACACCCCCTAAAAAACCCAGTTAAAAACGGAAGACTAACCTAGGCAGAAAAAGTGTGTTTTCAATTTTTGACGGAAGGAGCGGAGGTCCGTAGTTGTTCTAATTTCGGGGGGAAGGTCGTTCCAGAGGCTGGGCCAGCCACAGAGAAGGCCCTTCCCCTGGGCGTCGCCCGCTGGCATAGCCTAGTGGACGGCACCCGGAGAAGTCCCTCTCTGTGGGAGCGAATCGGCCGCAGGGATTATGGGGCAGAATCCGATCCCGCAGATAGCTAGGTCCCATGCCATGGAGCGCTTTAAAGATGATAACTAACACCTTGAAGCGCACCCGAAAGACGACAGGCAGCCAATGCAGATCGCGCAAGAGCGATGTTTATTTATTTTTTTATTGGACTTCTAAACCGCCCCCTCTCCCCGAAGGGACTCGGGGCGGTGTACAGGTACAAATTAAAACCATACAATCAACATACATATAACTAAAATCGAATTAAATAAACCCCTGTACAAATTTATAAAAATTAAAACTTAACCTTAAAACCAAATCACAAAATTTAAAAATACAAACTGAGGTGGGAAAGCTGGAATTAGGCCAGGCCGGCTAGATGAAACAAGTGGGTTTTGAGTTTCTGGCGGAAGGAGCGGAGATCCGTGGTCGTTCTAATGTCAGGGGGAAGGTCATTCCAGAGGGTCGGACCCGCCACAGAGAAGGCCCTTCCCCTGGGCGTCGCCCGCTGGCACAGCCTAGTGGACGGCACCCGGAGAAGTCCCTCTCTGTGTGAGCGAATCGGCCGAAGGGATGTGTGGGGCAGGATACGATCCCGCAAATAACTAGGTCCTGTGCCATGGAGCGCTTTGAAGGTGATAATCAACACCTTGAAACGCACCCGAAAAGCCACAGGCAGCCAGTGCAGCCCGCGCAGGAGAGGTGTTACGTGGGAGTATCTAGAGACTCCCAAAACTGAGCTTGAGTCTGTTACTTCCCATCCAGATGTTACATGGGTAAACCTCGAGGTTCCCATAATTGCTCGCGCGGCTGCATTCTGGACAAGCTGAAGTCTTCGGGTGCACCTCAAGGGGAGCCCCATGTAGAGAGAATTGCAGTAGTCCAGTCGGGATGTCACGAGGGTATGAGTGACTGTGCAAAGGGCATCCCGATCCAATAGGGGACACAACTGGCGTACCAGGCGAACCTGGTAGAATGCCCTCCTGGCCACGGCTGTCACTTGATCTTCCATTGACAGCCGGGTATCCAGGAGGACGCCCAAGTTGCGTGCCCCATCCACAGGAGTAAGGTGATCGTCCCCTATGGCCAGTGATGGAGTCAACTGGTTGTACCGGGATGCCAGGAACCACAGCCACTCGGTCTTGGACGGGTTGAGTCTGAGTCTGTTACTTCCCATCCAGGCCCGCACGGCTTCCAGGCACTGGCACATCACCGCTACGGCATCGTTGGGGTGGTTTGGGGTAGATATATACAGCTGCGTGTCATCAGCGTAGAGGTGGTACTCTACCCCAAAACCACGGATGATCTCGCCCAGCGGCTTCATATATGTGTTGAACAGGAAAGGCGAGAGGACCGACCCCTGAGGCACCCCACAAGTGAGGGCTCTCGAGGTCGACCTCTGCTCTCCTGCCAACACAAATTGCGATCGACTGGAGAGGTAGGAGGAGAACCACCGTAAAATGGTGCCCCTCACCCCCAGCCCCTCCAGCCGATGCAATAGGATACCATGGTCGATGGTATCAAAAGCCGCTGAGAGGTCTAATAGGACCAGGATGGAGGAACAGCCCCCATCTCTGGCCCTCCAGAGATCATCCACCAACGCGACCAATACCGTCTCGGTGCTGTGCCCGGGCCGGAAGCCGGACTGGCGCGGGTCCAGATAATCAACTTCCTCCAGATGACGGGGAAACTGTTGTGCCACCACACTCTCTACAACCTTTGCCAAAAAGTGAAGGTTGGAGACCGGACGGTAATTAACCAACAATGCTGGGTCCAGAGAGGGCTTCTTCAGGAGGGGTCTCACCATCGCCTCTTTAAGGGAGGCAGGCAAGAAACCCTCACTAAGAGAAGCATTGACAACCTCCTGGAGCCAGCCTCGTGTGACCTCCCAGGATGCCAGTACAAGCCAGGAGGGACACGGGTCCAATAAACATGTGGTGGCTCACAGTCGCCCACGTAACCTGTCCATATCTTCGGAAGTAACCTAAATATTGCCTAAAAGATGGCCCCAAGGATTACCATACATGAAACAAAGATTAAGTTTGGCACAATTTGTTCTCAAATAGTCCCAAGCTTTCAGATGCCTTGTATTTTAGTTGTCATGCTCCTTTTCCCTAACACAGGGTCTGAAATTCAGGATATTTAGAAATACTAATGGTTTGGGTTTTCGGACTCAACGAGCGCACAATATAGTCAAACCTTCCTCACTTTTTTCTCCCTTCCACTGACAATTCAAACTCAGGAAGGGAGAGATCCAATGCCAGTGATATTTATTTATTTATTTTATTTTTATTTTATTAAATTTATACCCCGCCCTTCTCCAAACGGACCCAGGGCGGCGCACAGGAATTTTAAAATACATACAAAATCAATAAAAAATTTAAAAAACTTATTTAATAACTGTCCTGTGCTAAAACCAAATTAAAATCCCCAAAAAATTTAAAACTGTCTAAAATAGTCAATTGCAAATGTGTCTTTAGACACCGGCAGAAGAGGCGGAGGTCGGAGATGGTGCGAGATGTGAGGGATGATGATATACAGCCAGCAAAATTCCATGAAATTCAAATGATCACACATTCTGTAGCTACAAACGTACAAGTGCTAAATAGTCTGCATGGTCTGATGAGATGTATGTTTCTTATTTTAGCGCATGTGCTACTGAAATGAGCACAGAAAACCTCTTTCTGATCATTTCGCAACAATTCTTTTCAGAATCAGGAACACTGAGGTACCCTCCCATTGGTAATATCAGCATTTAATAATATCAGGTACCTTCGTAGGATAACCATTGTAAGTTAAAATGGCAGTCGATAATTGTCTTTGAAGATTGCACCTGGTTTTCAAAGATATACTGCATTGACACATGGAATCTGTTGGATCTTGCTGCTTTTGTAAAAATGAGGAAAGCAACGTTGCATAATCAGATTGCAAGTCAAACCTTTTCATACATAGGCGCAACCATGTGTGTAAAAAAAGCAGGCTTTGCACTGCAATGATGCAACACTTCCTTCATTCTATACCTCTTGCTCTTCCTGTAAATGTGGCAATAGTGAGCTGTGGGTTAAATGCGTAATAAGTGATGATCAATTGTGGAGACTTTAAACTTTTTAAACTGTTCTGCTGAAAGATTGTGTTCACGCCTCTCCCTAAATTGATAGTATGATAGTATGAGTGACGCACTCTGCCTATACTTGAAAAGGCCAATGGGAATAAAGTCTGTGGAGTCATCCCTTAGATCTTTTTAAAACAATGGCTGCTATTTCCAAATCATTGGGGATCTGGCCATGCTTGTGAATGTCAATATTTGTGAAGATCAAGAACAAATTGGAGTGCACTTTCTGAATTGTTTTTTATCTGCTCAAATCGGGTTAGATCATATCCCAGGAGCCTTCCAAAGTCTTAACAATCTTAATCAAATTCCTAGCCTGTGATGACATTATTAATGACCACTCAGGTAAATTGTTTAACTCCCATTCATAACATTCACAAGTCAGTACCTTCTCCTTGTAGAATTAACTGAAAGTTAATTAACTGAAAGTTAATGCTCAGGTTTCTGGTTAAATATTTTAATTGTTTGTTAATTTGATATTACTTTTTTTTTTGCTGTCCATCTCACTGCAAAATTATATAACAGTAAAACTGCCTGTATTATCCATAACTCATTTTCTATAGTGAGGTACTAAAATAAAGCTGGGAATTTTGTCTGACTTGTCTGAAAAAGTTCTGTGCCAATTGTTTTTCATAGTAGTTCTTTCCTAGCAGTGAATCAATTTCTTAAATAGTTTTTTGTTTTACTTTAGAAGATTCTGAGTAGGTAGTACATTATTTTTGTGTTCTTTCCACATGCATAATAGCTATGATGACCATGTTTTCTTGGCAAAAAATAAAGGAAAAAACCCCAAAAGGAGGAAAATCTGAAAGAATCAAAATTTTAAACTGTTTATAGTTATGCTGGATGAAAGAAAATTCTGGAACAAAACCAAGAAAAAATGTACCAAAATGCATATTCTAATAAAAATATCTAAACTCAGACAGTATAGGTAAATTCATTTTTAAAAGACAATTCTATTTCCATATTTTTCACATGAATATGAAAGAATGTGCATTGTGGTAATAATGCTACAGTACGTTAAAATTCAGAGGTCCCCAACCTTTGCAACTTTAAGTCTGAAGGACTTCAGCTCCCAGACTTCTCCAGCCAGCAAAGCTGGCTGGAGAATTCTGGGAGCTGAAGTCCTTCAGACTTAAAGTTGCAAAGGTTGGGGACCTCTGCGTTAAATGACCAAAATAAAGGACAAACGTAAGGGTTTTGGGGGGGGGGAGGGTGATGCAAGGTCACTATAATTACAGCTGGCAAAAAGGTTTTTTTTTGGGGGGGGGGTTTTCTATTTTTGCTTCAACACATTTAGTGTTGAACCCACAATTTAGAGTACGCTAATGTGGACTAACAATGTTAGGTTAAATAGGTTAAATGGGTTTGTTTTTTTTTTTTGTAATCTTATACTGTCTTGCTACATATGGAAACAAGAAGTTCTGCTGAAGGCAAAGAAAGATATGAAGTGCTGGAAATACAGTCTGCAATTACTTTGTCCACATGGAGGACAACCATCTCTTTCTGTGGAAAAATTGATAAAAGATTTCAGCATTAACCTGAGTCCCATGCAAGGGTGGGTTGCTGCTGGCATCGCTGCCAGTTCACAACCCGCGTGCAATATCATAAAAACATAAGAACATAAGAATAGCCTTGCTGGAACAGGCCACAGCCCATCCAGTCCAGCATTCTGTCTCACACAGTGGCTCACCATTTGCTTCAGGGTATTCCCAAGCAGATGTCTCCACCTGCTTATGATTCCCTGCAAATGGCATTGAGAGATACCCTGCCTATCTCTCCATCCCAGAGGGTGTCCTTAGGCCTCCATCATGATAGCCATGGATACCCTTGTTCTCCATGAACTCATCTAATCCTTTCTTAAAGGTGTCGAGGCTGACAGCTGTCACCACTTCTTCTGGCAGGGAGTTCCATAGACCAGTGATCCTCTGGGTGAAAAAGTACTTCCTCTTATGTCTGTGTGTCCGTGCTCTGTTCAGTGTAAATTATCCTGCACGCATGCGCAGAACAAGTTTCAGTGAACTGCACACATGCAGTCACTAAAATCCAAAATGGCGGTGGCCAAGTGACAGCAAGGGAACCAGTTCAGGGGCGTGGCAGGCCTGGGTCGCTGCCGGTTCTGCGACCCAGGTCTCAATAACTCTACCAGTTGGGCCAAACTGGGCCAAACCGGCAGCAACTGAACCCCATGGTTCAAACTGTCTGGTTTCTCTCTCTCTCTCTCTCTCTCTCTCTCTCTCTCTCTCTCTCTCTCTCTCTCTCTCTCTCTCTCTCTCTCTCTCTCTCTCTCTCTCTCTCTCTCTCTCTCTCTCTCTCTCTCTCTCTCTCTCATATAGCTGCCCATCTTGCAACCAACTCTGGATTGTTTCCAATCAAAAATACAATGATCTGTATTTCTTCTGTTTCAAAGACTTCATATCCCTATTGTTCTTCTCTACAAAGCTGTACACTGTTCAAACTATCTTTTATCTTTCCCATTTTCTATTTGTGCTCCATCAGAGTCTTTACTGTTCGGGTCATTTTTTTTCTACTTACTTATTGCTGGATAGTTTACTTTTATTCCTGGGCTTTTTGGTTTCTGTTTATTCTGTTTAAACCATCTGTTTATTCTGCCTGCTCATTCTGTGGCTGGGACTATCAAGCTCTAAAATAGAAATCTTTTATCCCCTCCCCTCCTGGGCCTCTGCTGCTTGATAGGCAGCTGGGCTGTCCTGGTGCTATGGAGGGCCTGGGAAGAGGTGAGCAGTGGCAGCCAATCTCTCCTCAACTATTGATTTTGTTACTTTTATTGAACAAAGCAGGGGGGGGGGGGTTGTTTGCATAAATGAATTCATTATCAGGAATAAAAATCTCTCACTGTAATGCCACTCCTTGTGTGATACAGAACCTTTCCTGGTGCTAACTATAAGCTCTTCAAGATTGGATGTTTAAATTAAGAAAGTTTAAATCTGTATGCTCTATATGTCATCTGTAACTTAAACAGAAATCGGCTTGGTTGCTGGTCATGTGGCTGCAGCGGTGCTTCAGTAGGCCCACTAGCAACCTGCAACTCCTGTCATCTTGGTTAGGATTGTCTCTTAGGCTTTATTGTCCCTTGCATGCAGATCTGTTCTCCAAATAATCCATTGGTGCCTCCAGGGCCTTACGTCCACGTCTACTGCCCTTTCATAAGACTTGAGCTGACAGCCAAGTTGCATGAGACATGGAGTCTGATCACACCACCTGGTTGTTACTGTGGGTTTTCCCATCCCTTAATTATGCCTTCTGAATCAGAATCATTATCTTGTGAGCACTTGTAGGCACGTATTCATTTTTTTTATGTCTGTTTATCCTCTGGATGAATATGAATGCTCATTATTTTCTGTTCTGTTTCCTGTCTATGTCTATCTGCCCTATGTCACATTCCCCACTGCTCTATTCAGAGAACCAGGCAAGTAGGAACTGAGGCGAGACAGGTTGTGAAACAACAACCATTTATTGTCTAGCAGAAATCCGCTAACAACAAGGCAACTTCGGAACTGGGAACAGGGAATTCCCGTCTGACAGTTCTTTATATAGCAGCTGTCAGTTGGGACAACCAATGGCAATACAGCATTCTCCCGCCAAGCGGCTTGCGCAGCTTAGCCAATTAGTGACGCTTCTTGGCCGGCATGCTCTCGGGCAGCGTCGTAACTCCAAGGACATAACACTCACTGGATTGCACTGGGCTATTATCTGTTCTTTTTAATTGATAGAATACTGTATCCTGCATGCTGATCCACAGTGTTAATAATCATTGGGTGCTGAATGTTATCACTTGTTTATTTCTTTTCTTGTTGGTACAAAATTTTTAGAATGATTTTGTTGCCGTTACAATTGGTGTCAGCATAGTTTTTAGTGCCTCTACTCATGAAGATTTTGTATTATTGTTCCCTGTTCAAAGTGGGAAATAATTTTAAGAGTGGATCATCATCTGTTTCTTCTGCTTCTTCTTTCCCCTCCCTTTTCTGCTCAGGTTTCTATTTATATGACCTTGAGGCTGACTGTAGCCCATGTCTTAACTGAACCTGATAACATATCACTTCCTGTTCCATATGTCATCTCCACTGGGTTCATGCTTCAATAAAAGAAAGTATATAGTCATTTGTTTCCTCAGGAAACAAACTATTTCAATGGTAGAGCAGGACATTTAAAACTCATACGATTCTTTCATAGACTCTATGGGAAGCCAAGTCATTTCTCTCAGATTACTATGGTGAATTTGGCATCATAGAAGACTGACAAGTACGTACATGTAGTCTTCAGACACAATCATAAAGGGCTTATGACCCTCACTTCTGTCACAATGATTAAGCAAATCACTCACAGTTATTAAATGGGACATCCCATGAACATGGCTTATGCTTTCAGCCTGCTTCTCCATTGACTCTGCTGGTCAGAAGCCATCTGTGAAGAGCGCAAATAGTATTCACAGCTCCTTAGAAGTGCTGCAATTGTCCAATAACCAGTTGTAAAATTACTTTTTAAGCAGCATTCTAACTTTACAGGATCACTAAAGACGTCATACGATAAATGAAAACCACCTGTTTTTTAATGCAAATTTATTATGCCATTTGCCCCACATTAATACCTGAAATTTGACTATCTGTAGTTAACAGATTAACAGAGTTGGAAGGCACCTTGTAGGTCATCTAGTCCAACCCCCTGCCCAAACAGGAGACCCTACATCTGCCTCTACCTAGGATTGAACTCACAACCTCCTGATTCGGAGGTGACAGCTCCACCTCTAGGCCACACCAGTTTGATGCTGTTCAAGTACAGCATCTAGAGTTATTTTATTCTGAAATTTGCATGCTCATTTCAGGAATGTGAACTGCCAAAGAGACAATGAGGGAAAAACTCTTTTCATTCTTTATTGCTTACTTTTTTAAATTCCCAACCTAGATTTCCCTGAACCAGATCTTTTCATTATATTTGCTATAATTCTCATTTTCCTATACTTTATCCTATATTTTTCCATAAGCTCATGTATTTTGTCACTGGTGTTTATGGGTTGGGGACAAAGGTGGTATTCTGTCGGTTTACCCTGGTTCAGGAAAACCAGTAGCAGCAGCAGCGGGAGGCTCTACCCATCCACCCAGACATCATCATGGACGCTCTGCGCATGCGCAGAAGGTTCTGAACCGGTTGCAAAGATAAGAGGATTTCATGCCTGGTTGAAGGGAAAATAAGATAACAATGTCAGTATATAGTGTTAAGCCAAAAAAAGCTGAGCTTAACCAATGGATATTATTTTCCTTTATTATTATTATTTTTAAATTTTTATTTACAAACGTGCAGAATACACTCACACAAAACTTAAACATATACCACATTTACACCATGCAATACGAACAGGAAGTTCCTGTTCTTTCTAATAGCAATTGTCAATCGATGCCACTCATATTATTTCCCCTTCTGTTATTTCATTTGGATTTCACCATTCTAAACCCTCTTATTTTACTCATAACTACTATTTTTAAGTTTTGTTGTATTCCTTCATTGGTTCTTGTTTCTTTCCTCCATCCATCTATACCATTTATCCAATATTTGGTAGAATTCTGATTCTTCTTTTCCCTGGATTTCTTTAGTTAATTTGTCCATTTCAGCACAATCCATGACCTTTCTTATTATTTCATCTTCGCTTGGAGTTAATTTGTTTTTCCATTTCTGGGCAAAGGCAATCCTTGCCGCTGTAATTATATGTAGCATTAAATACTGGATTTCTTTTTTATATTTCGCAGATACTATTCCTAATTAAAAAATTCAGGTTTCCATTCCATTCCTGTTATTGCCTCCTGTTTTCCTTTATTGTTCTTCATTCTTCAGGAATGATGGCTTTTCACCATCCCAGTCCAATAGTGCAAAATGCTCAAGAATAATTTTTAAAAAACCCTCACTTGTCAATCTAAATGAAACAGTTCCTCTGTTCAAAGTGGTTCAGAGCTTCTGGTTCTGAGTGTTTCGTGCTGTAATTCTTTTTTGAACTTGGTAGCCATTCTCTATGTGGTTATTGTATTTCGCATCTTCATTTCAATGCACTGCTTCTTTCCCAGGTTTTTCAATGATAAAACTAAATAGATCAGTGTTTCTATTCATGTTGGCTGGGGAATTCTGGGAGTTGAAGTTCACAGGATTTAAAGTCACCAAGGTTAAGAAACACTGAAATAGATGCTATCTCAAAAAAAAAAAAAGCACTAAAATGAGGCAAGTAAGTCAAGTTTGGCAGGAACTCTACTGTATTTTAATTACTGTAACTATTGCATTAGATATCACAATTTTTCAGTTGGGTTACTTTCAGGGATTCTAACTAAGAGCTTAGGACTCATGGAACAGCAGCAGCAGCAGCAGCAACAACAATAATTTGAAATGTATGTATGCATGTATGTTGCACATTTAGAAGTAATAACTTAACTGTACTCTAGCTACATCTAACCATACTGAGAAAGAGGGAAATTGTGGTTACTGCTGTGCAAATGCTATTGAGATGTAATACACAGATTTCTTATGTTCTTTCAAAATATTCTTTAACTAAGTTTGATTAGGTAGCAACTCTTTCAAATAAAGAGTGCATCATCAATAAAATAAAATGCATGCCCCATATAGTCATATGCAACCAGGAAACTAACAGGTAGCAGAGCAAGACATCATAGAGTTGTGAGAGCAGGAGATCTAGGCTAGAGAGAAGACATCAAATTCCTGGTTTTATAGAGACAGGACTTGGCAGCAATAATCACTATTGCTCCCTGTTCTCCTTGCTCATGACTCTTTCTTCTGCACAGGGAATGTGTGGAATGCAAGAAGTTTGAGAGAGGGATCCTGATAGAACAAGACACCTGCAACCGCAATTGCCGGGATGAGATTGAGTTGGTGCAGGAACTTGGTATGTAAAAACTATGGCAGGTTTTTTGTGTGCGCAAAACTATTATTGTTTTCTTCTAAATTCCTTTCCTCTTCCTCCTACTCATCCTCCCTTTTCTGACTTAGAAACTTTACAGATGATTCAGTTGCTAAGTTAAAGGAAGGCACTCGTATCATGGAGAGCATTTAGATCTCCAATGACAAAGCCAAGGTTAATCTGTAAATATTGCCTGCTTGAGGTATAGGAAGTCCTCGGCTTGCAATCATTTGCTTAGCAACTGTGCAAAGTTACAGTGAGGCTGAAAAAAGTGAGTTATGACCTGCCTTTGGGCTTACAACTGACACAGTGTCCCCATGGCCACATTATTATAATTCAGGTGCTTGACAAGTGGCATGTATTTATGGGATCACGGTGTCCCAAGATCCCATGACCACCATTTTTGACTTTCCCAGCTAGCTTCCCACAAGCAAAGTCAATGGAGGGAGGGGAGCCAGACTTGCTTAACAACCAAATTATTAGTTTAACCTCCATGGCAAAAAGGTTTTTAAAATCAGGCGGACACACTTAAAAATCACATTGCTTAACAATGGATGTTTTACTTCATTTGTTGTTGTATATTGAGGACTTCCTGTGGTGTTGAACACTTTTTCCGCACCATTTATCCAAACAATAAACCATACCCATTCAGGGCCTTAATGAAGATTATATCTATATCTATCTATATATCTACACACACACACACACACACACACATACACGGAATTAGATTTGTATGTGTCTGTCTGTCTGTCTTTCTGTCTGTCTAATTCTATTTCCAAATTATAGGATATTAGACTTCTGATCCTTGCAAATCTGGACTGGAAGCAGTCAATCTTAGACTATTCATCATTATAGACAATTAAGGTTTTAACACAAGAATTCAAGCAAGAATTTAAAGGAGACACAACTCTAAATAGACAAACTATCTCAGCAGAGCTTTTTCCCGTTGCTTTTTTACATAATAGGGAAGGAGGTTTGTCTTTCATGAAGAAGGGGCATTTTGCATATGTAGCTTGTTTTTGGCAACTACTATTTCTTTCTTTTAATATTAGAAAACTCTCACCAGCATATCTTCCTTTCTTGTTCTTAATTAAGGAAAAAATAGAACAGTGATGTCACATCAATCTACCACTATAGATGTTAAATTGCATTAGAAATAAGGGTTTAAAAAAATTAAATAAAGGATATTGTAGCCTTTTATCTTTGGACTTCATAGCTAATTTAAGTGTCACTATTCCATCAGTTCCCACCTCCAGAACCTAGCCAGAAAGATAACATAATATATAGTACCAGTGATTACTATAAACCAGGGATGTCCAAACTTGCTGGCTGGGGAATTCTGAGAGTTGAAGTCCTAAAGTTCCCAAGTTTGGACATCCCTACTGTAAACCGAGCAGTTGCCACAGGAGTTATTTTTTTTTTTAAAGAATCAAAAGGTTTATAAAGCTGCCTTTGTCATCATATGTGGCTCTGTGTGACATACAAAAGATACTGCTTTTTTTTTAAATAATAACTACAGTGATAACCTACCTCAAACCAACAAAATGAAAAACATAAGCCTCTAATTGAGGCCAACAATAAAAATATGAACAGACGTTACAGAACAGTTTCATCTACCATCCTGGCCCAAATGCACAGGAGAGCCAGGTCTTTATAGCAGTACCGCAGGCCAAAAGACTCAGGACTATTAGAGCCCTGGGTGAAACCACAGCAGTGAAACCATGCCTCTAGGTCAGAGAGAGAACCAGATCATACCAGCCCTGTGCAACCTCATGAGATGGACAGAGTTGCCTGGGAGAGATGGCTCCCCAATTTATTTATTTATTTGATTGATTCCTAGGCTGCCTAACTCTCAGAGAAACTTTATCTGAATAATGCCTGGAATAGGCCTCATAATGGCTTTGTAGGTGCTTCCTACTCCCTCCCACCCTCCCTAGCGATAAGTTGGTCACTTAAATAAGGTCACCAGCCAGGAACATATGAAAACAATAAGGGTGAAGAAATATTTAGTTTCACTGTTTCCATTGCCATGAAACAATCAATGAAGGCTTTTCTCTGTGCTCAGCTGAATTCACATTCCGTGGGCATGGTGGGGGAGGGTGTACTTTCGGTCTAGCAAGATTCTGTTAATATAGCTTTACAATAAAATACAATTAGCTCATCTGACTGTGTTTCCTGTCTGGTCTGCCCCTCATGACAATGGCTGATGCCAGGGGTAGGCTGCTATGGATCCGCAGGGGTTTGGGAGAACCTAGCTAAGATTCTGTGCAGTTTGGATAACTCCTAAACCCCAGTCCTGGTGACCCTACACACCCCTCTTCTATGCGGCCCATTTTGGCTGCAGGGTATGCACGGAGACTTGGGGAAGGTGAAAAATGGGCCTATCAGAAGTTTGGAAAGGCCGGAAACAGGCCCGTTTCTGGCATCCAGGGGACCTCTGGAGCCTGGGAGGCAGGGGTGGGTTTCAAAAATTTTAGAACCTACTCTGTAAGTGTTGCCTATTTTGTGGGCGTGGCTTGGCAGTCATGTGACAGGGTGGGAGTGGCCACCTTTTAAAATGTGGTGAAACTCATTTAACAACGCTCTTGCTTAGCAACCAAAATTTTGGACTCAATTGTGATGATAAATTCTTTCTTTCTTCTTTCCTTCCTTCCTTCCTTCCTTCCTTCCCTTTCCTTTCCTTTCCTTCCCGTTGGGTCACTGGCAGCGGCGGGCCAGATTTACTTCCAGGTACGCCGGTGGAACCCCCTCTCACCGGTTCTCTAAATTTCACCAACCGGCTCTCGCAAGTAGGTGCGAGCCTGCAGAAACCCACCACTGCTGGGAGGCTATTTTTGCCCTCCCAGAGGCTTGAGGAAAACCTCCGGAGGCCAGGGAGGGAAACCCTGCTCCATGGTGCAGGAAGCCAACTAGGCCATACCCACCCAGCAACTGGGCAGAGAACCTCTTGCTAAAAATTTTGAAGCTCTCCCGTGACTGATGCCATACCCGAAAGTAGGTGGGCGCATTTCAGAGAACAATACCCCAACTTGCCATGCCCAACAAGCAAAATCTTGGTGAAACATATCAAGTTTGCTCCCTTCCAAGTTTAAGTTGTGAATAGGCTTTATTACAGGCTGTCTTGGCATTAAAGAGCAGCAGCCAGAAACCAGAACCATCTAAAATCCAGTAACTGGATACCAGGGAAGTACGTAGGAGGCTGGAAATGAAACTGGCATCCATCCAAATACATTTGTTGTTATCTTCCAACAAAAGGTTATTCATTAAGACAACACCAGCAACTTCCATGCTAGAATCCAGCCTGAAAGCAACTGGTAATGGTCTAGTCTACAAGAAAATGCCCGAGAAGCCTACTAAAAATAAAATAATACAAATTAGTTTATAAAGATTAAAAAAAAAGGAGGCTGTTTCAAGAAGTAAATTTACAGGCATTTTAACTGCCTGTTGGAAGCAGTCAATCAGTCGCCTTCAGCTACATGTAATTAGTCAAGAAAGATTTTAAAAGGTCAGGAATTAGGCCACAGTGCTGCAGCAATCAAGAATAAAATAACCCCACAAAGGGTGAAATGTTAATGTTCTGCACATATTCCTGGATTAAGTAAATAATGTTGTAACATTTTGCTTGTGGCAGATATGCATGATTTTCTTCTTCTTCAGATATATCACTGCTCACTTACTGAAAGTTTCTTAATAATGTCTTACTCTATCTACCCAGAGTAAGGCCAGAATTATTGAGAAAACAGAAAATATGACTGTATAAGGATGAAAGGGTGTTGGTATCCACAATTATTGTTGCTGGGAAGTAGACTATATAATTTTATTTTATTTTATTTTATTAAATTTATACCCCGCCCTTCTCCTTGGTAGGAATGAATATAGTTTCCTGAGAATTTTGCTGCACTCTTAACTTCTTTCATTTTTAGACTGCTTATTGGAAATCAGAAAGCTATCCTAGGTTTGTAGAACAGAAGAAGAAATTCAAGCTGATTCTATTAAGTCAGCTTCATATTTTGCAGCAAAACTGGAACTTTGATGTTAGTACCAATCATGTTGCCTTTTCCAATAGCACCCAATAATACATTTGGATTTAATTGGCCTATAGGTGAAGCATCCTAATGGGCCCATCGCTTTGGGAGAAGTGAATGATGGCTGAAGATCTGCAACTCGAGCATGGGTTTAAAAAAAATTCTTCTATATTTTCACACTTCTTTTGAGAATAGCAGATACAAAATGTGATGTACCACCTGGATCAATGATAATGGACTCCTGTCTGGCAAAACAGTCTTTACATAGATGCTGAGATGTGTCAGAGTCACCCTGTTTCTTTAACACCCCTAGTGACATTTCTAGAACTAAATGCTAACGATTTCTTGAATAGTGTCAGGGAACTCAATGTTCTTTCCTTTGTCCTCTTCTGCAGGAGACAAGGGGAAAGATGCTGTGAATTGTACATACAAGGATGAGAATGACTGTGTAGTGTACTTCCAATATTACGAGGACTCCAGTGGCAAATCTATCCTCTATGTTATTGAGGAACCAGGTGAGAGGGCCAAGGGCCACTAAAATAAAACTTCATTTTGGATGAACAGTTGATACTTTGCAGGCTGAGAAATGCCAGAACTCATCTTAGTATCCCATATTAATTTGGAATGTGTGAGAGAGATGATTACAGTGACAAGTCAGGTTCTTAAATCCATACTTAGAGGCACTTTATTTGAGAACAATGCATGGCTTTGGAAAAACCCAGATTAAAGCTGAGACATGGGATGAAATACCTTGTTTTTCATTATATTAAATACCTTTAAAACTAATTATGGACATAACTGTACAAGCTCAACCTGAATACAAAAACTGAAAGTGGTTCATATTATAATAAGAGCTAGTTGACATCCTACCTTCCTTTTTCCAGTCCCAACTTTCACCAGACGCATCCCCATTTTCACTGGAGCAGAGACTTCAGAGATTTTTAAGAGATGAAAAAGAAAGTCATCTAAAGATAGGCAGTTATTTCTATATAAAATGAGTTTTTCCCACCTTTTTCCTTCAAAAGGCAGGGAAGAAAGATCCTTGCTATCTCAGTAGAAAGTAGTAAACTCAAAATTTTCCATTCAGATTACTTTTTTTTTTTTGACAAGATAAATAATCATGTGAAAACAACATAGGAATGGTTCGTGGATTAACATATACAGAACAAAAGGATTAGGAGGAGATAGATCTAATCATCATAAATTGTGCCCATTCAATCATCGCTAGAAATTTCTGGAAGGTTCTATTTCCCCTTAGCCTAGAACAGCAAGGTAGGTCAAAGACAGTAAGGCAAACTCATTCCCCAACCTGAACTCATATTGGGGGAAAAAATCTGAATTATCAGATACTTTAAACAAAATTCAGCTAAGCATATGTCTGATTTCAATAATTCATAAAGATGGCAGGATTCGGTATTTCTTATTGCAACATTATTTTAATTCAAGATTAATATAGTTCTAACTAAAGAGCTGTGATTCAATCTGGCAACTTTCAGTTCAGAATTCTAAACATCATCCGTCATTCATAGATGGAAGTATTTTTTTAAGGCAGCTGCTGGATTTGTCTACTTTGATATTTGACTTAAGTGACTAAATGCGAGCCCTGTCTCTGCTTGCTGCGAGATGAGCAAATAGGACCACAGACACTGACTCTGCCATAAACTCTAATAAGACGGTGTTTCTTTCTGCGTGCTTGTGAGCATGAAAGGGACACTAGAATCCTTCAAAGAGTGTGTTCCAAACCCAAAGAGGGTGATAAAGCTCTCATTAGTTGCCAAAAGCATGCAATAAATGATATACCCTTACCACAGGGTATTAGCTTTGCCGATGACTCAGACTGCACTTAGAAGGTTGACAACGATGGCGTCTCAGGCAGATTTTAAAGAAGCTTAGCCAGACCTCTTCGGACAACAATTTGAATCCAGCTAATACCACATGGGGAAACCACAAAAGCTGCCACACTTCCTATCATAGCCTGGGGCCTTTAAATCCTCTCTTCCCCTTGAGTGAATATTTCTAAAAAAAACGATGCAGTTAAGAGGGTTGGAGATATTTCAGAAACTAGAAAAATTTCTGGAAATGAAATGATGGAAGAAATTGATTTGTCAAAACTTGTTTGATAGGATGCAAGCTGTTGGGACTTGCAACCTTCCTGGGTCATTGAAAGTAAATGCTTTTCCTAATTCCGCTTTAAATTCTCGCAGGAAGTATGTGCTGCTGTCATCTTGGACATATTTTTTGTCTATTGTTGTATTGACTTTCCTGTCAGAAATAGTTTGCTAATATCAAAATTGGATGTTTTCTCCCAACTATGTTTAGAGGATCAGATGAAAGATATGCTTTCTTTTTGTCAAACTATAATGGTCCCTTTAGGCTGAAGAGCAGATGGCTCCAGAATAACATTTTGTAAAAAAATAACTGAAATATTTAAATCATACATCAGAGTAATTCCTGAATAATTGTGCAGCTATTTGAAAGCCACTGATGGGTTATTTAGGCCTATTAGCCACCACTTAGCATGAAGGAAGGCCTGACATGTAAGCCGAGCACAAAAGAGTTTTAATAAATGGTTCATTCTTGCTACAAAACATCCATCTTTTCCTCCATAACAATTATGTGTCAGGTTTTCATGGCACAGAATTAGAGAACATGCGCTCCAAAAGAAGCTTACTAGAAGTCTTCTAGTAGTTTCTGAGGGGCCCCCAAACATGTCAATTTTAAGACTTGTGGACTTCAACTCCTAGAATTCTCCAGCCAGCAGAGCTGTGGAAGTTGAAGTCCACAAGTCTTAAAGTTGACAAGTTTGAAGACCTCTGAGTTATATGCTCATAAAGTTCAAGAGTAATCTTTGAAAACTGCTCCTTAGTTGGGATTTCCTTTGGCAGAGCAGTTTGATCAAATGCATGGACTTATGCCTTTAGGTGAACTCAAGTTAAGAATTTAATGGTCAGAGAGGGGTAATTTATGGCTTTGCAATTCTGTTTTTATGATACAAATGTTTTCCACAGATTGTCCCAAGGGACCTGATGTCTTAGTAGTTCTCCTTTCCGTAACTGGAGCCATCTTACTTATTGGCTTGGCTGCTTTGCTCATCTGGAAACTGCTTATTACCATCCATGACAGACGAGAATTTGCCAAATTTGAAGAAGAGCGTGCAAGGGCTAGGTGGGACACGGTAAGAAATACCAGAAGAGTGTAAGAGGACAGAGAGCAAATATTTTGCTTATCCTAAGAGGAATGGAGGTTGCAATGACTTATTGTTTTATTTCCGTGACATAACAGCCTATTGCTCATTCTGAGTCATCCATACTGCAATATATATCAGTTTTATTGTACCTTGAGGGTGTGTTGTTAGCATTCTCTCCATAGTATGTTGTTGGGGGAAAAAACCTGTTGCCTGAATATCATTGCATCAGCACTTCCTGCCCTTTCCTTTGCTTTATTGGTTAATGGTTGCACAGAAGTGATTATGAAAACAAACACACACACACACACACACAATGGAGCAATAACTTTTTTTTACATCTTTCTAGGAGATATACAATTTCACCATAGCCCTATATGCCTGTTGCAACCTCTTAAATAATTCTGGCGTTATGGCTTTTGAGAGCACCAGGAATTGCCTCACCCTGTTAAAGAATCCTGTTTTAAGTTACTAGGATGACTTGGCAACTGTTAAATCATATATTTTTCAACATGTATCTGTTTTGTCTTTTAGGCCAACAATCCCCTGTACAAAGGAGCTACCTCCACCTTTACCAACATTACATACCGTGGGAATTCATGAGATTACAGTCTCCCAAGGTCTTCTCCACTCATGTTTACAGAACTGTCTCTGTTATGGGTGTGAGAGAGGGGTTTTTTTTTAAACAAACAAACAAAAACAGCCATTGCTCAAGAGCCTTCACTGTTCTGCTGTCACAAGAAAGTATCTGCACTGTGATTCTTCCAAGACTCTCTCTTTTTTTACCTCAGCTTGCCCAAGGCTATGGCCTGGACTCATATACTGAAGAAGAAAGCAGGACTTGCTCTTCAGTATGATGAACAGCACTGCATAAATCCAGGGTTAAGAGAAGATTCTATCTGAACAAAATCAGGGGTCATGATTATTGAGCTTTATAATCTAACTCACATATGGACTAGTGAAATTTGGGATAGAGGAGCTTCATGATATCTAAGTCCATTGCAAGCTGAACCCAAAGTCCTTCATCCAGGCAAAGTTTCCAGGGGTTCAGCTGGTTGCTTGTGCTGTTGCTATTGCCCCTTTCCTTTACCTTTCCAAACATACCAGAAACGGGTTGGGTTGGCCAAAGGAGTAGTGTGCTGAAAATCCTTCATTACACTTTGCACACTGCTATCTAACACAGAACATGCAAGGAAGCAGGATTTCCTTCAAAAATCCTTGCTCCTAATAAACAGCTTTAGGGAGTACATCAGGGGTGTCAAACTGGATTTCCTTGAGGGCTGGATCAACGTTGTAGTTCTCTTCTATGGGCCGGCAAGGGGAGGGGGGAGATAGGATGGACGTCTCCTGCAGCACCCTTCCAGCCAAAACAGGTGGCAGGAGGCAAAGACTGGCCCACAGTGCCTCTGGCAGGCAAAACGGGGGATGGGTGCAGAGGTAACTGCGGGCTGGTCTTTTGCTATTTCCAGCCTAGTCCCACGGACCAGATTTTGACACCCTTGGAGTACAGGAAAGGGAGTTCATTGTGAGGCTTAGGAAGTGCAATTGCAATTGCAAACCTGCAATTGCAATTGCAAACCTGCAATTGCAATTGCAAACCTGAACTTCCAAATGAATTCAGTAATAAGGCATGTTCTACTGGAGGCTTAGAGAAAAATACATTTTCAAATCCAATGCTTTGCATATTACATCGGAGTTCCAACATTGTTAAGACTATTCTTTTTGTTACACTTACCCCAAGACTATGATATAATAAATTCCTTGCTTTTAATTTTTAGAAGGAAAGAGTTCCTAGTGTTTATAGATAACTTGCTTTCTCTAATGAAAAACAAAGCACTCTGCACTAATACCTTTTGTATGCTGACTTCACATATTTCTAAATTTCTGGCTCAGATTATATTCCTCCTAGATTTTATTTCACAAAACACTAGTATCTTTTTAGGGTTCACACATGAAAAGTTCTAATGTGGAATTTTTGTTTTTGGCTTAGCGTCATGTGCAAATTAATTCACTGTTTTGATACTGAATATAAACTGGGCTACTGTAATTTTATCTTTTCTATAGAAATAGCACTGCATAGGGAGTTGCACTAGATCAGAGGTTCCCAAACTTGGCAACTTGAAGACTTGTGGACTTCAACTCCCAGAATTCTCCAGCCAGTAGAGCTGGAGAGCAAGTCTTCAAGTTGCCAAGTTTGGAAACCCATGCACTAGATCAGGGATGTCCAAACTTGGGAACTTTAAGACTTGTGGACTTCAACTCCCAGAATTCTGGGAGTTGAAGTCCACAAGTCTTAAAGTTCCCAAGTTTGGACATCCCTGCACTAGATGATGCCCAAAGGGCCTTTCATACCTTACAGCCTATAATTCTAGTCAACAAACTGTAATTTTAAAATCCTTACTGCAATGTGTGGACATGAACACCTAAGTGCATGAGCATATAACTACTGGATCTTCATGGGGGAGGTTTGGGAGAAAATGTAGCTCAGACATAGAACACATGCTTTACATACCAGAGGTCCCATATTTAATCACCAGCATGTCAGTTTAGAAGTCTGTTGTCCAACAAGAGTGAGCCCTTTGAGCATTGCTGCCTAACAGTACAATGCAAGGTAGCTACATAAGTTCATATCATGCATCATGTAAAGTCAGAAATCTGCTCATCAGTAAATGACATATTGGGTAGGATTTGCCATTTGCTTAACAATGCTTCACCCAAAGCATTGGGATAGGTTCTCCTCAGGTCCTGCTTTTCACTCAGGGAATCAATACTCACCTAGGTGAGTGCCTTAGATGACCAGAAAATTCTCCCTCAAGTTTTCTGAAGCAGGAAGGTCTTGCTGAAACCACTTGTCCAAATTCTTCGGGTCTTTTGTAGCATAGAGTCTCTCTATGCTACAAAAGCATGGATTAAGTATTGTTATACCTGACTTTCAACAGCTCTTTTCATCTTGCAGCTCTTTCAATCTAGAGACTCATGGACATATTGAAATTCGGGAGCAGAATAATATAAATGTGCCTTTCCTTTCTCTTTTGTTTTCTGCAACTGCATTAGCACCTTTGCTGCTCTAACACTTCCTATAAATATACGTAACATCTATGGATCTCTCTGGCTGAAGAGTAGCACCTTTCCATGAGAAATAGCTGCTCCTGCAATTAAAAAAAACGAGATTTCATTCTCCTATTAATAAGTGTTGAAAACAAATTTGTTCCTAGAAATACTAAAAGATTCTGTAAAAAGATTTTCTCTGGAATGGTGATTTGCACTGAACCAACTTTGAGGTATATCTTTTATGATTTCGCACAGTCATTCTTCTAGTTCCTTTATTCCAAAGTCCATGTATTCTCATTTTCAAAGTTGTGGAATCCTAACCCCCCCCCAAAAAAGAAAGAAAATGGAAAGCAGCCAAGAAGTGAGGCTGCTTTTTCCTGAACTGAGATCAAAATGAAGGGCAGAATTATTTTGAATAGTGTTGGTTAAAAGTGAGGCCAATGTGGCCATTTGTATAAGTAAAAGAGTGCCTGTGGCATACATAAATAAATAATTTCAATTCACTAATTTATTTGACCTGTGTAATTAATCTTTCCCTATTTTATTTTTATTCTATTTGCTTTATTGTAAAATGATAGAAGTTATCTTTTAGTTCAGTTAAAATATACAAAAACTATATAAATCATAGTGGGAAATTATTTAAATAATACAAACATCAACACATAGAATAGCACAGCACTTTCAATATGAAGTCATCATTAGTAGAAACAATCATTTACTTCTAAGCAATGGTGAAATTTAATTTTTTTTTACTATTGATTCTGTGGGCGTGGTTTGGTGGGCGTGGCAGGGGGAGGATTCTGCAAAATCTCCATTCTCACCCCACTCCTGGGGGAAGGATATTGCAAAATCTCCATTCCCACCCTACTCTGGGGCCAGCCAGAGGTGGTATTTGCTGGTTCTCCAAACTACTCAAAATTTACACTACTGGTTCTTCAGAACCGGTCAGAACCAACTGAATTTCACCCCTGCTTCTAAAGTTCCTAGTGGTATCATCACCAAAAATCCCCCTCTTTTTTTGGTAGCCATTCAAGAAGATAATAAATGATTGATTGCCACTGCTGAACATTTCAGAGTCAAAGTAGGATAATATCTGAGGCGATTTTCCTTTGAGTGACCCCTGCCCAAGTTATTTGTATATCATAGACCAGTGATGGCGAACCTATGGCACGGGTGCCACAGGTGGCACGCGGAACCATTTCTTAGGGCACGCAAGGCGTTACCCTGTGAGCTCCAGCGTGCATGTGTGCACTGGCCAGATGATTTAGGCCTTCTTTTGAGGCCATTTTTCGCCCTCTGGAGGCTTCAGGGAAACTCCTGAAGCCTCTGGAGGTGAGTGGAAGCTGTTTTCACCCTCCCCAGGCTCCTAGAAAGCCTCTGGAGCTTGGGGAGGGTGAAAAAAATGTGCCAAAAGCAAGGGGTCACGCATATAGCATTACGAGTGTGGTACGCCCATGCATGACCTCCCCTGCGCTCCCCCCCACTTTTGGCACGCGAGCCAAAAAAGGTTAGCCATCACTGTCATAGACTGAACACATATTTTAAATTAGGCCTGGAATTGGTCCATGCAGATGCCAAAGAGTTGGTCTAATACTATTGGATTGGTGAAGCCCAATGATCTATCTGTCCATTGTGAACTGCTGAACTTTCCAAAGGAGCTATTTGTCTAATTCATTGCAGTAATCCAGCTGCGAGATTATCAGTAAAGGAACATAGGGTTGACCTTGGGGATGGAGTGAGAATCATGGGGGTTGTGCAGTAGAGAGTGAGCTGTTAAGGAGGGACTGGAGGAAGCGTGAGAAACAAACTCTAAATATGCCTTGATTTTGTTTACTATAAAAATGTGGCAGAGAAAAAATTGAGCAGCTTTCAAGATTCTCTCATATTCTACAACAAGGCAGCATTTCTGGAATCCCTGTGATCTGTTCTACTTCAAAATGCAAGCATCAATTTTTTTTTGGGGGGGGGGGAATCTTTTCATGTTTCTTTATATTCCATCTTGTACTAAGAACAACAAGAAATCGGAATGGTATTAGTTTGTCTCTCAGGCTTCCTTCTACCTCTGGATTTGTTCAAGCATATGCTAACATCTTACATCTCCCCCCCCCCGCGGTGCCCTCTCCAACCCCAAATAGCACTCAGATATTTCCCAAGATGAGTTCTAAATTTCTTTACCAGAGCATGAATAATGGTTATAGAGCTACATTTGTCTAGTTACGGTCAGCTTATGCATTCAGCAAAGCCTCTTGATTTTCTGGTGCTAATTTTGTGTTAGCATCCGGTTTGTACTCCCTTCTACAACAGAATGCACACTACTGAGTTGGACAGATGAACCACACATAGGCAATATCTCTGCCTTGTCTGGACTGAGCCTCAATTTACTTCAATTGACGAAAATGAGAAATAAAGCCTGAATCCATAAATATCACATTACGTATATATACACTGGAAAATTTATTTATGGCATATATTTATAAAAATATTTTACATGAAATAACGAGACCTCCAGCTGAAATTAGAAAATAATCCCCTATTATTGCTTACATGAAAGAGTCAGCCAGCGACAGAAAGAGAGCGGAATCCTTTGCATGTTACAGCTGTCTAATAAAAGATATGTTATGAAATACAATTTATTTTTTCCTTCTCTCCTTGCTCTATGGCACTCCAGCCAAATCATTTCTTTCAGCGTGTTGATTAAAGGTGACAGGAATGTATCATGTATGTGTATATACTGCTTATAAATCCATGTTCTCCAAGGCAGTCATAAAGTGAGTGAAGGTCAACATGAAACTTAGTTCATTTCTTACATGCTGCCCCTTTTTTTTCATTAGCATTTCAGAGGTCTTCTTTTAGCAAGCCCCATAATTAGCTTGAAGCCCTTAGCTAAAGCCAGTTACAGTAGATTTTTAAAAATCTAGTGTTGGATGGACAGTGACATCTAGTGGCTCTTTGTGGGACTGCATCAGAAATATAGGCAGCTATCACAGTACATGAGAAACGTCCAAGGTAGAGCAGTGTCTTCAACATCATACTTGTAGGATACCAGCAATAACCAGAGTTTATAAAATGGAAAACCTAAGAACATTGAAAGTGCAGCACTCTGTGTAACATGAAAATTCAAAACAAAGGTGAGTGCTAAAGAAGTCATTTAAAGATCAGAATTCAGGATATATAGAAGGTACATTGCATGATCAATATTAAACAAAAATGTAAGTGGGTTGAGCATGCTATATACATGCATGGAAATAAATGGGCCCAAAATATAACATTCTGGTTTGGATGCCCACATCCATGTCCTTTGGGCTGGAGAGGAAAATTAGGCTGAAGTTGGATCATTACAGAAATGAACCATATAGTTTTGTTTTGGGCACTTAAACAGATATAATAATTAAAGAACTGACATACATAAAGCATCTGACTATATATGCAGAGTTTTTCCAACCTATTGACCTCATGTAAGTTGGAACCTATATCCTTCCTAGATTTGTTAGTTAATAATGATGTGTGTTGTAGTCTTAGCTTATAAAAGGTAAAGGTTCCCCTCGCACATACTATATGTGCTAGTCATTCCCAACTCTAGTGGGCAGTCCTCATCTCCGTTTCAAAGCCAAAGAGCCAGCGCTGTCCGAAGACGTCTCCGTGGTCATGTGGCCAGCATGACTAAATGCCAAAGGTGAACGGAACGCTGTTACTTTCCCACCAAAGGTGATTCCTATTTTTCTACTTGCATTTTTTACATGCTTTCAAACTGCTAGGTTGGCAGAAGCTGGGTCAAGTAATGGGGGCTCACTCCGTTACGCAGCACTAGGGATTCGAACTGCTGAACTGCTGACCTTTCTGATCGACAAGCTCAGTGTCTTAGCCACTGAGCCACCATGCCCTTATTAGTCTTAGTACATATGTAAGTCCTAAACTAAAGAAAGCTAAACTGCTGTTTTCTGCTGCATAATTTCATGACAGATGGGGGAGGGGAGCTTGTAGGAGGAGATTCGAATCACAGTTGCAGAGATATTTTGTTTTCTGGCCCAAGTCTCTTAAATGCCATGTTGCAGTTATTCATACATCCATATGACATGTATATTACTCTGTTTATCCCTTACTGAAGTTTAGTCACAGTTACGATAATGGTAATTCCCAGAAGCCTATCCAGGCAAAAGTTCCACAGGTTGCAGCCTTCAAAGTCATCCAGTGTGACATTCTTTGTTAATTAAATGCTAGGAGTCTTTCTGCCACTGCTACTACAGAGATCCTGAAAGATGATGAGAATGAGAAGAATTCATTAAATTATAATTTCATTGCTAGCTGCTTTGTTTTCATTGGTGCCAAGCCTTTTCATTTGTTTTAAGGCCCACTAATGTCTTTGGCTGGAATAGGCACATGTGTTAATGTGTGGGATCGAGCAACAATGCCGGCCTTGTCAGACAGCGGAAGAGGCCGTATTTGGTCCCTCTGTACTGCTTTGTTTCCCAGGATGACAATCGGCATCTTGGCAGAAACCTGCACCTTTGGGGTGGGGAGGAGTTGTTTTCTACAGTGTACATCTTTGTTTGGATCACCAGCTGCTCTGTGACATCATCAGGCTGGAACTTCTCATACAAGAACTGCTATCCAGGCAGAGGTGGAAGACCCTGGCAAAGGGAAGAGATGATTCTTTAATTCACCTGAGAATCATTTCCCCTCTCCTAACAACCGAAGCCCTCCCCTCGGCAGATCTAAAACCTCAGCTGTTCCTGTGGTTCAGCTGAAAAAATGGAAGTTCTGAAATATTGTCCTTCTTTATGTTTGTGATTCTAGCTGCCCCTTCTCTCAGCCTGGCTATTTCATCCCAGGTCCTCTGGCATTGCCAACTGTACTGCTGGTCCCTACAGCGTCCTATGTGAGTCATTCATACAGGGAAGGGGTTACGAAGAGAGCAAGGCACTCTTTGGCGTCTTTTCATGTTCTTTTTCCTCAACTGGGAGGGCGTGGCTCTGTGTAATTGGTTGTTAGCATTATTTCTTTTCCTCTTCCAGCAAGGATCTTTATGCAATCTTCTTGACATTTGCACCTGTGCTCTTATGGAAAGAGTGAACCTCACATACAATTCCTGAAAAATGGAGCACGAACTTGGCAGGTAATCTAAATTTTGCCCAGGTGCTTAAGGAGTTTCTCAAAAGCACAGACTCTAAATTAGGTTTGCCAATTGAAGTCCAAGATTCAAGTCATTTTATAGCTGGTCTGAATAAATCAATACAGAGGGGTTGTACTCTACATTGCTTGCCACTGTCTGTATCATTTTTTTCATAGACTGAAAGCTGCTGACTAACTAGAAGTTATTCTTCATGGGAACAGTTGCTAAGGAAAGTGTTGTAGGAAAGATGTCCATCCTTCCTTGTATTTAAAGATTAGAGTCATATGAAGCAAGTTCTTCTGCCCATATGAAGACTACCCTAGGGCAGGGGTCTGCAAAGTTGGCTCTTTTAAGACTGGTGGACTTCAACTCCCAGAATTCCCCAGCCAGCATAGCTGGCTGGGGAATTCTGGGAGTTGAAGTCCACCAGTCTTAAAAGAGCCAACTTTGTAGACCCCTGCCCTAGGGGAAAGTTAAGTGAGAGAAACTACTGGGATACTTTTGATAAGCCCGTTGCCTCAAATTTCTGGAGGCAAGCCATTCCACTGGTTAATTGTTCCCACTGTCAGGAAGTTTCTCCATAATTCTTTGTTGGGTCTCTCTTTAATAATTTTTCATCCATTACTTTTTGCCCTGCCCTCAGATGATTTGGAGAGTCTGTGACAGCCCCCAAATATGGAAAACTGTTATTCATGTTACCCCCAATCCTTCTCTTCATTAGCTTAGATATACCTGCATTCTTGCAACCATTTATCATGCATTTTAGCCTCTAGTCCGCTAAAACATCTGTGTTGCTCTTCTCTGCACTCTTTCTAGAGTCCCAACATCTTTTTAGCATTGTTGTAACCAGAACTGGACAGAGTATTCCAAGTGTGATCTTATCATTTAATTATAAAGTAGTACTAACCTTTCACATGATCTTGATACTATTCCCTTGGCTAAGTAAGGGTATTTAAGTGGTTGTCTGCTAGGACATCTAGATCCCTCTCACAGTTACTGCTATTGAGCCATATTTGACATCTATTTTATATCTACATATTTACATATCTACTATGTGGGATGGATGGATGGATGGATGGATGGATGGATGGATGGATGGATGGATGGATGGATGATATCTACAATTGATTCTGCCTTTTCAATTCGAGATCCATAATCTGGAACAAACAAATGATTTGTAGAAAATGTTCAAATTGTACTTTCTAAAAACTCAGGTCTTTAATTTCAGTATATCTTCCTTCGTATTTAACATTTTACATTGCAAAGGTATTGTACTCTAGCTTTGTTAATATTTAGGTTTTGTTGTAATTGTTTCTTTTCTTTTTTTAATTGTATAAGCCACCTTGAGTTGTTAAAGCTGTTGAGCTGTTACTCTAAAGGAATGAATAAATAATCTAATAATTTAAAAGATAACTGAAGCATTCTATGCATTTCTAAACCAAGTTTTTTATCAATTCATTTATTTGTTCCTATTTATTTATTTGCATTTCCTAGAAGAGGATTTCTTGTTATCTATTTATTATGTTTTCTTCTGTACCTGTGCTGTGCTTACTTGCTCATAGAGAATCCAAAAATGAGATTGTGCAGGCTGAAAACATCAAGCCCAAGGGCCCAGATGAACAACCTGATAACAACACAGTCGAAGGCATAAATGAGCAGGTTGAAGAGTTCATCGGTCTCCAAGGCCCAAATGAACAAACTGATGAAAACCAAGGCCCCAATGAGCCACTCAGGGGTAGTACAACTCAAAGGCTAACAGAGCAAGAGGGAGAGAGCCAACCTCAAGAGCTACGTCAACTGAGTGAAGAGAACCAACTTCAAAAACTGAGTAAGCAGGCTGAAGAAAAAGAACTTGAAGAACTGAGCAAGCTGGATGAAGAAATCCCAGAACTGAGCAAACAGGGTGAAGAAAGCCAACTTCAAGAACTAAGCGAGCCGGGAGAAGAAATCCAACTTCAAGAACTGAGTGAGCCAGGAGAAGAAATCCAACTTCAAGAACTGAGTGAGCCAGGAGAAGAAATCCAACTTCAAGAACTGAGTGACCAAGGTGAAGAGAGTCAGCTCGAGGAATTGAGTGAAAAAACTGACGAGAACCAATTTCAAGAACTGAGTGAACCAGATGAAGAGGGAAAGCCCTCAGATATAAGTGATCTAGATGAAAGTAGCAAACTACAAGATTTAACTGAGCAGGTCATGGACACCGAGATTCATGATTTCACATATTTTGCTGATGAACAACTAAGGAAACAGCCAACCATACCCTCCTTTATTGATTACCTGACTATTTCTATTCCTGAAAAGCAGGATGAACAGGGTGGACCAACTGCCATAGAATCCAAATTTGATATGTAAGTAATCCTCTAGTATTGCAGAATTAAGATTTTAGCCTTAATATCTGGTTGCTAAAAAGAAAGGCATTTGTGGATGCATATGAGCAATCCTGGAGGGAAAAATCTAACTGATCATTACTGTAATAAAAGAGATTTTATAAGTGTAACAGAAGGGGGATTAAATTAAGAAAATACTTGACAGGATAAAGCAAAGCCTGGGCTAACTATACCCTGTCAGAAAGAGAATCAGAAAGTAAGAACTTTGCATATGTGCTTGAGAACAAAAAACAAACGGAAGTAGCCTGAGATTAGCAATGTCATAGACAAGCAAAGGAACAAGCAAAAAGCAAAATTAAAGAGTTTTTAAATTCTCTACCACTGTCTCATGACCTAGGATAGCCAGGTGCAATAATCAAGATGTCTTCCCACTTGCCATTCTGGTTGGTGATATATTGAAAAGTGATTACCTACTTATATTTTCAGGCTTTTCCCCATGATGGATGTATAGATGGGAGGGGGGAGGGAAGAGAGAGATAGGTAACATGATTTATATCCCACCTCTTCTCCAGAAAAGTGTTTATCAATCTCAGAAACGTGTGGAATAAGATGTATGGACTTCAACTCCCAGAACTGCCCGTAAACCATGCTCTAGAACTGGGGTGTCAAACTGGCAGTCCACAGGCCAGATGCACAGCCACCCTAGCTCCATGAAGGGAAGAAATGTCACAAAATTTCACATGACTGTATGCTGCATGACTCTGCGAGTTTGACACCCATGCTCTAGAAGCTATGTGGAATACAACAGATTAGCTAAGAGAAAATTGCTGAATTAATTTCCACCGTTGAGGGAGAACCTGAACTCAAGTTTTCAGTGCAACTTCCCATTTTAATGTATTCATCCAAACTTTTCTTAACTTTGTTTCAAAATATTTCATTAAGTATTCGTCTTTATGTTTTCTGATAACGATTTAGTAAAGAGTGACTTTTTAAAAAGAACATATTTAACTTGGTTCTTGAATCATTTGTCTAAGGTACTGAAGCAATTCAACTGAAGTCCAGGATTGTATTTACATGAGACTTAACCACCAAAAGAAAACCATCTAAGTTTAACCCTGGTTTAGCACATAGAAATGCAGGGAGTGGGTTTGGAACACGAAGTATGTTTTGTATCCCTAAGACCTATAGTTGAAGTTCAATCATACTGTTTTAGCCAGCATGGAGGGAATTTGAGAGATACAATTCAACAAAATTTGTAGAACAACATGCTGCCAACTTCCAGCTTAGAAAAATTTATTGAAGTAAATTTTTGTTTTTCTCCTCCCTTCAGGAGTCAGGTAGAATATTGCTCTTTGATTACCTTTTTAAAAAAAAGCTCAGACCTAGAATAAAATTGATTTTGAAAGCCTGCAGTAAATGGATAGATGGATATGTATATCATATTTAAACTCTTCCTCAGATAATTATTCCTGGGTGGAGTGAAAAATTCATCTTCAACATTGGATGATATTAAATCGCTTTCATGTTGATCGCGTCAAACATTTTCAACATTTTGAAAAGAATAGCAAAACAACTAAGAAAGGATTAGACGAGTTCATGGAGAACAAGGGTATCCATGGCTATCATTATGGATGCCTAAGGACACCCTCCGGGTTGGAGAGATAGGCAGGATATCTCTCAATGCCATTTGCAGGGAATCATAAGCAGGTGAAGACATCTGCTTAGGAATACCCTGAAGCAAATGGTGAGCCACTGTGTGAGACAGAATGCTGGACTGGATGGGCTGTGGCCTGTTCCAGCAAGGCTATTCTTATGTTCTTATGTTCTTAACTTGAGAAGGAACATTTTAAAGTATAAGATACATTTAATATTAATTTATATTTCTCTTTATGTATTTTCTAAGTATATTATTGCCTCCTCTGAAAAATGATTTGTTCCTCTCTTACACTAGCTCTCAGCTTCAGAAAAGAGAAAGCAAACTCCAAGATATAAAGAAGATTGAGAGAAGTAAGATTTTCTCAGAAATAGCTCAGGAGAAGGAGCCGTATTTTTCTGCCCTTGAAACTTCATCAGTGAAAAACAGAAGGAAATCTGTTAGTACTAAAAGTGAAAGCGCTACTCCTATTCCCAGAACGTATTATCAACAAACCAAGTAAGCAAGCAAAATGAGTTTTGAGTTAAGTTGGCTTCTCCGTGAAGCCCAGAAATCAGAAGGAATCTAGTACAACATTTTCAAACTAATCGATTATATTAAAAGATACATACTTTCAAGAGCAGCAACTCATTTCATTAGATGCAATGGAAAGGTTTGGTAGAGGATTTCAATTGGGATAAGAAAAGAAGGGAATGTACTTATGCAGAGGTGGATTATATGTGAGACAGCACACAAGCAACTTGCCAATTAAGACGATAATGTTTGCAAAGGGTTGATTGAAGATGTTGGTCCTTTGTTAGCATTCTTAATATGTAGTTGCTTGTTCATTATGAAAATTGGTTTCAGGTTGGATAGTTTATTCATTGATTTACATGGCTGCTCATCAATAGGCAACTCTTGACAGTTTACATATAAATATATATTGTGCCTTATTTGATTCATAAGACTTTATTGTCTTCTTCTTGTTTTATTTATTGATTTATCTGTTCTGTCTTTTCTTCTGGTCTTTCTATTATCTCCTTTATTTTCTGTGTTTTATTATCTTTATTCATTGTCCCTTGTTGAACATTTTCTGATTTCCACACAATGTCATATATTAAGTCTTTTATCTCCCTGTGGTTCTTTATCAACATATCATAAGTACTTTGGAGTATCAGCACCATTTCTTTTTGAAATCCACTCATCTCCCCCTGATGCAACATCTTATCTTATTTTGATAGGTCCAAATATTGCTCAATTGCCTGTCAGTAGTCTGTCACCACCCCAAAGTCTCAATTGTTTATGACCTCAGAAAGCCAACTTAGAAACCATTTGCTCAATCTTAGCGTTGCTCCTTATGGGAATGCAATAGTTACAGTTATTTGTGTCCCACAGTTAGTTCCATTTAGGTCAGGAAGATTTCCAAATGTCTGCTTAAGTCATTTGCTGCTGTAAATCCAGTCATAGATCCTGACATTTAAAAATCACTTTCTTTAGATGTCTTCCATAATCTCATAGTTAAACCTCCAATAACCATGAAGTAGACAGATATAATAGATAGCACAGCAGTCATCCAGGTGCTATTTATTTCCACCTTTTTTCCTTTTATTTTTTTATTTTTTATTTTATTAAATTTATACCCCGCCCTTCTTCTAAAAAAGGACCCAGGGCGGCGCACAGGCATCATTAAAAAACATACAAAATACAAAAGTCCAAAAATTTTAAAAACTAATTAAATAATTCCCTGTGCTAAAATAATAACGCTCTAAAATTTTAAATTATCCCTATAAAAGATCAGAAACGGGGTTATGCAAGGCCGGCTTGTTGGAATAAATAGGTTTTAAGATGTTGGCGGAAGAGGCAGAGGTCCACGATGATGCGTAGATCGGGGGGAAGGTCGTTCCAGAGGGCAGGGCCCGCCACAGAGAAGGCTCTTCCCTTTGTCTTGTCAGTACTTCCCAAGGGTGTAGGAGTTTAGTATATATTCCATTCACTGGTAGATGGCACCTTCAGCTTAAATGGCACAAAATTTGACATATTTATTTCAGTTTTTTGCAAATAGTCAATATTCAGACAAGTAATTCCAATGCCTTACCACAAAAATTGCTACTAAAGTTTAAAAATCCAATTTTTCTATATTTTAAATATTTTGTCCTCTCCCTTTAGTTCCTTTTCTTTTGGGTCTATAATTTTTCTCTCTGTAATTATTCATCACTTTGACAAGCATTTCAAAGTGTCTCTTTTTCGGGGTTTATTTTCTTTGGGGTTAGGTTCTAGATTTAAAAAAACCAATCACCTCACCCAGTTCCAATCACTGTTCATTTACACTGCTCTAGCACATGCTTCATTTCTTTGGTTGTCCCAGCTTCATGGCAGCCATATTGGCTGCCTCTCCTTTTCATTGTTGAATGGGAGGGAAACCCTGGGTCCAGCTGGAGAGCTGCCATTCTTCACGACCTTCAGGATGCCCCTCCTTTCTTTGTCACCCTTACAGGGTGACTTTAGTCCCTTGGGGGGCGGCCTCCAAAGAGGAAGATTCAGCATAAGTTCACGGAGCCCCGCTCCTTGCATCCAATCTTGCTGTGTCATCAAACCAGAAGTGCTTCTGGATTCTTTTCAATGGCAGCCCATATAAAGCACATTGCAATAATTCACTTGGGAGGTTATTAAGACATGATTGACTATGAGCAGAGCTTCCCAGTCCAGGAAAAAAGCAATAGGCACACAAGATGAAGTGCAAAGGTTTTCCTGGTCATGTGATCAACTTTTCAAAAAGGAGTCACAAGTCTAGGAGGACTCCAAAATTGTTTACCTATCCAGAAAAGGTGGATCTAGGATTCCCTAAAATCCAAAGCCAATCCAGCCTTGTTGAGGTTAAAGCTTCTTCTTTTCTATTCAGATCCCTGTACATATAGAAACGAGACCTACAATGCTTCACATGATGTCTGATTATCTCATCCAGTGGCTTCAAGTAAATGTTAGAAATGGGGAGAGCCCTGGGGCCCCATCAAAGCAGGGCTTTCGACTAGGTATATTCCCTGTCATCAACACCTAGTGACAGTGGGGAAATTCAGGTTCAAATCCACTCTCAAGTATGGAAACTCAGTTGGCTAGCCACACTATTTCAACCCATCATATCTCATGGAGCTGTTGCTGTGGTAATAGAATGAACAGAACCTGCCTTGTAAGACATTTGAAGAAAAGGTGGAATATACTTTTAACAGATTAATTAATAAGCAGGCACATTTTTACCTCTAAACGCTCTTTATGAAATGTATGGAGCACTACATTACTGAAACTGAATACCTATCCAATGATGGTTTGGGGTGGGAATCATAGGAACTATAATCTCAAATCTGGAAAATACTGGGTTTCAGATCCATGAAATAATATTTAGATTCACCTGAGGGATATAATATTAATGTGAGACATAAAATATCACTTGCATTAATAGGACTTCTGGCTTCAAATTATAAAACCTCTTTCCCATCTCTGAAACATACTGATTGAGGTTACAAAATTGGCTGGTACTATGGGATTCTGGTTAGTACCCTCTGTTTCTCTGTCTCCCCTTGTCATAAAACTAGAGTTAGGTTACTAGATGAATTCCACAATGTTACGTATTTGAAACCAGAAATTTCTGTTGACAAATTGGCATAGAAATGAAAATGTGAGTCACCCTTTATACCCAGGGATTTACAAAAAAATATCCTGGGAATATGATATTTTTTGAGTTCAGAGAAGTGCTGTACATAATAGCTTCATTAAACTTACATGAAGTCCTCTTTTATGATGTATTGTAACAAAATAAGAGTATCATTGAATATTTTGGTACCATAATTTTACAATAACGTGTCTTGTAGAGGAGCAGGTTGCACATCTCAATATGTATATACAAACATCTAATGATGGAATGCCTCTATATATGAAGGGTGCTGGGCAAGATGCCTTCTAGAACATTTACGTCTCAGAGGATGAATTTCTCTGCCGCAAACTCATCCTGACCAAACTCTGACTCCCATAGATTAAAATCTTCAAATAAAGCTTTAGGACTATTTTACTTTAGCTCCCGCAGATTCCCTTAAAGACTTCAGGGTCACACTTCCCATCTTTTTCACCTCCATCCTCCCAACATGTATCTCTGCTTTTATGTTCACTTAGAGTCTCTGTTTTTTGAGTTAAAAGGGGGGAAAGGAAAGGAAGGGAAAGGAAGACATTGGGAATGGAAGATTGCCTATTTACTACAAGCCTGCTGGAGATTAAATTGTGACTAGGTCCAGTTGCCCAGCATTCATAATTAAGACTGTCTCAAAGGGGTATTCTGAGTCTTGGAAGTCTGAAACATCTATTAATTTTCTCAATAAGCTATTTACATACTTTATTGAAATTACTCTTGAAAGGGTTCAATTTAGTGTACAAAATGTGGACAGAGGTCATGACCTCATGGACTGCCTTCTTTTAATTCCCATAGGCCAGTGCTTCCCAGATTTTCTGTGCCTCAAACATCAGATAAAGCAGTTCAGGTAAGAATCATGATCTCTGCAATAAGGTTAAAGGTAAAGGTTTCCCCAATCCAGTCACGTCCGACTCTAGGGGACAGTGCTCACCAGCTGAAGGAACCAGTGTTGTCTGAAAACATTTGGTCAGCAGGTTTATAAACCAAGGTCCATGGAACATTGTTATCTTCCCCCTGAAGTGGTACCTATTTATCTACTCACATCTGCATGTTTCAAACTAGGTAGAAACTGGGATAACAACAGGAGCTAACCATGTTTCACAGTTCTTGGATTAGGAACTTGAATGTCAGTTTTCTGCTGACAAGCTCAGTGTCTTTAATGATAATGTATGGACCTGCTATACATAGGTCCATACATCAACAATACACATGCCTTAAAGGCTGCTATTCTGTACCAATGAATGGCATCATACTGTCCTCACAATTAATCAAACCAGAGAATCAGTGCAGTCAATGAAGAAAAAAAATCATGATTCTGAATTATGACTGAATGCTCACAGAACACCCAACTGCAATGAACAATACTGAACTTTAGGGCAAATTTAGATAAAAGTAAATAGAACCTTGAACAAATTAAATGCTGTTTTCATTTAATCCTTATCTGGATAGGCTTGCAGGTTTACAAAAACATTGAGAATTTTGAAAGAGTCATCCTAAATTTAGCTTCAAATGACCTTCTCACTATAACCAACTGGTGGCCTCCAGAAAGAATCCCATTTTTTCCTTGTGTTCCTTGTGAGCAATATTGGATGTATTTTGCATAAAGGATTTAGATGTTTGAATATGTTTAAGCATAAACAGGTACAGGAACAAGTTTATTGAGATGTACCAAAAAGCCTTGTTTTCTCACATGTTGCTCTGAAAAGGTTTATAGGAAGGCATCAGTTTATCAGTAATATTTCTGTGAAATTGGCTGATTTCAAACCTTGAGGTATAACCTTAGGTTATACCTCATAATCTTTTAAGATTCTGTGATATATAAGCATAACAATGGCTATTAAATATTACATATTTTATTCAATTCTAAGGATGCTACAACATTTAAGAGTATTTGGAATGTGCTAGAGGATAAGTATACTATAGTATCTCTTTAAAGTAGCCACATTTTTTCATTTTTTTTAATGAACGTCTGTAAAAAGGACAAGTACTTTACTAAATAGTTTGAAGATGCAGCTACTTTAATGAGTTGATTTCTTAAAATATATTAAATTATTTCCAAAAATATTACCTTTTTATGATTTTTTTTTTCTGACTTTCAGGAGGCAGGAATGTTTTTTGTTTGGGGAAAGGTAAATGGAGTAGACTGACTGAGTAACATTGCTAGCTTCATGCCATTGTGAAGTCTGCTGAGAATATTCCCAAATTTATTTCTAGAAGAATCCATAGTGGAATCCTTTCTGTTGACCAAGTTTGTACATGTAATCTAGGCAGTGTTTTTCAAACTTGGCAAATTTAAGATGCATGGACCAACTCGGAATTTCTGACTGTGGAATTCTGGGAGTTGATGTCCACAAATCTTTAAATTGCAAAATTTGCAAAACAATGCTTTGGGGAATATCCCAGTTTAAGTCCTGAATGCTTACTGGGTGACTCTGGGCCCAAATGACTTTGCAGAATTGCTGTAAGAAAATGAGCAACAGGGTTGGTGGTGGTGGGTGGATGGGTTAAATGTATGTTGTTTTGAGCTCCTGAACAAAAGGAAGGGTAATAAATTTAAGAAATAAATAATGCAATGTTGCCTTTACCCTCAGTATATATTAACCATCAAGGGAAAGGTAGAGACAGAGAGTGTCCTATAAACTGAAATCAAGTAGCAGAGTTCTTCCCATATTAAATAATGGAATAGATTTTAGTATTATTTTTCACTTTGGAACTGATGTTTATTTTAAATTGGACAGTGTAATAAGATGCTCATGCGACGCCTGACACCGCTTAGGAAGCCGACCCCTCCAAAAGCCGTCATCCCCAAAACAAGCACGCAAACCAAAGATAAAGATACTCAGGTGAGGCTTTCTCATCCATGCGTAAAGTGATTTTCTTCCTAAAAATATTCCTTATATAAATTATCTTCAAAGAGCTTTCTAATATCTGGTTTTCTAACTCCAAAAGCTGCTTTTTTAGAACAAGTGAACAAAAACTTAAAACTGATTCTACTGTCCTGAAAAATAAGTTTTCCCCATTAGGTTTTCATGAATGTTTTTAATCACAGGAATTCTCCAGCTCTTTGCCCCTGTCTGCTTTGTTTTTTGCCTTCCATTACTTGAGGGGGCCAAAAAGAAGGAGGAATATTCCCAATCTAAAGAATTATTTTATCTGGTGTATATAAAAATGTACCAACTCAAAACTGCTATAAGAAGGAACATGAAGTTCCGATGTGCTGTATAAATGTAGTCTATGTCTTTGTTATTTATTTATTATTTATTTATTATTCAAATTTATATACCACCCTATTTCCCCGAGGGGACTCAGGGTGGTGCACAGAAATATAAAAACGAATACATTACAAAACAGTTTAAAATGAATTAAATTAAGATCTGTGCTAAAAATTTGGATTAGAAAAGATTAAAATCAATCAAGTAAAACTATACCCATTAAAACTATGCCAGGCTGGCCTCTTGAAATAGATGCGTCTTTAATGCCCGGCGGAAGAGGCGTAGGTCTGTGATGGTACGAAGGTCGGGGGGTAGGTCGTTCCAGAGGGCAGGCCCCGCCACAGAGAAAGCTCTCACCCTGGGGGCCACCCATCGGCATTGTCTAGCGGATGGCACCCTGAGGAGGCCCACTCTGTGGGAGCGGACAGGTCTAAGGGAGGTATGTGGTAGGAGGCGGTCCCGCAAGTAGCCAGGTCCCATGTCATGGAGCGCTTTAAAGATTGTTACTAGCACCTTGAAGCGCACCCGGAAGAGCACAGGCAGCCAGTGCAGCTCGCGCAGGAGAGGTGTTACATGGGAGTAGCGAGAAACTCCCAGAATCCCCCACGCAGCCGCATTCTGGACTAGCTGGAGCCTCTGGGTGCACCTCAAGGGGACCCCCATGTAGAGAGCATTGCAGTAGTCCAGGTGGGAGGTGACGAATGCTTGAGTGACCGTGCGTAAGGTGTCACGATCTAGATAGGGGCGCAACTGGCGTATCAGGTGAACCTGATAAAAGACCCCCCTGGTCACGGCTGTCACGTGGTCATCCAATGACAGCCGAGAATCCAGGAAGACGCCCAGATTGCGAGCCCTATCCATGGGGGCCAGAGACTCGCCCCCAATAGCCAGAGATGGAACCAACTGACTATATTGTGATGCCGGAAACCACAGCCACTCGGTCTTGGACAGGTTGAGTCAGAGTTTGTTCCTCCCCATCCAGACTCGCACGGCCTCAAGACACTGGGACATCACTTCGACAGCATCGTTGGGGTAGTTAGGGGTAGAGATGTACAGCTGAGTATCATCAGTGTACTGATGGAACTCTACCCCAAAACCACGGATGATCTCGCCCAGTGGCTTTATGTAGATGTTGTATAGGAGGGGTGAGAGGACCGACCCCTGAGGCACCCCACATGTGAGGGGCCTCGATGTCGACCTCTGCCCTCCTGCCAACACAAATTGCGACCGGTCGGAGAGGAAGGAGGAGAACCACCATAAAACGGTGCCTCTCAACCCCAACTCCTCCAGCCGGTGCAAGAGGATACCATGGTCGATGGTATCAAAAGCCGCCAAGAGATCTAATAGGACCAGGATAGAGGAAAGACCTCTATCCCGAGCCCTCCAGAGATCATCCACCAATGCGACCAATGCCATCTCTGTGCTGTGCCCAGGTCAGAAGCTGGACTGGCGCGGGTCTAGATAGACAGTTTCCTCCAGGTGCTGGAGGAACTGTCGTGCCACCACACTCTCAACAACTTTCGCTAGAAAACGAAGGTTGGAGACCGGACGATAATTAGCCAGCACTGCTGGGTCCAGGGAAGGCCTCTTGAGGAAGGATCTCACCACCGCCTCTTTCAAGATGGCTGGCAAGAACCCCTCACTCAAGGAAGCATTCACTATTCCCAGGAGCCAGCCTCGGGTAACCTCCCGGGAGGCCAGTACAAGCCAGGAGGGACATGGGTCCAATAAACATGTGGTGGCATTCAGCCACTCCAGCAACCTGTCCATGTCATCGGGAGAAACAAGGTCAAACTCATCCCAAAAAGCGGTCTCAAGACCTGCCTCCGCCCGCCCACCTGGGCTAATCTCATTGGAGGTCAGTTCGTCACAGATTTGAGCAATTTTATCCTACAGATAACATCCAAATTCCTCTGCCTGGCCCTGCAAAGGAGATCCCCGCGACCTCTGCTGAAGGGGGGAGCAGGTCACTCCAAACAGGGTGGCAGGGTGGTTATCTGCGGATGCGATAAGAGCGGAGAGATAATTACATTTCACCGCTCTTATCGCCACAAGGTAGGTCCACAAATGCAACCTTACCTGTGTTTGGTCAGATTCGGAACGAGTAGACCTCCAAATGCTCTCTAGGCATCTCTTTTGGTGCTTCATTACCCTCAGCTCCTCCGAAAACCAAGGAGCCAGGGTAGATCGATGCCCGAGAGAGAGGCCGCAAGGGCACGACCCGGTCCAAGGTCCCCATGGCCGCATTATTCCAAGCGGCCACTAGGTTCATTCATGTCACCCTCCGGGGTCCTCAGTCGAGTCGCAGGACAGGGTCACAGGTATTGGCCCAAGCTCCATCTGGAACCTCTCTGGGTCCATCAGGCGCCTAGGGCGGAACCATATTGGTGTTTCTGGCTCCACCTCCCCACGGTAGGGTGTAGCGGTTTGGAAGTCGAGCTGAAGGAGAGAATGATCTGTCCATGACAGGGGTGTGATGACTATTTCCCTCAATCCCAGATCATTTCTCCACTGACCGGAGGCAAAAACTAGGTCCAGCGTGTGCCCACCGGGGTCCTGAATTAATTGGGTCAGGTCCATGGCCGTCATGGAGGCCATGAACTCCCGAGCTATCTCTGATGTTTCACCTACCGACGGCAGGTTGAAATCCCCCATGACTAATAATCTGGGGGTAACAACCGCCATCTCGGCTATCACATCGAGAAGCTCAGGTAGGGCTGCTGAAACATAGCAGGGAGCCAGGAACATGATCAGCAAGCCCATCTGCCTCCCAGCGCCCCACTTCACACACAGGGATTCACAGCCAGTCGTCTGCGGCACAGCGGTCTCCCTCAGATCAAGATCCTCCTTAATGATAACTGCCACCCCCCCCCACCCCAACCCTGGGTCCGTGGCTGATGAAATACTCGGTAACCTGGTGGGCACATTTCCACGAGGAGCACTCCCCCTTCGTGGCCCAAACAGGTCTCCGTTATACCCGCCAGGTCTGGCTCCCCCTCCAACACCAAATCATAAATGAGGGGGGCTTTGTTGACCATGGACCTGGCATTGCACAGCATCAGCCTAGGGCCCAGGCCCTGTGGTCCCGTACCTCCTGGATTGCGAGAAGGGCCACGGGGACCGGAGCGCGCAACCGCAGATAAACTGCAGGTGTGCCCTCCCGTAGCATGATATGGTCCCTGGCCCGCGCTGTACCTACTTCTCCCATACACTGTCCTGATGGTGTGGTCCTCTGTCAAATTGACCCTAGTTCCCCCCCCTGATGTTGGATCCTACTTCCTCCCCACCGGGACCATGGGCCGACCTGGAGATGGTCTCCCGTGGGCCAATCCCCTCACCCACATTTTTAATCCCACCTAACCCTCCCCCCCTGTCTGGGGCCCCTTAAAAAACGCTTTAAAAAATTCCCCAAAAAGTTCCTAAGTTTTCATTTTTGCCACCTCTCAGGATTTAAAATTCTGTCATTAAGGTGGGCCCTCGTTAGTGTTGAGGACCAGGCCTGCGAGAGAGGGGAATCTCGCAGGGCGAGGAGGGTGGCTGCCGAGTACATAAGTTGTTGGGAAAAAAGGGAATTTGCCTTGATGGTACTAACCCCTAGAGTCCATAGGCTTGCAAGGCCCAGTCCAAAGATGGTCTATAGGTAGTCGATAGATAGTCTCTTGATGGTATCAGAGCAATTTGGGGAGCAAAGTGGGTCGCCAGTCAAGGCAAAATGACAAGGAATAAAAGACAAAAATGGCCACATATGACCAAGGACCAGAGACAAAAAATAGACCAGAACAGCAACAAATGATAAAAGTCCGGAAATCAAATAGCATCTGAAGAAGATGAGGTAGAAAACAAAATAGAGAAAACCCCGGAGGGTGACATGAATGAAACGAGGAAACAAAATGGTGGAGGACGCCGACGAAACACCAATGAAGACCGGTCAGGGATATAACAGGACAGCTGAGGAGAATAAAACACCAAAGGATCCAAGGGGATGAAGGACAAGCAGGCAATGAGTGGGGGTACAGCAATAGACGGAGGCAGGCTAACTGAAGTCCAGCAAAATCCAAACGAACCTTTTGAAGGTTTAACTCCAAGCTTTGGATGCCATGTTTTAACTAGAATTTAACTTTTATTGGCCAAGTGCCAATGAGAGTTTTCCTTTATACAACTATACTATGTGTTGACTGTGTATAAAGGAATATGCATTATCTCAATCCTTCTGTCTTCACCATCAGATTACCACTTCCTTTGAAACATTCATGAGGAAACCACTAACTTCAGCGGAAAAGAAGAAAAAAGATACAAAGAGTAAGGCAATCTCCAAGATCCCTTCAGGCAAAGCTCCCGGCAAGACTCGCCGGTCTCCTCCACGCAGAAAAAGTACCAGCTCTTCTAGCAGGTAAAAATTCTTTACAACTTGCAATGGGTCAACTTAGCCATTCTTTCCTTCTTCCCAGCCTGCTGCTTTTTCTGCTCTAGATTTTTCCTTGAGAAAAGGAGAAACAGTTGAATACTTAAATATGGGGAGTAAATGTGGGGGATGGAGATATTTAAAGATATTTTGCAATTTCATTAATGGATTTGATGTACATCTAATTTTTCTTTTTGTTTTAAAACATTCTGGTTGGTAATTTCCTTCCCTTCTTTAATGTTTTCTCCATAACCAATTTTGCACAGTATTTTGCAAGATTAGTGGTGTAAACAGGAAAGAGGAGGAAATCAAATCAGCGTCCTGCCTCTTGATATTGTAATTGTTCCTATGCCATTTCTGTAATTCTTAATAGTTTTATTTATCTGCATAATTAAAGTGATTTGCGGGATTACTCGTTCTCTTAATCAGACATCTTTAGGCACATAACAAAATCTGTAATCATACAAGGCACTTATCTCAGATATTGGTTGGAGTTTCACATCAGGTTATGCAATGATTTGCTTAACCAACAAATGCTGGAGAGAAAAACAGTCCAAATTAGTTGATTCACAGAACATGCTAAGCCAAAAGACATACTAACATTTCACTTACTAGCAAGTTTAAAGTCAGCCTTTAATAATGGTGGCATACTAATTATTCTGGGCCTGTTGTTCCGTGTTCTACATAAAAGTAGTTGAATGATGAATTGTGAGGGGCAGCTCAATAATTTTTATTCTCTCTACAGCCGTGTCTCGCGATCCACGCCAGGGAAAAAGATCAAGTGAGTTGCACCCTGCTTATGCTCCATTCTACCTCCTTTTATTTTTCTTCCTCTGTGATGTTCTTTCTGTTCTCCCTGTTTTGGCTTTCTCAGGCTCTGTGATCCCTCATTTCCATTCCGGGAATTTGCCTGTAATGAATTGAGCATGCATGTGTCAATAGTTCTCAAGATCAAAACCATAAAGGTGTGAATGGACAGGAAAGAAATAGTAAGAAATACCTAGTAAGGAAGGAAGGAAAGAATGAATCATATGGTGTCTGCATATGATGCTAATAAGGATGAAACAGTATTGAGGTGTAGTAAATGAATATACCGTATATATGTTTCTTTCCCTTATGTCGTGCATTCATTATTTTTGTGAGGATGATTATTTCTTCTTTTCAGCACTCTACACAATGTTTCTTATTCCAAAACCTGACAGGTACCTATATCTGAGCATAGTGGAAGGACATGAAAGCTGATGTATTGAGCATACGAATCAAGAGGAAGGAGCAAAGGACAAGTGTTAAGGCATTGTAATGCAAACTCTATCCCTTATCTATTTGTGTGCAGTGTTACAATGCAAGTAAAAAGGGCAGAGTTTGGATTGTGGCTTAATGACCTACATTTATTACTTTGGGTCTTTATGGTTAGGAACAAATGGTTCAAAAAGTGATGTACTGCAGAAAATCTCTTGGCGATCCCTCACCTCTACATATTATGGAAGTCCAGAAGATCTTATTCATAGCCCCAGTTCTATAGAACTTCCTTCATCCAGAAGTGAGACTGGTTCTATTGTTGATTGCTTTCCAGAAGCTTTTAAAGACCAAACTCATCCAGAGAGAGTATCTTGCTTTGGGCTCTGGTTATAGGAAGTAATTTGTTATTTATTATTTATTTTGTTATTAAATTTCAATGCTGGTGTTTATTTTATTGTGTACATGTTAATTTATTTAATTTACATATTCATTATTCAGTTGTGGCGTGTATTTCTTCACATCCACACGGCCGATTCGCTCCCACAGAGAGGGACTTCTCCGGGTGCCGTCCACTAGACTTTGTCAGCGGGCGACGCCCAGGGGAAGGGCTCTCTCTGTGGCGGGCCCAGCCCTCTGGAACGACCTTCCCCCCGACATTAGAACTACCACGGACCTCCGCTCCTTCCGTCTAAAACTAAAAACATATCTGTTCTGCTTGGCCAGCCTAGGATAGTCTCTCTTCGATGGGGTTGCCAGAAATTTTAGATGGGGATTTTAGTTTTTAATTGGAATTTTTAGCGGAGGGAAATATTTAATTTGTTTTTAACTATATGTATGTATTTATTGTTTTATTGGCCCTGTGCACCGCTCCGAGTCCCTTCGGGGAAAGGGAGCGGTCAACAAATTTAATAAATTATTATTATTATTATTATTATATTTTGTAACCTGTCAGGAATTTTTGTGAAAAACAGCAGAATGAAGAGAAAGAGAGAAAGTCAGCAATGGATGAGTTTCTTAATACCAAGTATGAGAACAATCAAAGCTGTTAGAGATGAGGACATTTATACAATCACATGTTCATCTACCATGATTCTACAGATACATTTAATATCTTTTCATTCAACAACTGTTCAAATTTTCAACGGTACTGAATGACTGGTATTTACAGCCAGTCACCTGCACAGCCATTGTACCATCCGCAGAATCATGGAATCAAAATTCAAGGGCTTGGCAGCTTGCAGAAACTCATGTGCCCACTTCAAGTACTCCCACCTGCCCATCTCCTGGGAATGGGAGAGAGGGGTAGATAGGCAGGTGGAGAGAAATAATGGGGAGGAAGATGAGGCAGTCCCTTATCTTACCAAATTTCAGGGCTGAAAGGGACAGGTTGGGAATAACGTAGATCAGGGTGGATCAGGGTGGGTCCTCACATTGTGACGCTGAGATTCAGTTAATTACAGCAGTAGAGATTGTGGAGATTGCTGCTGCTAATAAATGTGGTCACATGACATTTCACTTTACAATTGCATAGGTTAAGGACAGGAATTCCAACCCCAACTACTGCCATAATTTAGAGACACTTGTAGAGACTTGCTTCTAGATGTGAACATTTTTAAATCTGGTTTGGGAGATACTAGTGTTGAAGTCAAAGATAAGCAGAGGTTGTAATGATAATCAGATTTCTATCCATGTTTTGACAGGAAGCCTAATGTTGTCTACAATGTCCACATAACAGTGTATGACAGGGGGAGAGAAATTAATGCCCCATTCATCAAGGATACAACCTGGGAAGGTAATTCATGTGATCTGCCCTTGCCTCAGTCAAAGAAGCCTGTGTTGATGGAAAACTTGGCAAACTACAATTATTTTCCTTTTTAATTTTTGCTTATATATATATATAGCAAAAATATAATTTTTGCTATATATATATATATTTGTTTTCGTAGATTTTCACGGGTGTAGGTATGCTAGCATTGCTGGCTTCGGGGATTTTCCCGTGTATATAGCATGGAGATGTTATTGCAACGTTTCGGCAAGATCTCACTTGCCATCATCAGGCAGGATTATGTCTGTGACTGTGACTGCGGAGGCATGGCCCCTCTTTAAATCTTGGTGGGGGTGGTGGAGTGCTGACCATTGTTGTGAGTGGGTTGATTGGTTGTGCAGCTGCATCATGACTGGTAGATTGATGCTGATTGGTCTCATTTGTATGTTTCTCCTTGTTTTGAATTTCAACAGCTTGGGTGGAGGGTGGGGCTCGTCTGTTGGTCAGTGCTGGCTTCCAGATGTCTGGTAGGCGGGAGGTGTCATCACGTTTGTTCATACTGTTAAATTGTTTCTCTATTTCAATGGCTTCTCTGATTATTCTCCTGTTCAGCTGTTCAGGAACTTTCAAGGAACTAAAATGATTTCCAAGACTGAACAGCTGAACAGGAGAATAATCAGAGAAGCCATTGAAATAGAGAACAGATCACTGTCCATTCTTTGTGTAGCTTTGCCTTTCTATCCAATTTCAGCCAGCTGTGGGAATAATTAATGCATGGTATTTTACTTTTCAGATTGTATAGTGTGTTCAGGTCTCTCTAGAATTTGCACTGTTTTCAATGTCTTGAAGTGTGGCAGAGTTCCCGTCAACAAACTCCTATTTGTACTTCACACTCTCAAGATCCTAGTGACCAGAGATGAGATGTATTGTGCTCTTCAGTTAATGAACGTGGATGGTATGTGATCCAGAGGCCTTTGTGTTCTTAGCAGTTATTTAATGCACAATGCTTGCTATCTGTGGAAAGCTGATATCCTCATGAAATTAGAAGATCAATGTATGCACCAATTTCAGTTTGTATGACTTAGCCCTGTGCAATGGAGGTCATGCAAAGGGCAGCCTGATTTCCTGCATACTTAGATCATTGAATAAACTACAGCCTGGGGAGAAGAAAATAACTTAACCTGCTGTAGAATTTATCGAGCCACTACCTGGTATCTATTATGGTATTTAGATTTGCAAACTGAATAATAAACTAACCAAACAATCTGAGTACACTGAACATTTTGAACCAAAACAAGGTTAACATTAATCCAAATTAGCGTGTTGTGCTAAATTGTCAGATACATCTTTACTTGATATGGCTAACTGTATTGTGGAAACAGTCCCGTTGACAGGGATTACAAAATCCATTGAGTCAGAACCAAATATATCATATTTTGATTGTGCATATGATGTTCAGCCATAATAATTTTTGTATACTTTGTATATGTATACATACACTCTTTGATATGCTCCTTCCCAATTGAGAAGCCATGATGACTGAAAATTTCCAAGTCATCCAATGTATATTCTATATTTGGCCAGTGGCTCCTAGAGAGTGCAGGTATGGGTGTGTGCATGTGTGTGTGCGTGCATTCAAACTGATAAAGGCATATATGCAACATTGCAACAGAAGCCACACTCCATTTTTATATTATTATGAAGTTCCATGCAAGCCCAACCTTATAATGATCCTATAGATCCCCCAATCTAGCCTTCCCTTTATCCTGCTATGTTTACTTTGTAGATCTTACTAGTCCATCAACTATTTTTGCCAGAAAGTGTGTTGGCTACAACTATTGGGCAAGTTGGCTGATGATGCTCAAAATTCTGGCTCCAGTTTAATGGTCATCTATTGTACACCTATTATACCCCAACTGTTACTCTGTCTGTCAACCTGCTCATCTGAATGTATTTATGTCACTCCCACTTGTAGTCTTCTTTCTCTCTTACAGTACTTGGAACTGTGAATTTTTCAGAATTTCTGGATGTTGTGAATAAAACCTCACCATTTGCTCATTCAGAAGGTATGAGAAGAAAAACTGAGGCAGTAACAAGGGAAATGTTTACACCATTGTTACTGTATAGCATAATTCTGTTTCTCTCTCTCTCTTTGTACTTCCATCATGTGAAAAATGTCTGCTTCTTTTCGTTTTTTAAATATAAACAAACATCATTCTTGTGATAATGTGCATATTTGTTTTATTTGATGTTTTTACCTGAATGAGAATAAAAACTGGTTTCTCCCTCAGTAGGAGCAAAGAGGAAATTCTGATTGACTGCTTTATTTTGTTCAGTATGTCACATGAATTACATTCTGATATTGGGTTGCTTTCATAGTTAATATCATTTGTGATGGAATAATCACCCAACTCTCTTCAATCAATCAGTTTCAATCAGTTTAATTTGTAGACCACTCCCTCTCCCCAAAGGGACTCGAGGCGGTGCTTAATAGTAGACATAGCTAATTTAAGAATAAATGTGTTTCAGCACATCTTAAATTATTCTATAGATTTTTGAAAATGTATTCTATAGATTTTTGACAATCAGTTGAGAGAAAGAAGCCTGCATATGAAAATCCTATTTCATGTTTCATTTATTGACTTATGAGGAATTAATTGAAAGCAAAGCAAGCTTTTCCTCTCATTTTCCTTTTCTGCCTTTTGACATGCCTTATATTTGTATCTGTCTAGTAGTCAAATCACAGTAGCAGCTCCATGGGATTTTTTATTTTTTGTTCACCCCAGCTCATATTTTACACTCTAGTGTCCATGGCAACAGTTGGGTAAAGTCAGTTGGCTTTCCCTCTACGTCATTTTCACCCAGCTACAGCAACTTCTAATTGCTATAGAAGCTAGAGTCCTCCCCTGACCCCACCTTTCCATGCCTCAGAAGTTGATGGAACACAGATTCCTGGAGTTATCCCATCCTTTACTTTCAGCTGAAGTAACTGTCCATCATGCCCTCTGCCGCAGAATCTGAACTCTTGGGATGCATTTCAAATCTGTATTCCTTTGGGACCTACTCATGCTAGAAAGACACTTTAGGATAGAAGCCAATGGCTATGAGTTGAAGTTGGAATCTGCAGAGTTCCCTTCTCTCACACATATTAGATACATAAACATATGAAGTCTCTTTGAAATTTTCTTCACTAGTTGTCAGCTGATTATGGCAGTATCAACAATATTACTGAAATATTCCCTTTCTTCCCCTTAACTGCCTCATGAAAATCAGACAGACACTTGCTAAATCCTTCATGTTGCTATGAATGAGATGAATTAGATGTAGGGTAGGTATGATGTATCTACAGCTTTTATATGCATCATACCCACCCTATATCTAATTCACCTCATTTTAAAGAAGGTTGAAAGTGTATGGTTTCCGTATCTCCATCTTTATTCATGGAGGCATCAGTGATTGCTGTCTTTCTCTTCTGTGTTTCTTCCAGGCTTCCAGAATACCCTCTGGGCTTTCAGGAAAATAAAGAAAGATATGGTTTGTATTGATGATCTGAGGTTAGTCCTGGAAAACCTTGAAGTCAACCTGACCTGTGAAACTATGCATGATGCACTAAAATGCACTCGTCTTAATAGTGAGTATCTCCATTTCACACACACACACACACACCTCAGATGATCCTGCCTAAGAGGAATCCGGTATCAAAATAGTATCTCAGGGTAGACCATCCAATGTTAATCTGAGTAAACAGCTCCTACTGTTATGCTGGTCTCAGTTGGTTTAGGTCAGGGGTCTGCAAAGTTGGCTCTTTTAAGCTGGGTGGACTTCAACTCCCAGAATTCTGGGTGGGGAATTCTGGGAGTTGAAGTCCACCCAGCTTAAAAGAGCCAACTTTGCAGACCCCTGGTTTAGGTTTGTAAAAGTTTGAAGTAGGATTTTGAATCATGCTCAGAACTCCATTAGAGCTATAAGCTATAAGCTAGGGATGACAATATTCCTTCTTTTTGTGCAGAGAATAGGCTTTTGAACTTCAAGGAATTTCTTCTGGCTGTAAAGGAACTACAGAGGCGTCCTGAAGAAGAAAGTGAGTTGTCTGATGATTCTTAACCAATCTGTGGAATCAGTTCTTGGCGCTCAGTTCCACCTTGTTCTTGCAACTGAATTAATGTACTATGTTGACCTTTGCAACTTCCATCCTAAATCTAACGCTCTAGTTTTTTTTACAGAGAAATTATATTTCAGGATGTCATAAGTTCTTTGTTAAACTGTACACAATTAGAGTGACCCAGACTCGAGAGACACAAAAGAACTTTCAAGAGGTGGTTTCTTTACATTTCCCTGTATGGGTTGGGGAGATGTTTTATTTTATAAAGACAAACATAAAAAACGGATGCTTTGATACATGAATGCTTCCTATATTCTGTTCTGCTGCTATCTCTGTACTATTACTATGTAATTATCATAGTAACTATGATAGTAACTATAATAAGTATGACAATTTCTATACTCTATACTGTTATTCAGCATATTAGTCTATTACAACTATTACAACTATTACCCATTACTATTTTAAAATTACCTATGCATTATGCTTGGTACTATTGCTAAAATACATCAAATGTTCCTTCTTAATCCTGTGCTGTCTTAAATCCCCTCGCTCTGAGATTTCTTGTTTTTCTGTTAATGGATAGCATGTAGAAGTCTTTATTGCCTTGCCTTGCCTTGCCTTGCCTTGCCTTGCCTTGCCTTGCCTTGCCTTGCCTTGCCTTGCCTTGCCTTGCCTTGCCTTGCCTTGCCTTGCCTAGTATAGCATAGCATAGCCTTTATTGTCATTGTACATCATGTATACAACAAAATTGGTTATATTTTATTTTATTATGTTATGTTATATTGTGTTATGTTATATTGCATTATATTATGTTATATTTTTATATTTACATTAGATTTAATATTTTTGTATTAAGTCTTTTATCGTTATTATATTATAGCTTTGTCTTGCTAGGCCTCTATACTTTTTTTTGCTCCCTTTTGGACCATGCTCTGCTTCTGAAGGGAAAATGCTTAATTTAATTTGGCTGTTGTACTAAATTTCTGGTGGGTGCAAATTTTCAAAAGACACATTTCTAACACTTGTGTGAGGATTACGGCTTTATGATGTGCTGATTCTGGGGGAAAGGTTTAAATAGAGAGAAAGAAGGCAGAACAAGTGCATGCAATTTTGCAGAGACCTCTGCTCTTCTATACACCTTAACTAGTACTGTAGAAAAACAAGGAAACAAATTCCTTTGGTACTATCCTGCTAGCCCTAAGAAAGATCAGATTTCTTTCTTTCTATGAGGGCTACTACTTGGTCTCAAGGTTTTTTAAGCCTTCCTTATTCTGATTTTATCTCTCCCTTTCCACCTAGGAATCCTCAGTATTAGGTTTCTTGATACCCCAGATGGTGAAACCAGCTTTTATTAGGCTGCCAATTACTAACTTCAAGTATTGGTGGTCTTCTTCCCAAGTTTTGATTTGGAAATTGTCTAGATATACAGCACAAAACTTGGTGTTCCCCCCTCTCCCTCTGTGTGTTATATTCAATTCTTAAGACTTTCTAAATTTTCATACCAACCTTCTTTAACCTCCTTTGAGGCTGTCTCTCATAGAGAAACTTCAAGCAGTTAGGTCCATTGGGCGTTTGTGCGATTTCCCTATATGTAAGCAATGGAAATGGTAGCCAAATCCATGTTGGATTGCAAGGGGAAAAAGGCTTCCAATTGTTTAGGACCTTGACCCACATATTTCTGAAAGGTCTGATGCATTCTTTCAATTACACCATCTACATGCAGATGATAAGGGGTGGTATGCACTCCTTTTGTCCTTGAATCAGTGTAAAGACATTTAACCCGAGCTGACTGAAAATTGGATCCTTGATCTGTGAGAATTTCCTTAGGAATGCCTACCCTCCTAAGGTTTTTGACATGTGGATGCTCCTGCCATTCTTTTAGCTGGCATACTGCACAATGAAAAAGCTTTCAGTGAGAATTGCATAGTCACATACAATTAGGATATATCCGTTGTCTTTACTGGATTGGGGACAAAGCCTTCAAAATCAGGAATATTTTAGAAAAGGGGCTGGGAATAAAAGTTATTCTCTCCATTGAACTTTATTTTGTCCCCTTTTGGTTGATAAGCAGGATAGGATTTATAGTAATTGGCCATATTTGGTCTTGGCAAGTCAATTCCCTAAGCAGCAGTAGATATTGAAATATTTCCTTTATTGTAGGTCTTCCTTCCTTAAAATCCTTTGCAATCCTGGCCAATCCTTTAAAAAAAAATTCTACCTTTGAAAATATATTGCATTTTCGTTATAATACAGTATTTGGGGATTCTTCGCCCAAGCCTTTGATGATGATTGATTTCCCTTTTCTTCTCTTCCCTAGTTCCAGGTTTCTGTTTTCACCATTTTGTTCCTTTGGGGAGGAGGTGGTTTGTTGTTATTTTAATTCAATTTTAAAGGTTTTTAACAATTTGTAAATTGGTCAGAGTCATTGGGAACTGAGCAGCATATCAACTTAATAAATTATTATTGCGGTTTATCAAAAAGCCAACTAGACTTGATTTGGCATTTTTATCCACCTATTCAGTCTTTTATAAGGGTGTGGAATAGGCAGATGTTCCTTAATGACTGGACACAGGTAAGAGCCCATTTACGGACTTATATTGTGGCGCTGAGAGTGGCCAAACGTCATCATTGTGCCACTCTCATAGCATCCGCAGATAACCGCCCTGCCGCCCTGTTTAGGGTGACCCGCTCCCTCCTTCAACAGAGGGTGCGGGAAGCCCCGTTACAGGGTAGAGCAGAGGAATTTGTGATTTTTCTGCAGGAGAAAATCGCTCAGATACAGAACGAGTTAGCCCCCATTGATGGCCCAGTGGGTTGCCACGAGGCGGATATTGTTTGGGAGGAGTTTGACTCCGTTGCTTCCGAAGATATGGACAGGTTACGTGGGCGACTGCGAGCCACCACATGTTTATTGGACCCGTGTCCCTCCTGGCTTGTACTGGCATCCTGGGAGGTGACACGAGGCTGGCTCCAAGAGGTTGTCAACGCATCTTTGAGTGAGGGTTCCTTGCCTGCTTCCCTAAAAGAAGCTATGGTGAGGCCCCTCCTCAAGAAGCCCTCTTTGGATCCAGCTTTACTAACCAACTATCGTCCACTCTCCAACCTTCCCTTTTTGGCGAAGGTTGTTGAGAGTGTGGTGGCACAACAGTTTCCCCGTCACCTGGAGGAAGTTGATTATCTAGATCCGCGCCAGTCCGGCTTTCGGCCCGGGCATAGCACCGAGACGGCATTGGTCGCGTTGGTAGATGATCTCTGGAGGGCCAGAGATGGGGGTTGTTCCTCCATCCTGGTCCTATTAGACCTCTCGGCAGCTTTTGATACCATCGACCATGGTATCCTATTGCACCGGCTGGGGGGGTTGGGGGTGGGAGGCACCGTTTTGCGATGGTTCTCCTCCTACCTCTCTGGCCGGTCACAATTTGTGTTGACAGGGGGGCAGAGGTCGACCTCGAGACCCCTCACATGTGGGGTGCCTCAGGGGTCGGTCCTCTCGCCCCTCCTATTCAACACATATATGAAGCCGCTGGGTGAGATCATCCGTGGTTTTGGGGTAGAGTATCATCTCTACGCTGATGATACTCAGCTGTATATATCTACCCCAAACCACCCCAACAATGCCGTAGCGGTGATGTGCCAGTGCCTGGAAGCCATGCGGATCTGGATGGGAAGTAACGGACTCAAGCTCAACCCGACCAAGACCGAGTGGCTGTGGTTTCCGGCTGCCCGGTTCAACCAGCTGACTCCATCGCTGGCCATAGGGGGCGAACATCTTGCCCCTGTGGATGGGGCGCGCAACTTGGGTGTCCTCCTGGATACCCGGCTGTCCATGGAAGATCAGGTGACAGCCGTGGCCAGGAGGGCGTTTTACCAGGTTCGCCTGGTACACCAGTTGCGCCCCCTATTGGACCGGGATGCCCTCCGCACAGTCACTCATGCTCTCGTGACATCCCAACTGGACTATTGTAACTCTCTCTACATGGGGCTCCCCCTGAGGTGCACCCGGAGACTGCAGTTGGTCCAGAATGCAGCCGCGCGAGCAATAATGGGAACCGCTAGGTTCACCCATGTAACACCGCTCTTGCGCGAGCTGCACTGGCTGCCTGTCGTCTTTCGGGTGCACTTCAAGGTGCTAGTTATCATCTTTAAAGCGCTCCATGGCTCGGGACCTAGCTATCTGCGGGATCGGATCCTGTCCCATACATCCTCACGGCCAATTCGCTCCCACAGAGAGGGACTACTCCGGGTGCCGTCCACTAGACTCTGTCAGCGGGCGATGCCCAGGGGAAGGGCTCTCTCTGTGGCGGGCCCTGCCCTCTGGAATGACCTCCCCCCCCGATATTAGAACTACCACGGACCTCCGTTCCTTCCGTCTGAAATTGAAAACGCACTTTTTCTGCTTGGCCGGCCTAGGGTAGCCTCTCTACTATAGTATTATAGGGTTATAGGGTTTTAGTGAATTGGCATTGGGAATTTTAGCACAGGGTTTTACTGTTTAATTTGCTTTTAATTGTTTTGTATATTTATGTATATTTATTGTTTTAACTTCCCTGTGCACCGCTCCGAGTCCCCTTGGGGAGAGGGAGCGGTCTAGAAATTAAAATTATTATTATTATTATTATTATTATTATTATTATTATTATTATTATTATTATTATTATTATTATTATTATTATTATTATTGGTGTAAAATGTACTATCACAGGATGTTGAATGGTTCCAGGGGAAGCTGCCTTGTGCAGTCGACTGCTGGGGATTTTGTCAATGCCAATGATGATGAGCTGGTGCTCCAGGTGTTGTGGGATTACATGCAAAGTGCTTATTGGTACTATCTTTGCTTTCTTTTGCCACCTCTCTTTTTAGGTCTTTGTTATTTTCTTCTTCTCCTATTCTGCTGTCTTCAGATATTGCAATGTCCACTCTCCACCTTTTCATTTTGTTTTATTTGTTATTGATATTTGTTAAGTCAGTACTTGCCTGCTTGAATTCTAGGGTCCCAGATCACTTTAGCTTCTTTATTACTTTGTCTACTTTATAGTCTCGCCAGTTCTTGCTTGCAGGCAAATTATACTTTTTGCAGATATTCCAATGAACCATTGTTGCTACAGTTATTTGTAGTCAGGTGGTATTACTGTTTCTTAAGCTTCTTTGCAGAAGTTGCATTGCTGGCATCTCAACTGGCTTTATATACATTTGTTGTTATATATATTTATATTATATATTTATATTTATTCAATTTATACCCCGCCCTTCTCCAAACGGACCCAGGGCGGCGCACAGGAAAATTAAAATACATACAAAACATCATATAAAATTTAAAAAACTAATTCAATAGAACCTGTGCTAAAACCAGATTAAAATCCCCAAATTTAAAAACTATCTAAAAGTCAGTATAGGGGGCTACGCTAGGCCGGCTAGATGGAACAAATGTGTCTTAAGACACTTGCGGAAGAGGCGGAGGTCAGAGATGGTGCGAAGTTCAGGGGGTAAGTCGTTCCAAAGGGCTGGACCTGCCACAGAGAAGGCTCTCCCCCTGGGTGTCGCCAGTCGGCATTGTCCGGCCGACGGCACCCTGAGGAGGCCCTCTCTGTGGGAGCGTATTGGTCTGAGGGATGTATGGGGCAGGAGGCGGTCTCGCATATAACTAGGCCCCGAGCCATGGAGCGCTTTAAAGATGGTCGTCAGAACCTTGAAGCGCACCCGAAAGACCACAGGAAGCCAGTGCAGCTCGCGCAGGATAGGTGTTATGTGGGAGTGTCTAGGCGCTCCCGTAATCACCTGCGCGGCTGCATTCTGGACTAACTGCAGCTTTCGAGTGCACCTCAAGGGAAGCCCCATGTAGAGAGCATTACAGTAGTTGAGTCGAGAGGTCACGAGGGCCTGAGTGACTGTGCGAAGGGCAGCCTGGTCCAGTAAGGGCCGCAATTGGCGCATCAGGCGTACCTGATGGAAAGCCCCCCTGGCCACGGCCGCCACAGGGTCCTCCATTGACAGCCGGGAATCCAGGAGGACACCCAAATTGCGCGCCCTCTCCACGGGGGCCGGTGTTTCGCCCCCAATGGCCAGAGTTGGAATAATCTGGCTGAACCGGGGTGCCGGAAGCCACAGCCACTCAGTCTTGGATGGGTTGAGCTTGAGTTTGTTACTACCCATCCAGATCCGTACGGCCTCCAAACACCGGGACATGACCTCGACGGCATCTTTGGGGTGGTCTGGGGTGGATATGTACAACTGAGTATCATCAGCGTACAGATGATATCCCACCCCAAAACCACGGATGATCTCGCCCAGCGGCTTCATGTATGTGTTGAACAGTAGGGGCGAGAGGACCGACCCTTGAGGTACCCCACATACGAGGGGCCTCGAGGCCGACCTCTGCCCCCCTGCCAACACATATTGCGACCGACCAGAGAGGTAGGAAGAGAACCACCGTAGAACTGTGCCTCCCAGCCCCAACCCCCCCAGTCTGCGCAATAGGATACCATGGTCTTCTGCAGCCAGAATTAGCTCCTCTATCTCTTTTATCAACTTATCTGCTCTTAATCATTACAGATCTCATTGTTATCTACTTTGCTTGCTTTTTAAAAAAAATGTACTGGCGATGTAATACTTTTCCTTGCCACATTTCTTAGCTACTCTTCCTTTGGTCTTTCTTTCTTCTCTCTCTCTTTCTCTTTCTCTCTCTCTCTCTCTCTCTCTCTCTCTCTCTCTCTCTCTCTCTCTCTCTCTTTCTCTCTGTATGTGTGTGTATAATCTATAAGCATTTTTAATACAGTTTACACAGACAAAGACTAGGAAAAAACCCTCTATTTTAATACATAGTCTTTTTTTCGCTAATTCCTACCCGAAGTCTCTAGCCATTCATAAAAACTGTTCCATATCCTATTGTATTATGACTCTTCTTTATCTTTAATTTTAAAACTTAACCTATCTATTTCAGCATATTCTAAAATTTTCTGAATTACTTCTTAGTCTGGTGCATTGTTTTCATTTTCCAGTGTTTGGCAAATATAATCCTTGCTGGTGTCAGTATATGTAAGATTAAATATGTGGTCCTTTTATTGTAACCCTCTTTGGTCTTTCTTATAAACCAGTTTGCTATTTTTAGTAATTGGCAATCCTTCATTATATACTAGTTTTAGTGCATCTTCTTTTGCTGTCCTTTAAATTTTCTCCCAGTAGCCCTTTTCTTCTTCTTCAAATGTTTGGTGCACTTGTAACATTTCACACCCACCTATTTTCTTTAATAAGATGAATCAGCATCCCTGCATGGATGAAGGCCATGGTTCCTTGTCATTATTTTTCTCACCTTCCTGTTCAGCCATTTTGGTTCTGCTTGAATCCAGCCTGCTATTCCAACTGTGTTATCTAATGACTAGAACTGCCTAAATGTTAATTACCTCAGTGGTATTTTATCCACTGAGTTTGGATTTTTCCTCCCTTCATTCTCATAAAGTATTCACTTCTAACCTTCTTCTTGACTTTAGTGTGCTTGATGTTGTCACCTTGAAGGATGCGCAGGTATTTGTAGTGATAATCTTCCTCCAAATTCTTAGTTATTTCCATAGGGCCTCTTGATTCCTTCCTTCAGATGGTGAGAGTGGCATATTTGTTCAGTCCAAACATGATTGCAATATCTTTTCTGTAAATATATAGACAACATTGAGCAGTGATTCTATTTCAGAGTATTGTTCATGTAAAGGAGGTTTTGATATTTATAGCCATGGCCTGCCTTTGCTCAGTATTGTTGACACAGGAATCGGTGGACTGGCAAATAATAATGTGGTAAGAGTAAGTCTCTTTGAAAGATTTCTCTCTTGATGTTAACCTCTTCCAGTCGATCACCACTGACCAGCAACGGTGTCTTCCATTGTGCTGTAGATCTTTGCACAAAATTTCTGATGTTTCTGTTGATTCCTGTTATTTCTAAGCATTTGAATAACCAAGCACGTATCAGGGTGTTGAATGCTTTATTGTACTCAATCCAAACTACCTTCAAGCAGGTCTTTCTTTCAGTTTTCCAAAGCCAGCTTGTCAATTAGGAGCTGTCCTTTTGTTCCTCTGCTATTTGGGAGGGTTCCTTTGTGCTTAGGTTGGACTGCATCAGCTACCACATAATTTAGCAATATGAAAGTTGTTGGTAAGCAGAGATGTGGGTTATAGTTTGCCTGTGCTACTGCTTTTGTTGTTGGATCTTTCATTATAAAGGGTTTGCTTCAATTTCACCTCCTTGCCATATCTATGTCTTTAAATTTCTTGGCAATAAGTGGGTGTAGGTCAGTTCACCTTCACCTAATGCTGACCAACTCTTAATCTTCTTTGCTCTTCTCTCCACAATTTCTGCTGTTATTACAAGTTCATTTATTTCAGCTTCTTTTTTTACCTGAACTCTCACTGTGTTGCTTTGGGTTGTCCTTATAGCTGCACCCAAAACTTCACTGCTGCTTCTTTGTGACTGGTTCACTGCAGTATTTTTAGTGATGGATTGGTAGAAACATTTCTGATTGGACTGAAATCAGAGATTTTGATTGTATTATGCAATTTGAGCTTCTTATCTGCTGATCTTCTTGGCTAAAGCTGTTATTTGCTGCTTTATTATTTGCAGTGCTTTCTTATTATTCTGTGTTTCTAGGTTATATTTCTTCATCAGATATTCTTTGGTCTTCTTGACCTTGAATATCTTTTCTTTCATCTGTTCTAATTCACTTACATCTGATCTTAGCATGCTGATTTTATTTCCCAGTCTGATCTGCCATTTTGGTCTCCATTTCCTCCCCTTGTTTATTGATTTTGCATCCAAGGGATTCAAATACAACAGCAGCTGCACTCTACATTAGTTGGTTTGTTTCTTGCAGTGAATTGGTACTTATATTTGATATTACAGTATTGGCTTCTTTTAACACCTGTATCAGTTGTTTCTTTAGAATAGGTTTCAAGGCAGGCAACCTTATTCTGTTTGTCTTTGTGCTGTTGTAAAATGTTTAGTTATTCTTTATTTCAATTCTTCTGTTTTAGTTAGAGGGATTATTAGTCAGCCAGATGTTTAGACTGGATTTGACATTTTTATGCACTTATCAAGTCGTTCCCAAGGGCTTGGGGATAGGCAGATATTCTTACTCCCTCCCGACACAAGACAGATGACTAGACTGACTGCTACTTGGCAGCTTGCCTAAACTAACCTTGACTAGAAGATAACACGATACCAACTCTCCGACTCTGTAAAACTCTCTGACTCTGAAAAACCTCTGTTGTTTCCTGCAAACCTTTCTATGTACCGAGGATTTCTTTTAAAGCCTCTTGGGAGGGGCCAGTCAATTAGGCAGCTGCTACTGATTATCTCCGGCTGCCATTCTGCTAATTGCCGTTGCCTCTTCTCAATCCTTCTTAGCCTGACATCAGGGACAAACTGGGTTTCCTCCTCCCCACTACACCAAGCCCCAGGTGCCTCCTGATGCCTAGCCAGGCTCTCTGCTCTCACTCTTGGCCTCCTCCTCTAGAGCAGACTCATAGGACTCCTCACTAGAGGAATCCATCAGCAGCTCATCCCGAGCCAGCTTGGCTACAACAGGCAGATATCATTATTTGATTGTATTAAAGGTATCATCACAGATGTAAGGTGTTCCAGGTAAAGCTGCCTTTGGAATTGACTGATAGTGGTTTTATCAATTCTGATGATGTTCAAGTGGTGCTCCAATTCTTTTGGGATTGTACCTAAGGAACTTATTACTATTGGTACTACTTTTGTTTTGTTTTACTACAGTTATTATTATTATTATTATTATTATTATTATTATTATTATTATTATTATTATTATTATTATTATTATTATTATTATTATTATTATGCTGATTGGCTTACGATGAATCACACCTCTATTTCTCCTGACAGTATTTCCGAGTGAATATGCTCTCTTGGAACGGAAGCCTTTTCAGGATGTGACTGGGCTTGTCGGTGCCGATTCTAGATGGAGAAGAAAGTACCAAAGCTATTTTGATGATGACATATCTGAATCCACAACCCCATACTTCTCAGGACAGACAAGTTCAGCTACATATAGTGATTTCACTGACATCTGCAGAACAGGACCGTGTATCTTGAAAAATGCAAAGCCAAATGATGATCAAAAAATCACAATAGTGAAAATTTTGCAATCAGATATGGCTGACCAAAGAGAACCTAGCATTACATGTTCTTTAGACCATGATGTAGGCATCACTAAAGAGCTTGACAACATGGAGTTGAGAAAGTCAATAACAGATGTTGCTATTATAGAAATCACCAAAGCTGAAGATGACTTAATGGAGGAGAAAAAATCCATATCTGATACTCCTGACCAAAGTATCTCACCCGATCAGCAAATCCCACCTGATCAACATATCCCACCTGATCAACCTATCCCACCTGATCAACCTATCCCACCTGATCAACAAATCCCACCTGATCAACAAATCCCACCTGATCAACATATCCCACCTGATCAAAATATCCCACCCGATCAAAATATTCTACTTGCAGATAATGCAGAGGGCAAAGATACAGAACCTGTCATCATAGAGGAAGTATCTTAGACTTCTACTCTTCAATTCAGATTGATTGGCTTCCACAGATTACTAGTCGATCTACGTGTTAAGAGAAGTTGGGTTTTCTGAAATTTCTGAATTTCCACCAACCAATCTAGTATAGGGAAATCTTGAGGCTTCTCTGATATTATGTGCATCCTTTGCCCGGCCATATAATCAGAGGGAGCAAATTTCTAAAATCAAAGATGTTAGGAAAGGGAGTCAGTTCCTCCTGAAAGTGGAATAAGCTGGGGAGGGATCCAGGGTTATTTTATGTGACTCATTGTGGACGATTCCTTGGCAGACCTGAATAAAATTCAGCAGGTGTGTGTCTTTCTAAAGCATTTTAATGTGCGTATTTGTTTTTTATTGCTGCCTGGCAACTGTTTTTAAGATCCTTATTGGTTTACAAACTTGAAGTAACAGATTAACAGAGTTGGAAGGGACCTTGCAAGTCATCTAGTCTAACCCCCTGCCCAAGCAGGAGACCCTACATGTGCCTCTACCTAGGATCAAACTGTGAGTGCCCATGGGGAAACAGGAGTACAGGTAACCCCTGACTTACAACCATCTGCTTAGTTATAATTCAGAGTTACAACAGCACTGAAAATAACGACCTATGACCATTTTTCATGCCACTGCAGCATCCCCACAGTCAGGAAATCAAAATTTGGAAGCTTGGCAACTGGCTTATATTTATGATGGTTGCAGTGTCCAGGGATCACATGATCATCATTTGCAACCTTTTAATAAGCAAAGTCAATGGAGAAGCTAGATTCACTTAACAATCATGATTACTAATTTAACAAGTGCAGTGATCCACTTCATGATTGTAGCAAGAAAGGTCATAAAATGGGGCAAAACTCAATTACCAGCTGCTTAGCAACATAAATTTTGGGAACCATTTTGGTCATACATTGAAGACTGTGTCCTATAGCCCAAAATTAAACCAATCCATATGCCTAACTGTTTTTAATTTGATGCATATTTGCTTTAAATTCTTATCTTTTTAAAAAAAAAATAACTCCCCACTCAATGTAAGGCTTTTAGGTGATGTCCATGGAGTTAATGGTTATGGACACAGTGAAATCGAAGTTCCACTATTCTCTAAGTTACTGTAGGCAAGTACAGTTTTTTTCCAAAATAGTAGTAGCAATAGCAGACTTATAGCTGCTTCATAGTGCTTTACTGCCTTCTCTAAGTGATTTACAGAGTCAGCATATTGCCCTCAAAAATCTGGGTCCTCGTTTTATCAACCTCGGAAGGATAGAAGGCTGAGTCAACTTTGACCCATTCAGGATTGAGTTCCTGGCAGTGGGCAGAGTTTGTCTGCAATACTGCATCCTAACCACCCTGCCACCATATATATACATATGTCTTAATCATACAAATACCAATACCTATACCTTCACTGACTATTAAGAATTTGTGGTCATCTTTAGTAAAAAAAGTGCTACTGTTTGCTAAAACAGTGCACTGTCTTCTGCTACATTTTCTATTCTGATTCTGGTTCCTTGGATTTATATTCAAGCATCTCTTCTTTCATTCATTCTTATAATTTGTTCTACTTTTTTGGACACAGCTCAGCCCTGTTTGCTTAATTGTCCTCTCGTATTAGCATGTTGAAATTACCTTTACCACTTTTTTATTTTAAAATTTTATTATTTTTTTCAAAAAAAATCTTAGGTAAAAGAGGTTTATATTTATTTTCAATTACAAAAATCCAATTTAAATATAAAAAATTGCCCTCTGCAGCATTTTTCTTTATGCAATTGAATAGAGCAGATACATCACTCAATTGCAATTACAGTAACTCTTTGGTTACTTACAGCCATACATTTAGTGATGTATGGGATTTCCAAGGTACAACAAGCATTGGGGGGAAAAGTGACTTATGACAATTTTTACATTGGTGACCATCCTCATGGTCACTTGATCAAAATGTGGATGCCTGGCAACTGGTTCATATTTATGATGGTTGAATGTTGTATGAGGTCATAATGATCACCTTCTGTGACTTCCTAATAAGCAAATTCAATGGGGAAGCCAGATTCACTTAACAACTATGTTACTAGCTTATAGCTCACTTAATAACTGTGATAAGAAAGGCCATAAAATGGCAAAACTCAACAACTGTCTTGCTTAGCAACAGAAATTTTGGGATCCATTGTGGTCGTAAGTCAAGGACTACCTAGAGTCAAATAAACCATAAACAAACTCAAGGAATTGCAAAGTTTCTCTTATGTGCTACATCTTAGGAAATAAGCTTATAGCACATACGAGAAACTTTGCAATTGTGTCCCCAAGTCCTAGCAGTGAAAATAATACAAAGAGAAGAATCAGCCATCAGATGAGCAATGCATTGTCTATTAAACCAGCTGCAAGTCCACAAATGAGTTCTGAGAACTGACAGTTCAAACCCTATGAAGGATAAAATACCTCCATACTTCTTTTAACCTTTTACAGAAGCAATTCAAACAACAAGCAACAACATAAGCCAGAGAACTCCAGCATATATGTAAGGTCTTAATATCCATTAGGAATTTTTCATTTCCCACCCTTTTATAAATAGTGCATTTACTGATAATGAGAGGTGCATAAGGTAATTATGGAGACCTATAGATAAATGCACATATTCCAAAGGACACATTCATAAGAACATATGTACTTTGCACATCACACTATTAGTTGGAACAGTTCAAGAATCTAGTGGAAAGCTCAAGTAGGAAACCTTTTACCTAAGGGGATCTCATGCACAATGCATGTAGGTTCCAATTTGATGTAGTAATTAAAGTGCTGGCCTAGGAAAGTGGATGCCAGGCTGCTTTCTCCTAAGGTCATTTTGGCTGAGGGAGCAATTATCTTTCATACTGCTGTTGCATGTGCTCCTACTTTCTTCAGACATTCACAGCCTGTGGAGGCATGCAGGTCTTGTCAAGCACTCCTTGCTTGCTGCCTGGATGTTCAAATAGTTGTGACTAGAGCAGAAAGACCCAGAGCCCTGGTCAACAGTATGGAAATAATTAGGGATATCTATTTTCAACTGAACACTGAGGCGTATCAGGTTATTTGGAATACATGGAAAGCCAGTAACTTTAAAGTAACAGCAAAACTTGGCTGCTTACAATGCATTTTTTGCTCTTTCTCACATACTTATAAACATTGAGCCACATTGAACCTTCTCCTTCTCAACTAGCTGCCAGACATTAGCAAGAGGGATGGAAACAGATCTAGTTCAAAGATGATTCCCCAAAAGTTCTTGCTTTGTTAGCTGGGACTGTGGAGGGGTGTAACAAGTGCTTAGGCCGAATTTATTTTGCCTAATTCAGGAATCTTCCCCCCCCCCCTCGTTTGTTCTTTAAGAATTTGTTTCCTCCTTTTCTGTCTCTGAAGGAATCTTTTAGACAATGTTCCTTGCGTATTGTCTTCACTGCTTATATGCCTCCCTCATTTTTACTTATGGAAACTTCAGCCTCGTCTCATACTATACTATAATCATACTGTATAGGAACATAATAAAATAGCAGGTGCCAGGCAGAAGAAAAGAAGCAGTCTTTAAACCTCAGGATTAACCCTTTAAGATTTCACAATCTTCAGGCAAGATAATCATATTTACCAATGATAAAGAGTAGATAGAGCAACATTCTCAAATCTGGGCATCAGGTTTTAGTTCTCAGATTCCTATGGCCACACGGACTGGAATGTTCTGAGGATTAAACACTACACATCCGGGCTGTAGAAGGTTGAGACCTTTCCATGGTGCTGAAAGCTTTGGCCACTATAGCTGCCCAACCAGCTGTGAATCTATCAAAAGAGCCTTAATCTAACTTGATAATATATGGTGCAGGATCTCCAAGAGTAGTTTGCCTGAGTGACGGCTGAGAATATTGTCTCTGCTTTTACAACAGCTTCATAGTACCTCTTCATAGTTCCAGCACTGGCAGTGGATACCACAGGGATATAAATACAGGGCTGCAGCATGTTACCTTTTGCCCTGCTCCAATGGGACCATTACTCTATTGCAACATTGTGATCTGGGTTTTGCTATTTTAGTTCTGCTGTCAATACACATCGCTTGGGGCTGGTTGGAATGAAGTGGTAGATAAATACTATAAATAAACATTATGCCCGTATATATTTTCTGCCAATTTACTATTCCTCTTCTTTGTCAGGTTTCTATCAAACCCTGTTTTCTCAGTTACTGTTTGTACCCTCATTCAGGTACCAAAAAGTATTACAAGTTACTAGTAAAAGAAAAATATAAAAGAATAATGTAATATGTACTTACATATTTTGCCATTACAGAATTATAATTTATGATTGCTTTAAGACAAGTAGATTCATGCACATGGTTTCATATCCATGCCCTTCTATTGTGTGTGTGGGGGGGGGGGGAGCAACATTCAGAGATAAAAATGTGGTTGTGTTTCTAAATCTCAAAAAGATTGCCTCTAATATGAACAATGCTTGAATAATGAGACAGGTCACTTTCTCTACAAATAAGTATGAGGATTTACTTCCTGGAGGCCCTCTCAAACAGAATTTAAAACAGGAATGTTGGTGTTTTGGTTGTTACTAGGGTTGAAATACATCTAATCCATCCTTCTGAATCAATTCATTATTCCACAGCTTGGGACCTTTAATGTTAATGAATGATTAAGAGACTTTTTTTTCCTTCTCCACCAACTGGAGAGATATTTATATCACATAGGTCATGCCCTATTCTATGACATCATTAGATTAGAACTTCTCCACACAACTATTGAGATCAAGGCAGTGGGGGAGAATCTAGTGTGATGGAGGGCTGCATATCCATCTCCAGGGAGCAAATTCCATCAAACTCTCTTGGACCCTCCTATTAACTATTTGGCACGAAACATAAGACCTCTTTTATGTTGCCAGGGGAAGATCAGAAATCTTAAAACTTTCTACACTCTTGTTGATTGTCCTAGCTGTTCGACACTGTCATATTTCAATTTCTAACCTTTTGGATATTGCCAGCAAACTTGCTAATCCCAGAAACTTTTTGCCAAGAGAACTGTGGCAACTATTACAGTATTTTGCTGTAAGTATTTCTGTTTCCACTTGCCATTTCTGGCTGAAAGTTTGCTGTCACAAATGGATAGTAGTTTCTGTTACATTCCAGCTAAGATGTTTTCATTGGGACTTTGTTTTTGAAGAATTTATTGAACATCACTACTGATGAGGAAGTAACAAAACTTTTTTCAGAAGAATGGACACCCCACTCAAGAAAGATGGAAGGTTAATAATTTTGTATCTGTAAAAAAAATTCAGCTACTTATTTATTATGCCAAACAAAATTATACTTTAACAAGTATAATTGTCTTGAGTTTTAAAATTGCATACGCATGTGCAACATATATGGCACTTTTTATTTCCTAAATGTATTATTTGAATTGGTATATTGATTCTTCTCCTGCATCAAAAAAAAATATCATTTTTTAAAATGCTACAACAGGGATTGTGCTACCAGGAATGTGTTTCGGAGACTTTCAATGAGCCACAAGTAGTCAGAGACCTCAGATTTTATTCTAGCACATTCACTGCCTCGCATTGAAATAGGTTGGATCTAAAGGAGTGGGTGGGACAGCATTAGTGGGAATGGAGCCTTGGTTTTAATCAATGCACACTTTAAGTGTACGGATCTGGATGGGTAGTAACAAACTCAAACTCAACCCATCCAAGACTGGGTGGCTGTGGTTTCCGGCACCCCGGTTCAGCCAGATTACTCCAACTCTGGCCATTGGGGGCGAAACACTGGCCCCCGTGGAGAGGGGGTGCAATTTGGGTATCCTCCTGGATTCCCGGCTGTCTATGGAGGACCATGTGGCAACCGTGGCCAGGGGGGCGTTTCATCAGGTACGCCTGATGCGCCAATTGCGCCCCTTACTGGACCGGGCTGCCCTTCGCACAGTCACTCAAGCACTCATGACATCCCGGCTCGACTACTGTAACGCTCTCTACATGGGGCTTCCCTTGAGGTGCACTCGAAAGCTACAGCTAGTCCAGAATGCAGCCGCGCGGGTAATAACAGGAGCTCCGAGATACTCCCACATAACACCTATCCTGCGCGAGCTGCACTGGCTTCCTGTGGTCTTTCGGGTGCGCTTCAAGGTTTTGACAACCATCTTTAAATCGCTCCATGGCTCGGGGCCTAGTTATATGCGGGACCGTCTCCTGCCCCATACATCCCTACGGCCGATCCGCTCCCACAGAGAGGGCCTTCTCAGGGTGCCGTCGGCCGGGCAATGCTGTCTGGCGACACCCAGGGGAAGAGTCTTCTCTGTGGCAGGCCCTGCCCTTTGGAACGACCTCCCCCCCTGAACTACGTACCATCTCGGACCTCCGCCTCTTCCGCCAGTGTCTAAAGACACATCTTTTTCATCTAGCCGGCCTAGCATAACCTCCATAATGACTATTTTAGACAGTTTTTAAATTTTGGGGTTTTTAATCTGGTTTTAGCATAGGATTGTTTCTAGTGATTTAATATGCTTTTAAATTTTGTATATTTTGTTTTATATGCTTTTAAATTCCTGTGCGCCGCCCTGGGTCCCTCGTGGAGAAGGGCGGGATATAAATCGAATAAAACCAAAACCAAAACCAAGTCCCATTATTTTATGGGATCCAAGAATTATGCCTATTCTGTGGCAGTGCCTTTCTCCTGATATTCCTCCTGCCCCCCAAAAATAATATGGCACCCACCTTTATGATAGTTTGGGAACTACCAAAAAACAAGTTTTCTTGGCATTGGGTGGTTGTGAAGCCCTTTGTTTAGTTTTGTATGATTTAAACTTCAGTGTTTATTTTTTGGTCAGCTATGTTCTCTCTCTCTTTCTCTCTCTCGGGGTGTGTGTGTGTGTGTGTTGCTTTTCTTTTATTTGTAAGCTGCCCAGAGTGACCATGGAGTATGACAGCCTACAAATTAGATACAATAAATAAAAATAAAAAGGTGTTTCATTTCCTCAGGATTCATACTTGACAGAGAGTTGGCAGGTTCATACTTGGGAACTTTTCTCATAAATGAAATATGTTCAATGGAACATAAATAAAAGTTGCATTCCAAAACCAAGATTTTTTCTCAATGTTTTTCAATTTTTTTCATTTCATATTTTGAGTCTGAGGGAATTTATTGAAAAAAGTAATATGTTGATTTACACTTAAGAAGTTCATCCAAACTGCAGAGAGTGAAATCTTACTTTCATTCTTACATTTCAAAAGATTTATCTTTACCAAAGATATCTGAAAATACCTTCCATCTTCAGAGAAGGCCACTATCCGTTTTAAGAGTTTAGATTTGACAATAAATCTTCCACGAAGATGAGTAACTTTAGGCTTGGTAGAAGAGCTTCTATTTTGATACAGAAGGTACCAGGTTTAATTCTGATCTGGTTGGATTGTAGATATTTCAGGCTAAAACCTGTGAGAGCTACTTTCACCCATTTATCTTGATATGAGGCAAGATAGAGGTTTAAGAAAGTCAAATTTACTATGTTGGCTTTTTGTTACCTTCCCTGAAAAGCTACCCATCTTGATAAAAGAAGCTGTTTAAGTTCTTACCTTGCTAACATGGGTAGCTTTTGTCTATGGAGATTCTCAGTCATCATGGTCCCAAAAGTGATTTTTCAAAAAGCAACTGGACTTGACTTGTTTTCCTGGAAGATGTTTTGCTTCTTATCCAAGAAGCTTCTTTATTCTGACTGAATGTGAAGAATGGAAGGATGAGGAGTTGTTGAGGCCACCTAGAGGTTTGTCTGTGCCCTCAGGGTCACCTGCATAGTGCAAATGGGTGTGGAACCTTCTTGGAACTGCTGAAAGGACTGTGATGTAAACAAGAGATAGGTGATGTTGTATCCCTCGGTTTCTGTTCAGAGAGAGTTGTTCAATCTTAATGTAAATGGCCTTTCACACCAGTGATCCTCTATTTCAAATGATGGACTGCAGAATCTTGTCCTGCTGGGGTTGTTCTCCTATGTTGTGCCATGCATTTATGAAGTTGTTGTTTTGTTTCTCCATGTACAGATCTGCACGTCTCACTGCATTGTACTGCCTATATCCACCCCAAACATAAAACCCTTGGCCCAGGTACAAACTGAGCAATGATATATGCAATAACAAAATAAGTAGCAAAAGAAAAGACAGTCAGTTTGGTTTAGTGGTTAAGATGCTAATCTAGAAACCAGGAGACTTTGAGTTTTTGTCCTATCTTAGGTATGGAAGCCCCATGGGTGACTTTGGACCAGTCATTCTGTCTCAATCGACCCACCTCATAGAGTTGCTGTTGGGAGGGGGGATAGAACAAGGAAGGAGTATTAAGTATGTTCGCTGCTTGAGTTACTTATAAAGTAATAAAGATAGGATAAACTGTAACAAATAAATAGATTATAAAAGAACTAGCATAAATCACTTCTGAAATCATTTATCTGTGATCCATCACCAGTTATATTAATAAGGCAAAATTTTGTGGATCCTCTGAACTCATACATCTTCTAAGGCTGAAGAAATATCAGATGAACATACACAAAATCTTAATAACATCTCCAAGAAAGATTGCCAAAATGTCACCTCTTGAGACCGTTATATTTAATTGACGTGCAGCTGCAAAGTTGCACAATAGTTCCCTGAGCCTGAAACGTTGTTGGCTTCTGCCTTGAAGGCTAGTGAAAGACATGCAGATACTCCTCATTTAACAACCACAATTGGTTCTGTCTACTTGGTCATTAAGCAAAATGTCACCAAATGAAAATCACATGACTCTGTGCTTATGATTTCTGCTTTCCTTAGGAAGCTAACAAAAGCCTTCAGCATGAAACTAACAAAGGCTTGCCAGTTTGATGTAGTGGTGCAATGGCTAGAATCCTGAATTGCAGGCTGACTGCCCACTATCAGAAGTTCGATTCTGATCAGTTCAAGGTTGACTCAGTCTTCCATCCTTCCGAGGTCGGTTAAATGAGGACCCAGATTGTTGGGATCAATATGCTGACTTTGTAAACCACTTAGAGAGGGCTCTAGAGCAATCTAAGACATATCAGAATTTTCCATTTTCCATTTCCAAACATTAAGGGGTACTCAAAATTTGGGCCATGCCTTAGGGGTTGTAAATATATTTTGGGTACTTTAATATAGTTTAATGTGCTTGGTAAGTAACTACATAAATATAACTTTTAAACATTTCCTTTGTTTCATTTGAAAGCACTATGAAGTGAGATACAAGTCTGAGTGCTGTTGCTATTCTGTAAATGCATTCTAATAAATGTATTAAGGTCACAGAGGTAAACTTATAAACTTGCACTTAGCACTTTTTAGAGGCACATGTGCTGCAGAAAAAAAACAGCTCAGGAAAAAATAACTTGTTTAAGCAATCTCTGCTTTTGGGACAAGAGAGGGGAAAAATTTATCAGTCACAGAAAGGGTACTGACTCGCTACATTGGGGACTATGTGTCTAAGAGAGACATTGCAAAGGTCGTAAGTGTGCATATTTATCCCAAAGTTACTTTTTCATCCCTGTGATAATTGTAAATAGTTGCTATCCAAAGCAGTCGCTAAATGATTTTCTGTGCTTGGTATCTTCCCTTGGAGTAACCTATGGAAAGATAACATAGGTATCGCTATGTTTCCGTATCGCCAAAACGTTGCAAAGTGCTAGAACTTTGGTGGAGTGTAACTAGACAGAACCAAAGCCAGAGTCATCTTGGTAAATGAATGTGTTGTTTTTCTTCCTTCACAGCAAATCCCAAGACCTAACTGAGAACACCAAAATGGATGGTCAACCCCAGGACTCAAACGCAGAAGCTGAGGAAAACAAATCCAATCATCCAAATGAGAAGGATACAGATGACAAGAAATCTCCCAGTGAGCAGGTTGAAGAGGATAAATCTAAAGACCTAAAGAAAGAGAATGAGGATGACACCAAGCAATTCTTAAAAGCATCAGAACTGGGGGACGATAAAGAACTTTCAACATTAACTACCTCTAGTTCGTTGGGAAAGGAAACATCAGATTGGAAAGATGATCTATCTAGCTTTCTTACTCCTGAGCAAAGCACAACTAATTTGTCCTCCTTCATTACAGAGCAGTAAGTCAGAGTAGCAGAAGATAAGATTACCAGGACTTTTTGATATCAACAATTTAGCAGATACTTTCCAAAGGGGCCTCAGTTATACTCAGTTCGGCTTAATCCAAACTTTTCACTGTCTTTGTAACAGCTTTTAATTGCATCAACTATTACATGAAAGGGAAATCCTGTACCAGGGGAGGGTTGCTGCCAATTTTACTACCAGTTCAGAACCCGTACTCGTCAATATAAATTGTTCTGCATGCTTGCACAGAACAATTTACAGTGAACTGCGTGTGCAGTCATTAAATCCAAAATGGCAGCAGCCCAGCGGCAGCAAGGGAACCAGTTCCAGGGTGTGGCAGGCCTGGGTCACTGCCAGTTCTGTGACCTAGGCCTGACTTCCACTACTGGTTTGGCCGAACTGGGCTGAACTGGCAGCCACCCACTTCCGTCCTGTACTCTATAGTACTTATCTCATGAATCTTAAACTTCACATGCTAACTTTCTACAATATTAAGATACAGGGCATGGTTTTTTCATGTTCTCATCGAGCAATTTCACTGATTGTATTCATGATGCGCAAAGTCACTATATTGTCTTTGCAAAACATGCTAAGGTTTTAACTCTGATTTGAAATTAGGGATTTTGGTCACAGCCTATACATGTTTAGCAAATTCAACCATTTTTCTAATTAATAACTCAATGTATTTTGCAATCACCAAAAAAGATGATAACTCAAAAGCCAAAGGTGTTTCGGGTGAACCCAGCCGTAGAGAGAGTTGTCATCTGTTCCTGGTCTTGAGTTTATTTTTCTCTTCCTAGTACTGATACTGACGATCTACAGATGGCAACTTGGATTGAATCCCAATTGATGAGTACAGAATCACAGTCTGGGTCTGTTCCAGTATGCATATGGCAGCAGAAGCCTATAGAATGGAAGGAAGAAGAACGGCGTTTTTCTATCCCAGCACGCAAGCCTTCCTTCCATAACCGCTGTGGCTGCAGTACAACTGAGTAAGCTACGGCATCAAGTGATCATGGGCTTTGGGCACTCTGCATATTGCATTCTTCTCATTGTTCCCTCCTTGCTCTGTGTTTTGTAGTGTGTTGGGATACATTTCAGGTGACCTTGAGATTGAAGGAGCTGATGTTCAAGATGTTCCAGAAAGCAGCTAGCTGGAATTTATGAAAAGTACTAGTTGGGAAAAATTTTGGTTACTGAAATATTTCCCTGAATGCTTGTAGCTGTCTTAAATCTTTGAAGGCTCGAAATTTCCATGGCCAATAATGAATGGTGGGATTATCCTACCTACACAATTGTATGAAGCCATTAAATTTAAAACAATCAGAAGTAATTCGATAGCACCTTTTCTAACTAACCAGTTTTATTATGGGGCAATTGTAATCTGCAGTTCACTTCATGAGATGCATAAAGTAGCTAGGCTAATATAGAATTTAAATTGGGATAGGTGGGAGATAGGTCGGTTATGCAGATGTAGTTTGCACATGATTACAAGCAACTTGAAAAATTGTGATGTCTTAAAAACCATCCTGATTTTTGTTTCATATTCAAAGTCTTCCCATTTTTTTTAATCAAATCAGAGATTTTTTGATGCTCTAAAGTTATTTTCTTTTGAACAAGGCATATTGGCTTTTATATCTAACCTGATTAAAATCTTGGACTATACTCTGTGCTGTCACTTTCACTTTGTTTTAAAGCAATTTAAAATAAAATTCAGGAAATACATTTCAGTCACTTTCCCAATATGCTAATCTTTCCCTTTCCCATAGACGATTGATCAAGCACTGCCCATTGCATCTTCCCAAAACACCGTTGCACAAAAACATTATTTGGAAACATCAAAGACCACTATTCAGAGGACGTGAGGTGAGAACAAGAGTTCGTGACTGTATTAAGATGCTAGTCTTAAAATATTGGCGTTTCCCAGGAAAATTATCCATGGAAATGAGAAGTAGTAGTGTATTCTGAAAGACAGTTTTTTCCATTATCATCATCAATGAACTTCTGCTGACCTAAGGAAGCATTAAGCATCCTTCCTCATACTCTCAGCTCAAACAAAGCCACAGAAATGGGAGATAAAAGCATCTCTATATGAACTGCACGTTTCTGTTACAAGCTCCCCAAAATTTAAAGCAGTGTTTTTCAACCTCGGCAATTTTAAGATTGTGGATTTCAACTCAGAATTCCCCAGTCAGTATGGCTGGCTGGGGAGTTCTTGAAATTGAAGTCCCCATGTCTTAAAGTTGCTGAGATTGAGAAACCCTGAATTTCTGAATTGGCTTCTAATTAAAGACACCCTTAGGACAAGAATGCTTAAATCATCCCGAAGCCAACCTTTTCGTGATTGGAGATCACACTGAAACTTTTGAGCAAAGAGACTGAACTGTGTGTTGTGGCCCACCAGTGGCCAGCAGAGCTGGCAGCAGAGTCAGACAGCGAGGAGGTTGGGGAGGAACATGGGCCAGTCCTGGAGTCTGAAGAAGGCTCTGATGAGAGCTTTGTGTTGGAGGCAGAGAGGGGGCCAGAGCCATATATCAGTTATCAGCTGTCTTCAGAGTCAGACATCAGTAAGGCAGACGAACAGCTGGAGCCTGTTCACAGTGTGTGCATGCACAGAGTTGCCAATGAAGGGAACAGCTAAAGAACAGGGGTCAACTTGGGAGTAAGGCCACAGATGGACGATGAATGGGCCCCTCCCAGAGGGAATAAGAGAGGAGTGAAAGGGGAGTGGAGCTTGTAGGAGATAATTAGTTCGCTTAATTGGTTTTTGACTCTCGAAGACTCCTTGCCATGTTTTGCAGATATCGGCTTGTCAGCTTTCCAAGCCAGATAAGGTCTGTGACTGTAAATCCTCCCTTGAAAGACTTTGCTGGACGTGAATGAGCAGAATTCACAGTAAATTAATATGGGATTTTCATTGGGACAGAGTTTGCTTCATGCTCTTGGGAAGCCTTGTTCGGAACACTGTGGGACTGTGTAACATTTGTAGCAAAAGCCAGACTTGTACTCTTCATCGTCCCAAATTGAAAGGAAACGCGGTGGGGGTGGGGGGTTGTCTATTGGCAGGAGTGCTGCAATTGATTGCCCCTTGTGAAATGAAGGAAAGATATTATTTGAATTATGGAATCACGCAGTGTTTCTTCAGTAATATGGAAATGGCTTCCCATAGCCTTTTTCCAAGCTATTTTCCCATTCCATCTTTATTATAACTGCATTATATTCAATCAACTAATTGAGGTGGGATGTTGCAATGATTTTAAGAGCAGCGTTATGGCCACATCTTTTTTTGATGCCTTCTGGAACTGATCCCAACACGAGATGTTTGTGGGACTTTAATGTCATTGAAAGTGGCAGAGGAGATAATCAGTTAGGCCCCTAAAGAATTACAGAAAGGTATCACACTTTGAGACCATTATTTTCTTAGGTATGGGTTGGACTATACAAATCCTTACAGCCTTATAATCTATGATTTAGAGCAGAGGTTCCCAAACTTGGCAACTTTAAGACTTGTGGACTTCAACTCCCAGAATTCTCCAGCCAGAGAATTCTGGCTGGAGAATTCTGGGAGTTGAGGTGCACAAGTCTTAAAGTTGCCAAGTTTGGGAACCTCTGATTTAGAGGCTCTTGTAAATCACAGTGGAACAATCTCTTGATATGAGTGGTCCTTGGTGCTCTCTGAGCCTGGTTGTTTTCTTGAAGATGTTTTATTACCCAAACTAGGTAACCTCATCTATGCATCCAAGCACTAATAATGTTGCTTAGTTTGGGTAATGAAATGTCTCAGAGAGTCCCAAGAACCCTTCATTTCAACTCTGAGTTACAAATATTCTCCTTTATTGGAATCTCCTGATAATCAGGGTGGAGACAAAAATCATATTTTGTTGAAGTATAGACACTGGGTAATCATTAAATAAATGGCTTGTTTTCTATGTCTGCCTTTTTCAGCCTACATAATCTTAAGTGCATTGTGTAGCTACATAAATATTATAATGTAAAAAAACACTAAACAAAGGCAGTATAACAGAAAAAAACAAAAACAACAAACTTTTATTAGCAACATAAGCATTTTGGAGATTTTTGTCTTGGATAAATTCTTATCTATATAAATAAAAATGTAAAATAGTTTGTGCAAAGCCACTAATCTCAGAAAGTGCTTCACCGATCGACACCAAATTTTCACACAATGTTCCCAAGGACGTCCGATGCAATCATACGTATATTTTGTGTGGCTGGCACACGTGTGTCATGTGCAAGCAGCACAAATGTAAAAGGCACTCACTTCTCAGGTTTTCACCTTCCTATAGCTCCTCCCACCCGGCTGTTTCTTATGATGCATCACGCACACACCCCTCACATTTCCAACAGTCGTTTCCTCAGTAACTGAATAAGCCTCCAAAGTTCTACACTGTATGGAGGCCTACTAGGCCCAAAACTAGGTATGGGGGGTGACACACTACCAGGTGGCCCATTTGTGGTCCCAGGAGGCTGTATGGACGCCTACTAGGCCCAAAACTAGGCAAGGGGGGTGACACACTCCCAGGTGGCCCATTTGTGGTGCCAGGAGGTTATGGATGCCTACTAGGCCCAAAACTAGGCATGGGGGGTGACACACTCCCAGGTGGCCTATTTGTGGTCCCAGGAGGCTGTAAGGAGGCCTACTAAGCCCAAAACTAGGCATGGGGGTGACACACTCCCAGGTGGCCCATTTGTGGTCCCAGGAGGCTGTATGAATGCCTACTAGGCCCAAAACTAGGCATAGGGCAGTGGCACACTCCCAGGTGGCCCAATTTTGGTCCCAGGAGGCTGCATTGTAGGTAGGTAAGTAGAGGGATGGGGGGGAGAAATACAGTAGGTAGGTAGATAAATAGAGGGATAGAGAGAGAGGGAAAAATACGGTAGGTAGGTAGGTAGGTAGGTAAGTAGGTAGATAAAGATAGAGGGGAAAATACAGTAGGTAGGTAGGTAGGTAAAGGGATAGAGAGGGAGAAATACAGTAGGTAGGTAGGGAAGTAGGTAGGTAGGTCAGTAGGTAGGTCGGTAGGTAGGTCGGTAGGTAGAGGGATAGAGAGAGATAGGGAAAATACTGTAGGTAGGTAGATAGGTAGAGGGATAGAGAGAGAGGGGAAAATGCAGTAGGTAGGTAGGTAGGTGGATGAAGATAGAGAGAGGGAAAGATACAGTAGGTAGGTAGAGGGATAGAGAGAGGGGGGGAAATACAGTAGGTAGGTAGAGGGATAAAGAGAGAGAGGGAAAATACAGTAGGTAGGTAGGTAGGTAGGTAGGTAGGTAGGTAGGTAGAGGGATAGAGAGAGAGGGAGAAATACAGTAGGTAGGTAGGTAAGTAGAAGGATAGAGAGAGGGAGGGAGAAATACAGTAGGTAGGTAGGTAGAGGGATAGAGAGAGAGGGAAAATACAATAGGTAGGTAGGTAGAGGGATAGATAGAGAAGGAGAAATACAGCAGGTAGGTAGGTAGGTAAGTAACGTAGGTAGGTAGTTGGGTAGGTAGAGGAAGACAGGGGAAAATACAGTAGGCAGGTAGGTTGGGGGTTATATGGTGGTTGCATGTACGTGTTTGTGTGTGCAGGTGTACATCTACACACAGATTGGTTGGCCATTTAACCAGACTGGGCCACAGCAACGCGTGGCCAGGTACAGCTAGTTTACTTATAAATTTATAATGTAGACACCTACAATTATTTATTTATTTTATTTATTTATTTAGTTTGTCAAACACGTATGAGGTGACAGGTATAAGTATAAACACGGACATGAACATAGGAAATGGGTACAAATAAACGGGAACAATAGGACAGGGATGGTAGGCACGCTGGTGTGCTTATGCACATCCCCTTACAGACCTCTTAGGAAAGGGGTGAGGTCTATGCTAAACAGTTTAAGGTTAAAGTTATAGAGGTTTGAGGACAACAACAACAACAACAGTGATACCCATTGTTATCGGGGCAGTTGGTACCATCGTCCAAGAATTTTATAAATTGCAGGTTCCTGCAATAACACCTGCAAACTGCAACAAACTGCGCTACTAGGAACATCATGTATTTTAAGAAAATACTTGGTTGATACCTAGGACACTGGTAGCAACCCGTATCAACCATTAACACCAGTCAATGGTATTTGTGATGCTTTGTTGAATGTTCAGTTGACTTGAGTTTCATGTTTAATGAATTAATAATGATGATGATGATGATGATGATGTCACCTTGCCTTACATGTTAGCATAGCATTACTGTATGTCAACATTAGGACTGAGGAAGCTTCAGGTTTGGCATAGGTTTTCCTTTCACTTTTTATTATCACACTTGTGCTTCTTCCTTGTTCATCTCTCATCTTTAATTATTGCTGAAATAATTAGACTGAAATAAAGGTTTGTGCCAGAAAATCTGTTACGTTGCCCTAACCTTTACTTCACACACCCCTCTAACTTTACCTGGTCCAAAGTAAGTTTGGAGACAGGAATGGATTCCTTCCTTCCCATGCCCCCCTAACAATAACTCAAAACTGTACAGGAGTAAGATGTTGCTGTATATTTCTTCCTGCCATTAAATGATGAAAAGTATAGTTGAGTGCATCTTGTCATTTCATCCTTCCCATTAGATCTGTTCTCCAGAGAAAGGGTTTTTCAAGGCTGTGAAAAGGAAGAAAGACCACAGGGTATTTACCAAACCTCAGATGATTAAGATGCTCTCCTCCAAAGGAAGCAGCAGGTATTTGGGCAACTTAGAATACCTGATTTAATAAGGGATCAACAATGAATAATGGGCAAGATAAACCCTTTTTATATTAGAAAGCAAATATTTCCTCCATTTGCAGATATTAAATATCTCTTTGAAATCTGCAGCTTAATGTTAAAACAATCTTTCGTACAGCAAATCTGAAAAGAGTGGAACTGTCTATTAAGGGCATCAAGGATAGGGGTGACATTTAAAAAAAAAATATCCCCATTATCCTATAGCAGGGATGTCCAAACTTGAGAACTTTAAGACTTGTGGACTTCAACTCCCAGAATTCCCCAGCCAGCTGGCTGGGGAATTCTGGGAGTTGAAGTCCACAAGTCTTAAAGTTCCCAAGTTTGGACATCCCTGTCCTATAGGAATGAATATATATTTTTAAAAGTAAATTAGAAGAGAGAGATAAGAGTGATTCATTTTAGAAAATGACACTACTTCCCAGATGACTAAAATACGTTTTGGAGGCTACTTTGGGGTACTTCTGCTCTAATATAAGTTGCAAAAATCTCATGCCTTTAGAAGACACTACTAAAATGCAGATAGACCTCAAGTTACAAAAGTTTGTTTAGTGATCAAAGTTACATCACTGAAAAAAGTGACTTATGATCGTTTTTATGACTTGGTCCCAACCATTGCCACATCCATAATTCAGATGGTTGGCAACTGTCTCACATTTATGATGGTTGCAGAGTCCTGCAATCAAGTAACAAAACGTTTGCAACCTTCTGACGAGCAATGTGAATGGGAAAGCCAGATTCATTTAACAACCATTTTACTAATTTAACAAATTTCGGCACAAAGTGGGACAAATCTAACTTAACAAATATCTCACTTAGAAACAGAAATGTTGGGCTCAGTTGTGGTCATAAGTAAAGGTCTCTCTGTAGGAGCTTTCTACACTTGGAATATGAGATTGCCAGCTAGCCTGAAAGTATTCAAAATAATTCAGTGTTTAAAATTATCAGATGGAATTCATACATTTAAGTATGTTCACAATCGTGTTTCTGGGGCCATTGACTTCAACCCACACACACACACACACACACTTCAAATGAACACAAGCGCACTATGAGAAACATTTGCGGCCATGCGGCCTCCAAACCTTTCAGTTGGCTTTAAAAGAGAGAAAATATATTATCATGCCATGATATAATTACAATGTGCTAATCATATTATACTAAGCCAGAATGTGGTCTGGAAGTTGTTGAAACCATGGTGGTTTGTGAATTAGCGAGGCTTGGTGAACTGATATTAGCTGACATCATTTTTTTTAAACTGCCATTTTTGTTTTGAATTGCATATTTAGCATTGCATGCTTTAATATTTTATATTGTAATTTCTGTTTAAACTTGGTTTTGCTGCTCAGAGTTACAATGGCAAGAGGAGCAGCCATATAATTTTTTTTAATGCTACACATCTTGTGCAAGGAGGGGGGAAAAAACCCCACGGGTGTCAGAAGCACAATCCCGAGTAACCGGTCTTCCTTACCAACCATATTATTCTCTGTTCAGAGCTGTACATCAATTAGCTATGTTTCCAGATAGTGCCAATCCATTTTTGGCATCATAATTCTCAACCATCTTGAAAAGCAGGAAAAACTCTGTTTCATTCCAGTATCTCCTCTTATAACATAAATTTATCCTGATTGCTATCATTAAACCAACAAAATTGCAAAAAGCTACAGGTGATTTTAAACTGGCTGCATCTCTAACAGGTAATGGAGCTTAACTCTGGATTTAGATCGGGGGTGGGCTTCAAAAATTGCAGCAAGTCAGAGGTGGCATTTGGAGTTTCGCCAAACTGGGTAGAATTCTAGCTAGAGGATCGGCCAAACCCGTGCAAATCCCCAGCAGCCCACCCCTGATCTGGATTGAAATCAACAGTTGCAAGCTTATACCAATTGAATAGGTATTAGTAGACATTGTACCAGAGGTGGGTTCCTATCGGTTCGCACCAATTCAGTAGAAACGGTAGTGGAAATGGTGACTGGGTCGCCGAACTGGTAGGGATGGCATGCTCACCACGCCCCCGAACTAGTTCCCTGGTTGCTGCAACATCTTTTTTTTTGACCTTTTAAAATGTTCTGCGCATGCACAGACCTATTTACAAGCAACTGTGAATGCGCACAAAGCAAAATCATGCATGCAAAATCATGCAATGCCAGCAGAAACCCACTCTTGCATTGTACTGTCTGTGGTTTCAAAGACATATAAAACCTGTCTTTTGTAAGATCTATATCTGGAAGAAATCTTAATATTTACTGTACATTATTACTCCCTAAACTAAAGCTCACTTTTCAGAGATTCAAACTTGTGAGAAAATCAAATTTTATCTCCACACCAGGGGTAGTCAACCTTTTTATACCTACCGCCCACTTTTGTATCTCTGTTAGTAGTAAAATTTTCTAACCGCCCACTGGTTCCACAGTAATAGTGATTTGTAAAGTAGGGAAGTCAATTAAATTTTAAAAAAGGAAAGCGCTTCAGTATCGGACAAAACCCCTACCACCCACCATGAAAGCTGGAATGCCCACTAGTGCAGGGGTCCCCAACCTTTGCAACTTTAAGTCTGAAGGACTTCAGCTCCTGGACTTCTCCAGCCAGCTTTGCTGGCTGGAGAATTCTGGGAGCTGAAGTCCTTCAGACTTAAAGTTGCAAAGGTTGGGGACCCCTGCACTAGTGGATGGTAGGGACCAGGTTGACTACCACTGCTCTACACCGTCACCAAAGGGTGGGGGGAGAACCGCTGTATCTAATGACTGTAAACACAGAAAAAAATTCTATGTGATTGGAAACTCAATCTTTTTTAATGCTATGCCGAATTACCATATTGCAACTTTTGGAATGAATGTCTGTACCTGCTTTTTGTTCCTTCTCTAAAGAATAAGCTGGTTTCTCCTTCAATTCCTGATTTTGTAATATAAGTTTCTAAAGGAGTAGGAATGGCGGTCTATTGCCATTCATTAAGGCACTGTCACTAGACTGGAAGAAGTTGAGTTCTGAATGCAAGAAAGACATAAAAGAAAGTGATTGTATTCGTCAGCTGTTAGTGTGTGTGTCTTGGCAGGCAAAGTAAAGCTATGTACAATCTCTACACAACATTCTGCGATGAGGGAAAATACTTTGACCCATCTATTCTCCATGGAGCAAAAGGTAAGAAAGAATATGGTTGCATTTTTTTTGCTATTAAAATTATTATCAGATTTTGTTTATTTATTAATTTGGTATGCTGCTGATCTCTCCACCAAGTGACTCTATGTAGCTTCCAGATGAAAGAAGTATGTTTTTGCTTTAATCAACTAAGTTGTTCAAATTGCTAGACTCCTGTAACCTTTGTGGAATAATCTAATGAAAAGATCTGAAATAGATTCCAGACTGAAGATATCTACGGTAATTTCTTTGGGTGAAATAAATAAATAATATAATTTGCTTTTAGGGCCTTTTAGCAGATTCAGAATATTATGTTTAATTTTCCAGGACTCTCCAGGGCTTGCACCATTTTTAGTGCCATCAGAAGAGGAAGAATTCACATCAACTATCTGCTGCTTACCTTACACACTTTGGGGATCCTAATGTCCAAAGAGCAGATGTGTCAAGCTCTCCAGTTTATCCCTATTGATGGTGAGTGCTATTTTTCATCCTTGAGCCTAAGAATTCCATAAACTAATATTTTACATGAATTTGAAGTGTGTGTGTGTGTAGGCATGTGCATATGAAATAAATTTATTTATTTATTTATTTGATTTATATACCGCTCCTATCTCCATCGAGATGGACTCAGGGCGGTACACAGGAAATTAAAAATCACCAGCAAAAATAATAGATACCGTGACAATATTTAAAATGAATTAAATTAAATAACCTGTGCTAAAAATTCCCATTAATAAATTCTAGAATCCCTTTATAAATTTGCTAAAATTAAATCACATCTGAGCTCTAAGCTCTAGGCTAGACCGGCTTGGTGGAAAACGTACGTCTTAAGTGAGCGGCGAAAGAGGGGAAGGTCCGTGATAGTGCGAAGTTCGGGGGGTAGGTCGTTCCAGAGGGCTGGCCCTGCCACAGAGAAGGCCCTTCCCCTGGGCAACGCTAGTCGGCATTGACCAAATAAAACATATTATATTTGGTTCATTTATAATAAACTCACTCTAGTTGCATCACATTACTTACCATCTTGTCTTGCCTTTCTTTTTCATATAGCATATGGCAGTGTGGATTTTTATGACTTTTTGGATGTTGCACGTAACACCTTGCTCTACATTGATCTTGAGGGTATGTAGAGGAAATTGATGTCATTTGTACTTACTAAGGAACATTCCTCATTGAGTTAGGGTCAATATAAAGTTATTTTGAATTTCTTTTTCACATTTTCTGTATTCTCCAGGTTCGTATATCTTTTTTGTAATGGCTCATGTCCTTCTTCCTTCTCTGAGTCAAATCTTCATTTGTTCATTCTATTTTAAGTTTCCTTGCTGCTCTCAGTCACTAATGCTGAAATAAAATTCAACAGACAATTTGAGCAAGAAGGAAGGCATTATTCTATCCTTTGTCTCAAATGACCATAATGTTTGAGGACTTTTCTAAACCTGATCAATACCTATCAAGTCACTGGCCTTTTAAGAAGAACTGGAGGACTTCAAAAATTAGAAGTGACTGTTTTATGTGAATTTACAAAAACTTGACAATTGTTTGAGGTCAATACTAAGATAATTTTTTGCGAACTACAAAACTACAGGATAGTTCTGAAACCTAATCACTGGTGTCAAGTCACTACCAGAATCCTTGTGAATTCTGTGAATAGTTTGGGCCAAAAATGCTTTACTGATATAGTATTTCTTCTTAGTTTTATTCCCATGCTACTGAAATTTTCATGAACATTCTGTGATACCGTATTAGTTTGGCCAAAGCTTGTGACCATAATATAGGTAGTCCTCACTAATTGGGACCAGAAATGTGTCCTAAAGTTAAAACATCCATACAACTTAACAGCAGCAGTTCTGTCAATCCCAGCTGCCATCATTAAGTGAGAATTATATGGGCTGTTGAGCAAGGATCTCACATGACTGCAATTTCACATGACTTAGGATTTCCTGCTGGCTTCCCTATTGACTTTCTTCTTAGAAACTGTCAGGAAAGGATGCAGATTACAATCATATGACCACAGGAATGCTGAAAGGACTGTAAGTACAGTGATTGGCCATAACACCATTGGTTCAGCACCATTGTAATTTTGAACTATTGTTGAGTGAGTGGACATGTACATTGCACCCATAATGTAAACAGACAGCTACAATATAATCTATACACTGTGTCTCTATATAACTTTGTGCACTATTTTCCACCCATCACTCTGTCTGCCAGCTTTACAGACAAATTAAGGCAAAAGTGGTTCTCTATTGAAATATACAGAAATTACTAAGGTGATTATCAATTTGTGCTTTTTAATTGTCCTATTTTCATTCTCTTACATGTTCTGCAGCTTTTGAAAATGTTCAGCGCATTTTCCGAACCATTAAAAAAGATATGATAGCCTTTGAAGAACTGGAGCAAACTTTAGCATGCTTGGGGGTCAGCCTCAGTCCCCTAATTATAGAGAAGACAGTAGAACGCACTCCAATTACCAGTAAGTACCTGCTTATTTCAGTGCATGCTGGTTTGGAAGAAATGTTACCATTAAAAATATTATAAAATCTGAAATTAAACTCAAGGTTGTTGGCAAGTTTCTTTGGTCTTTTATTTCAACAGAAGAACCAGATTATTATTAGAGATAGAAAAGAAAATCTGAGCTCATCCAAATTCATCTCAAAGGAAATGTGATCTGTAGTTCCAAGTTCTTTTTCAGTATGCATCAAAATTAAACACAACAGCACAGTGGTGGGTGTAATGTACTGTGTACATTACAGGTGTAATGGTGGTACCTGGAAATAGCGGCCACCATACCAGAACAGTGGCTCATTGGGCCCACCAGCTCCTCGTTCCTTACCACTTTTTGAGGGAAACAGGCCAATTGCACAAGTACGCACAGCGTGCAACACCTATGTGACCTCCACTGAGCAGCTGAGTGTTGCTGGGCAGTGGTGTGCGCATGCGTGTGCCTAACGAGCATGCTCTGGCCTGTCAAAGCATACTGGATGCAACAGGATCTGGAACCCACTACTGCTACAGCAATATTTCTCAATTTTGCAACCTTAATTTGTGAGGGCTTTAATTCCCAGAATCCTTCAACCAGCATGTTGCACTCTGGAGGATTCTGAGATTGTAATCTTTCCAGTTTAAAATTGCCAAGGTTGAGAAACACTACACTAGAGACAGTGCCAGTTTCTTGCTTTATCACATTACATTACACATCACATTACATTATTTATTACATTTATCATGAAGATAGAAGCTTTTACTATAAATTGAGATGAGGGAGGGAGAAAAGTTTTGAGATTTTCAGCTAATGTTTTACATCAGTTATTCAAAATGACATATTTTCTGTCACAGTAACAACAGATACATATGCGTTTGACTGAAATGAATATCCATTCCTACAAAGTCCAAATACATATCAACTAATGAAAACCTAATTAAACCAATTGTGCCAAGACTACACACTTTGATTCAATAAACCAATAAAGCTGGACTTCAGTGAACTCCATTGCAATGTTCATTCTTCAGGATAGCTAAAATACAGTTTGTCAATAATTAAGCATGAGCTGCCTAATAGGAAACTATAAGCATAGAGATGTACAGTAAATTTGGGGAAAGAGGTTCCTTTATACAGTACATGCCTGAAATCCCCCTTTTTCTTTTGACAGAAGATGGGAAATTGAACATCTCAGAATTTCTGACTGCTGTGAAAGGATTACTAAGTCAACATATGCGTAAGTGCCCACAGACCATGAATTAAGTTCATAGTAGGATGTTGTCCTAGCCCTGGGACCTCCAACTTTTCTGACACTAGGGACCAGTTTTGGAAGAAAAATTGTCTTCCACAGATGAGAAAGGTGTGTGTGTGGCGGAGGGGGAGAGAATGGCAATCTAGATACTGCACGGGTGCAGATGAAGTTTTGCTTGCTCGCCCACCTCTTGCGCAGCACAGATTCTAACGCAGGGGTCTCCAACCTTGGCAACTTTAAGTCTGAAGGACTTCAGCTCCCAGAATTCTCCAGCAAAGCTGGCTGGAGAATTCTGGGAGCTGAAGTCCTTCAGACTTAAAAGTTGCAAAGGTTGGAGACCCCTGTTCTAACAGGCCACAGACTGGTACTAGTTCATGGCCTGGGCCTTAGGAACCCCTGGTCTAACCTGTTCTGTATGGTCCTTGCAACTTTTGGGTTGTTGTAAGTATTAAGAGTGAATGTTATATTAAACTGGTATGAAAAAGATTGATGTACTATGCAAATAAATTCTATTTGTATTATTTCTGAAATTCAAAAAGTTATGATATACTTACTTTCTGAACTAAAATAGATGGCACTCTTTACTTTTTTTTAGTTTGATGGTTCTTAGAATGTCCTATCTTTAGGATTCATGTTTTATTAATGCATTATTGATTGGGAAGGAGGTAATTCGCTAAAAGAAGAGCAAAGATTCTTAGACAAAATCGGGATATATGTAGTGCTTCTTGGAGATAAGTCATTTAAGTTGTTCTTGAATGAAGAATGATGGATACTTTGGATTCACAATAAAATTGTAATTTTCTTTTTACCATACTACTAACAATAATTCTGGGAATCATTGTGTAAAATATTGTTATCGAAGTAAGAGTGCAGATAGCACTTTTATAGAGGTTCCTTATTTTGCCTTCAGATGCACTGTTCTGCCTCCAGCATTGTAGGCTTGCTCGGGGCATGCAGCTAACTCCACACCTAGGAATCTCTTTCAGATCAAGTTTATCATCGGGCATTCTTAATAGCAAAACTTACTTGTGTTAAGATACTTCTGACTTCCATAATCTGTCCCATCATGTGGTGTAAAAAGATGATGATTTTACTCCCATGCTGAGCAGAGATACAAATGCTACTATTTCAGTTCACAAACTTGCATGCGGGCAAATGTCCCAGTGGCCAATCAGGAACTTAGATGTGATCACATGTTATGGAACTACATTTCCCATAAGGCAGTCTCTGCCTACATTTCCCATGAGGTTGCTTCTTAAAGGAGACAGATCTTAATTCCTACACTAGCTATATACTGCTGAGGCAGCACATGCACAATTGTTAATAATCTCATTATTTTTTTCTGCATATTACTAATAGATGAGTATGGAATTTTGGAGAGAGGCTCATGTCAAGAGTTTCCTACCATTGATGATTCTGAAGTTGAATGGAGAAGAAATATGTTGCTTGATAAGGGGATACCACTTTGTTATGCTCACTTGATTGGACTATATGAACCAAGTGAAGCGATCACTATTGAAAGCCTAGAGAAGAAAACAAATAAATTTCAGAAACCTGTTGGGCTAAAGCAAGCCAATAAAGCAGCGGACGGAGTTTCTGGGGATGAAAAGGACAAAAAAGAACACAGCGCAGAATGGCCCAAAGTTAGATCAAAATATGGTTATACAAGTCATGACACACTCTTTCCATTAAGTTCCACTCTCCCACTTGGAGAAAGTAAAATGATGGCCTCACAGTCAAGGTTAAGAGGGCAATTGAAAAAGCCCCCAGTACTACCTGATCTTTCTTTAGTTCCTCATGCAATGGATAGCACTGAAGTCCTGAAGCAGAAAAAGAAGAAGAAAAAGAAGAAGCTTTCCTTCCAAGAAGACCTCCCAACTGTGCATGATGTTGATGAAGATAAACAGGAAACAGATGCTATAAAAGCTGAAAGTGAAGATACAGAACAATCAGAAGATCTACCATTTCAGGAAGGTGGGTTTTGAAATGTTGTACATTTAATGTAATGAGCTTCCATGTTTTGGATGATTGAAATGTGGTGAATAAGTTAGATACCTATCTATCTTCTAATGAATACCAGGGAACCATCTCCAAAAACAGCTAGTATCCAGTGGGATTCAGCCAGTTTGCACCTATTCAGGAGAACCAGTTGTTAACTTTCTAAGCATTTCAGAGAACCAGTTGTTAGAAGAAATCTCATTTTGTGTTTTTTTCACTTTACAGGACTAATCCTGTAAGGAAGACAGCCTAATCTTTATTGCCCTGCTTACAGAAACTGTCTCTCCGGTTAACCCTTATTACATTGTAACAGTTAAGGTGAAATGCCCATCAATGTGAGTGATGTTGAGTTGGCCACGCCCACCCAGTCACATGATCACTGATCCCCACCTATCCAACAAGTCATTAGGACAGAGAACCTTTTGTTAAATTATTTGAATCTCACCACTGCTAGTAGTGTCTCCTCTGCTTGACTACTAGGGATTTGGCAGGGAGAGGAAAGGTGAGTCTAATGCAAGGGTCTGCAAAATTGGCTCTTTTAAGACTGGTGGGCTGGCTGGGGAATTCTGGAAGTTGAAGTCCACCAGTCTTAAAAGAGCCAACTTTGCAGACCCCTGGTCTAATGCATTTTAGATAACGTAAGGGCCAGCTGAAGTTAGAGGCTTTTATGGAGACCTATTTAAGATGGTAGAGCTAGAATTATCTACCAGGATTTTGCATTGCTTTATCCTTGACAACTCAATGGTTCTCCCTGACAATGCTGCATATATCAGCTTACTTTCTACTCTGGTCTACCTAAATATAGCCTTCTAAATGAGCTTCAGATGTATTGAACTACAACCCCTGTAATTCTCTAAAACCATGGCTACTTATTCAATATTCCATTTTTGTCTTCTATATTCTTATCTCTGATATTCAAGCTTTTCAATGAGAAGTCTTATGCAGGATGATTTATGCAATTTTCTTCTTTGAGCAATCATTCCCAAATGTTATGTAGGACCAGACACTGGATAGTGTTACTCATAAGATGTAGAGGACTAAAGAATAATGGTATTAGATTATTCATGTGGGTAATGAGTCCATTCAGTTTATTTGTTTTCATCAATGGCATTGGTATGTTTTACACTCTTCTGAACATTACGAAATTCTGGTGATTGTCTTGTTGGATAAGCTCTGAGATTTAGCAATAGCAATAGCACTTAGACTTATATACTGCTTCATAGTGCTTTACAGCCCTCTATAAGTGGTTTAGAGACAGCACATTGTCCCCAACAATCGGGGTTCCCATTTTACCCGCCTCGGAAAGATGGAAGGCTGAGTCAACCTTGAGTCATTCAGAATGTGCAAACTAGTGTATGTTTTTACATTCTACATGATCCATCATGAAGACCAACAAAGTAGATGCCTCTAAATCAGTCTTCCTCAACTTGAGTCTTTTTGGGACTGTAACATCTGACATTTCCAGTAATGGAATCTGAGCCAAAACAAATCGGACAGTAGCACATTGGCAAAAGCTTCCTTAGAACAACCCATGAATGCATGAGCAAAACCCTTTTAAAGTTCCAAACACTTTTAAACAAAATATATCTGCCTCCTCCTAGCTAACTGATTTCATACTATGCTATATTCTTGTCTTGTTAATTGGCCTCCGATACAGATAGTCCTCAACTTACAACCACAGTTGAGCCCAAGATTTTTGTTGCTAAATGAGACAACTGTTGACTGAGTTTTTCCTTACTTTAAAATCTTTCTTGCCAATGTTGTTAAGTGAGACACTGCAGTTCTTAAGTTAGTAATATGAAGCTTAAGTGAATCTGGCTTCCCCATTGACTTTGCTTGTCAGAAGTTCGCAAAAGGTGGTCACATGACCCTGGAGCACTGTAACCGTCATAAATATGAAGCAGTTGCCCAGCGTCCAAATGTTGTTCAAGTGACCATGGGAATGCTGCAGTGGTCATAAGTGTGAAAAATGATCGTGACTCACTTCTTCCAGTGCTGTTGTAACTTTAAATGGTCACTAAACGAATGGTTGTAAGTTGAGGATTATTTGTACTTTCTCAGATTTCTAGTGAGTCATTTAAGAAAGCCCAAATGGAAAAGCTCTTCCGATAGCAATTCTGCAGACTATTTGTTTGATTTCTTTCTTGTGAAGGGATTGAACTGGAGCCACAGGATTCTTTGTCAACAGGCTCACTGCCTTTTAATGACAGTGAGTAGGACATGACCAAGCATTCGGATGGTAAGCAGTCACTATGATGACAGCAAAGTGAGCATCTGTTGTGTGGAATGCTGCTTATCTCACATAGAAAATGCAAACTTGTCCAAAGTACTTTGCTAGATTCTTCATATCCTGACATGATTGGTGCTCTCAATAGACTTGGGGCAAATGACTAGCTTTTATTATGCTTAAGAGAAAGACTAAGAAAGCAACAGTGAAACCAACTCCCTAGTGGAATGAACCAGAGGCCAAACATGCACTTAGGAATGAGGGTTTTTCTTTCAGGTCAGATACATTTTTGTTTGCTCAGGTTATTGGAAAGTTTGTCAAAGCAGAAGGAAGGAGGCCTTTCTAAGTTGAAACTTTCTATTTTCAAACCATGAGCCAGAGAATAGAAAGATGTCTAACATCCAGATTTGATACTGGCTGGCTCAGCTACCATGCCAAACAAGAAATCTGGCTTGTTTATAGCATCTTGCTTAGTTGGTTTTCAACATTTAAAAAAAAAAAACACACAACCCAGTAGTTTCCATCCTTGGCAACCTAAGATGTATGGATTTCAATTCCCAGAATTCTCCATCTAGCATCATCCACATATCTTAAGATTGCCAAGGCTGGGAAATGCCATCCTTAGCTTGTATATATACTGTATATATATTGAAGGATCTTTTTCCATCAGAGAAAAAAAAAGTTGGCCATATACAGAATCAGCAGAGTAACACATATTCAAATGTAAGCTCTACTTTTGCTTTATATGAAGTGATAGGAGCAAGTCATAAAGATATACGTATCCATAATCATCCTGGAAATTGTCATCATGGCCTATGAACAGACATTGGGAGAGAGGACTAGTTGAAAAAGCCACTAATGTCTGGTTTTTGAATTTAATGCATGATGGTTATTGTTTCCAATGAGTCCCTGCTGCTTCAGTTCCTATATGGATCTAAGTTTAGTAGGTTACATAAAAGTCTGCTTCTGTTGAAAAAAATGAGACCAGATGACTCTTTACCTTGTCATCCTAATGGCCCATGAAGCATTGATTGTGGCAGCCTCAAAGAAGTTGATAGGTGTGTAATTTGCAGGCTACCAGATGTGGATTCCCACTTTTTTCATTTGTTCTCTTGTTTTTAAATAATAATTTAAGAGCAAAGTTTACTAGATCAAGGGTGTCAAACTTGCATTGTCACATTGTCATCACGTGACATATCGCGACTTTATCCCCCCTCGCTAAAGTGGGGTTGGGCATGGCCAGCGTGTGACGCATCCGGCCTGTGGGCCACAAGTTTGACACCCCTGTACTAGATGACATCAATTGAAGAGGGATGTCCAATTGCTTCTTTTCTGTGCAATAGGCTTTTGTTGTAATATAAGAAGCAAGAACAAAAATAGTTAGCAGCAATGAGGTTGCATACATCCTAGTCAGCCTGGGCAATTGCAGTTAAATCTGTTTCTGAGTGCTTTCTGCTGAAATGACTATAAGAATTAATCCATATCTTTAAGTTTTTTCCATCTGTTTTACCAAAGTAGTTAACATCAGCATTGTCTTGTTGGTTAGGTGCCTACATCTTCCACCCAAGTCATGGACCTTCCGTTCCTTTATCTCTCTCTCTAAGGTTCAGCTTCCAAATACAGATACAAAAAGTACCAATATAAGAAATTTCAGATTGTTTTAACACACATCTCTATGTAACATGTATTTTGCCCCAAACTGGCATGTTTTTTCAGCCTTTCAGAGTATCTTTGATGTCATCCAAATGCTTATGGAAGATAACATCGAAAGTGATGATCTGTACTCCATCCTGAACAAACTGGGAATTGGCATGAGTGACGCAGAATTCCAGGAAATGCTACAGAAGGTAGATGTGGCAGGTGAGTCTCTTTGGTTCTTTTGGGGTTACATCTTAACCAATGGGTTAATGGACCAGGTTTGTGATTGAGTTTCAATCTAGCTTTTATTCTGATCTGGCCCAAGAGTAACAACAGAAACCTTATATAATCACTGCTTTTGTGTGGATTTATAAAAAGAAAAAGAAAAAAAGGCGTATTTTTAAGTAAAGAAGCTACTCTTCTAGCATCAGAATCATATCAGAGGTGGTATTCAGCAGGTTCTGACCAGTTCTGGAGAATCGTAGTGGAAACTTTGAGTAGTTTAGAGAACCGGTAAATACCATCTCTGAGTGCCCCCCCCACCCCATTTATTCTCTGCTTCCCGAATCCCAGTTGATCGGGAGGCAATGGGGATTTTGCAGTAACCTTCCCCTGGAGTGGGGAGGGAATGGAGATTTTACGGTATCCTTCCCCTGCCACGCCCACCAAGCCATGCCTACAGAACCAGTAGTAATTTTTTTTAATTCCACTGCTGAATCATACCATACCATAATAACCAGTTGATTTCAATGCTACCTTTTTTATGGCAATGTTTAGAGGTGACCCCCAAATAACCTATATTTAGGCAGACAAAGCCATTGCACAGATAAACCAGTATATCAAATCTAATGTTTTAGGTTGTGATTGTTGTTCAATCTATTTCCAAATATAATGGCTCTTCTGAGCAGTTTTCTGAGCATTTGATAATAAAGATAATTCACACTTCATTTGAAATAAAAATAAAGCTTTAAAAAATCTACAAACTTCCAGCTAGTAGAAATAGTAGTAGTAGTAGTAGTAATAACAACTTCAATTTTTAAATTATTATTATAAACTTTTATTCATTAAACATGACACTCACTCAACTGAACATTTAAAAATGTACCAGTCAATGATATTTGTGATACATTTTTAAATGTTCAGTTCACCAAGTTTCATGCTTAATGAATAAAAGATAATAATATTAATATGATGATGAGGATGAGGATGAGGAGGAGGAGGAGGAGGAGGAGGAAGAAGAAGAAGAATATCAACAAATTACAGCTTCCTGAAATAATACCAGCAGAACTGGAAAAAACAGTGCTACTTGGAACATTGTATATTTTAAGAAGGTACTTGGTTGATGCCTAGGACGCTGGCAGCAACCCGTATCAACCATTAGCACCAGTCAATGGTATTTGTGTTGCATTTGTGAATGTTCAGTTGACTGAGTTTCATGTTTAATGAATAAAACATAATAATAACAACAATAATAACAATAACAACAATAATAATATAAAAAATAAAAATAAAAATGAAGTTACAAGAAACAATTGATGAAAAAGGCTCCATTTGAAAGACCAAGACAATTTCTGCTAGAATTTCATCTCAACACTGTGTTAGCTGCAAAACAGGACCCAGAGATCATTGCAAATGACCCACTGAACAATGTATGTGATACTAGCTTCACAATATAATATTGCTTACACAATAATAATTTGTGTCAGAGAGTTATTAAAACCTTTTTGCCAACCTGACTGCAAAAACCATTGTATAACGTATGGAAAAGAAAACCTTGAAAAGCTCAAAATGTTTTGAGACAGTGTTTTTGGAATGATATAGCAAAACTGAACTATTTGACCACAATTACACAAGATGTATTTGGAGAAATAAGAATGAAGCATTTGCAGAAAAGGGATATCTTGACAACTGTAAAATATAAAGTGGCTTTATCATACTTTGGAGGTGTCAAGAGCCAATAGTATAACCGATATTGTACAGGCATAAAAATAATAATGGGTTCAACTAAATATTGACATATCGTAGAAGCTAATGTTTACAGTTGTGAAGAAACTGAAGATAAAAAGAAACTGGATATTTCAACAAAACGATCTGACCAAATCAACCATGAAGAACTTACAGGGAAAATGGTTTATGGAGGATCTTTTCAGTTCCCAAACTTGTGTATTATTAAAAAATATCTAGGGAGATCTCAAATATGACCATGCATGGAGACATAAAAATATTTCTTAGCAAGAAAAGTTCCACTAGGAATAGTGGGGAACAATCCAAACCAAGAATAGAAGAACTACAGAAAATTGATTAGAAGTTATAATTTCTGCCAAAGGAGCTGTTACAAATATTAAGCAGGAAGGTGAACACTCCTTCCTTATTTTGTATCAATAAAGAACAGCTCTTATATGGTAAGGTACAGTCAAATGTGCACAACAATGTTATATTTAACATATAGCCCATATTGAGGCTACATCCGTTTATTTCCAGATTAATTGATGTATAGAATTTATCAGGACAGAGGGTGTGACTTATCTTTTACATGTGGTTATAAATACCCTTGACCAATATAGAGTTAGGAAACTTTACTTCTCCAAATAACATTGTATTGCAGTTCCCAAAGTTTATGACTTGTTTTCATATTGGCTTAGATTGATAATAGTTTAGAATCTAGTAATCACTTGAAGGCCCACATTTGCTTCAACCTCCTCTATAGAGCAACTGTATTATGTATAAATCCCAGTAAAAGAGCACTTGTAACATGTTTGCAAATTGCCATTGCAGAAGACCAGACAGTGAATTTCAACAGCTTCATATCTGTAATGGAGAAAATGTATTTCTTGAATGAATTTGCAAGTGAGTAAACCAAAACACTGTTTTCAAACCTGGGAAGGGATGTGGTAGATTTTCTCCATTTTTGTACTAGCTTAAACCTAAAACCAGGCCAGGTAGAGTTTTATCCTGCTCTGGTGCATCCACAAGGCAGGGTGACAAATGTGATTGAAACCTACTCCATGTGACACCCATAAATATGAGTGGCAATGAGTGAACAATTACAGCCTCTTGACTTTTTTAATCCACCACAAGGATGTGTCATCAAATAATTTAAATGCTCTTGATCTAAAAAATTAGAAGAGTTATATGTTTCAGCTCCAAGAGTTGGGAATCCTCATCACATTAGAATTCTAACATGAGAAAAGAATTTCCAGGGCAAAAAGGTATTTTTAAATCAATAGAACACAAAACCTCTCACTTATCAAAAGCACTAGAGCTTCATGCCTCTTAAAATTCCACAAATTGTTAGAACACAATGTTTTTAACCCACATTTCTGCTGGGAGATTTTCCAACAATTTCTCAAGGGCGATTGTCATTAGCAACAGCCACTCCCTCTTTTCCTTTCTCATCTTGATTTTTTATAAGATTAATTTTTAAAGTTATATCTTTGTACCCTCATTCCAAAGCAGGCATGAAGGTAGGAGATAGTAGCAGCTGCCAAAAACGAGAAAAGGGGAATGCCTGCAGAAATTTATTTATTTATTTATTAAATTTATATGCCACACATTTTACTGTTGAAACCGCTCCGGGTGTCTTACAAAATGAAAAAAGATAAATATAAAAGAGTTAAATTAGTAAGAATTAAATAAAGACCAAAAACCTTGGGGGTCATACAGCACAGTAGTGGGGTCTTTTCTCTTCCCCACCCGTCATCCACCTCCAGTGTAGGGTGCCACTATCAGAGTGAAATTTGTACAAAGGACCCTCCTTGAGGGAAGAAAAAAAAGTAATATTTTCTCAGGATGGGAAAGGGCTGGAAACTCACATTTTAGATAAGACAGAATATAGCAACTGAATTGTACCTCTTGATGGATCTGGGACAGCATAAACTGTGCTCTCTTCATCAAAAAAAAAATAGCTCCTCTGATTCTCAGCCAGCAAAACTGAAAGATTTTTATCGATTGTTTATGTTCTCTTCAATTTTCATTCTGCATCTTTGGTGGCAGCATAGATAGCATTTAGTGACGAGTTGGACATGTTTGCAATTTTGCAGTTTTGAAACGAACCATTCGAGCCATCGACAAGATAGAAGAAGACAAGATGGTTCTGCATGATCTTCCTTCCTTTATTAGAAATATGGATATCCAGCTAAAGGAAAATGCATTAGAAGAAGCCCTAAAACAGGTTGCTATTGACAGTGAGTACAAAATAAAGTATTTTTCATCCATATCGCTAGAATATCCAGCAGATGTTGTATAGATAATCCTCTCTTAACAACCGTAGTTGGTACTGGCAACTCCATCACTAAAATCATTAAGCATGGCATTATATGATTGCAACGGGCTCACTTCTGCCATGTTCATTAGCTAAGTCCTCATGTGTGATTTTATTGCTGGCTTCTCCATTGTTTTTGCTTGTTGGAAACCAGCTATGAAGTGCACAAATGGCAATCACGTGCCTGTGGACCACTGCAATGGTTTTAAATATACCATTGTTCTGAAATGTTCAAATTTTAATTATATGACTACAGGGACACTGTGACTGTTGTCACTGCAAGGACTGGTCATAAAGTTACTTTTTCAGTACCACAGTAAATTTTGAACAGACACTAAACGGAGCAGTCCTTAAACAAAGTTTACCTGTAACAAAGAACTATTGAATTGTTCTACACAAGCGTCTGAGGTGACAATGACATAATCCCAAATGTCGGCATCCCAGCAGGCAGCCCTCAACCCATTCTAATATTAATGATTAAGGCTTTTTCATTTCATTGTTAAAACTTTAGAGGGTGGGCCTGGGTATTTTCCCCATACTATTATTAATTTTGTGGATAAATGCTTCAAAGGTTCACATGAGAACCTCTTCCTTTCTGAAGGGTAGTTCTTTTTATAGGTGAAACCAAAGCCCAGTGAATTTATGGTTTCCTTGCATACCAACTTTTTCACAACTTTGTGTGCTCAGTAACAGTTCTTTTCTATTTATATTTCTACTTCTTATACTTCTATTTCCAAGAATAAACTGACATGGTAAAAATACTAAATTGGTTCCTGTTCTCCTCTTCAGTACTACTACTACTATTCCACTGATTCATATATAGTAAAAGACAACAAAAGCCCAACTAAGAATACTTAAGATTAAGTGCCCTTCTAAAATCTGCAGGCATTGAAAAATGCCATAAAGAAACATTCACTGGCTTTTTTATTTGTCTGGTTTATTACTGCATGACAATCTACTACATTAGCAAAGTATCCTGTTCCATTAGGGTCCAAGGAAAGCTTTTTCTCCTAAATTAAATACCAGAGATCTCACGTGTAAAAGGCCTATATTTCTGCCATTGGCCTCCCTCTCCTTGCCCTTCATTTTCAAAAGTACGCCCTATCTATTTATGGAGCTATTATCTGTCTACCTGCCTATCCGTCTATCATCTATCTTACTCTTGGCTTGCAGGTAAAGGAAAGATCATTGTGAAAGACTTCATTGACATTCTTACCCGCGATCCCCAATTTAAAGAACTGTCTGGTAAGTTAGACTGATCTTTGAGAAAGAGAGGGATGGAGATGTAGCTGAGACCTTCAGCCTTCCTACACAATCATTTTAATAAATTTCTTGCACTGCATGGACCTTACATTGTATGTATGCCCTACAATTGTATGATGATACTTAACATCCCCAGAGGCATTTAATCGCTTATAATACAGTTATACGAAAATCAGATAAAGATCACATCCAATGTGCTAATTATGATCCAATTTGACTGATCCAATTGGATACAAATCTCTTAGGAGCAGTGCTGGAAAATGTGTGCAGCAAGTGTTACTGTTATTAAAAATGATTGAGCAGGGTTTGCAAAAACTAGACAAGCAACAGACAATAAGTTAGTTGTAGATGTAATAGCCTTGGTTAAAAATGAAAAGCAATTTGTAACCTTGTTAGACACTGAAAAACTATATAGGCAGTGGATTGCTCCTGGCATTACTGCAGGTTCAGTGCATGTAAAACTTTTGCTGGTTCCAGTGTCCCAGATTGCCAAACCACTACCAGTTCGGCTGAACTAGTAGATCAAAATGTTATGAGTTCCCCACATCTAAACTAATGGTGAGTGGTGTATTTTCTGCTACTGCCTTATTATTTAGCAGAATTGGATAAGGATGTCTACTTCAGTCTTGCTTTTAATGTTTGCATGGAACCCTGGCCTTGTATTATTAGACAACATGGGGAAATTTACAGAGTAGTATGTAATTTAATTGACCATTAACTGGTTCTATTTGCAGGTGATAGTTTCCTGATATACTTCTATTTATTTCTAAACCTCATACATACTATTCCAGCATTGATATAAACGATATTTAGCAAAATATCCTTCCATATTTCCCAGCATTAGAGTCTTCGCCAGAGAAGCTAGATCTTCACATACTGTGTCAAAAATGAGATAATTTGAACTTGGTCGTTTATGCCTTAAGTGAAAATTCTGAGTTCATTTGTTTAATGATCCATTTGTTTGTATCTCAAAAATGTCAATATTCTTCCTGTGTTGCTTATTGTACTAGTTATTATTTGGGGGGGGGGTCTTCTAAGAGTCCCCTTCCTTTCTAATAAATGCAGTACTATTGGTTCTCTTATTCTAAACCAATTTGCTCTGCGTGCAAATCAGGATCTGGTGAATTATATAAATATTCTCATTATATGGAGGGTTCTGAATTCTGATTAAGTCCAGAATTCAGTTTGTAGTGTGTCATCCAAAAGAATACAGTTGGTATATTTACTGATAACTTCCTAAAATAAAATGTAAATTTGTCTTACTCCTCAGTGATGAAAGATACTATTCAAGCAGTCAACAATATTAAAGATAAGAAAATTTCTCTGAAGGATCTCAAAACTACCCTTCAGAAGATGGGCATTCATTTATACCCACAGGAGTTTGAGGATCTCATTCAGATGATTCCAGCTGACAGTAAGTACTGCTGAAAGCATTCTTTTCAGATTCTTAGGGCTACAAGTGATCTCTTCAGAAAGCATCTCTCTTAAGGTAAAGATTTCTGTAACCCAAGTAATTTATTGGCGATTATATGGATACATACATATAAATATGTATTCTATAAACATACAGAAGCGTTTGCCTTTGTCTTCTGGGCTTTTTTTTAAACATTCCAGCATTATCGACTCTTTCTGACTCATTATAAAAAGGTTTTAGATGTTTGGACTTAGTTAATACTAGAATGGCAGATCACCAGAAAATCTGACAGCTGTAGGCTAGAATCTGTGGTCCAGAGGTATTTGCTGCTTTTGCTATATACTTCCTCTATTCTGGTAAGAGTCTTTAGATTGTGGAGGGACAGAAATTTGAAAAATAAAATTTAAAAATAATGTAGCAAAAAAGCATATCGTTGGAGGGGGGGCGGGGAATATGGCATTGCAATCTGTATAGAAAAGAGGCAAGGCTCACATTACAATGCCAAGATGATGTTTTTGTTACTTAAGTGTAGGAAAAGGAATGGAGAACTTGGGGATAGTGAAAGGGGGAAATGAATTTAGAGTTCCTATGTAGCCACAAGAGAACTAAGCCCAATTCACTTTAAGAGCCATTGGCCCTTATCTAACTGTAAGCAATTACCAATCACTAGTTGAGAAGATTCCTGTGCATAGGCTTTCAGCAATAGATTACTTTAATTGAATCTGCACATGTATACCTAGTGTTTTGTGCCTGACATTAACCCCCCATTGACTCTCACTTATGAATGCCGCTAGATATCGATCTCATCACACATACATAGATAAGATAACCTTCTATGAATCAGCTATATAAAGAAAAAATATCTTTATTTATAATGGTATGGATTTCCATAACAGACATAAAAGACAAATGAAAAAGGAGAAAAAGAAAAAACAGAAAGGTGCAAGAAATAAGAAATCTATGTGACTTCCAACCTTCTTTCAAACTGATAATTACTTTCTTATTGTCCATCTCCCCTTTTAAATATTTTAGAAACTTCTTTAGTCCTTGTTTAATCAACATATTTCTCAGTTTTCAAATCCATAAATATCAATTCATTTTTTTTCTTCTTTCAGCAAAAGGTCAATATAAAGTTTCCAAACAGTTTCTGTTGTTTTGTTCTCTGGCCAAATTGGTCAGTTTCACCAGTTCTGCCAGTTCTGACATAATTTTATTCACTCCACTACTGTGGGAATTTCATTATTCTCCCATCATAAATAACAGGGGAAATTTTTAGATTAACTGTATTCATTTTTCAGAAGGAAAAGTTGACATTGAGCAAGTCTTAGAGAAGATTTTCAAACTACAACGCTTTTCAGACCTTGAAGGTGAGTGAGTTGAAACAGGGCAGGTTATTTCTTTGATAGAAATAGAAAAGGGAAAAAATGGTATTGATTGGCCATACCTCTTTTATTTATTAAACTGACTTATATAGCTTCCCGGAAGAAGAACATTGAATAGTGAAAAGATAGAAACACAATATACTAAAGAGTCCATGTAAAACAATGAATTTTGTTGAGATAATGATAATGATAAGAGGAGGAGGAGGAGGAGGAGGAGGAGGAAGAGGAAGAAGAAGGAGGAGGAGGAGGAGGAGGAGGAGGAGGAGGAGAAGAAGAAGAAGAAGAAGAAGAAGAAGAAGAAGAAGAAGAAGAAGAAGAAGAAGAAGAAGAAGAAGAAGAAGAAGAAGAAGAAGAAGAAGAAGAAGAAGAACAACAACAACAACAACAACAACAACAACAACAACAAATTACAGCTTCCTGAAATAATACCAGCAGAACTGGGGGAAAACTGTGCTACTTGGAACATTGTATATTTTAAGAAGGTACTTGGTTGATACCTAGGATGTTGGCAGCAATCCATATCAACCATTAGCACAAGTCAATGGTATTTGTGATGGGGGTAAGCTAGATTTTCACTGCTTTCCTAAAGGACAGCTGTTTCTTATTTTTTCTTAAGAAGACTATAATACTGGGAATGGTGGAAGGAAAAAAAAGAGAATGGCCACTAGTAAAATCGATGAAATTTACTACAGAGGTGATAGGGGGCATCCATGCAGAACAAAAAGAACCAAATGAGGACAAGATCTTCCTGGAGAAGATCTATCAACATAGCCGCTAAAAGCTACATTGACATGATGGCACAAAATATATTTCTGAGAATACAAACTAGTATCTGAGTTTATTGACAAAGTTATCTTGCGTGATCTTGTTTCTGAAACTTGAGTGAATATGAAGACCACTGATTTTCTGGAAATTGTTGAAAATCTCTTCTTCCAAATTGTGCCTCTATCGGTTTGAAAATTTATGATGAATAAGGCCTCGTGGTCACTTATACCTCTAATCCCAGATGAAGTTTTTGCAGAACTTACACTCTATGATTATTATCAGCATGGAATCTGAAAATAGATTTTGCTTTTGAGTCTAAAGCAGGGGTTCCCAAACTTGGCAACTTTAAGACTTGTGGACCTCAACTCGCAGAATTCTCCAGCCAGCTATGCTGGCTGGGGAATTCTGGGACTTGAAGTCCACAAGTCTTAAAGTTGCCAAGTTTGGGAACCCCTGGTCTAAAGCATACATTTCTTTGAAATATGCCCAAGAGAGGGCAAGATTATTTCCAAAATTTGAAGCGGGATTCTTGACTGTTGAATCTTAATTAATTGTTATAAGCATAAATAAACCAGGAAAGATTTAATGACATGTGTTAGGCACAAGTAAACTAGGACAGATTATTAATTTTCAATCAAATAGTATCTTATGTCATGTACATGTAATATGTTTACCTGCATAAATCCTAATTATTATTGCCAACCTTTTGAGATAGACCAGGTCAGAAAACAGCCTCCTCAAAAATCACTGAAACCCTATTTTACTTGTAACACAAGTAACAGAATTTTGGAAGCCTAATATGTTTTCCTTCCTTCCCTCCTAAAACTAGAGGAAATAAGGAGGAGCCTATCTACGAGTCTTTTTAATATTTTTGCTATGTCTCAGGCTAAAAATCTGTTGCTGTAAAGTTCTTGTGTTATTATCTCTTTGGCTCTCTACAGTTATAGAATTCAGCTTTTCATAGTGTGAAATATGAAATGTTGGGTTTAAATTTTAGTGGGTGTAAAATACATACAGTGATTGGAGACAATGTCAAAGGAAAAATACAGTAAGCCAGTGATAGAAAAGCAAATATTTTTAAGAAGTCTAACCTTATTTCTCCCTCTGCCCTCTTCATAGATCTGAATTATATCATTGAGATTATTGACCAGTTCAAGGAAATAGAGCTGAATGTTTCTGAAGTGGAGAACTCTTTCAATAATATCGGAATTCATTTAACCAAGTCAGAATTAATGCAGGCCACTGAGGGACTGTCAGATTCTGGTGAGAATTTTGCTCCTGCTCTGTTTTTGGGAATATCTGCTGGACATCTTGCTCAGAAGGAGTTTGGCAGGAATCTACTAGGGAAACTAGAGTTGAAATAATCCTTTCAAAAGTTGGTGTTGGAATACATGGAAAAATAATTATAGATCAACTGATTTGACCAATTGTGCATAGGCATGGTAGATTTCATGTACATTTTGAGCCTTTCTTTAATACTGGAATTCCAAGTCACCTCGGAAAGGAACTGATTGCTTATAAACATTCTCTTGATCTGCCAACCCAATTTTGAGCCACCAGACTTTTCCAACGTTATATCCTACAGATATCTTGGGTTTTGTTGCTATTTTTTCTTTGCTAGCTAGCACTGTACTAATGTTAAATTTATTTTAGCCTCTTATGAATTTCTTGGTCAGGGCAAAGGCCAAAAAGCTTTTTAGGTTGGTTGACATCCTTGGAACTTGGACAGCATGATGCAAATAAAGGTAAAGGTTCCCCTCGCACATTTGTGTTAGTCGTTCCTGACTCTAGGAGGCGGTGCTCATGTCTGTTTCAAAGCCGAAGAGCCAGGGGCCAGGGCATACCCTGTTGTTGTTCTTTGGGGGGGGGGGCAGATTGTGACTTCCTAGATTCACCTTTGCTTTATTTGATCATTAGACCAGTCTTACTTAGAAATTCCTGGCCAAGAAACATGGGTTATCATCTAACCCAGGGGTCTCCAACCTTAGCAACTTTAAGACTTGTGGACTTCAATTCCCAGAATTCCTCAGCCAGCAAAGCTGAGGAGTTGAAGTCCACAACTCTTAAAGTTGCCAGGGTTGGAGACCCCTGATCTAACCCTTTATTAAACTACTTTTGGTGAAAATAAAACATACATTGTATATTTTTAAACTTCTGCCTTTCCTATATTTTTGATCTGATTTCCTGACTGTAACACACTTGGCAGGCAATCTTCCATTTTATGTGATGTTATTATCTATTATTCATTATGCTGCAACAATATTAATAGAGCATTTGGTTGGTCTGATAATATTTAATGGTTTCCTTTTGTTTCTTTTAGCAGCTGGTGAGACCGTGGATGTTAAAGAACTGATATCAGCTGTGAAGGAAACTAGACGGTTAAAAAATTACACTGGTAAACTTTTAGGAATGTGTTATGTGGGTAGCTCTGTGTGAGCTCTTTTCTGTGGGATTTATATGCAACTTTTCCATATCAGCTGATAATATGTACTGAGTCAGTCCTTTTTTAAAATTTATGTAGTCGTTCATCTTGCACAAGGGACTCTAGGTGGCATACAAGGATTTAAAAAACAAAACTCTTATACAATATAATCTCAGACATCCTGTGATATAATACAATAAACTCACTCATAGGGGGAAAAATACATCAATAATTGCAACTCAACTAACCTGACCCAATTGCCTATGAAACAGCCAGTTCTTCAATGCCTTACAAAAGTCTGGGTGTCTCCATATGGAGTGCATTATAGTAATCCATAAGAGAAGTACTTAAGGCCTGAGTCACTCTGAATAGGACCTCCCTATTGTGCACAACTGCCACACAAAACATCTGCAAAAGAGCCCTTGGCCATGGTGACCCTTCATGCAGGAGAACACCCAAACTGTGCACCAACCCTGTTGGAGTAGAATACCCCTACAAGAGTTAGTTGGAAAATCTCTAGAACCAGGGGCTTTAAAACACATGGTCTTCCCAGGAACCAAAACTTCTTCTTCCCCCATCCAAATTCTCACAGTTTCCAGGCATTAGTAGCCCTGTGGGGGGAAGGAGAGAGAGGGAGGGAGGGGGAAGGAGGAAGAGAGAGAGAGAGAGAGAGAGAGAGGGAGAGAGAGAGAGGGAGAGAGGGGGGGGAGAGAGAGAGAGAGAGAGAGAGGGAGAGAGAGAGAGGGAGAGGGGGGGGGGAGAGAGAGAGAGAGAGAGAGAGAGAGAGAGAGAGAGAGAGAGAGAGAGAGAGAGAGAGAGAGAGAGAGAGAACAGCTTTAACTTTGATGAATGACATCTATGGATGTCATGAACACAGTGTGAAGAAGAATGGATTCTCATCCCCTACCATCATCCATGTATTTTGTGCTGTGGCCCAGTCCACTGTCAGGAAGCAGTGCTGGAATAGTTCCCTGAAAGTTTTTGGAAAGTAAGAATCCCTTCCACTCAACCAACAGAATTATCCATAATTCCCTATAGGTTTATCAAAACCTGTGGGCTGCAATGCTCAGTCAAAATGAGAATCTTGTTGTCCTGCATAGATATAAGTAACATTTCTGATCCTTGCCTCTCTAGCTGTGCTTGAGTTCATCCTAGCTCTCAAGTTGATTAAGGAACACCAAGCAGAACGACTGAAACTTGAAACGGAAGCCCACAGAACTATAGACCTGCCCACGGCTAACCAGATGATTGGCCAAGCAATAAGATCAGCAAACATAACAGGTAGGTAGCCAAGCCACAAGAAGAGATATAACTGTTCTAACATTTTAATAATTTAACAGGCTGAGTCCAAGGGAGGGGTCAAGTGCATCATTAGTCTTAAGTCCTTTGGTGCCCACAAGAGATGTAAGTTCAGCCCGCCTTGAATTTCATTGATTATTACTGTATCTACCACCAATTAGCTTTGACTATTAGTAGTTCAAAGTTATTTATTTATTTTATTCAATTTATATCCCGCCCTTCTCCAAAAGGACCCAGGGCGGCGCACAGGAAGTTAAAAACAACATACAAAAATAATACAAAAACATATAAATTTAAAAATCTATTAAATGGCAACCTGCGCTAAAACCAATTAAAATCCCCCAATTAAAACTATCTAAAATTAGTCGCAGTAGAGGCTATGTTAGGCTGGCTTGATGAAATAAGTGTGTTTTTAAACACTGGCGGAAGAGGCGGAGGTCGGTGATAGTGCGGAGTTCAGGGGGTAGGTCGTTCCACAGGGTAGGGCCCGCCACAGAGAAGGCCCTTCCCCTGGGTGTCGCCAGCCGGTATTGTCCGGCCGACGGCACCCTGAGAAGGCCCTCTCTGTGGGAGTGTATCGGTCTAAGGGATGTATGGGGCAGAAGACGGTCTCGCATATAACTAGGTCCCGAGCCATGGAGCGCTTTGAAGATGGTCGTCAAGACCTTGAAGCGCACCCGAAAGACCACAGGAAGCCAGTGCAGCTCGCGCAGGATTGGTGTTATGTGGGAGCATCTAGGGGCTCCCGTAATCACCCGCGCGGCTGCGTTCTGCACTAACTGTAGCTTTCGAGTGCACCTCAAGGGAAGCCCAAAGTCTTGTAGAGTGTAGCAACAATTTTGTTCCAAAACTTTAGAATTTTTTCCTGGACAAAGTACGCTGTCTTAAAATGTCAATGCATCCCTAATGGTTTGAGAACAGGTTACAAATATGCCAGCCTTCTTCTAACAATATGCCTAATTGGATTAATAAGGAAAAATGTTAGCATATTATGCGGATGCCAGAATGGTTTTAGGCAGAGAAACCACACTTTTAGATAATTGGAAGACATATTTTGGCATGGTGTTTCAAGAGAAAACATTTAAGAGAAATAAGTAGAATAAAAGAATAGCTATTTATGGAAAGAGGGATATTAAATGAAAAGCTCTCTTTTGAGCATATTTGAAAGTTGGTCAGGGTAGATTTTGTTTTGACCTTGATCAATTTGATTTCAATTTATGTTCTTATTTTTTGTAACAAATTACAAAAATGTGTACGATGTTAGCAGATTACACTAAAAAGAGCAAAGAAGATATTTGGGGGGACATCGATCTGATTTATAGAATTAACTCAGCATATGCCAGAATAAATGAAGTACCCAGAGAGATACATATTAAATTTGTAAGAAGGTCAACGAGGGATGGGATCCTGAGAGCACAAAGAGACGGTCCCTTAATATACCAACAGACTGAGATTGCCATTTTGAAACAGATCCTGAAAAAGATTAGAGAAATAAGGAGGAAATATTCCTTCTTATCAAAAAGATTTTTTTTAAAGGGGCCCGAGGGAATGTTAGTGTTCTGGGAGTGGGGGAGAGTAAGAATTAAAACAATTGCAGAGGCGGAAGCCTTTCTTAAAAAACATTCCCCAATCCTGGAGGATGAAAATGGAGGAACGGGAGGGGCCATAGCTCCGCCCACCGGAGGTCAGGGAGAGGAAGACACAATTGCTAAAAGACAGATCTCACAAATGACTTTTTTCTATATAGTATAACCTTTATTTGGATGTTCATAGAAACAAATGATTAATTGCATGAATATAAAATGATATATTTGTATCTCTTTCCACTTTGTAGGGAAATGAAAAATGTATTGTATTTCCTTTTTTACTGTATGAAGCCTCTGAGGGGGCCGACACCTCCGACATAGATGTCCTCAAAATATCTTTTTAATACCTTATACCCCTTACCTGTTTTTAAAAATTTGTAAAAACCAATAAAACTTTTTTTCACAAAAAAAAAAATATCGGAGGGAAGAATTTTATGATTTGTAATAATTGCTTATCTTTCTTTCCCAATGCAACTTGTAGAAGGTGGACAGGCAGAATTCAATAACTTCTTGAGGATATTGACAAAGAATCCACAACTTAAAACCTCTGCAGGTATGATCTGACAGTCCCTTACAGGCACATGATGCTCTGAGAGACAGCACAGAACTAATCATTTTTATAAAGTTTACATTTTTACTGTTATTAATTCTCCATTTCCATGAGTGATAGGAATGATATTGCTTTGAGAAAGAGATCCCTTGGAATTTGTGAGCTCCATGTAATAATGTCTATTTTCACAAGTGTGATAGCATTAGCAAATGAAAGCAAATACATTTCTACAAGCTATTAGTAATCCATCAAATCTTCAATAAAAATAGTGGCATTTCAGCCTTATTTTATTCTAGGTTTCCAGATGATCCCCACAAACAATGAGTAATTACCTGGGATGGAGGTTCAGAGCATTTAATAGCAAGAGCAACACTGGCATGTAGAAGCCCCAGCAACAGGATCTGAGGAAAGGACTAGTTGCTCTGTTGCTTGAAGGTCATAGTGGCCATTTTTTTTGAGGTCAGAAAGTGCTACTGTCAGTGTTACTTAACTTCTTTCTCACTGCAAATCTAAACACCAGCAAATGTTATCTTTGTGGTTTTAAAATATCCTTTTTCCTGAAGGGCTGTCCTTCATTTTTGTTGGTGCGCTTTATTTCCTCAAAGGTTTACCCTAACAGTTCGTTGCTATTTCTAGAGCAGGGGTGTCCAAACTTGGGAACTTTAAGACTTGTGGACTTCAACTCCCAGAATTCCCTAGCCAGCATTCGCTGGCTGGGGAATTCTGGGAGTTGAAGTCCACAAGTCTTAAAGTTCCCAAGTTTGGACACCCCTGTTCTAGAGGAAGGATCACCATGCAATTAAGACAAAGTTGCCTGCTCTGAGTCCCTATTTAACATTAGTATTAAAAACAGAACAGTGACTAAGTATGTTGCTTCTTGTACAAGAGCCCTCTCCTTCAAATCTAGCAGAAATGTACATGTCTGTTTTAATTATTGTTTTCCGTCCTTTGGCTTGGTAGCTAAGTCTTCCTGGCTTAAGGGTTTTCAAAAGCTAGTACAATGCAAAGCGCAGTGCAACATACAATGAACTTGGTACAAGATACACAAGATGGGACTATGTACAGTACGAAGTACATAGTCCCATCATTTCACTGTCTTTCCAATATCTGGAAGCAAAAGGATTTCCTTTCACATGTTTGGCACAAGTCCTATGTAGTATGTTATTTTCTACTACTAATGATAAAGGGAAAGTGTAGAAGTAATTATAGTGCAAAGTAGCTAGCAAGAATAATGCTTTATTTTAAAACTGGTTCTTGTTCCTACATATGTATGCGGGGCTGCTCTAACTTTGTATATATCAATATAAATGTTCTTTTGTACAGAGGTGTATCTTAACTGTGCATGTGTGTATACACACATGTATCCGCTTGCTTGCCCACCCACCTGCACACACACGAATACACATCCATGAAAACTCCCATAGGAAGAAAAGTGAATGTTATTTTCATGGAACAGAAAGTTGTATCTGGAAAAATTGAAGCATTAGAGGCCTGACGTTCCGAAGGGTTTAAGAATCCTCAGGTTGCAAAACAGCCATTATTAATCTGGAAAACGAAGACACGGACAGTGTGCATTTGCAGTGCTCTGGACATGGAAGGAATCCAACATTATCTGTCCTTGAACTCAGGAAATGGCGACTGGCCTATTCCAATCTGCAGATCTGCTCTAAATCAGCCTTGGCAGTAGCCTAACATCCTGGGCTAGCAGCACAAGACTTCCAATGGCCCCATGGAATGGTGGAACAGCCACATTTTTGTAGGCCTCTGCAAAGGAGTCAAGGAGACCTTCATTTCCTGTTTGGCCCAATGGGTTGGTATTTATAGGGATTAACAACTATCATTTTTCTTGCCGTTTTCTAAGCTCAAAAATGTGACATGGGGGGAGAGGCAGAAAGTAGAAAGAATACAGGGAATGGGTACCTAGAATTTTTTTCCCTTGTGCCATTCAAAAACTCTAATTCAAGAAGTCCTAATCAGTTTGAACAACACTGCTGATTTACTGTAAATCCCTCTGCCCCTATGCAAGCAATGGATACTCCTATCCAATTCAGCTCACATACCACAACCCAAACTCTCCGATGTATTGTAAATGGATCCCATAAACAAATCTGAATATCCAGCATCGTTATGTTTGATTCATTGTCCAATCACTTTCCCTATTTCGCCTCCATCCCCTCTAGCTTTGGAAGATGGTTTCAATATTCTGGCCAAAATGGAAAATGAAAGGATTGGATTGACAGAGTTGCCGCTGCTTATGCAGAGCTTCAATATCAACTTGCCAACAGAGGATATGTCAGAGGCACTGACCTTTTGCAATGTTGATGGTATGTATCCAGGGGTGGGCTTAAAAAGTTTAGCAATTTCAGGTTCTCTGTCCAATTGCTTGGTGGACGTGGCCTAGTCAGCTTCCTGCACCATGGCGGGGGCTGGGCATTTTCACCTTCCCCAGGCACCGGAGGTTTTCCTCGAAGCCTTTGGGAGGGCAAACATTTCCTCCATGGCCTCTGGAGGCCCTCCAAAGGCTGTAAAAGGTCCTGTTTCCAGCCTTCTGGAACTTCCAGGAGATCCCGTTTTTCCCCTTCCCGAGCCTCCGCATGGGCCCTGCACTTGCTTTGCATCCAAAATGGGCTGCGTGCAGACTCCTGGGAGGGGTGGGGCTGGCTGGGCAGGGCAGGACAGGGCAGAGCCAGCCAGAGGTGGGATTTGGAGGTTCTCCCAACCTACCATAACATTAACTACAGGTTCCGCCGAACTCAAGAGAACCTGTAGCACCCATCCCTGTGTGTATCAGTTTTCTTGTGGCTTTTAGGGACATATGACAATGGAAATTCTCACTCATTCATATCATGCTGGGCCCAAAGATGTTTTGTTCAAAAGGCAACAACTTTGTTTTTCATTTAAGAGTTTCACTTCTCAGCCAAGAAATATACAGTACTTCTATGTATTATATACCATATATTACCTTCTATATACTATGTCTGATGTACTATATACTATATACTATGCTGTTATATTATATTCATACAAAGATTATTCTTCTATTCTTATTTTTCTGTTCCTTCTTTTCATTCCCCTTCCATTTTCAGATAATAATACATTAAATCTAAAAGAGTTTATCAGGAATGTGATCTATACTGATACTTTTGTTACAAGGCCAGGTGAGTGAAGACCTATTTGAAACTATCTTTAAATGTTAGATGTACAAACTATCCCTTTTTTAAAAAATTAATTACTAAGAATAACAGCTTGATAAATGGGTAATAAGAAATTATTGAGTGGAAAAAGAAGCTTTGTGACACTAGGGGAAAAAGGAAACACAATAGGAGCAGGCAAAGAAGAACATAATTTTGATTGAAAGTTACATTATTCACTATTATAAATTTCCAATAACTTTTGTCTAGATCTAGAAATTTTCACATTTGAATATTCTGACATTTATCTGCCCCTATATATGTATTGACAGAGGCAGATAATATTATTAGTAGTATTATAGTACTAATTATAGTATAAATTAGTATTATACAAATAATAATAGATGAATTTGAGCAACCCAAAAGGAAGATTTGGAAACAGCTTGGTGAACTGAAAATGGGAAATGATTTGAATAATGTTTTCCTTTCTGGTTTCTTTCATAATATATTTCCTAGTATAAGCCAACCTTTCCTAATTTAGTTATCTCCAGATATATTAAAGTTACATCTCTCATCATCCCTAGCCAACAAAACCATGGTAGATGGTTTAAATATCCTAGTCACGCAGATAATGATGATGTTTTGATGTTTTTATAGAACTGCAGCTCATCTGCTTGGCCTTGAGCAAATCCAAAGATGACCACTTTGATCTCCAGACTCTTCAGTCCAGCCTAGACTGTCTGGAACTTTTCAGGGCCAGTGAATTATTGAAAGAAGTGATGAATGTAGCCAACGTTGACAGTAAGCATTCTTAATATGAGGCAGTATTCATGAAATTACTGTTTAGTGATTATTTTCTGTATTTCAGTATAACTCATCTTTTGTTTTGCAGGCTATGGCAAGGTTAATTTAGAAGAACTCATAAGGGTTTTAACTGTAATGCCAGAGATTCCAGAAGCAACCGGTAAGGGCAATTCATATTTTATTTTTCTATTGTATAGCTGTTTCTTTACAGTCTGCCTGGAATCTACTTCCCCAGCCTCCTGCCTTGTGTTATGAGTTCAACTCTTAGAGGGAACCTGGCCGATAGCCACCATTCATATCTTGGAGCATACATATTCAATATTGAAACTTACTTGCAGTCTCAAGCCTCAAACCTCAAGAATGATGCTCTGTTGTTCAGATATGATTCTTTTAAAAAAGTACTTTGTGGACTTCTGGTTTCGTGTTGCTATGGGATAGTCATAGGTAGCAGGGCTCTACAAACCTAGACTGAATCCTCCTCATCGGAGAGCCCTAAGGGGTTAAAGTCACCCTGATGGGGTGACAAAGAAAGGAGAGGCACTTGCACGTCACAGAGACTGGCAGCTCTTCTGCTTGATCTGAGGCTACTTCCGATCCAGCAATGAAGAGGAGAGGTGGCCATTATGGCCACTGTGAAGCTGGGACAACCAAAGAAAGAAATGTGCTGGACAGTGTGTGAACAGTGGACTGGAACTGGTTGAGGTGATTTTCAACTTCTTGACTACAGATTAACCCCAAAGAAAAGCAATTCCAAAAGAAAGACTCTCTAAAGTGGTGTGAAAGCAGCAAACAATCATATAGAGAAAAATTACAGACCTGAAAGAAAGTGAAACCTAAGGGGAGAATATAAAGTTTTTAAAATATAGAAAAACTGAATTTGAATATCTTATTGGTAATACTTTGAAGAGGTATTCTAAAATGCTGGAAATATTTGGTTGAATATTGGGAAAACTGTTTGAAGAAAAATCGGAACAGCAGTAGCTGTCAGATTTTGTGTAATGTTGAAATTTAAGCCGAAGGTGCCATCTACTGGTGAAAGAATATACGTTATATTTCTACAAAGCTGGGAATACCCTGGGGAATTTGAGAATAGATAAGGCAGGGACAAACAACACCTGGAAGATTGCCTTACTGCATATTGGTTTATACTTATTTGCTTCACGGATGATGAAGAACAAATTGTGAGACACTGGAAGATCTTTAAGTAGAGTGAATTGCAAATACTAGAAATTATTATTGAAATTTAAGAGCGGACTATGTGGCCTGAAATCAGATTGATTATCTAGGACCGTGATGGTGAACCTATGGTCAGGCGTGGCATGTAGAACCCTGTCTGTGGGCACTCATGCTGTTTCCAGCTGATCCTCGCCATTTCCAGAGCTCTGGAAAACAGCACGAAAAATGCCCCCAAAACAAGCCATTTCTGGGCCATTTCAGGCTGTGTTTTGTGCCATTTGTGACCCAAAAACTACACTCCAAAAACACCCCCCAAAACCAGCCTGAAATGGTCTGAAAAGCGGCCTGAGAATGGCCCAAAAAACAGGCATGGGTCTGCCAGCCAGCTGGTCTTTGGGTTTTTGGCACTACGGCACGTGCACATGCACACATGTTCTGGTTTGGGCACTCGGTGCCGAAAAGGTTTGCCATCACTGATCTAGGATCATAACTGTTAGCAGATAACTGTTTAAGAGGTGAAAGAAGAAAAAGAACAAGAAAAGAAGACGACTTTCTGGAGAACTTAGAAGGAGTAAACTGACTTGTTGAGGACTAAAATGAACTATAAATACTGTATTGCGCCTCCTGAAGAATAACTTTGGGATTGAGAAAACTGTTTTAATATTGGCTCTTTGGTGTTATAGACAACTGAGATTCTGGGATTGTGAAGAAGACCTACAAGGTCCCTTCCAACTCTGCTGTTGTATTGTATTGTGATAGATTATTGAGTAACTTTTGGATCCATTAAAATAAGATAAAATGCAAGAGGGAACAATAAGTATAGTTCAAAGAGAAATATTATTGAAGTTTCAAAATATTCATGAAACTATAACAAGGAACCACAGGGAGATAAAGGATCTGATACATGAGATGGTTGTGAGACCAGAAAACGTGCAGAAAATGACAAGGAAAAATAAACAAAAAACCCAGGAAGTAGCAGAGAAAATAGAAAGAACAGAGGAAAGGATACAGCGGATAAAGCATCAAATGCAACAAGAAGACAAGGAGAAGAAAGAGATAATAAATACTTATGAAATAGATCAGGCAGATCACATAAAAAGAGATTTAAAAAATAGAATTGGATAAATAGAAAGAAGTTCCTGAAATGAAGATAGATGTATTGCAGGCTTGGCACTGATAGCTGTATTGCAGGTTTGGTGGCAAGAGGTAGATGTAAAGATAGAGGAAATAATTAGATCAGATATGAATGATACACAAAGAGACAAATTCCCAAGGGAGGAGTATGGGAGACATGCTAAAAAATCAACAAAAATTGAAATATTAAAATGGGCGAGAGATGATGGATAGAAATAGAACACTTTCAAATATAAGATTTGTTATATTAAGAATTAGAATTGAGGTAGAAACTAGAAAGATGGAAAATAGTAACATTTAAGACTATTATGTAGAGGTTAAGATCAGAAGTTGAAAAATGATTTTGTTATGTATGCTTAAACATTATTGTTATTACTTTGTGTATTAAAATGTTGAAAAACTAAATGATGAAGGAATTATATAAAGGATGGAGCAAACACGAACATGTTAATAATTTTAATACTTAAAATATTATTATACTTGTGTATGATCAATGTAACTGTTGTTGTTATGTATCAAAACTAATGATACATAGATGCCATACTGTTCATGTATTTAATACCTACAGTATGTATATACAACAATTAAAAAAAACTTATCTACAAAAACAAGTGTAGGGATAGATATATAACATCCTTTTTAATTCTTTAAAATAGCTGGTTCTTTTCCTGCCACAACCTTGAAAAAAGACAATTCTGTTTAAGGAGTTGCAAACAAGCTAATGGATAAGGCTTTCTCTTGGTTTTTTATGTTGTTTACTGTAAATGCAAAGCAACTGTAACTGTAGCTGAAGCTGAAGATAAATAACGATGGAATGACAACTTGCAATACAATAATACAATAGCAGAGTTGGAAGGGACCTTGTAGGTCTTCTAGTCCAACCCCCTGCATGGGCAGGAACCTTATACCATTTCTTAACCCCATCCTCATTTGAGTTTGTTCAACATATGTAGCACTTGAAATGCTGTTTTAAGAGGAATAATGTTGCTATTTCAATTGGTGAAATAAATGTGCAACTGAATATCATGTTAATATAAATATTTCTTTGGCAGTGCTGATGGATACTCTTGATGCAATGCATAATTTCATAGACCATGAAGTTAATGTCAATGAACTAGCCAAAACCTTGACCTCAGTGGGTATCAACCTGACTCCGGATGAAATGCAATCACTATGCAACTCAGTAACAGTCACTGGTGAGATTAGCACTTATTTCAATTTCAGAATTCCATCATGCATATATTTTATCATTACTTAAATAATAAAACACATTCCTTTTTATTGCTATGAGAGAAAAACATAATAAAATTCTAGTCTTAAGATAGTGTTAGTGATATGGACTGCACAAATGCAGATGGCCAGTAGATGGCAGCAAAGAGATGTAAGAATATTTAACTGTTTCTCCCCCTCCTTTTTTCCCCCCTGAGGAAATTGTGAAAGATGATTATGAGGAAACACGCTGGTAGTAGCATCATATATGCTGTATATAAGGAGGCCATATATCAACCTGCATATATCAGCTTCACTAATTTAAGATCCCCCAGATATGTTAGAAATACAATTCAAAATAGGGTTGTTGGACCTGTAGGTGTTAAAACCCTGTAACAGCAATCAAGTTAGGATAGGTGGGATTGGATAAATTGACAAAACGTGTATTGCTACATCATGGCATAAAGTCTGCCCCTTACCTATTTGCATGCAATGTTGCAATGCAAGTACAAAGCTCATGTTGTGTCATTATGATACGCATTTCATCATTTTGTTTTCATCATGTTTAGGAATATATTTCTTTACCTCCCTAGCTTCTAATTATCAAGATTTACTAAAATAAAAGATTAAGGAGACAACACAATAATTCTAACAATTTGAACTACACAAAAAAAAACCACTAAACATTTCCTTGCTTTATCTTTCCCAGGCCTTCAATGGGAGACAGGGGAAAGCCTATTTTTTTCTTCAAATAAGGGCTAATCTGCACTTTGATAATGTTGACACAATGGCTACTAGTCTCTTTACCAGTATGACAATAACACTTACACCAGGCTGCAAGTTCTGGGAAGTGCAACACAACTAGAAAACATCAAATTAGAGAAAGTTGCCGTTTTAGTAGCCTCAAAGTTTACTAAGAGGCTCTGAGTTTCAGTTCAGTCACAATTCTTAAGGATGGTTTTGCCAAATTTTCTTACAACCCAATCTACATTTATTTATCTAGTGTACATACATTAATTGTATTAAAAATATAAATGTTGGCATGTTTATTTAGAGTAAATAAACTGCATTCATTGGTGAACCTTGGCAAATTTGTTTAAGATTCTAATCTTAAGCATTTTATAAAGCCAAAATATTTTTTATCAGATCGCTAACCACTAATTCTTGTAATATCAAACAACATGATAACTTTCCTCATCTTGGAAAACAAAACAATATTCTAGAAATATTTCAGAACCTAGATTTGTCATGCATATATTATTATTTCTCCCATTCAACCAATTTGCTATTCTGTTCCTTTAGAAGATGGGACAGTGAATTTTAATGATATTATGAAAGAAATAATCGGTACAGAGTCCTTTGAAGAAATGCATGGTAAGACCAGAAAATATGATAACATTTGCATAGATACTAATAAATTTGTAAACTTTGCACTTTTCATATTTTCCAACATAAATTTCAATCTGTTTTAATCACATGGAAAAATTAATATACATTGGAAGGATATTTCCCATGATTCATATATAATTTTTGAAGTTAATTTCCCACAATGTACCATATATTTTAAAATTATTGCCTCTTCTATATCTTTATTTTGAATAACTTTCCCGTAATATACTAAGTTTGTTTAATCAGTTGATTGGGTAATTGAATTGCAAAATTCAAAAAAGTATTTCAAAATAAAACCAAGTTTCCATTGATTTATTGGTCAAAAATATAGCATTAGATATGTTTGCCCTAAATTAGAAACTGAACATATTTTTGTAGAACTTACTTACCAAATTGTTACATGTCTCTTATCTTTTGTAAAGACATTTCAGATTTCAAATCAATGGATTCAAAACAAAATTCAATGTGCTTCAAAGTGCTTTGGACCTCATACAAATTGGGTACCTGAAAGTCTATGGTCATATGAAATCCAAAGCCCCTCTTACAAGTTATTTTCAAAGCTCTATAGTCTATTTGACCAAACATTATTTTTCTAATTTATCACCCCTAGTGAGATTGTGAATACGTTATTGTGATAGAATTGTGAAGACCTGGGTCCATGCAAACTCACTGGATGACTATCTCTGTTCATTCTCTCTCATAGGTTACTGTACAGATAAAATGAAATATTGCCCATGTATAGTGATTTGATCACTTGGAGAAAATGCAGCATGTAAAATTAATAAATACAGTAATATTAACAAAATAGAAAAAAAACATATATTCACATTGGCTTCGGATGTGCTCCAGCATAGTCTGTACTAAGCTTAGCTACTGAACAGAATGAAAAACAGAAGAGTTCTGCCATGAGGGACCATTGTCAACCTTTTGAGATTAGCTGGGTTAAAAAAGAAGCATATCGTGGGTTTCAGAAATGTTCTTTATTGTAATAACGTAGAGCAGGGCTGTCAAACTTGCAGGCCACACCTAGTTTAGCAAAGGGGGGGAAAGTTGTAATTAGTCACATGATACTGCCATGACAATGCGAGTTGGACACCTCTGATGTAGAGTAACAAAATACTAGAAACCAGAAGACAATAAACTTTAGTCCGGCTTAGTCACAAAGTCAGGTTGGTGACCTTGGGCCAGTAATTTTTTCCCTCAACTTTGAGAAGGAGGCAATGCAAATAATTTCATAAAAACTTTGCCAAGAAAGTTGCAGGCATCTGTCCAGGCTGCTCTGAAAATTGGACACAAATTGAACAGAAAAAGTCAGTCTGTCCCATTTTATATCACGAAAGCAGTGAGGCTGTATTTTGCATTTTTTTCTCAGCACCATGTGAGCTTTTCTACAACTTCTTCCTTAATAACTATTCATTATTTTTCCCCTTGTCTGCTGAATCATTCCTTCCCTATCTCCAAGGTCATCTCTAATAAGGTTAATGTGGGTAGAATCACAAGTCCTGTTATTATTCCACAGACAGGATGAATGATGTAATTTATGTCAGCTGTGTTAGGCATCTGGATGTAGGCAATGTAAGCACTGGTGGGATTCTGTCAGTTTGCACCACTTTGAGAGAATCAGTTGTTAACTTTCTGAGCTGTTTGGTGAACTGGTTGTTAGAAGAAATCATTAGGGCAGAGAACCAGTTGTTAAAATTGTTTGAATCCCACCATTGAATGTAAATAATCATTAACATCATTTCTACAATTATTTTGTGGCATATGTAAGATCAGTTTTCTCTCGAGGAAAGCCCACACTTCTGTTTGTACTGTTTTCTTCCTTTCTGGGAGCAGGGAAAATTAGTTCAAACTTGAATGCCTCATTATACCAAATTGGTGGTAGCATTCATACTGTATCTCCTCCTCCTTTTTCTGCCATATCCATCATCAGACATTGGCGATCATGTTGGTGATCCTATTTTTATCAACTGCCTCAGGAAAAAAATGCTGCTGAATTTTGTCCAAACCAGTCCCTTAGATTTTGAAACCATGATGCTCTTCTTCTGCCTGGACCTTGTTTGCCTTCAATCTTTCCCTGGATAATCACTTAATCTAAGTATGCTGTATTTTTCTGGGTATCGCATCACATGTCCAAAATATTCTAACTTTCGCTTTTTAATGGTTTTCATTATTTGCCTTGGATTTCCCAAGTGCCTTATCATCTCTTCATTTCTGATTTTGTCAACCCTGCTTATACGTAACAGCTGCCTGTAAATCCACATTGCAAATGCTTCTAGGCCAGTGATGGCTAACCTTTTTTGGCTCGTGTGCCAAAAGTGGGGGGAGCGCAGGGGGGGTCGTGCGTGGGCGTGCCACACCCTTACTGCTATGTGCATGACCCCCTGCTTTTGGCACACTTTTTTCGTCCTCCCCAGGCTCCAGAGGCTTTCTAGGAGCCTGGGAAGGATGAAAACAGCTTCCCCTCCCCACCTCCAGAGATTTCAGGAGCTTCCCTGAAGCCTCCAGAGGGCAAAAAACAGTCTCAAAAGAAGGCCTAAATCAGCTGACCAGCACACACATGCGCACTGGAGCCGACAGGGCAATGCCTCACGTGCCCTAAGAAATGGTTCCGCATGCCACCTGTGGCACCCGTGCCATAGGTTCGCCATCACTGTTCTAGGCTCTTCAAGTGGCTTTCTGTCACAGACCAACTCTCTACTCCGTAGAGCAGGATAGAAAAGATGTAACATCTGACAAGCCTGATTTTCAATCTTAGCCTTATGTCATGACTGAAGAAGGCCTTTTTCATTCTGAAGAATGCTGTTTGTGCTTTCTCTACCCTTGTCTTTACTTCAGTGGTCATGTCCCAGCTTCTATGTAAATTAAATCATGTGATCTTTTCAACTTTGTCTAGTGGTATTCCTTCCGATGTTATCAGTGGTAAATTAATAGATTGTTTTGCTGATGACCATGATCTTGGTTTTTGGGGTGTTAAGCTTCAAGTCGTATTTTTCAGATATTTCTGTGACTCTTTTGATGAGGAACTGAAAGTTTTCATGTTTACTGGCAAGCAGAAATGTATCATCAGCGTATCTTTAATTGTTGATCTGCACACTGTTTACTTTAATGCCACCATGAAAGTTTTCCAATGCTTCATTGAAGATTGACTCAGAGTACATATTGAACAACAGCAGAGACACAATACATCCCTGTCCCATTTCTGCACCATCTGAGTATTTTTGGCCTGCTACCTGATCCCAATAAATTCTTTATCATTCGGATATCTTTGTCATCTAGTCCCACTTGTTTTAGGATTTGTAATAGTTTGCTGTATCTTATTTTATTGAGTGCTTTTTCAAAACCGACGAAGCACATGTAAACACTGTGATTGACATCTCTACAACACTGCACAGGAAGTTGAATGCTGAATAGGGAATTTTGTGTACCACGATTGTTTCGGAAAAGAAATTGTGTGTTACTTAGACACTCCTCAATTTTGTTGTATATTCTTGTGTGAATTATTCTCAGGAATATTTTCAGGGCATGACTCATTAAGTTTACTGTTCTGTATTTGGTACACTTCTTTGCATTTATTTTTGGGGGATTGTCACAAAGGTTGACGTTAGCCAATCATCTTTCCTGTTTCACAAATTCGATTGAACAGTGGCAGTAAAAACCTCTTCCCATTGTCTTCCAGCAATTTTAAAATTTCTACTGGGATATCATCAGGCCCTGTGGCTTTTCTTGTTTTTATTATTTTTATTGTTCAACCTTCTCCATAGTGATGTTTGTTCCAGTTGTTATGCTTCCCATATCAATATCATCTGTAGTATCCTCAAACTTTTTCCCTTCCTTGTCAACCAAGTTGTTGGTTTTCTTTTTGTACAGGCCTGCTGCTTCTTTCATGTTTTTGTGTAAGTTGAAATTATAATGCATACGTTTTGTCAGTTTTATTTTTTTGCATCTCTTTGCAAACCACTTTCCTTTTGCCAGTCAAATATTTCTTATAATTGTTTTCTGCAATTTATTGTACTGTATTTATTTTTATAAGAGCTCCTTTCATCCATGAGATGAAGAATTTCATCCATTATCCACTGTTGTTTCTTGTGACACCCCTCTCTCTGTTTTGAGTTTGTTATCTCTACTATTGCATTTTTAAATTTATTCCACTTCCACATCTTCATTATTTAGGTTGTTGGTTTCTCTTAAATAAATTTCTAGTTCTTCTTTTATCTTACCTCCATGTTTAATGATGAAGTCACTGTCAATTCTTGGTTTAGGAAGATTCAGGTTTTTCACCCTTTTAGTTTCAGCTGGTCTTCGGAAAGTAGTAGATTATGATTGGATAGTACATCTGTGTCTGGGTATGTCTTTACTGATTTTATTGAGTTTCTAGAACTTTTGTGTATTGTAAAATAGTTCCTTACTATATTATTTCATGTATCTCCAAGTGTAGAGGCGTCTTTCTGGCAACTTAATAATTCAATAATACAATAGCAGAGTTGGAAGGGACCTTGTAGGTCTTCTAGTCCAACCCCCTCCGTGGGCAGGAACCCGATACCATTTCAGACAAATGGCTATCTAACATTTTTTTAAAGACTTCCAGGGTTGGGGCATTCACAACTTCTGGAGGTAAGCTGTTCCAGAGGTTAATTGTTCTAACTGTCACGAAATTTCTCCTTAGTTCTAAGTTGCTTCTCTCCTTGATTAGTTTCCACCCATTGCTTCTTGTCCTGCCCCCAGGTGCCTTGGAGAATAGTTTGACTCCCTCTTCCTTGTGGCACCCTCTGAGATATCGGAACACTGCTATCATGTCTCCCCTGGTCCTTCTCTTCATCAAACTAGACATACCCAGTTCCTGCAACCGTTCTTCATATGTTTTAGTCTCCAGTCCCCTAATCATCTTGGTTGCTCTTCTCTGCACTCTTTCCAGAGTCTCCACGTCTGTTCTACATCGTGGCGACCAAAACTGTATGCAGTATTCCAAGTGTGGCCTTACCAAGGCACTATACAGTGGCATTAACACTTCATGTTATCTGGATTCTATCCCTCTGTTTATGCAGCCTAGAACTGTGTTGGCTTTTTTGGCAGCTGCTGCACACTGCTGGCTCATATTTAAATGGTTGTCCACTAGGATTCCAAGATCCCTGTCACAGTTGCTACTATTGAGCAAGTACCACCTTATACTGTACCTGTGCATTTTGTTTTTCTTGCCTAAATGTAGAACCTTACTTTTTTCACAATTGAATTTCATTTTATTAGATAGTGCCCAATGTTCAAGTTTGTCAAGATCCTTCTGTATCTTCAGCCTCTCTTCTGGAGTGTTGGCTATTCCTGCCAGCTTGGTGTCGTCTGCAAATTTGATGAGTTCCCCATTTATCCCCTCACCCAAATCATTGATGAAGATGTTGAAGAGTACTGGGCCTAAAACAGAGCCTTGGGGGACTCCACTGCATACTTCCTTCCATGTAGATGCAGTTCCATTGAGGACTACATGTTGAGTGCGGTTGGTCAGCCAGTTGCGAATCCATTTGGTGGTGATGCTGTCTAATCCACATTTTTCTACTTTATCTAATAGTAGGTTATGGTCTACTTTATCAAATGCCTTACTGAAATCCAAGTAAATTATATCAACAGCATTCCTCTGGTCCACTAATTTTGTCACTTTGTCAAAGAATGCAATTAGATTAGTCTGGCATGATCTGTTTTTGACAAGCCCATGTTGGCTTTTGGCTATTACTTTGTTTGCTTCTAGGTGTTCACTTATTTGTTGCTTAATTATCTTTTCCAGAATCTTTCCTGGTATTGAGGTCCGGCTGATGGGTCTATAGTTTCCTGGATCTTTTTTTTTTCCTTTTTTGAAGATGGGAACCACATCAGCTCTTTTCCAGTCTTCTGGCAGTTCCCCGGTGCTCCAGGATCTCTGAAAGATATAGTTCAGTGGTTCTGAGATCTCGTCTGCCAGTTCCTTCAGAACCCCGGGGTGTAATCCATCCGGTCCTGGTGATTTGAACTCGTCCAGAGCAGACAGATGCTCACTTACCATTTTCTTCCCTATTTCAACTTGTGTTCCTAATCTGATTTTTGTGGTGCTGTTTTTGATTGGTTGGACTGTTTTATCCCTTTGTGTAAAGACAGATGCAAAAAAAGAGTTAAATAGTTCTGCTTTCTCCCTGTTGCTTATCATCTTCTTGCCATTTTCTCCCAGCAGTGGACCAATTGTTTCCTTAACTTTTTTCTTGTTTTTAACATGTTGGAAGAAGCTTTTTTTGTTATTTTTTACTTTTTTGGCAAGCCTTTCTTCATTGCGAGCCTTAGCTTTCCTCACTTCATCTTTACAGGCTCGGGCTATTTGCTGATATTTTGCCTTAGTTATGTCCCCCTCTTTCCACTTTTTATATTTATCCTTTTTGTCTTTCAATTTGTCAGAGAGTTCTTTATGCAGCCATAAAAAAAGTATTCATCACCATTGCCTATGCTCCTTGCAGAAGTCTACAAATCTGTCACCTCTACCATTTCTAGTTCCTAATCCAAAGTTTTCAACTACAGGAGCATCACTTCCTTCTCTCACTTTTGCATTTGTCCAATTGGGAATAAGTTTCCATGTTTTCATTGAAAGGGTCCATTCTATCAACATTAAATATGGCTTCACAAGATTACTCTGCTTCAAATCTTATTTGAGAATGTCATAGAATAAGCTAAGAATAAGCAAGGCTGAATTTCATTTTGAAATTTGTCTCCCGAAGCTTTAGAGAATGCTTTCAGTAATATTCACAAGATTTTAAAAGAGGACGTTAAAAAGGAAGACTTGCTGGATGCCCTAGCAAACTTAGGCAGCCACCTGGCACCTGAGGATCTGCAAGAGGTTCTGGCATTTGCTTCCACTGATGGTAAGTCTTTAATAAATTGGTGGGCTATGGGTGGGGTGGGGGACTTTGAACAGAAAGGAAAATAGTTTTCCTTTCTGTTCAAAGGCTGTTAACAGCCTCCATTAAATATTTTGAAGATAAAACTGACAAGGTGGTGGTGGTGTTTTTTTGCAAGGACACCTATATGCAAGATGATTTCAATCCATGAAATTGAAGCCTCCTTTTTATGTGCCTAAAAGAGGGGAGGGCTTCCATCACTTGATCACAGCTGCATTCTTGAAGGGTTTATTTATCCCTTACCATAGACACCCCAGTTTCTCTGGCTATTTCATTAATATATCAATATTCTATCTCATCCTTGTCTCAGAGGCTTTAATGTGACTGAAAATATGAATCCAGAATAGAAAAATGGTAATCTGAGACACTTAAGACTCATCCAGAGGGCCTGCTCTTCAAATTCTTGGGTGCAAGATACTGTTTATTAAGTTGGATACCAAGAGATGTACAGCAACATCTGTGGCTAACCTTTTTGGCTGGAATGGTGGTAGAGTTCCCTGGGCTTAAGATCTTGCGGAACATTAATGTGCCTTCTCTGGGTCTGGGTTCAGAGATAACTCTAAAGTTTAGGTCCACCATGGCAGCTATGGGTCTATCCCAAGTCATCCATGACCTTCACATAAAGTGATAATACACCTAAATTACCGTATTTTTGGGAGTATAAGACGCACCTTTTTCCCTCAAAAAAGAGGCTGAAAATCTAGGTGCGTCTTATACACTGAATACAGCATTTTTTTGCTTCCTGAATCCCTGCTCCCTTCACCAAAATGGCTGTACATAGTCTTTAGGAGTGCTCCTGGGGGCTGGGGAGGGCAGAAATGAGCATAAAATGAGCTGTTTTATGCTCAATTTCCCCCCCACCAGTCCCCAGGAGCACTCTGTAAGCCTCCTAAAGACTATGCATGCCCTTTAAAAAAAAAACAAGGCCGTTTTTTGGAGGTCTACAGAATGCAAAAACTTTTTTTTTTAATTTGCCTCTTCAAAATCTTGGTGCATCTTATACTCAGGAGCATCTTATACTCCGAAAAATACGTTTTTTTTTTTTTTGTCAGAACAGTAGCACTGTGTTCTGGGTCTGGGGAAGATAGTGGTTTCCCTCTTGTTATGGTCAAAATCCTCCAATTCTCTGGCACCACTTCCTTCCACAGAGAGATTGGGCCTATTAAAATGGCCACCCCATTGACTAATAGACCTAACTGGGTTCCAGAGGGAGTTTGAGACTGTTCCAGAAAGCCTGATAGTTGGCCTGACCAAAGCCTTGGTGGCCACTTAGAATAATAGAGCAGCTGCAGTTTTGGATTAGCCCAGGGGTGTCCAAACTTGGGAACTTTAAGACTTGTGGACTTCAAGTCCCAGGATTCTGGGAGTTGAAGTCCACAAGTCTTAAAGTTCCCAAGTTTGGACACCCCTGGATTAGCCCATGCCTGAGTGATCCTTCTATGCACATAGTTTTAGATATTCTCTGTGCTTTACAATAGAGTTCAGAAAACTTAAAATAGCTAAGAGACACCTAGAGCTTAGCTGGCAAAAGATGAAAACAAAGATAACTTAACATGAGCTGAACTGTTAGAGTCTACTTTATGATGATAAGGGCAATGGAACATAATTATTTCTCTGCCCTTATTGCATTTGTGGATAGTCACCCAAAAGCCCTAATCCCTTCCTCAGAGAGAGTAATACTGAGATTCAACATTGGATTCTGGTCTTCAGGCAAAATCTGTGGAGTTGTGGGGGTTAAATCTTGCATGTATATACACCATGAGTTTGAGCCTTTGAACCTAAGGAAGTGGAAAGAGCCCTTGCAGGTTTTAGTTCAGCCACTTGAGTTTTAGATCCATGTCCCCCCTGGCTAGCTAAAGCGGCAAGGGAATTATTATTAGTTTTGGTCCCTTTGAGACAGGGAGTGATTCCGCTGGCTCTTGGGAAGGCAGTGGTGTGCCCCCTCCTCAAGACACCATAGCTCAACAGCTTTTGCCCAGTTGTTCTTCCAGACAGCTTTTGTCCAATTGCTGATCTCCTGTTTGTTCATTTCTCCTTTTTTGCTTCAAACCATTAAAGAATCAGGGAAAGTACATGGGATGGAATTCATCAGGATTTTGTCCAGTGCCACCAGCATTTCTGACCTTAGAGGTAAGTAATTGAAGTTTGAATGAAGAAAACTCAAATTGTGCATGGAAGGCAGAGGGCAGAAGTTCTCCAAATACCAAATGAAATGGAAATAGATTAAAAAAAAGAGACGAGTCAGTTCCCAGGGCCAATTTTTCTTTTCTCTCTTCCTCTTGTTGGCTAATTCATAGTTATGTTCCTGCTTGGCAGACCCACTGCTTTGCAACCTCTTCTCTCTGCAAAGCACTGGGCGATCTGAGAATTACAACAACCTCCTCTTTCTTCTAACAATTCATGTTCTCCAGCGTTGCAGAATGCCACAAAGATTTTTGAAAACCTCCAAGATGAGAAGATAACTACCAAACAGCTGGAAGACACTCTAGATAATATGGGAATAGACTTACCTAGTTCAACATTCAATCAGATACTTCAAACTATCAGAACTGATGGTAAGACAAAGCCTTACTCTTTATCTCTCTATTTCTGAGCTATGCTAAAATTAAAAACTCAAAATCTGCATAGAATTGAATATTGAGTTGCATAATGAATGAATGGATGGATTAATTAATTAATTAATGAGGGAGGGAGGGAGGGAGGGAGGGAGGGAGGGAGGGAGGGAGGGAGGAAGGAAGGAAGGAAGGAAGATTTTTTTTTTTGCATTACATTAACATTTTTTATTGAGTTACAAAGTAATGTAAAATGCAAAGTAGAAGTAAATAGGAAAGCATTGGGCAAAAAAGGGGGAGGAGAAATGAGGAAAGGTAAGAGAAAAAAAAGGAAAAAGAAGCGTTGACTTCCAACTCTCTCTGTTACAGTAAAATAAGGCATTATCACCAGATAACAACTTTTTGCTTTTTAATAATAATATGAACAAGCCATTTCATTCTTCTCCACATCAAGCATGAAGTTCAGAAGCGGTTTCCATGTGGAAACAAAAGTACTTATGTTCTTTTCTTATATCAAAGTGATCAATTTTGTCATTTTGGCCAACCCATCAACCTCCACAACCATTCGTCCATAGTAGTAACAAAGTGTCCTTCAATGTTTGTGCATACAATAGTCTTGCTGCTGTCAACATATATAATGTTGACGTATATATTTTGGTTTTGTTATTCCTTTCATCTTCTTTACTATCTACATCTGCAGAGGGGGAAAAGGTTGCCTCTATGCCTCCAAGATAGCTCAATGAGAGCAATCTTCTTTTTCATATGGGGCATGAAAAATGACTCATCCTCACCAAGGCATGTGAATTTTTCAGATGTCCTCAGTTGTAGTGTTATTCAAATCACAAACTGGAATTAGGTTACACATTGGCATGTATAATACACAGTCAGCATATGTTGGGGAAAGGAATGCTATGGAAAGTGCTGAAAAAGAACAGGGAAAAATAAACCAAAGAAATTGAAACATCAGGTCAGATAAAGAACAGGAAATGTGATGAAATCTCACAGATTTCATTACAGATAGATTTTACCTAATAAATGCCTTATTTAGTGACCATTTGAACTTGGAACGATGTAAAAAAATCCCACCTAGTTTTGCAACTTAACCTCACATTTACAATTGCCGCATCCTTACACAATCACCTAATTGTCATTTGGGCATATTATAAATGCCACACATTTACAACTATTGAAGTGTCCTATGGTCACATGATCACTGTTTGCATGCTTTTCAACTGGCTTCCAACAAGCATAATTAATAGAAAACATGGAATTAAAGATCACAAGGTGTGTCACGTAATTTCTTGATGAAGGGCCAAATGGAAAGTGACATCATAAGTATTTTGCCCTCATGTGATTTTCTGCTTAACAATTACAGTGCTTAGCAATGAAGTGACTCAGTTGTGGTCGCTAAGCAAGGACTATCTATTCTGTTCACAATATTATTCATTCCATGCCTTCCTGTCCGGAAAAATCCATGCTATTTCATACTTGCCTTTTTAAATCTCAGCTTTATCTTTGTGATAAAGATCTCAACAACCACAAATTTCTCAGTCTTCTTGCTCATGATTCATTTGCTATACCTTTGTGTTTTATCATTTGATCCTCATTCATTCTTTTTCTACCACCCAATCACTTGAACATGCTACGTTGGTGATGGTCACATACTTCTTCATTCATTCCACATTTATTTGTCAAGTCTTCATTCTTGTTTCTACCACTTTGTTCTTGTTTTACACATCCTATAAGTTTCCCATTTCCATAAAATTAAACTATTTACGTTTCTCCTCACATAGCCAATTCTCACTTTAAGAAGCCTGGTATATATATATATATATATATATATATATATATATATATATATATATATATATATATATATATATATATATATATATATATATATATATATATATATATATATATATATATATACCAGGCTTCTTAATCGAATCGAATCGAATCGAATTTTATTTATAACCTGCTCTCTCTCCCCGAAGGGACTCGAGGCGGGGCACAGGGAATTAAAAACAGTTAAAAAAGGAATACAAAATTTAAAACAATAAACGTACATAAATACTAACTAAAAGGCATATTAAACAGAAAACCCTGCGCTAAAATTCCCAAATATTTACTAAAAATCCCTAAACAATCAGAAGAGACTATCCTAGGCCGGCCAAGCGAAAAAGATGTGTTTTTAATTTCAGACGGAAGGAGCGGAGGTCCGTGGTAGTTCTAATATCGGGGGGAAGGTCGTTCCAGAGGGCTGGGCCCGCCACAGAGAAGGCCCTTCCCCTGGGCGTCGCCCGTTGACAAAGTCTAGTGGACGGCACCCGGAGAAGTCCCTCTCTGTGGGAGCGAATCGGCCGTGAGGATGTATGGGGCAGGATCCGATCCCGCAGATAGCTAGGTCCCGAGCCATGGAGCGCTTTGAAGATGACAACTAACACCTTGAAGCGCACCCGGAAGATGACAGGCAGCCAGTGCAGCTCGCGCAAGAGCGATGTTACGTGGGTGGATCTAGAAGCACCCATAATTGCCCGCGCGGCTGCATTCTGGACTAACTGAAGTCTCCGGGTGCACCTCAAGGGGAGCCCCATGTAGAGAGAGTTACAATAGTCCAGTCGGGATGTCACGAGAGCATGAGTGACTGTGCGAAGGGCGTCCCGATCCAATAGGGGGCGCAATTGGCGAACCAGGCGAACCTGGTAAAACGCCCTATATATATGTGTGTGTGTGTGTGTATGTGTGTGTGTGTGTTAGTTTTATGAGCTGATCAATAAATTAAATTAGAAGAGACCAGGATAGATCTAATTCGAGCTTATTAGCTCTCATCAGCTGGCCATACCCCTTACTGGGATTCGAACCAGGGCTATGTTGCATGCAAGGCGAGGAACCTCACACTTAAGCCAAACCAGTTCCCCTATTACATCAGCTTAGACAGGGTATATTAGTATAGGTAATTGTTTCACAACAACCTGTTATTAGGCCCCAATTAAGCTCATCGGCTCATCGCTAGAGACCATCCAAACAGCAAGCCAAGAATTACGTTGTATATTTTAGATATGTGTGTTAGTTTTATGAGCTGATCAATAAATTAAATTAGAAGAGACCAGGATATATATATATATATATATATATATTTTACAATGGCAATAAAGATTATTATTATTATTATTATTATTATTATTATTATTATTATTATTATTATTATTATTATTATTATTTAGTTAGTTAGTTAGTTAGTTAGTTAGTTAGTTAGTTAGTTAGTTAGTTAGTTAGTTAGATCTAAGGGTATGTGGAAATGATCTTGGACAACATGAAGAGCTGCAGATTAGGCAATGGTAGGATGGGGGCAGCTGATTTCACAGAAGAAATGGGGGCATATCAGACATCTCAGAAATGACCCTTTTTTATTTCTTGGACCATAAAGGTAAGAATGAAGAGATGCACTTTCAGACTGGAAGAAAGTGTTAATGTAAACTTACAATAAAGTTAAAGTTTTTTCTCTGAACTACCTCCCAAGATTGACAACAATCTTTCAATATGCTATGCAACTACTTCTTCAATAGCCACATACACATCTTAACATTTAAACATTTATCCAGTAATTCCAATTTATCCCTATAGCCTTATCTTTTCTGTCTTGCTCTTTGCTGTCCTACTTTTTTAAAGTGAGAATTAGAGGTAAATTTTATTTTGCATAATTTAAGTTTCAGCAGTCTCCATCAAGATGCACAAAAGTTGAGGGTGAAAACAATCAGGTTTGGTTGAAAGCATTGTAAACCACATCTTTAACTAAGTAAGATTATTTTCTAATCCACAGAGAAATATATAAAGTAACAAATACCTTACTAGGAGAAAAGGTAATATAAAAATATCAGCACCAGCTTTTCTTTCATTTTTATGTAGCCATTCAAGTATGAACAATTCCCACCAAACAATAATGAGTGCTTTCTTGTGCATGTTTTCTTCTGTCCCAGAAGTAGGGCATTAATTTTTTTTTAAATATATGTTTTTCAGAAAATGATGAAATAGATTTCAAAGAGTTTTTGCTAGCACTGGGTGAAACAAAAGATTTTACTGACATGGAAGGTAAGTTCAAATAAATCTGAGGTTTTTTAGTTAAAAGATATGTGCAATAAATACCACTGTGATTGTTTTAGCAGGCTTTTTCTTCAGGCCAGAGCCCAGTTAAAGTATTAGGGTTTATATGTAGGGTCCCTCAGTTACTAACTCCACAACTTGCCCTTGTTTGTATGCCCCTTATTTCTCCCTAAAATTCCATTAGTTCTTTGCATTCTTTTAAATTGGGCCTTACTCTGGTTCCTCACTCTAGGCTCATTACTATTCAGGTTCCAGACAGTGGTGGGTTTCTGCAGGCTCGCACCTACTTGCGAGAGCCGGTTGGTGAAATTTAGAGAACCGGTGAGAGGGGGTTCCACTGGCATACCTGGAAGTAAATCTGGCCCACCGCTGCCAGTGACCCAATAGGAAGGAAAGGAAAGGAAAGGAAGGAAGAAATGAAAGAAAGAAAGAAATAAAAAGAAAGAAAGAAAGAAAGAAAGAAAGAAAGAAAGAAAGAAAGAAAGAAAGAAAGAAAGAAAGAAAGAATTTATCATCACAATTGAGTCCAAAATTTTGGTTGCTAAGCAAGAGCATTGTTAAATGAGTTTCACCACATTTTAAAAGGTGGCCACTCCCACCCTGTCACATGACTACCAAGCCACGCCCACAAAATAGGCCACACCTACAGAGTAGGTTCTAAAAAAATTGAAACCCACCTCTGTTCCAGACCTTTAGGAATCAGGCCCTGAGACCCTGGAATCACTCCTTTCCTCCCTTTATAGAAGTCCAACAAAGCGAGTTGGGGTCAGATTATTGCCATTTCTTCATATCTTTGACCAAGTAGGCTCAGGCCTATAAAACACTGGATCTAGGATGGCATCATATTTTATGTTCATTTTACTACATTCCTTAGAATTAATCATTTCCCTACTTTCCTCTTGGAATAAGAGAGTAGATAGGATGTGGGTGAAATTCCTTTAGGGTATTTTGGCCTCTTCTTTATGATATCTATAGAGATTCTTGGTCAGCCAGGTCATGGTTCTCCCAAAGCTGCTTTTTCAAGAGGCAACTGGACTTTCTGGTTTTCCTTTGAAGTCATTTCGCTTCTCACCCAAGACATTTCTTAGGAGAAGTGAAATATCTTCATTTAAAAAAAACCCAGAACATTCAGTTGCCTCTTTAAAAGCACTTTTGAGACTTCTTTATGGTACATTTCCTTGAAACATTGTTCTTTTCCTCATCTCTCTAGCTTTACAGCGTGTCATTACCATTGTTGGTAAAATGCATGGTGACGAGCTACATACAAATGAACTGCAGGACACTATAGATAAGTTGGGTCTTCATTTGACAGAGGAAAATATCCAAGAAATTTTGTATGTTCTTGATGTGGATGGTAAGTTGTTTTGTTTCAAATAAGGTAAAACTAAGCCCATATTTTGGTTTGGTAGGTTTCATATCTGGGTTCATTAGGAAAAATATTATAGCAAGCTGTGGTGGTAGTTAAGAATATCACACTATGCATTTTGAAATTCCTTTCCAGAAAATCAATAAAGATGTATATTTATAGATATTCTTCAAGAACTTCAGCATGTTAACTTTTGACTATGAGTATTGTTTTTTTTTTTTTTTAAACCTGATAGAGGAACCTGCATAGCCACAAATGTGATAAAAACATCATTACATAGAATAGAAAGCCCTTTTATGAGTTTGAAGAACTGGGCAAGTAAATTTTGCCCAAGGCCTCATAACAATTGCTCTTTTAACAATCCAATACTCTCTTATCTAAGAATATTTTTTTATGACCAGACATTTTTGTGATTTAATGGTTTCTTCATGTATCTTCTTTTCCTACCAGCTGATGGGACTGTAAATCTAAAAGACTTTCTGATGATTCTTCCTAAGATGCCTTACTTCAGGGATTCTTTAGGTGAGATTCTTAAAAACATAACCATTACTTTTGGTAGGAGATGCACATTTGTCTCTTGGGATGTTAAAAAAGAAATCTGTTATCAAGGTCTTTGAAAGTGGGTATCACCCAAACAGAATCTTTTGCACTATTAAACAGAATCTACTATTTATTTATTTATTTATTTTATCAAATTTATATACCGCCCTATCTCTCCAAAGGGACTCAGGGCGGTGCACAGAAATATAAAAAACAAATACAATACAATACAATACAAAACAGTTTAAAATGAATTAAATTAGGGTCTGCGCTAAAAATTTGGATTAGAAAAGGTTAAAATAAATTAAAACTTTACCCATTAAAACTAAGCCAAGCTGGCCTCTTGAAATAGATGTGTCTTTAATGCCCGGCGGAAGAGGCATAGGTCCGTGATGGTACGAAGGTCGGGGGGTAGGTCGTTCCAGAGGGCAGGCCCCACCACAGAGAAGGCCCTTCCCCTGGGGGCCACCCATCGGCATTGTCCGGCGGATGGCACCCTGAGGAGGCCCACTCTGTGGGAGCGGACAGGTCTAAGGGAGGTATGTGGTAGGAGGCAGTCCCGCAAGTAGCCAGGTCCCGTGCCATGGAGTACTTTAAAGATGGTTACTAGTACCTTGAAGCGCACTCGGAAGGCCACAGGCAGCCAGTGCAGCTCACGCAGGAGAGGTGTTACATGAGAGTATCGAGACACTCCCAGGATCCCCCGCGCAGCTGCATTCTAGACTAGCTGGAGCCTCCGGGTGCACCTCAAGGGGACCCCCACGTAGAGAGCATTGCAGTAGTCCAGGCGGGAGGTGACAGGTGCTTGAGTGACCATGCGTAAGGCATCACAATCTAGATAGGGGCGCAACTGGCGTATCAGGTGAACCTGATAAAAGGCCCCCCTGGTCACGGCTATCACATGGTCATCCAATGACAGCCGAGAATCCAGGAGGACGCCCAGATTGCGAGCCCTATCCGCAGGAGCCAGTGGCTCGCCCCCGATAGCCAGAGATGGAACCAGCTGACTATATTGTGACGCCGGGAATCACAGCCACTCGGTCTTGGACGGGTTGAGTCGGAGTTTGTTCCTCTCCATCCAGACTCGCACGGCCTCAAGACACTGGGACATCACTTCGACGGCATCGTTGGGGTGGTTAGGGGTAGAGATGTACAGCTGAGTATCATCAGTGTTCTGATGGAACTCTACCCCAAAACCACGGATGATCTCACCCAGCGGTTTCATGTAGATGTTAAACAGGAGGGGCAAGAGAACCGACCCCTGAGGCACCCCACATGTGAGGGGCCTCGACGTCGACCTCTGTCCTCCTGCCAACACAAATTGCGACCGGTCGGAGGGGAAGGAGGAGAACCGGACTGGTGCGGGTCTAGATAGAAAGTTTCCTCCAGGTGCTGGGGGAACTGTCGTGCCACCACACTCTCAACAACCTTCGCTAGAAAATGAAGGTTGGAGCCCGGACGATAATTAGCCAGCTCTGCTGGGTCCAGGGAAGGCCCCTTGAGGAGGGGTCTCACCACCGCCTCTTTCAAGACGGCTGGCAAGAACCCCTCACTCAAGGAAGCATTCACTATTCCCAGGAGCCAGCCTCGGGTAACCTCCTGGGAGGCCAGTACAAGCCAGGAGGGACACGGGTCCAATAAACATGTGGTGGCATTCAGCCGCCCCAGCAGCCTGTCCATGTCATCGGAAGAAACAAGGTCAAACTCATCCCAGAAAACGGTCTCAAGACCTGCCTCCACCCGCCCACCTGGGCTAATCTCAGCGGAGGTCAGATCGTCACGGATTTGAGTGATTTTATCCTGCAGATAACATCCAAATTCCTCTGCCCGGCCCTGCAAGGGAGCTTCCCATCTGGAAACGTTACATTGGTAAAAGATTTGTAATAAATTATCTCTTATACCCGGACAATTTTAACCCAGAAATTTTCAACGTGATGTCTATAAGTAAATGGTGGTTTATTTAAGTAGCTTCAATTCATTGATCAAGTGTTGCCCTTTAATGCCTTATGAGATTTCAGGGAAGAATGATGGACATTTGTCAATTACATATTTAGCTCCCCACACACATACATATATAGTACTTGGCATGTGATTTGATTGTCGGTTTTTAATCTGTTTATGTTTTCTTTCATCCATTTAATTCATAAAAAGATGGCCTAAAGTGTAATTAAATCCAGGGATAAGCTGCTGGGGGTTTGCAGGGGTTCAGGAGAACTTCTAGCTAAAATTCTGTGCAGTTTGCAGAATTCCCAAATCCCACTTCTGGCTGGCCCTGCCCACTTCACCCTTCCCAGGAGTCCCCACGCAGCCCATTTTGGATACAGGTAAGTGCAGGGGGGGGGGGGTGGAGACTCAGAGAGGGCAAAAAACAGGCCTACCAGAAGTTCAGAATGGTTTTCAGCCTCCAAAGGGCCTCTGGAGCCTATGGAGGCAGTTTTCTCCCTCCCAGAGGCTCGAGGAAAGTCTCCGGAGCCCAATAGAGCAAAAACAGCTCCCCTGCGCTATGGTGCAGGAGTCCAACTAGGCCATGCCCACCATGCCCACGCCCACCCTGCAACTGGGCAGAGAACCCCTTGCTAAATTTTTTGAAGCCAACCCCTGATTAAATCACAGTCAATCCTTAGTGACCACATGCATAGACCTTCCCCAGGATGGTTTGTTTTCAGTCTGGACCTGTGCATCCCCCCCAAAATGGGTGCATGTCTGCTCCAATTGAGTCCAACCACCTTGCTACATCATTAAGTTCTGCCCTTTTCTTCCCAGCTTTATGGACTTCCCAAGGGAGCTTTCCATAATGCATCTACAATGTAATAATTGCACCTGGTGGTTTGTGCCTCAAATTAGAAATCTAGATTGGTTTTTTTCTATGATAGATTTGTTTTCCTATCTTTCCATAGTATTCTGTCACAACTAAAAGTTATATACTGTTATATCCTGTTTTTTAATGTTCTTTTCCGTAGAACGTTACAGGGGGAAAACACTAAGAGCATGAATCTGATTTTTGAAAGCATAGATACATCACAGGATTCAAATGCCTTTTCCAAGGCCTTCATTGCTACCCTATGTTAGACTGTAGTGTGCTGTATTTCTTCACTTCTGATTCCTTTACTGCTGATACCTGATCTTAAAAGGCAAAAGCTAAATACCATTTAAGTGTCCTCCTTGTCGATTCTAAGCCATAACTGTAGCAGAAAATTTCCTTTTATATTTAGCAAATTCACAGTCACCTCAAAGTCACCAGTATACGTAAACAAATTTTAATTTAATATTACCTTTTGGAAAATGATTTATTTTTGCAAGACAGAACTATAAAACCATTAAAGTTGAACTATACGTTTTAACAGTTTCCAAAGTATAAGCTCAGATTATCTGAAATGCAGATTATCTGCATAGGTCAGATTATCTGAAATAAATTCTTGTTATGAATCTTCTCACTTTTAAAAAATATAGTTTTTTTTCATTTTAACTATTTCACTACATTTTTACAGTTTAACAATATTTTACTGAATTTATTTCCATATTCCAAAGCAATGTAATTTCTTCAGAAATTAAAAGTGTGCAAATCACAGCTAAGAGTAATGGAATATCAGCAGGGAGCAAATTCAGATATTTAGGACAACAACAATATTTTTTATCTCCTTGCAAAGGCAAGGAGAGATATGACCAAGTCCCAGGAATAACATTTCATATAGAAAATAGTTCAGCTGAAAAGGTATTTGATTACTTTCCTCTCTTTATTCTTTTTGTTTCATCAATGTCCTAAAATTCAGTACACCTTGTAATTAAGTGGGCAGTTATGACACACAGAGGCTTGTTATGTTATGTTTGTTTAGAAATGCAAACTTTGTAATGAGTTGAATGGTGGAACTGGAATGTTGCCATTTGTAAAGGTGTTTGAATCAGAGGTCTTTGTGACCTTGTGCAATTTCCATTTCAATCATCATTCAATGTATTTTGGTGTTCTTTATTATGATAGCTGTTTACGCTGCTGTTGTGGCCTTCAGCAAGATAAAGGATGGGACTGCTGATCCTGGAGAATTGGAGTCCATTTTAGACTTTCTGGGAGTTAATTTGAACAATACAGCGATCCAAAAGGCATTAAAGGGTACTTCCATACCTGGTGAGTCTGCACTTCTTGCTCATTCATTTTATATCCTACAACCCATCCCAAGTGGGCAAAGAAAATAAAATCACTTTAAAGTTCTGTAGCATTCTGTTCAGGGGTGGGTTCGGTGCACGAGCAACTGCCCATAAATAGGTCTGTGCATGCGCAGAACATTAAAAAAAATGATGGGGGGAAACATGCCATTTTAGACTTTCTGGGAGTTAAATTGACCAGGGAACTGGTTTGGAGGCTTGGCAAGCCTGGGTCGCTCTTCGCAAAACATTGCCAGTTCAGCCAAACTGGGCCAAACTGGTGGGAATCCACTTCTGATTCAGTTTCAGCAAAGCTGTGAGCTGTGAAATGCTGAATAAAGCCTGCCTGTAGCAAAAATTCAGAAGAAAGTAGGCAATAAAAAGTTCCACCAGTTAAGATTAAACCACATCATCATCATCATCATCATCATCATCATCATCATCATCATCATCATCATAATAATAATAAATTTATAGACCGCTCCCTCTCCCCGAAGGGACTCGGGGCAGTGCACAGGGGAATTAAAAAACATAACACACATAAATACATCATAAATATATAAAATCAGATTAAACAATTTATCCCTGCGCTAAAAAACCTAAAATCCTAAAAACTAAACCCCTTAAAAAGCCAATTAAAACGATTTATATATTCAGACTAAAAGGCTGGAAGGTAGGTTAGGCCAGGCCGGCCTGCTGGAAAAGATGGGTCTTGAGCTTTTGACGGAAGGTGCGGAAGTCCGGGGTTGTTCTAAGCTAGGGGGGTAGGTCGTTCCATAGAGCTGGGCCCGCCACAGAGAAGGCCCTTCCCCTGGGCGTCGCCCTCTCTGTGGGAGCAAATCGGTCGAAGGGATGTATGGGGCAGGATGCGATCTCGCAGATAGCTAGGTCCCATGACATGGCAAAAAAGGTAGCAAATATTACATTTCCCAGAATAAAGCTCATAGAAAACCTGACATTGCCAAGTTTTCCAAATGTTAGAATACATCATTATTTAATTTCAATTATTGCGATTATTCCCTTTGAAATGTCCATAAATAGATCTCTGGGCACTCTTCGGATGTGAGAATCAACTCCAGAAAATTCCACCCATCATGCCCATTGCTTTGAGGAGACTTTGGGGAATTTAAGTCCAGATACAGAATTTTTGATGAACATACATTTTGGGAGATGGTGGCCAAATATTATTCTGATAAAACAACCCAGTAGTTTAAAGGGGTCATTTTCACTAGCTTGTGTTTCTAAACATACCTATTTAGGGTTTCCAAACATGCCCAACATAGTTTATTCATTTAACCCAATTTTTCAGGATCACATAAAAACTGACTCATAAAAGTATCACTCAAGCTACATTTGTGGACTATGTTAGCCTAAAACATGATTGGCTGGTTCTTGTTTATATTTGACATGTAAACCCAGCCTCTTGGATCCTCTGTTAGAATCTCTTGCTTGTTAATCTCAAGGTATATGTGACCTCTCCCATGTTCTGGATTATGATTAGCAATTTCTTAATAGTTTGAGAAATTATCCAGGGATTATATTATAGGGTGCAACAAAAGGTTAGCATTGTTGGTCTCTTTCAAGCATAGAAAAACTTGTTTTTTCAGGAACTGGAAAGTTCAGTTTCAAGGACTTCTTAGTCAATGTGACAAACAATGAATGCTCTTCTGAAAACACACGTAAGTAAAAGCCACTATGGACTCTGCAAGTAATTAGTGAGAATGCACACACATAGTCAAAAGCAGGCAAGGAAACAATAAAAGGAACTGTCAAAAGATCACATAGTTCTTTATGTATTAAATAGGTAGTTGAAAGACACTCAGAAAAGACACTAAGCTTGTTGATCAGTCGGCGGTTTGGCAGTTCGAATCCCTAGTGCTGCATAATGGAGTAAGCTCCCATTACTTGGCTCAGCTTCTGCCAACCTAGCAGTTCAAAAACATGTAAAAATGCAAGTAGAAAAATAGGAACCACCTTTGGTGGGAAGGTAACGGCGTTCTCTGCGCCTTCGTCATTTAGTCATGCTGGTCACATGACCACAGAGATGTCTTTGGACAATGCTGGCTCTTCGGCTTTGAAACAGAGATGAGAGTCAGGATTGACTAGCACCTATGTGTGAGATAGTTGAGTCCAACATGTAGAAGTATAATACAGCAACTATTTCTCTATCAAAACAAAAAAAATCAGATCGATAGAATATTAAAGTTTTGTAATATTTTCAAGCTATTCTCAGTTTCTTAGAACTCCTTTTCAGACATGTTGGTTGAAAATCAGGAAGACAAATAAATTGGAAGGGATAGAAATGGCTTGCTTTTGAATCAGGTAAGCCAGTTCACTTGTTTAGATGTAGTCAGAGTGTCCCATCATAGAACTCCGCAAGTGAGATATGGAGTGATATTAATTTACACCAGAGATGTTTCAAAGCTTGTTAAGAAGAAGAAAACAAATAATTTTATTTTCCCATTTTCTGAAAACCTAAATTCTACTGCTAAAATGAAAGTTGTTTCCACTTTGTATGAGAAAAATAGATTCCTTGTTTGTGGAATACAGAAGATTCTTATATGGGCGAGCTTTATGTTCACAAAGCTGGAAATAATTTAAAACATTTACTAAATTAAAGTTAAATTAAGTAGATTATTTGGTAATAGGAAGAAATACAGACTCAACAAACATACAATCATCCTGTGTGTAATCTTGTTGAACAGTTAAATGCAGGAACATTGATGACCTCCAATATACAATGAAACTCTATTGGCTTTTCAGATCTCAGTGACAATCTGGAGTATATCTTTCCAGGATAGCCATTTTATAGATGCTACTGAAGGCAGAGAAGGGCAGACTATTCAGAAAATAAGGAGCATGTAATTAGAAAGCTGGCTTGACAATTTGCAAGCCTGGGTTCAAGAACCGAGGGCTGCTTTATGATGGGATGAGCTCCTGTCATTCACTCCAGCTCCTGACATAACAGTTTGAAAGAGTGCAATCACAAGTAGATAGATACCGCTTTGGTAGGCACACTAACAAGGACATGAAAGAAACCCCAACCAGGCGCTCTCCCAGGCATTGGTGATGTCACTGTCTAATCCTTTCAACCTGGAAGCACCTCAGCACTTTCAACACAAGTGTGACACAAACAGAGAGCAAAGTATGTATTAGCAGCAATGCATTGATGCACGAATCATGAGAGAAGCAAATGAAATTTTAACTTATTTCCGAAATTAATTAAACAACTTTTCTATTTCCAACAGTTCATAGCACCTACAGCATTCTCTGCAGAATGGATAGAGATAAAGTTGAGATTTCTCAATTGAAAGATGTGCTGGCTGCTATTGGCATCACCTTAACCAAGGAGCAAATGATGGAGGCACTGAAGAACATGACAGTAGATAGTAAGGACTTACTCTACTCAAATGTTTGTGGTCTACATATTTGATTTTTTCCCACCAATGAAGTATTAGAACCATTATCTTTGAATTTCTATGAACACAGATTTTAAAGTAATACAATTTTGGATAGTTTTTTCCCCAACATATTCTCAAACATCCTGAACATGCCACACCACAAAACATGGAACAATGTTTGATACTTTTTGGCATTATTTAAACAAGGTTCTTAAGAACCAAATTACGTTATTTTCACATATTTAGTTCCTGATAAGTTTTTCTGTGTGTGTACTTTTGTGTCAGCTGTTTGGGGTACTGAACGTTTCTAGTGCTCAAACATAATACAAATCAAGCTGTGCTTTCTATGAGTAATTATGTGTTCAAAATATAAACCAAGCACCATTCTTCTCTGAGTGAAATGTCAGGGCAACTGAAAAGTTAGTTTTCTAGGTCACCTGTACCTTTCCTAAACCTGAATCAAATAGGACATAAAGCTGTGTAGTGAATCATGGGTTGGATATTTATGGTGGGAAGCAGGCATTTAGAATAAAATCTTGCTCCAGTGGTAATTAGATGTCAGACACTAAGTAACTATACTGTTAACTCATTTGTTCCATCCCTATCTGAACTTTATCTAAATTCATGTTTTTCAATCTTGGCAGCTGGAAGTTGTTAATATTTTTTTGGTCAGTGACAATATTGAGTGCATGTATAAATGTTTATGTATTACTTTTCATTTCTCTTTTCTCTGATAAGATTTGCTTTCCCTTACAGGTAATGGGATGGTGAATTTGAAAGAATTTATGAAGATGTTATCTCTCACACAGCGATACTCTTCATCTGTAGGCAAGAACATCGCTTTTCATCAATCTTACATGTTTCATTGTAGATTGTTGCCTTTGAATGATTCATTGTGGTACTTCTTATCTTAGATATGGAAAAAGCAATGAAAACACTGAAGAACATCAGACAAGATAAAACAGAATTTGAAGAGCTGGATTCCATCATGAATGTTCTGGGCCTTCAGTTATCTCAAGATGAAATCCAGAAAGCACTGGACTATGTTACCATGAATGGTAAGTATTTTCTAAAACAATTGATCTCCAGCATGTGTACGTACACACACACACACACACACACACACACACACACACGTATATATATAGTTTAGTAATAGATTCAAGAACTAAACCTGTGCCATATTAAATAATATCTAACATTCTTCTGTCTGCTTTAATCTATTTTACTCTCAAAGCACTAGAAGAACATAAAGATTCTCTTGAATGAAATTCAACCTCTAATGGTTACTCAAAATGTCCATGCAGTTTCCTTTGCAACAAGATGGAAGCCGTTACTTTTTTCCAGTCTTTTGTTTATTTCTTTGTTTAACTTTGAGCATTAAAATGCCCTGGTCATTTTCATCCAGGTTCAATCTTGTTTAGCTTTTACTCAGCATTTTGGCCAAGTGGTACTATTTTCTGTGCCATTATAAATAAGGGGGAAAAAGACTGTTCAGATGAACTTTTTTTTGACAATGAACTGATGATCAATTTTGCAATATACTTAATTAAAATATTTATTAATTGATATACAATATTACTGTGCTAATAAATATGAATAATTTTCATTAATTTGTTAACTTCTTTGCAGCTGATGGAACATTGAGTATGAAAGATTTTATGTTTGCATTGACCAACAATCGAAGATTTTCTGAAGCTGACAGTAAGTTTCAAACAAGCTGTGGGTCTGGTTACAATTTTAGCTGTCATTAATTATTGATTGAAAAATATCACAAACATTTTTCTTAATGTTCCTTTTGTGTTTCAAATAAATCCTTCCTATATTTGCAAATTGTGAATTGAAATTAGTAACATTTTCAATTATGAATTCAGGCAGGTTCCAAGCTGATTATGGTGAGGATAATGATGTTATCCAGTCAATCATATTCGACTCTTGACAATTCTAGGGGCCAGGTCTCTCCACATCATTCAATTTTGCCCTACTTCTTAGTATGGTTCTACACTCTGGCTGGTGTGACCTTTGATGGTGGATTCAAGCTAAATATGGGGAAATTATTCTGAGGAAGACTGGGTAACCCTTCCCATTCTGGGAGTAAAGCTGATTCCATGTGAAGGGCACAATGATGGTGGCACCTTCTCTGATTGATAATAGCTTCTGTCAAAACCACCTCCACACAACCAAATGGCCTTCATGACACATCTTACTTTCATACTTGAAAGCAGTGTTGGGTTCCGGATCCCGTTGCAACCAGTACACTGCGATGGTGCCGAGAATCCACCACACGCACGCACGCTGCACGTGCTTGCGTACTTACTGCCTGTGACGCTCCAGCCGCTTGGCGGAGCATCGCACAGGCGCCGTACGCTCCGCGCAGTGCGCCAATGACCTGATTGGATCAAATACAGGTAAGGACGGCGGGTGGGCTGGTGGACAGCAGCAGGCACTGGTATCCCCGTACTGGGGCAAATCAGCCATAACCCACCACTGCTTGAAAGCTGTTGTGGCTTTAATACCAAACATTCTTGAGCTATGAAAATGGGAGTAATTGAAGATAAGAACAAGGAATTAGATTATGGTTCAATATAATTAGGGGTGGGGAGAGATTGATAAAGAATTGAGAGCTAAGGGAAATTCTCAAAGTAGATTTATATGCTGAAAATCCTTCCCCTTTAGCCACAATTGAGGGCATATACACACTCTTTTAAATGTAGTTCTATTAAGTTAAATAAGATCTTGACCTTTCATTTCAACGCAATAAAGAACACTGTCAATTCTACACATTTAAACAATAATTTGATGTTACTCTTCCTTTTATACTTAATGAAGCAAATTATAGAAATGTTAAGGACATTTCTGCATGAGGATATTGCAGCATCAGTCTCAAAGCCATACCAAACTTCTATATCCCCACAGTTCTTTTGCAGAATTTTGATATGGCTTTCTTCTACTGTAGGGAAACCTGATTTCCAGCGCAACCGCAATGTAAATGACCCAATTACAAAGCTAGATATTGGAGGTTCTCTTTCCCTATTAGAGGGAATATTTGCATCACTCCTTCTCCCAGCTTCTGCAGCTCAGCTCTTTTAAACAGAACGCTTAATAGATGACTACAGCAAATGCTCATTAGCCTAGTCTAGGGATCAGCAACCTGTAGCTCTGGAGCCACATGTGGCTCCTTCATCCCTCTGCTGTGGCTTCCTGTCGGTAAAAGGAAAAAGGAAATACTACCTGTAGAAGCATTTTGTCTGTTTCTGAGTGTTTCAGGATTGAAAACAGCGATGGTATGAAAGTGCCATGAATGAATATACGTATTTGAATATAAATACTTGAACATAGCTGTATATTCTTTGAATATGCTGTTCTCTTCCTCCCCTTCCTCTTTCTTTTACAGGAAATAAAGTCCCCACTAAAAATCTGAATTCCATTTTGGAAAAGATAGGGATTAGTTTAACAGAGGAGGAAATGAAGAAAGTATTTGAGCAAGTTACAGTTGATGGTAAGAACTGCAGGGATGTATATATAAGTGACAAGAGAGTAGAAAGTAGCAAGGGAGGTCAGGAATTCATGAACATTAAGCAGGAAGAACTTGCAGAGTTTTAAAAAAAATACCTCATAGGCAAGACAATGCTCCCACATACATTAGAACCATTAATGTTTACAACATTTTTGGAGGGTTGGCCATAAAACTGCCCTTCTTATTATTAACTTTTTTTTAAATTTAAAGGGCATAAGACATATTCTCAAAACACATTCAGTACCTTGTCTCATGGATATCCTTGGAAACCTATTTAGGTTATACCCAAATGTCCTTTAAAGCACTAATAAATAAGTGAACTCAAAAGAATCTTCCCCAATCTGATGACTTCCAGATGTATTAGAACTACGATGTCCTAAAGACTCAGGGGGTACATTATGAAAATTTGGGATATTACATATCAAATCCATTTGGGGGGAACCTGGTTGCACCATTTTTAATCAGATGTAGGTTAGTGAGTTTTAATCAGGGATACTTATAGAGGTTCTCTTTCCGCATGTGTCTTTTTCCTGTGTCCCAAGACCAGAGTGCAACATAGCATCCCCCTCTGATCATCCAAGATTGTTGCATATAATAATAATACCTTGCTTTGGAAGTGGTGTTTCCTCTTTCTTAATTGTCCCTTTTTAAAATGTTAGTGTTTGTTAATGTCAGAACAACATTGAAAATACATTTCCCATTTGTGCTGTTCAGTTCTTCTCATCTGTCATTTCTGTAATCTTCAATTAGATGGAATGGTAGACTTCAATGAATTCACAAGGAATCTTAGAGTGTTGCAGGAGTTACCTCAACCTATTGGTGAGTGGCGGCTTGGATACAAAACTAGCACTGAAAACTAGATAATGAAATGTCTGCAAGGAAACCACCAAGCTCAAAGAGCTGCAAGGACTCCACAGATATAAGAATTGTTTATTTAATTGCCAAATTTAGAGAGAGGGATACACTATTTTAAAATGTCAGCTCAATAAGACAAGGAAAATTCCTATATAAAAGTCCAGAAAATAAAACAGAGTGACCTATAAATTCCTATAAGACAGGGGTGTCCAAACTTGGGAACTTTAAGACTTGTGGACTTCAACTCCCAGAATTCTGGGAGTTGAAGTCCACAAGTCTTAAAGTTCCCAAGTTTAGACACCCCTGCTATAAGAGGTTTACCATAACTGCCCATCCTAATCCCTGCCTAAGAAGGAAGCCAGGTTTTCAAAGACGTTTTAAACATAATCAGGGTGGTAGCCACATAGACCTCTGGAGAGAGTCTGTTTCAAAAAAATGTACTCTGCTAGCAAAGTCCTGTTTATGGGATTTTAATAGATGACATTATTTAATTGATGGGGCCTGGAACACGCCTACATAGAAATTATTAGAGATAGACAGTCAATCTGGTCTTACACTACAAAGGATTTTATATGTGGTAATCACATCTTACTGTTGTAAACTAGGCTTCCCAAGATCATGAAGCAGACTCTACATCCTGATAAAATCTCTTTTATTTAGGTTAAAGGGAAATCCTCTTCAGCAAAGTCCTGGCAAACAGTCTTTCATGAGATTTCACTACAGACCTTTATTAGGTTTGGAGAGCTGCCAGGCCGATATCTTCCAAGCGCCACAATTGTAGCAACAATTGTAGCAACAATTACTTGGCAAGAAGTCAGGAACCCTAATTAATTGAACTAATTGTCTCCTTCAAACTCCCCTCCCTTTTCTCTCCTCTTTATTCCCTATGGAAGACGCCATTCACCGTCCATCCGTCCAGTTTTACTCCCGAGTCAGCCTTTGTTCCTTAACTGTTCCCTTCTCCTGGCAGCTCTGCACATGCACACATCGTGAACAGGCTTCAGCTGTTCTTCTGTCCCAACTCCGAAGGCAGCTGATAACTGTCGGACAACCCTGGCCCCATCTCTGCTTCTGATGCAGAGCACTCATCAGAGCCTTCCCTAGACTCCAAGACTGGCCCGTGTTCCTCCCCAATCTCCTCACTGTCTGAGTCTGCCACCAGCTCCACTGGTGATTGGCCGGCCACAACACTTACTACACCTTGAAGTGTTACCTGAGGTCATTTGACAAACAGTGCAGTTTATAAAGCAGCCTCCCAATTCTAGAATAAGCCAAACTGACCCATCTGTGCAAGAACCTCTGGGCCACAACTGCCGTCTGCCACCTGCTCTTCAAACAGAAGCTGCAAATAAACCAACTGTTCATTGGTCCTGCATGGGGAAGTGCTACCCTCTCCAGAACTAAAAAAAAGGATAAGGGAGGGAACATATCTATGTTGGCTGATTAATTTTCTGAAAAATGTGTCCTTTAGCCAATTTATTTTGCTCTTTAGGTGACACAGAAAAAAAAATTGCTCTGGAAGATATAGAGTCTCTTTTGTCCAACTTGGGAGTGCAGTTAACCAAAGAGCAGCTCCAAGAAGCATTGAAGAATGTGACTGTGGATGGTGAGTGGGAAAACAGAGAAACAAAATGAAATGATAAAACAAAATCTGTCTTACGTGAATCTGCCCAACCTAAAACATGCTGTAGAGTTTTTCCTCTTCCTCTCTTCAAGCCAGGCTAGTATTTCCAAAACATATTTAGTTGCTGCTCCTATTTTGTGTAATTCCTCTCTGACTGAGTTTTGTCTAGCCGTAGTAAAAATTTTAGACATAAGGGGAGAAAGTCTTTTCTCCAGACTCTTGCTAATAAGTCCTTAGTCTTCTGATTGAGTTAAATCAGAACGTTATGTTTTTTTAATTGAGATTTTAAATGTGCATTACATTTCAATTACTTTTGATAGCTACCTTGACTGGTAAAATATTAATATCTGTCACTTTAATGAAATTTAATTATTAATACACATTTAATAATTTAAATGCAATTAAGCTGATTTGCAAAACGTTGTACTCAATTCTTTCTCCCGAATTTGCTGCCTACATGGTAACTCACATTTAAATGCTTCTGCAGAAAATGAAAAGGTGAAGATGAATGAATTGATTGAAAGTGTGGTTAAGATCCAGAGACAAGCAGAGAGTAAGTGAATTTCCATGGCTGGATTAAAAATTTTAAGCATGCTGGCAATATTTGGGGGGAGGGGGGAATAACTGGGCCTGGTGGGGTTGAAAAAAGAGGCAGTAATTAGAAGATGAGGAGTTAAAACTACAGTAACATGAATTAGTGGCCTCAGCAAAAGGCAGTTTGCTTGAAATTAGGGGCTGTATACAAAATCAAAATGTTTTGATTTTGTGGGAATATAGAATACTGTAATGGAAACAGAATTCAGCTTCTAGGGGGGATGGCGTTTTTTTTAACATTTCGATGCTACAATGATGATATTGGCAGTAGAGATTCGCTAATCTTTGCTGATTTTTCAAAAATCAAGGTTGGGACTGAATATAAAACTATAGGTCAAAAGAGTAGGACATATGTTGCTTGCTCATTCAATAAGTTTGAATAAATTAAGCAAAATAGTAAAATTCACCAATAATGTCAAATGAAGAAAAAGTATGCATATTTTTAAAATTTGTATAGAATCTAGATTTCCACTTTTAAGAGGTTGCTTGTCTGGTTTTTGGTATGGAACATTTGAAAGTGACCTTATCAGTTTTGCTATCTACATATGGAATGCCAAAGTTCTGGGAATATTTGTTGATTATTATTGTTTTTTCTCAGTGGATTGGATTCATGTCAATAATCTGGATAATGCCCTAATCAAAATGGGCATTTACCTAACAGATGATGAAATCAAGGAAGTTCTGATATCTGCGGCTCCAGATGGTGAGTCTTTTAGATACTGTGTATTAGTTTTATTTAGAGTCACTTATTATTGGATTTTATTAAATTAGACAAATCTGTGCCCCTTCCATATGAAACATCATCCCCATGGAGATAAGACTGACTCCCACACTTTGACAATCTTTCACGAGGCCCTGAAGACCTGGTTTTGCCAATGGACCTGCGGTACCCAGTGAGGTAGAGCCCATCAAGTAGTTTATTTGATTAACAGATTGTCACTGAAAGTGAGTTGGGCAGTCGTATAAATTTTTATAAATAAATAAATAAACCAAATGTTTTAACTTTAGTCACTCAACGTGCCAAAGAAAACTCTTCTGTTTTAACAATGCAGACTAAAGTTAAAAATGACAGATAACTAAAAAAAAAAAACCTGTAAATGCTTACTTGCAGTGGTGGGTTCTGGATCCCGTTCCAACCATACCAGTTGGAACGGGCCCGGCATTGTCCACATGGATGTGGGCAGCATGCGCATGCACAGCACGCGCATGCATCTTACCATCCAGCGATGCTACAGCTGCTCGGCAGAGCATCATGCAGGTGTTGTATGCACCATGTGCAGAAGCGCAGAGGACTTTAAAGACAGGTAAGGAGCGCGGGCGAGCAGGTGGGCCCTCTGGAGCACCGTACCAGAATAGTACCCAGTGCTCCGGACAGGCTCCGGTATGTACCACAGCGTACCACCCGCAACCCACCACTGCTTACTTGTCTCCTCTCTGCCGCAGTTTTTTTTCATTTTGAGGGAGAGAAGAGTCAATGGAAGCTCCTGGGTGTGAAAAGTGTTTGTGGCACCTGTCTTCTACACCTCCCGTACTCCCCCATAGGCGCCTATGAGGAATTTCAGAACGAAGCAAATCCCTCTGTTTTCAAAGGCCTCAAAGGTATCTATGGGGTGTTTGAAAAGGGAGCGAATCCCTCTGTTTTCAAAGGCTCCATTTGCCGCTCCCTTTTCAAACACCCCATAGATACCTTTGAGGCCTTTGAAAACAGAGGGATTTGCTTCGTTCTGAAATGCCTCATAGGCGGCTATGAGGCATTTGAAAATGGAGTTAATGCCTCCATTTTCAAAGGCCTCATAGGCATCTATTGGTCATTTCAAAACAAAGCGAATCCCTCCGTGAAGTTTCCAGTCTCTATCAGGTCTCCATCTCAGGGAAAAATGTCCCGGTTATGGTGGAAAATAGTTGCAGGGGAGGAACAAGAGACAGGCACTGCAAACACTTTTTGTGCCGAGAATGAAAGTTTCTGGGGTCCATGATCTCGTGAGAGTTCAGGCACCCAGTCTCTGAAAAAGCGGATGGATGCCTGAACTCGTACAATATTATGGCACCCAAGAGCTTCCATCAACTGTCCTCTCCCTCAAAAGCAAAGTATCTGTGGCAGAGAGGAGACAGATCTTGTAAGGTAAGTGATTCTGGCACAGCAAGATGGGAGAGAGCAGTTGTGGTGAACGCAGCCATGGGGAATAGTGTGAATCTTGCAGGCCTGCAGTTGTTCATAAGGGCAAACCTATGCTGCAACATTCATAATTTTGGGACTTGCTCATAAACAATAGGGGGCACTTATCTCATATCTTCAAACAGGCACTTAAAGAATGCTCGTGACCCGGGGGTTAGAAGTATTGGTTGCTTCTTGGTTTTCTTCAAGTGCTAAGGTTTTCTGCAAGCATGTCAACTATTGTTTGTTTGTTTATTTAGAAAGAACAATTATATATAATTCCATAGAACTTTACAGCACTCTCTGAACAGTTTACAATGTCACATATTGCTCCCAACAATCTGGATCCTCATTTTACTGACCTTGGAGTTTAATTCAACCTCGCGCCATATCAGGATCAAATACAGTGTGTGGACAGAGTTAGTCTACAATACGGCATTCTAACCATTATGCCACCAGAGCTCCTACTTATTTATTAATTTTATATGCTGTCCATCTCATCAGGGGTGGCATGATGGCTTAGCAGTTAAGACACTGGGTTTGTTGGGTAGAAAAATTGGCAGCCCAAGTTTGAGACCCGAGCACCATATGACAGGATGAGCTCTAGCTCCTGACATCCTAGAAGTTAGAATACATGTAAATGTAACTAGATAAATAGGTAACAGCACTTTGTGAAAGTATGCTGGCCACATGACCACGGAATTGTCTTCAGACAGTACTTACTCAATGGCCATGAAATGGAGATGAGCATTGCCCCCTATAATTAGTAACAACTAGCAGAGTTAAATCCCAGGGCCTCCTTTTTCTACCCTCTCATAAAAAAGTCAACTCTGGGTGAAAACCCCAGGTTTAATCAAAACAATTCAGATCAAGCCCCACCGTATTTCCACGTGGATTCAGATTTTTTTTTAAAGCTAGTTGTTAATACCCCTAATTGTAAGCACTGAATTCCCTCAGTGCCTACATTCTCCTTGGAGGGGGAGTTGATCGTTTTCTTAAAGTTCTTTGGCAAAAGCTGAATCAATGTATGATAACATTTGCAGGAAGGAGGCAGTCTGAGGGCCTCTAGGACTTTTAAAAGCGATATTCAAAAAGAATGGAGAGTTAGAAAGCTTAGGAGCAGGGATGTCTGTGATGAGGATGGAAAAAGTCAAGATGAGGGCAATGACCATGCAAATGGAATGCTGTGCCTGATTTATGTGCAACACTGTAAAAAGGGAGTGCAGCTAGCATCTTTTTTGCCTTCACCTACTTCAGGAAAAAAGTGGAGGGTCAAAGAATATCAGTCAGCAGCAGGTTTAGAATTTAGAATTATTCTTAAGAAGTCATTAGAATACTGGCATGGAACTTAGAATAACAAATTAATTTCTAACTGAGAAAGTTCAATGACTGGGAAGATAAACAAAAACAGATATAGATTATAAGGAGATATGTGTATTGGGAAAAATAAGAGGAAAAATGTGTTGGATATGTTCACTGCCTTGAGTTATTTATAAAAAATAATAATAAAGAAGAATAGAAGAAGAAGAAGAATCTTTATTGTCATTGTAATAAAATAAAATAAAATTACAATGAAATTGGTTTGAGCGTTGTGCTAACATTTGCATCAGCATTTGCATGATAAAGACATGATATAAATAAATAAGTAAATAATAAACCAAAAGGAGCATGAAAAGGAAAATAAAAATGTTATTTGTTGATTCAGTCTTCTGCACATTACAAAATACATCCCCACTTTTCCAGGATGTGTAAGGGCTATCATGCCTAAAATTTGCTATAAAGGTGCATTTCTAACAGATCTAGAGAATTCTAGGTTCAGGAATAGTTATTTTTATGCATATTTCTTCAGATGTAAGTAACAGCGGCCTCCGTTAGGCTTTCCTGTTCAGCTGGGTTAATTACTTCCTCCTCTGTCTTGCAGAGGATGGAAAAGTTAATCTGAATGACTTGATGGAAGGGGTGAAGAATATGAATCTCATATTAAGTGCAGGAGGTAAGTCTCTGGGCAATTTGAAATTAAATTCAAATTAAGAAGGATTGTCTGGAATTGCTGCTCTTACATTCGCCAGCCAATCAGTAAAATATTTTTGTAACTTTGATTGATGTAGCAAGTGGTGTAAATTTTATACTTTTTTTTATTTTCTGACTTATGACTGAAACAAAAGTATTATAATTGTGGTTAAGGCAGGGGTGGGCTCCTACGGGTTCGCTCAGGTTCGGGAGAACCCATAGCTAACATTATGGCCAGTTTGACGAACCACCAAATCCCACCCTGGCTGGCCCTGCCCACCCCCTCCCTCCTGTCTCACCCCCACCCCTAGCAGGAGTCTCTATGCAGCCCGTTTCAGATGCAAGGTAAGTGCGGAACCCGTGCGGAGGCTCAGGGAGGGGCAAAAACGGGCCTCCTGGAAGTTCCAGAAGGCTGGAAATGGGCCCATTTTTGGCCTCTGGAGCCCAGGAGAAGCAGTTTTCACCCTCCTTAGAGGCTTGAGGAAAGCCTCCATAGACTGGGGAAGGTGAAAACGCACTCCACTCTGGAGTCATTAGGCTAAAACACACACTTCTCTTTGCTCCCCTCCGAGCTACCCTGCTCCAAAGTAGCCCCAAATGACAGGAAGTGGTTCTTTCCCAGTGGGCTGGCAGCATAAAGAAGATGTTGTCTACTCCTGCTCCTGTGAAATGGCCAGTGGTTCATACTTCTACTAGGAAATGTTGGTCTTCCAGAATAGGTTTAGAGCATAAATTGCTAGAGAGGTAACTTTTTTATTTTTTATTTTGAAAACTCCTTATGCAGCATATTTTCCATGAAAACATCCTAATTATAATAATTTATACTATAATAGAAATACAAGTAACAATGTAAATAATCACAATAAAAATAGTCTCTGCTTTTACTAAAGTCACTTTCAGAGATTTCTAGCTGCAGCCCATAGAATCCAGCATTCTATTGTGTCCAGTCAGATATATTTGGGAAGTTCACAAGAACAAACAGGTGGCAGTAATTATCTTCTTTCGTGCTTGAGAGCTGTTGTTAAACTAAGCTGCCTGCAATTCAGGTCCTTGGGTACCTGTTGCTCAATTTAGGCTTCTTGCTGAGCTCCTCTTTGCAATCATTGTAGTATGTCATGTCTTGTTGCTTTCTTTTCTTCTGGATTTTATTCAAAGTGTTGCTACTGGATTATTTTTAATGTAAAAATTAATTCTTAACAGGTACATATTAGAAAAAAATAAATCCGGCTTTATCATCCTGATCTTGAAATAGCGGTGCTAAATTTTAAGATTTTTTATTCCAATCAGTGCCAGGAACAGGAATCAAGACATTTTAGAGATGAATTTGAATACAACTGTAGGAAGAATAAACTATATACTTCTGATTATGATGAGATTATTAATGATCCTATATTAACCTATAAGTGTAGATTAATAGTATGCATTTTAATTTTATTCTGACTCACATAGTAATATATATGACATTTAATTAATGTCAGGCTATCATGTCTGGTACAATATTACAAGCTGCAACACAACCTTGAAAATAAGTCCATGCAGAAGGATACTCACCCATCTATCTACTACTACTAATTTTAATAATAATAATCTTTATTGTCATTGTAATAATATTGTAATAAAATTACAATGAAATTGGTTGTCCTTGGATAAAGGTAGGAAACCATCTAGTGAAATTGTTTGTTTTCTCATTCCTCGGTGGTGGGTTTAGGGAGTTGAAGGGTGATAGAAACCACCAGGCCAGTCGGTAATGGTGTACTGATGCTTATGAAGTTTGAATCTTGGATTGTGACATTGGATGGTTTTTGTAAATTGATATTAGGGGAACTGGTTGAAACTGACGAATTGAGTTCCAGACTGACAAGAATGGGACTCAATATAACAGAAGAAGAAACTCAAGAGGCTCTGAAGCCCCTTACTCTTGATGGTAAGTGGAACAGAAAAGGCAATTCTAGCAAGGATGAACACTTTGAAGGTTGTATACACCTGCCAGATACTGGCCCTGAAAATCCACCCATGTCCCAAAGACTTTTTAATCCCAAATTCAGCAGCCCAGTTCTTACTCAGTTAATGAATATATTAACAGGAATTCCCATATTGAGAAAAATGAGCGGATCCTTTCAAACTCATCCCTTTGTAGATCCATTCCAAGCTCTTCAAGGATTTCAAAACCATCAACAAAATGGCTGGGCCAGAATTAATGAATGAGCCAGGAAAATACACAGCTTCCAAGCTTCCAGCACTCATTTTACTAACATGACATGTAATCTGCTATTTATTTCCAACTCCCACCTGCACTTCTTGATATCTGAAGCAATAAATCAGATGCAAAGATAGGGAAATAATTTGGCACTTTGCTAACAGACATCTCACAGTCTTATAATAGATAGAAAGAATACCCAGAGCAACTTATGAATATATGCTTTATATTCTTGGGATTGACTTGAAAAGACATAGCTAAACTATAAAATTATTGAGTGGCTCTGGGATGTAACCTTAATTAGTTCTGGGAAGAATCCATCTGAACAGACAGGTAAGTTCTGGGAAGAGTCCATCTGAACAGACAGATAAGATCTGTATCTGGAGAAATGCTTCCCTCAATTTGCCCTACTTGATTAGTGAACAGCAGGTTTCTATAATAGCTTCCAGGCCAATACAAGCCAATACAAAAATCCAACAATAGGAAGAAGCTGCTGAAATATCTTTATTGGCTTAATCAATGCAATAAAGAGGTTTCAGCAGCTCCTTTCTATTGTTGGCTGCAGACACCATTTGGGGAAGGGATTCACCACCAAATCTCTCTCTCTCTCTCTCTCTCTCTCTAACACACACACACACACACACAATTTTCTTGAGAAGACACAATCTTTTCAGTTCAGTCTTGGCTTCCTACACCAAACTTTCTCTACCTTCCTCAGTCAAAGCTGGAAATCAGAAGTTGGGGCATGGTTTCTTTGCTGAAATCTTCTCTTGCCTCCCTGCTTTGTTCTCACTCTATAGGATGGGCAAGCTGTAGCTTGTTAAGCATCAGCTTTTACCGCAACAGCCAACTTGGCCAGCTGTCTGTCAACAAACCAATAACTTATAAGTTTGAAGTCAATACTGAACTGAAGAACTGTTTGGTTGCCTTTAAAAGAACTAAGTAGAAGAAAAATTCCCTTTTTTTTTATTTCCTCCTTCCCTCCTCCCCTATTCCAATTTCCTGGATGCTCCTCATACTATTTACATTTTGTGTGCAGGTAATGACAAAGTGGATATGAAGAATGTATTTCAGAACATTATGCTCATGAAACGACCTTTGAAGCTGGAAAGTAAGATGAATCAGGGGGTTGGAATGCGTGGTTTATCAATCTGGTCTCCTTTGCATTTCCTTATTTCCTTTTTAAAAAATAAAGTTTCTCTTTTTAAACCATGGAGAAACATTCCATCACTTAATAATTCCTCCCATCCCTTGCTCCTTTCCAAATATTTATTCTCACTATCAAACCAGTGTCTGGATGCCTCATGGAATTCTTGATTTAATAAAGCAATAACTCTAGTAATTAAAAAATGCAAAAGTTAAAAGCATTAAAACAATCCTTAGTAGAGACAAAGCATGTGAAGCTTTTGAAGTTCAGAAACTAAAAGACCATTTTCTTTTTTTTTTAAATGTTTTAACTTGGGGCTGAAAAAACAATACGCCTAACTTTTGAAAATCTGAACATCATACACTTCATCTGCTTATATGCTTTAGGCAAAACACTGTAATTAATTTTAAATTTAGATTTTTACCTTGGAAATTTGCAATTTTACAAATGGGCAAGGAAGCAAATAGTGATGAATAATAATATTAAAAGTAATTTAATTTTTATTCTAAAGGAGGTAGTTCTTTGGTCCTGACATTGTGCATTTTTGTAGCATGGCCCCTGTCTAGAAACTGAAGGTCAATTGTTAGTCTCCCTCCCACAAAGATTATATGCTGCTGTTTTAGGAATTAACCCCCAAGGCTACATATACATTATCTTCTAATTTTTTAAAGATTTTTGTTCATGTTATGGAAATAGAGCCCATGCTTTGCTGCAAATCTATTTCTTTCTCTTCTTTTTTCTGTTTTGCTTTTGAGAATAAGGGAATAAACAAATGAAGTAAATGTAAATGTAGTGAAATTCTTTAAAACAAAACCCATTGAAATGAACTGAAGAAGCTTCTTGGATGAGAAGTGAAAGGTTTTCAAGGGAAGAAAACCAAGAAAGTCCAGTTGCCTTTGTAAAGCACCTTTGGAATAGGTATAAAGAATTGAATCTACTACATAATAACATATAGAAGTAGTCCCAAAGGTGCTTTTTCAAGAGGCAACTAAACTTTCTGGTTTCTTTGAGGACATTTTGCTTCTCATTCAAGAAGCTTCTCCAGGCCAGTTGCCTCGTGAAAAAGCACTTTTGGGACAACCATGACCTGGATGACTGAGAATCTCCATAGACATTTAGCTATATAGAAGTAGACTAAACAGTATTCTTCCCAGGGTCGTAATAATTAAATTATATTCATTTCCTTTAAGTACAGGTATTTTAAACAAAACAAGTTTATTGTTCTTTTTCTGTGCTTGAAATACATAGGAACTGAACCAATTTTGGTCTCCTTTTTCTGCACATGCAGGAGACAAGATTGATATTCAAGATCTGAACAGTATTCTGACCTCTGCAGGCGTTCAACTCACAGAAGCAGAATTCCAGGAAGCCTTGGCAACTACCCAAATAGATAGTTAGTATTTACTTTAACATTACCTTTCTGAAATGCTTTCAAAATCATAGAACCGTAAAGTTGAAATAGATGGTGTAGGTGGGCTACTGAGAAAAAACACTCTGTTTGATTAAAGCATCTATTTTCAACTCCTGTGTGACGTGTCCCACAATTTGCAAGCTCAAGAAATATTAGTACAGATAACATTATAGCACCGAAATATAATGGCAAAAAAATATATCAAAATTCAGCAGTGTAAGCTTTTTCAAAAGAAAGAAGCAAATGGGTATTTATATTTCTGTTGGACTTAACAAAGTAATTTTAATTATCTGCCGACACACACATATCCTATGTAAAAAGGAACATGCAAAAATTATAGTTCCATTTGATTCAAGCATATCAGTATTAGACCACTAAATTTTAGCCAGAAAGCAGTAACTAACTTCTGCCTTAATACTAGTAGAGATAGCTCAGTGGCTATGTTTCACTTGAGGCCAACTGAACCTATCAGACACTATCATTTGGGGGCACCGAATCAATTGGCAGTGGACTCCAAAGGCAAGGCTCTGATTGGTTAGCTGACTGATAGAATGGAAAAATGCTTTGCTTGAAATTGATCCACAGCTGCAAATTTCATCTGACCAGCAGGAAGCTGTTTCCTTTTGTCACATGGTCATAGTTGATGATGACAGTAGGAAGAGGAGCAGGGATGGAAAAAACCAGAAATGGTATTCCCTGTAGAAAGACTTGGGGAGGGGGGAGAGGTGGAAACGGGACAAGACAGATAGAATGAAAGTTAAAAAGGTGTAGGCTATATATGAACAGGAACTGGGAATAAAGGGAAAATTGGTTGGTGGAAGAATATTTTTAACTCTTGCCATTTGTGGCCTTTTCTCATGCAAGTGATGACTTCGCAATGATAACCATAATATGCAAATTGTCTTCATATTTGTTATTTCATAAGTATTGCATGCTATTAGAAAACCAGAAAAGTGTCTGTAATTTCAGAATGCTTTTCTAAAACATGGCATAAAATAATTCTTCAATCAGTTTTATTTATGTACAGTTTTCAGATGTTCATAACATTTCTATATCCAGTGCCTGTGTACCGCATGCTATAGTATATCAGTTGTCCTCAGGATATACTTTCTTTGGATACACTGCCCTTGAGCCCCATGACCCAAAGCAATAAGCATTCCAGAGTTAAGTTGCCTGGGGTACTTCAAACTATTTTGTTCTTGACTATAATAAAGGTTTGATTTGATTTAATTTGAAATATCAGGATCCTGTTCTGACCCAGGCTTCCTTAGAAAGCAAAAGCAAAGTCTTAGTCCCAACAAAACCTCTTTTATTTACATGACTGTGAATTCCTTTCATTCATAGTCAGCAAGGCTTATCAAACAGTCTTTTAGAGGAATGTTTATCCACATGCATCTTATTCCATTAGAAGCGCTGCCAGATAACTAGTGTCCACAGAGCAAAGCAAAACTTGGCATAGAGTTTCACACAAGCAGAACTTTCCAGACCAATGAACAAATTGTTTCCTGCAAAAGCCCGCTCCCCATTTGTTCCTCCTTTGTTTCCTATGGGAGGGACCAATCACCTCCAAGATGTGGCTTTACTCTTGAGTCAACCCTTCTTTCTTAGTTGTCCTCTGGCAGCTCTGCACATGCACACATTGGGAATAGGCTCCAAATGTTCCTCTGCCTCACTGCTGTTTAGCTCCCTCTCTGCCTGTGATGCAGAGCCCTTGTCTGAGCTTTCCTCAGCCCTCAGGATTGGCCCCTGTTCCTCCACAACCTCCTCACTGTCCTACTCTGTCGCCAGCTCCGCAGGTTGCTGCCGGCCCATAACAGATCCCATGAGTCGTACAGTGAAGAAGTCAGCACTATATGGAACATTCCTTATGACTAGAAAAAAAAATCTTTTAATTTCTAGTGCAAACTTAAGTCACTTGAGAAGTAGTACTCTTTCTACTTTCAAAAGTTCATTAAATATTAAAATATACGATTTCTTTTTATATAGCTATTTTTTATCTACTATGTCATAAAAATAATAGGACCCAAACTATGTATTGCTATAAATCCTCATGGACTCTCTGAGCAACACCTCTTTTGTTTTTTTTTAGTTGAAGGGAAAATAAACTTAGGAGAATTTATCAAGTCAGTGAGGGAAGCCCAGCCATATCCTCAGCCTGGTAAGTTAATAAACTGATTAATAATGTACTGAAGTAAAAGAACACAAAAATAATTGTGTATTTTTGTTGCTATTGTGCTACATGTGACAACTTTGAATTATACATCCAATTGACTTTGATTCGTGTATCAACCAATGTGCTGCGGAAGACCCTCCCTGGTTTTTTATGTGGAAATAGAATTCAAGCCTTGTCCAATAAGCTTTAATGTACTGTATATGATAGGTATAGATGTAGATGTTATACAGTTATATAGATTTTTAAAAGTAAAATAGAATTCAGAGATTTTGTACCTATGGACATTATGCCAGTAAAATGGGAATTCAGCAGTTAGCTTTCCCTCCCTTTCTAGTATTCTATATTATTCTATATTCTCTCCATTCTGGGTCTCCCCTATTAAATGAAAGCACAGTTTTAAAATGCTGTATTGTTTACTTTTTATTTTATCTCTATTTTTCCTAGAAGAAGAAACCATTGCTCTTCTAGAAGAGAAGGATGCTATTCAAGAAGAGGAAGAGGAGATTCCTGTTGAGGAAGAGAAAGTTGCAGAGGAAGAAGAAGAGGAGATTCCTGTTGAGGAAGAGAAAGTTGTTGAGGAAGAGGAGATTCCTGTTGAGGAAGAGAAAGTTGTTGAGGAAGAGCAGATTCCTGTTGAGGAAGAGAAAGTTGTTGAGGAAGAGGAGATTCCTGTTGAGGAAGAGAAAGTTGTTGAGGAAGAGGAGATTCCTGTTGAGGAAGAGAAAGTTGCTGAGGAAGAGCAGATTCCTGTTAAGGAAGAGAAAGTTGCTGAGGAAGAGGAAGAGCAGATTCCTGTTAAGGAAGAGAAAGTTGCTGAGGAAGAGGATATTCCTGTTAAAGACGCGAAAGTTGCTGCCGCTGAGGAAGAGGAAGAGAAGATTCCTGTTAAGGAAGAGGAAATTGCTGCTGCTAAGGAAGAGGAAGAGGAGATTTCCAATGAGAAAGAAAAAACTGCTGCCCAGGAAGAGGAAGAGAATCTATCTATTAAAGAAGAGAAAATTGCTATCCAGGAAGAAAACGTTGCTGTTGAAGAACTGGGCGCCATTTTAGCCAATAAGGGCATTTCTCTGACAGACAAAGAGCTGGAAGAGGCCTTGATAAAGGCAAAAGTAAATGGTTGGTATTTATATTCTGACTTTTGTTTCAGAGGTACACAATTGGCTAGCAAGATAAATTATAAAGCAATTTTATAATCTCCTAAATGTGTTGGATTATGGCTCCCATCATATTAGTGATGGGGAAGGGTGCTTTAAATATAAAAACAGTCCTTCCCAAGTGTTTTGTAATCCTAGCACTCCCAAAGCTATCTTTATTGCAATTTGAAAGCAAATTTCTGTTTTTTAGTAATACCATTTTTGCTTTCATACTTCAGAAATCCAAAACAATAAAAAAGGAAACAGCTGAAATTTTCTATTCCAAATATGTCAGACCACCAGTCACTTGCAATGCTTAGGGGTCACAAAAATATAAGTAAATGGATATGTATGTTTGTCTGTGTACACCTACATACACAAACACACCCAGGGCCACTCTCTTCACCTAAAAAGCAGGCTGTCTTATCAGATTACCTATGGAGAAACAATTTCTACCTAGGTAATCTAGGTGTTCCACTTTCAGGCAGAAAAAGGAATTGAAGCTAGGCAGGGCTACTTTTCAATAATAGTGTTGGATCTCTGAGAATAGAATAGAATAGAATAGAATAGAATAGAATAGAATTCTTTATTGGCCAAGTGTGATTGAACACAGAAGGAATTTGTCTTTGGTGCATATGCACTCAGTGTACATGAAAAGATACATTCATCAAGAATCGTAAGGTACAACACAATGATAGTCATAGGGCACAAATAAGCAATCAGGAACCAATCAATATCAATATAAATCATAAGGATACAAGCAACAAAGTTACAGTCCTGCAGTCATAAGTGAGAGAAGATGGGTGATAGAAATGATGAGAAGACTAATAGTAATAGTAATCTCATTTGGAGAGCCGTTTGGCCTCTTCCTAATTGCATTCAGACAAATATTTTAATTAGACTGGATAATTTGTGAATAGTTGTATTTATAAGTGATTTTGTTTTCTGGGTTGTTCATTTTATTATTACTTGAATTGTGATTTTATGTTGATTATGTTTACATTTACCAAATCTCTCTTGAATTACTTTTATACATCATGTTAACTGCTGAAAGTCACACATTGTGATGGATATGAATATAATAAAAGTGTGGCCTTGAATTACAACTCATCCTTTGTAAGTGAAAAAATGTGCTTGAGAAGGAAGTAGACTTCAAAAGATAAAATTGTTAAATAACAATATTTTTTTTAAAAAAAAGAAGTAATCTGGAGAAAACTGATTATGTCAAGCCTGATTATACAGGCAAGGGAGACACCAGGCATTAAATCATAAGCAATTTGGAGATGTAGCCTGGAAACTGTCCAATTTGAGGAGAGCTTCACCAGTGCCCAATGTAACATGAAGCCACTCTGAACATCCTTTAAATTGCCTTACTTTGGGAAAGGAAAAAAAAGACAATGTTTTAATTGTTGGCCGTTATAAATCAGTGCAAGAATTGTGAGAACAACATTTTGCTGCTGTTACTGTTCTTTCTTTCTTTTCCCCTTACAGTTGATGGGACAGTGAACCTCTGTAACTTTTTCAAGGCAATTCATGAGGTTCAAGGGCAACCTCCAGATGGTAAGCTGAAAGATAACATAAAATATACTACATGCTTTTTTCTAGACACCCTCTTAAGCTTCTTTTAAACTTTTATGTTGCCTTTGATCCAAAAAGCAAAGGAGTTTACACTGCCTATAAACTTTTTATTCCAAATATTGCTCCCTAGAATATTTTATGGCTCAATGACTGCACTGACACTTGCTTAAGTAGACAAGCCATTGCAGGCAGACACAATGTTTTTCAGTTAAATCGATTCATGTATAGAAGAAATCTACTGTCCCAAATGTGCTCTTGCATGATAAAATGTGAGGCATTTTATGAATATGAAAAAATGAATCAAAACAATAATAATAGATTGATGTCTATTATGCAATAGACAATAATAATAGATGTGCCTGCAATGTTGTACAGGGTTTGTGACTATTTTGACAGGACATGTGAGTGGGAAGATCTTAAACCTTTCCTTTCATATCATACTTCCTTGCACATTTCTGGGGTTCTTGAACCTCTAACTCTGTTAACATAGTTAGAACTGGGGTTAAAACTCATAGAGGTAAGGTGGAAAAGAGTTTATCCCTCTTTGCTGTAGACTCTTTTGCAATGAAAAAGTAACTGTTTTATTCCATGCATAAATGTATGAACAAATGTGATTTTCTAACCTTCCAATATACAGTAGTATGTACTCTAGGTGATTTTCTTTCTTCTGAAACTTGCCTAGCAATCTAAATGCTTCAAAAAATGTTATGCCTCTTCATTCAATTGAATCATTTCCTCCCTCTCTCTCCCCTTCCCCTCCGCATCTCTCTCTTGCTATATCCCCTGCTATCTCTATGACCTGGGCCTACCTATTCTCACGTTTACCTTCTTTCTTACAGTAGCAAAAAAGGATGAAGGCTTAGAAGAGCCAGAGAGAGAGAAAACAGTTCCAATGATCTCCCTAAATGGATTGGCAATAGGTAGTAAAAATGATTTTAAATGGGCAAGTTCAGAGAGGGAAATAACACGGAGTCTCCACATTCTTGAATATATTCAGACCCATATAAAACCATAATTACTCTTTGTGGTAAATCTCAATCAAAAAGTGGAGCGCACAGTACAGTATTGTTTCCTTAACCAGAATAATACATCCTTGTGGAAATGAACTACTATTTCAACAGAATTTGAAAATAAAACACAAAATTTATTTTTCTGTAGTAAATAATGCTTTTAAAATAATGCATCGATTGTATATGTTCCTGCATGCAAATACATGCACGTACAAACAAATAACTTTCATTTCCAAATTTTCCCATTCTCATTTCTATCACAAGAACAATTGTGTTCAAAGTTTTCAGAATTTAAACACTTTTCACTTGGGTAATTATCAGGAAATGCTATGTTTATTTTTCTTTTAAGGAACAGGGATTCAATTTTCTGAGCAGCTACAATTTAACCTGGTGTCAAAATCAGGACTGGATTCAGAATGAGCTCTGCTCCCCTTATAAGAAGTTGTTCAGAAGTAGATCATATGCAGTGCTTTGCAAACATTTTGTTTACAGTAAGCACCTTAGAAAGAAAAGCATCCTCATTTACAGAAGTACAGGCCAGAAGTCTCAAAGAATAAAAAATTACTAAGACATTTTTAATTGCCTTTTTTATATATATTTTTCTTCTTTTGCAGAAAGTAAAATTGATATTGAGAGCTTGGATGATGTCTTGAAAGAAATGGGAATCCGTTTAACCAACAGAGAACTATATGAGGCATTTAAACACATTTCAATAGATGGTTAGTTTCTTAGTTCATTTAAACAGAGTAGTTGGTATCTAACCTTTGGCTTTTATTCCACAAAATAATTCTTACGATTTTACGAAAAGAGAAACTTTTAAAGATTAGTTAAAGTACTTGTGCTGTAACTCACCCAAGTAAACAACCAAATCCTTGCAAGAAAATGAATTTGCAATGTATATAATCCAGCCACTACCTTTAGGGGCCAAATGCAGTCTTCTGAATGGAAGCATGGAAACACAAAATGAAAATATCAATCCATAGTCTATTATGACTAAGATGAAAATCAGAATGAAAGACTATTTTACATTTATTTCAATGACAACTGTCAAGTTCCAAGTAATGAAAATATTACTACAGACTAAATTTGAATTTTATTTAAGAGTAGGTGAGTACAGAGGAGTCGTTGATTCAATTCAGGAATTGATCTTTTTGGTATAGTATCTATATTATTGTTTCCTTGTTTTTACTTATTGCCTTACATTTTTCAAGAGGCAACTGGACTTTCTGGGATTTTTTTTGAAGACATTTCGCTTCTTATCCAAGAAGCTTCTTCGGCTTCCTAACCCTCTTGAAAAAGCACCTTTGAGATAACCATGACCTGGATGACTGAGAATCTCCAGAGACATTTATTGTGCTACACTTATTCCCAACTGTTCATTTCCATTTGGGAGCAATGAATGCAATTTACATTACCATATTGTTGAGTTCAGCTCAAGAGTTTATTGTGTGCTAAAGTAGCACAGATCCTTTTCTATAAGGAGCTGTTTCTGCCTATTCTCTTCTTAGACACTTAACAATTTGGTTTGGTTTGGTTTGGTTTGGTTTGGTTTGGCTTGGCTTGGCTTGGCTTGGCTTGGCTTGGCTTGGCTTGGTTTTATTAGACTTATATGTCACCCTTCTCCAAGGACTCAGAGCGGCATACAATGTAAAAACACATATCACAAAAATGAAAAAAAAAAGATTAAATAAGGAATCCAATAGCCCAATCGACAATTTACAATTTAAGTTTAAAATTAAGTTAAAATTGACAATTAAAATTAATAATTTATTCAGGCCAGGCCGGCTTGCTGAAAAAGCCAACATTTTAGGGTGCGATGGAAGGACCGGAGGTCAGGAATTATGCAAAGCTCTGGGGAGAGCTCATTCCATTTGTACTAAAGCCGAACTAAATTTTATTCTCTCCCATCTCAAACACATAGGTCTACTTTCACCTCTTTCCTCCTCTTCATGTTATTGTTCTCACCTGAAACCGCAGATAAATCAGTTAATAGAACATAGAATAATGGAGGTGGAAGGCTCTCGGAGATCTTCTAGTCCCGTTCCCTGCTCAAGCAGGAGATCTTATATCATTTCAGACAAAGGGTTGTCCAGTCTCCTTTTGAAAGCCTTCAGTGATGAAACACCCACGACTTCTGAAGGCAATTTATTCTATTGGTTAATTGCTGTCACCTTTCGCGAAGTTTTCCTTAGTTCTAGGTTGCTTCTCTCGGTTTCTTTCCAACCATTGTTTCTTGTCTTGCCTTTTGATGCTTTCATCTTAGCATTAAATTCAGGATTGTTTTGTTTTATCCCTTCTTTCGGTTTCTTTCTTGCAGATGATGGGATGGTGGACAAGAAAGCATTTATGGAAAGTGTAGATACCATTTGGAAGAACCAGCAAAAAGGTAAGATGAAGCATTAAACTGAATAATCATAACAGTACAGATATATTAAGATTTTTTGTTGAAAGAGTTCACATTTGTGTAACCATTTTAATTAAAACAAATTACAATAGATTTTATTATATTGTAATATATAATATATATAATATGCTAAGATGGGTCTAAAATTGTAGGGATCATGCTGAAGACTAAAAAGCAGGAAACAAGTCATCTAGGCCCAAACTATATTTTACTTTCTAATTTTCCACAAAGTTATTATTTCTCTTTTCCCTATGTGGGCGCTTTAAAGAACCTACATGGTTGAAATTAGAATCAAAACGAAGAGGTAGTTTTCCCACACTGGTTTACTTAGTGTCTAAATGGCTTCTGTACTATGAATCTTCCAGTAATATAGGCAACATGAAATTGGCAAGAATTAGACAACACTCTGCATTTTGTAACTCCCCAAATACTCGCAGTCATAATGCCTCTGGCAGAGAAGCAATAGAGGCATCAAATTTTGCTCATAAGCTCTGAAAAATCCACAACAAAGGTGCTTTAAGTTGATGGCATTGACTATAAAGAAATACTGTGTTTGTTAATATTTCTAAGTCAGCCCTCTCCCAGACGACTCTGGACAAAGAACACTGCAAGCAAACCAATAGAGTTAGTTACAAGTAGTTTTCTTTTAAAGCCTATCATGGTGCCCTCAGTCCAGATAAGCAAAAGTCTTCAAAGTGTTCTAATCTGTTTTTGAAAAGCCAGGAAGATGGAGGGACAGAGATTTATAAAGTGGAGTGCCTAGACCCGTGATGGCGAACCTATGGCACGGGTGCCACAGGTGGCACGCGGAACCATTTCTTAAGGCACGCAAGGCGTTGCCCTGTCAACTACAGCGTGCATGTGTGCGCTGGCCAGCTGATTTAGGCGTTCTTATGAGGCCATTTTTCGCCCTCTGGATGCTTCAGGGAAGCTCCTGAAGCTTTTTGGGGGGGAAGGCTGTTTTCACCCTCCCCAGGCTCCTAGAAAGCCTCTGGAGCCTGGGAAGGGCGAAAAAAGCATCCCAAAAGCAGGGGGTCGCGCACATAGCATTATGAGTGCGGCACGCCCATGCACGACCCCCCTGTGCTTCCCCAACTTTTGGCATGCAAGCCAAAAAAGGTTAGCCATCACTGGCCTAGACTCACAGCAGATCTCTTGAATTCACTGAATCAGGTGGCCAGATTTTATTCTGGCTTGCCATTCTCTGAAATAACCTGGTGGTGTACAAGTATAAAGGGGTGTGTGTGTGTGTGTGTGTGTGTGTGTGTTATACATGTATAAATGTATAAAGGGTGACACAGTGGTTCAGTGGCTAAGACACTGAGCTTGTTAATCAGAAAGGTCAGCAGTTCAGCGGTTCAAATTCCTAGCACTGCATAACGGAGTAAGATGCAGTTACTTGTCCCAGCTTCTGCCAACTTAGCAGTTCGATGGAAAGGTAACAGCGTTCTGTGCGCCTTTGGTGTTGAGTCATGCTGAAGACGTCGACCACGGCAACGTCTTCAGACAGCGCTAGCTCTTCGGCTTTGAAATAAAGATGAGCACTACCCCGTAGAGTTGGGAATGACTAGCACATACATACCTTTACCTTTATACATGTATGTTTTAAAGCTAAAGGTCGGCACTTTGAACTGGTCTCTTTGGTCTGTGACCGTAAATAAAAGTATGTATGTATATGTGTTTGTGAACTGGTCTCAAGACCTTGCTGGTAACCAATGTAAAATGAGTGTTACCCCATTGATGCCACCAATTCAGCAGTCCCTTTGCTTTGTACCAACTATGGCTTCTGGTTCTTCTCCAAAGACAATTCTGGGAAGAATACATGGAAATAATCCATCTATGCTGTTAAATTACATCCCAAACAAGCCCCCTAAATCAAAGTATGTTTTTTAGAATTATAACTCTCCAGGTCAAAAAATAAAAGGTTCCCTCCACCTTGCTAGTGGGTTTTTGGGGAAAGAGATAGAAAACACCAAACACAGATTCTTCTTGTCCTTTATCATAGTCTCTTCAGTGTCTATCTTGTTGCAATTGCAGCTAATTGAAATGGCTCACATAAAGAGGAAATTATTGATGCTTTTCCTAGAGGAGAAAGAATATGGTCCAAGTGCTCCTGTGAGAGTCAATCTAGACCTGGGCAAATAATGCAAAATTCATTTCAGTGGTTGATTTGATTTAGAAAAACAGTCCAGGTTGAATTTAGAAAATAAATTGGATCCAATTTGGGCAGTCAAACTCACTTTTTAAAATAGGTCAGTTTGATTTCTGTTTGTAAATCAATTGGGAAGTCATCAAAATTACCCAGATCAATTTGGAAGCACGCAATTCAATTCAATCCAGAAAGCCTAAGATTTGACTGAATTGCTTCATTCATGCCCTTGTCACTGCACAGTTCCACTATTGCAATGTGATCTACCCTTTAAGGCCATTAGAAAGATTCAATGTAGGCAGACCAGAATGTATGGGCCTGGGTAATGGCAGGCACTGGTGATCAACAGACTTCCATGTGTGATTCAAGGTACTGGTTATTTCTGTCCTGTTTCAGGTTTCAAATTCATATACAAACAGTTGCTAAGTGAAAATAGAATTTACTCAAGGCTGAGTAGATAACTGGCAAACTAAAAAAAGAACATAAATCAAAACAGAGTCTCTGGGAACTGCAGCTTGACTGGTTAGTTTTGCTTTCAACAAAAAGTTTTTTCATGTGAAAAAAAAAAATCAAAATCTAATCCAAAGTTCAGAGAGTCAAGTCAGGTTTGTCAGCCAGTCCAAAGGTTTGCATTTCAAGAATCATGAGCAGAATGCACAGAAATTACATACCAGAGCAAGAGATCAGACACTTGTTTCCAACTGAGAAGCATAGATCAGGGCTGCCTCTTAAATTAAGCCAACTAAATTAAGGGATACTCCTCTTAAGTATCTTTGCTCTGCTCTGTGCTAAGTTCACTGAGTCCAAGGGCTTGGAGACTATACACACCAAAGGACTGCTCCAGCAATGGTCCTTGTATTTGATCAGCTGACTTGGGGGCCTTTTTTTGACCTTCCATTGGTTTAGCTGGAGCAGCTTTCCCAGAATCTGAGTACATGTAGCATTACGTGGCACATGACAAAGTTATTTGAAAGATTATCTACCTCTCATGGTTTCTGCCCAACCAGTACAAACTGGGAGAATTGATATGCTATGTGTCCTATGGATTAAACAGTACCATCTATCAGGACCCAGAAAACCTGCTTTCTCTGTTGTGGTATCTGCTCTCTGGAATGAGATTGATGTGGCTTCTATCCTATTGACGTTCAGGAAGGCCTTGAAAACCTGGTTGTTCTCCCAGATCTTGTCAGAAGTCTTGGAGTAGGTAGGGTGAATGGAATCTCTTGGATCTGCTTTTTTGTTTGTTCCTATAGTGAGTGGCTAGATCTCCTCTTGTCTGTTTCTATTGTCTTTTGTTTGCCCTGCCTTTATTTTGTTTGCTATATTAAGCAATATAGCAACCAGAGCTCATTTGGAGTTGGGAGGCATCTAAATTGAATTAAGTAGTTAAACAAACAAACAAAAAGGAAATTGCATTTAAATGGCACAATAATCAATAGCAAAATTACGGAAATATGTTTGATTAAATTAATGGCACTATTTGGGATTCAATAAATGTCAATACAGTAAATATTTCTCTTCTAACAGGCCAACGAGTAGATGTCAATACATTGGCCTTCGTCCTCGCTGATATGGGCCTTTACCTAACAGAGGAAGAGATTAAGGAGGCTCTAGAAAAGACAACCATTAACAGTGAGTGCCAGACATATAGAGAAACCAACGGCATATCCCCTATCTAGGTTTCCAGAGAATCCTATCTTTTCTCCAGGAGTGGGATTCAGCCAGTTTGGACCAGTTCTGGCAAACCAGTTGTTATGATTTTGCACAGTTTGGAGAACCGGTAAAATCGACCACTGGCTAGCCACGCCCACCATACCCTGCCCTACATATTATCTTGCCTTTGCCACGTGGTCCAGACCATCCAGCTAATCTCTGTGCCCCGCCTGCTCTGCTCACCAAAGGTAAGCATGCTGCCCATTCGCCCTTCACCTCAGGTTGGGGTTCAGGGACATGCCATTCCCAACTCCAGCCTTGTCCCAAAGCCACCACCCACTCACCATCCATCTCAACTGGGTCAGGGAATGTGCCATTCACCGGCTCCAGCCTTGCCCCGGAGCTACCGTCTACTCACAGCCTGCCTGCCTGGGTCAGGGAATGCATCATTCCCCAGTTCCAGCCTTCCCCTGGGCCTCCACCTGCGTGCCCTCCCCTCTGGCCTCAAACTACTGCCCCCCCACAGGCCGAAGTAATTTATTTGGCCTGTGGCCTTCTGCCCTAAGCCAAAGGGCTGCCAGGGGGGCACAGGAGGACTGAAGTGGCTTGGGAATGGACCAGATGGTTCTTCTTATCTGTAAGAAGTCCCATCCAGAAAACGCTGCAGCAGAGATCTTTCAGCTGCTTTTTCCATCCCTTGCTGAGCCTCAGTTGCTCGTGCAGATGCTCCATGTGCTCTCTGGGTTGGCAGCTGCTTCTCTTGCTGGGAGAGAGTGTGTCTTGTGCAATTTAGCAGCTGTGAGGCACCGCTTTCCATCTAGAAAGCACTTTGGCACAGAGAACCAGCATTCAACATGGCTGCTGCTTCTCTGTGTTGCGCGCTTTCTGGATGGGAGATAGAGGAAAGCGGCAACTCACAGCTGCTAAATTGTACAAGAGATCCTCTCTCTCCGAGCAAGAGCAGCAGCGGAGAGAAGCAGCCACTGCCCCGGAGAGCATAGATGGAGTGGAGCAGGCCCCAAAAGGCTGCTCGGTCAACCCTCACCACACCGTGAAAGCTGCTCATGTGCAGAAGCTGTGTGCGCGCGCATGCGTAGAAGCCGTGGATGCATGCATGGGCGGAAACTGTGCATGTGCACACATGCGCGGCCTCACATTTTCAGAAAACTGGTTGTTAAGTGGGTTGAATCCCACCATTGCTTTTCTCCCATGTAGTAAAGCAGCATGCAAATAATTATCTTGAACCTTTAAGAAACCCCAGAAAAAGGGGTAAGTTAATCAACGCTTAAGCTACTGTTTTCATAGCTCTGCTACACAATCTAGTCAGGATTATTCTGAAATGTTATAAATACATGGAGGGAAATGGTGGATTTTATTTGATATATAATTTGAACCTTAATGCTGTATTTCTATACCAGCTCTCTAGAATTTTTCTGGGTTATTTCTATTAATCAAACTGACCAAAAGCTTCACAAACCAGCAACAAGCTCAGGGAATCAATACACATTTTTAAAAAAACTGGTGGATTTTCTATTAGAACATTGTGGCTGCCATCTTGAGTTATTTTACCAATCCCTGCAGGCACACTTATTCCTGCTCAACTATCTATATTGAAATGTTGTGTCTCTAGTATTTTTATGCTGCTGATATATTAATAGAGAGCAATGAAATTTTCCAGAAAAGAAAGGAGCTGTAAACAAAATGCGATTAATTTTTAAATGATTATCAACTAATAATGTCAAAGCATCTTCATGGGAGCATTTATGCTGGGGGTTTTTATAGATGATATGACTGTGAATTTGAAGGCTGCCATCTTGAGTTATTTTACCAATCCCTGCAGACACACTTATTCCTGCTCAACTATTTATATTGAAATGTTGTGTCTCTAGTATTTTTATGCTGCTGATATATTAACAGAGAGCAATGAAAGTTTCCAGAAAAGAAAGGAGCTGTAAACAAAATGCGATTAATTTTAAAATGATTATCAACTATTAATGTCAAAGCATCTTCATGGGAGCATTTATGCTGGGTTTTTTTATAGATGATATGACTGTGAATTTGAAGGAGTTCATGTGGGCTGTTGATGACCTCCTTAGTAGTCAAGGTGAGTTTTAAGTCTTTCTGGAAATAATGGGAAGACAATAGATAAATATTGAAATGAAGTTTGGAATTATTGTAAGGCAAATATGCTTCAGGACTAAAGCCTGTTTCATTATGATAGAAGAGCCAACTATAGAAAAGGACATGGGGGAAAAAACAACTTCATGGGGACTGCAGATATCTTAAGATAGCCAAAAGTGAGTCAGACAACAACAACAAGAAAAGACATAATGCAGACATGCTTGGGACAAACCTACTGAGCTGCTGATTTAGCAGATACAAGATTTACTATTGATAGTAAAGAAAATTGAAAGGAAAAAAAATAGATTTCCTTGGATGAATCTTCATAAACATTTCCATGTAGGGTGTGGGGCAAAAATACAGAAATGGTTTGCTGTTTTTTCTTTCTTGGTAATGATTTATATTTCCCTTGATTTTTCTTATTGTCTCTATTCACATCACACCACGTTTCTTTTTTGTGATTTATCAGGTTTGGCTAGATATAGGTAGGCAGAGAAAGACCTTGGTCAAAATTTTAGCTCCATATAACCTTACTGCCCAGTTTTCTGCATTGTTGTTACATCAGTTCTCCATCTGCAAAGTTGGGATAATAATTATTGCTATGATAAAATGAACAGCTACTGGGATTATTTCTGAAGTAATAGATTATTTCTGGAAAAATCAATACTACTTACTGTTTTTAACTAAAGAAGAACCAGAGGATCTCAGCAGTTCGGAATATACCTGGGGAAGTTCAGACATCTTCCTAACCTCAGAAGAACAGCAAGGTATGTTGAAGATGACTAAGTTTAATGGTAAAAGTATCTTGTTGTTATGAACTCATTAGACAATGTAATTGCCATTTTTAAAATTTGAAATTCATGAGAATGATTTTAAATACATTGGAATATTATGAAACATATCCTGGAAAACAAATGGTGTTGATCTTTTTAGATGCGCAGAAAGAATTTGACAGCATGAATTGGCAATTTATGCTGTCACAGCTAAACTTTGATGAGAGATTTATTAACATGATGAAAGCAATATACAACAAACGAACAGCAAAGGTGATAGTAAATGGAGATACGACAGAGAAAAGGCACAAGACAAGGATAGCCATTATCTCCTTTATTATTCATATTGACATTGGAAGTGTTAAATAGAAATATTAGACAAGATATAGAAATAAAAAATATGGAAATAAAAAAGGAACAATATAAACTACAAGTATTTGCAGGTGACTTGGTCTTTATCTTGGAAGATCCACAAGAAAATGGACTTAAACTAATTAGGAAAATAGAAGAATATGGTGAAGTGTAGGACTGAAAATAAATAAAGGAAAAACCAAAATAATAGTTAAAAATGTTACAGACATACAGAAAAAAGAACTAACGAGGAAAATAAGTATACAGATAGTAAAGAAAGTTAAATATTTAGGAGTTCAATTAATGGCAAGGTGTGTAACAGTTAAAGAAGATCATTATTATAAACTGACACAACAAATTAAAATAGATTTGGAGAAATGGAAAAATCTACAATTAGCATTGATAGGAAGAGTAGCCACTATAAAAATAAATATATTGCCAAGATTACTATTTCAAGCAATACCAATAACACTGGAAAAAATATTTTGAAGAATTAAATAAAACAACATTAAAATATATTTGGCTAGGGGAAAAAGCAAGTATAAGTTTGAAAATGTTGCAAGATTCTAAAAATAGAGGTGGGAATTGTACTACCATACTTTGATACTTACTTGGCTGAAAGAATGGATTGGCTTGAGAAACAAAATATTATTGATCTTGGAGGGACATGATTTTGAATTAGGTTGGCATGCTTTTTTATGGTATGGAAGAAACAAAATACATAGTTATTTCCAAAGGCATTACATTAGAAATGCATTAATATTAATATGGGGAAAAATGAAAGAACAACATTATTTGAAAATACCAGTCTGACTCACCACAGTGGAGGCACTGATTTACCCAAATGTTATTGATATAGAGAATGTTTCCAGATATAAAGATATTTTAAATGAAAAGGGGGAACTTAAAACTAAACAGGAACTGAGTGAGCAAGGGATTGAGATAACATGGTGGTCATATGTGCAGATACAATCTAGATACAAGAAGGATGTTAAAATGTATGGTTTATATAAAGAATTAATAGAATTAGATCAGGTATTAACAGGGACAGATGAAAAATTTAAAAAGAAAGCATACAGCTATTTGTTAAGTATTAAGATGGAAGATGAACAAGTAAAAGAGACAATGATAGTATGGACTAAAATTTTTGGCTATTCAATTGAGTTAGATAAATGACAGAAATTATAGAATAGAAATTATAAATTAACCATGTCTACTGTATACAAAGGAAACTTTATAAAATGTTTTATAGATGGCATTTTCTGCCCTCAAGGTTAGCAAAGATGTTTAAGGATAAATCTGCAAAATGTTGGAAATGTCACAAGACACCTGGTTCATATTATCATATGTGGTGGACATGTCAAAAAGCAAAAAAATATTGGACACAAATACATATGTGGCTGGAAAAAATAATAAAACAACATAACGATCTGAAACTAGAGACATTTTTGTTGGGCATTTTATCAGACAAGTATAACAAAGGGACATGTATTGACTGCAGCAAGAATAGTATTTGCACAATGGAAAAATGAAGAGATCCCAACAGATGATGTGATTAGAAAAATATTAGAATTTGCAGAAATGGATAAGGAAAAGAAACAAACTGGATATTTTTTACTTGGGACTTATTTTATCAATGGCTAGCTGACAAAAACAGTAGTTAGAAACAGGGAAGCATATGGAAGGATCAACCAGGAAGGAAACACGGTAATAATTATTATTAAGTTGTGGTAAGTTACATAAATCTCTGATGATCTCACCCAGCATCTCAATCATAGAAAATGCTGATGATAGAACAAATCTCTGAGAAACTTCATACAGCAATTAACCAAACACACAACATTAGTTTTTAAGACTTTTGAGTGAACCACTGCAATTCAATTACTCGCTATCCCTAAACTCATCAGGTGAACTAGAACAGGGATCTCCAATCTTTGCAACTTTAAGTCTGAAGGACTTCAGCACCCAGACTTCTCCAGCCAGCAAAGCTGACGTCCTTCAGACTTAAAGTTGCAAAGGTTGGAGACCCCTGAACCTAGAAGACTTATTTGATCAATGGTATTCAAAGCCAGTGAGAGAGCCAAATGATCAAACATCATCATAGTCTCTCTTTCCATGCCTTGACAAAGGCTGCTTTACCCAAGAATCCACTCTAAAACTAGTTAGACTTAAAGCTATAGTTTTAACTTGAATTTTAGATACTCGTATTTATTTCTTTTACAGTAATTGCTGTTTATTACTGAGATGTTTCCTGAGGAAACATACCTGTAGGTTAAAAAAATTATTGGTGAACAAACAACTATGAGAGTCTTCTCATGAGGGATTACTACCCATGTTTGGGTTTCATCTAGATTCTAGAACAAGGGTAGTCAACCTTTTTATACCTACCACCCACTTTTGTATCTCTGTTAGTAGTAAGATTTTCTAACCGCCCAACGGTTCCACAGTAATGCTGATTTATAAAGTAGAGAAGTCAATTAAATTAAAAAAAGGAAAGTGCTTCAATATCGGGCAAAACCCCTACCACCCACCATGAAAGCTGGAACGCCCACTAGTGGGCGGTAGGGACCAAGTTGACTACCACTGATCTAGAAGTTAGCTTTCTTTTGTTTCTGTGCAATAGGCATTTGAATATTCTTGTTTTTCTTACTTGCCCTTTTTATTTTGCAGAAGATATAACTACAACTTTAACAGACTCTACAAAGATGTCTGGTGACAGTAACACCTTTTCTACCTCGTCTTCTCAAGGTGAGTTTGTCTTTGGATGATGCAGATAGGGCAGAACAGTTGCAGTGGACGTTCTTAGCACAATTTCTCACCCAACAGTGTTGCTACTACTAATCAGGTGATCTAAGCATTGCCACCAAATTCTACTAATAATCAGGAAAACAATATATATTGCCGGTATGGGGGTAATAATTTAGCATCTACACAAATTTAGCTGCATCTTCTATGACAAAAGTATCTTAAATCCTTAACAAAAATATTTCAAAAGAATGAAATATTTTCTTGAATATCTTGCACTTTTAGATTTCTATAAAGTTCACAATTCAGTAAAATAATAAAAATCATTATCCCCATTTCCCTGAATCTATTAGTGTACAAGTCCTTATTTCCCTTTTGAATTTCCTTCTAATTTCCTGCTAGTAATTAAACTGAATTTAATTGAAAACTCATTAGTATTTAGGAGTTAAGTTAATCAATTAGTCTAATGCCCAGCCCAGTGGAAAACAAGAGCCGTGAAGCAACATCAGGGTATATTATCACTGATTTTTTTCCCTCATATATTTTAATACTTTTATCTTTCAGCATCCAAAGGAATGAATTGTCTTAGTATTAAAACTTCCTAATATCATTCTTTTGATGGAAGGTATTTTTCTAGCTGTGGGATTTTTTGCCTTGTGGCATAATGAGCTTCTGTGACAAGAAAATTGAGCATTCTTGAATTGACCTTTATTCTTTATTTTTTTCCCTTCTGTATTAATTATGTTGTCATGTTATGGCTCCGGTGATGTTTCTTTGTGAAATTATTCTTTTCTTTTTCAGCAAGATTAATTATGAGAATATGTGTCGCTAAAAATTGGTATTTAATTTGCTTTGCCTGTTGAGGTAATAGGAAGGAGAGTGTGAAAGATATGTGGTGAATGACCTTCCTCAAGTACAAGAAGCTTTAGCAATCAGAAAATTGGTCTTTTTTGAGTTGCATTTATGTATCTGGATTATATTTCCTCTCCTGCAGCCTAACATGCCAAAATTAACATGAGCCTTAACAAATACCCAGAGATGCTGATCCCTAAACACATCCTTGAATTCATTGCTAGCATAAGTTATCAGGGAAGAATTCAACAGGATACATTCATAGAAAGTGTGTAGTAGCTAGTATTGGTCTAGAAATTGGAAGACCCAAGTTCAAGTCAACATTTGCATAGAATCATTTATTGCTGTTTCCATTTTTAATGTAGTCCAAAATTCTTTTATAGCTGGACTTTCACAACAAAATGTAGACAATTCCTTTCAAGGACAAAAGAAGTAGATGTTGTGTAACAAAATGTCTGCATGAAAAATTAAGATAATATTTTCCATGATAGAGAATAAAGGAGAAAAAAAATAGAATTCCCATCTCTTTAGAAAAAGAGAGACCAAAAATAAATACAAAAACAAAGCAGCAAAGCTCTTTTAAAAACTAGTAAAATCCAAAGTCTTTGCAGTAGTCCTGTGTAGATGTAAATCAAATCAGATTGCCAAGAAGAAAGCCTTTACGTTGTCAGCTTCCATTTGGCAAAAACAAGTGTGTTTCCTAACTCTGAAGCAAATAAAAGATTACTTATTGCTTTGCTGTATAGAGCTTTAAAGGTAATAACTAACACCTTGAATTGGGCCTAGGAACAAATTGGTAATCAGTGTAGCTTGTACAACAGCAGTGTTATATATGGTGCCCTGGGGGCTGCCACTGCATTCTGCACCATATAAATTCCATGCTTAACTCATGCAATAAAGATAAAGAAATTAAACAGATCAAAAGTTTACAAACTGTTGATGAGGGAACAGAATATACAGAGCCGATTCTTTAAGATTCTCCATTCTTTATCCTAGAAGTGAAAAGCAGGGATAATTTTGGTCAAGAAAAATATGAAGATTTTCTTAGCTCTTAACTTCAAGTTCTAAAAGATGTGCGCTTAATTGCTCATGGCCTCCAGTATCCTTGGGAATAAATAAAAATTATTCTCATTGTCATAACTTTGATTATGGATTGATATAAATCTACTCACTTGGTCACGGCTACTCTTTCACAAGCCAAGCTGCTTATGGAACCAGTCTCCCTCCTGGATATCCATAGCTCTGTATAACTAGTGAGTTTATGCTTTTTAAGATCCTCATTATTACTAAGAGTTATTGGTTGTCCAGGGTACATGAAAGACAGCTATAGGTCATAATGTCCTGACCCACAAGCAGGTTTTCAGATTTTATCTCTATAAAGTTGAAGGACAACTGCCCCAAGGTAAGAAGTGATGTGAAAAGAGAATGTTTTAGAGTCATGTCATGTGCCTCCTCCAGAACACTCTTCTTCAATCTGATATGGTCTGGATGTTTAAGAATACAGACCCCATCATCCTTAATCTGCGATCATTTACCATGCTGATGGGTATGATGGGTTTTGCTCAAAATCATCTGGAGGTAACTAAGTTGGAGAAGACTGCAGAGGGCATCCAGAAATTTAAAGAATGTGTTTTCTTCTAGGAGGGAAGGACAGAACAGGAAACTCATGGGATGTGGGATTAATGACATCAGAATGAGATAACCTCCAAAATTAGTTATACTCCATTCAACACTGTTTGACTTCTATGGTTATGTGAACAGAAGACAGCCCATCACTCTTTTGCATACGAGAAACTTAAATGGGAATGAAATATGCATTTGCGAGCATGACTGCTTGAAATTTAACTGGTTATATATATTTAAAATAAGTTCATTAAGGATAATGATATGTCATCATTTATATTTTAGAAACCAAATTGTTGGGAGAGGAACTGTTTTCAGGTGCTTTTCAGGAAGGAAACATGAAGCTGTTGGTGCTTTTGGATTCACTGCTGATTCCATAAAAAGGGAACAAAACTCTCAGTTGCTGTTCATACAAAACATATAGAAGTTACATCTGGTGGCTATTTCTTTGTTCAAGCACTAATAGTAATATGGGGAAAAATTCAGTCTATATTTGTGCATACAAGTGTATGTAGAGCAGATATCAAGCTGAGCAGCATTCTACTAAGATGATTGTGCTGCCAACTAGTCATATGATGATGCTAATGAAGATCAGCACTCAGTATGAAGTTGACTGGATGGTCTTAAGTAGGAGGTTGGTGTATAATTATCTTTAGCATATCTGTATTAATGCTGGATTTGAAAATTCTCTTTCCCTGTATGCTTTTCTTACTTTACATACACTGTTGGTACTATAGTGAATGTAATGATCTGACAAAGGATGCATTCTCAAAATTATAATTCTCAAGCCTCCTAGAGAAAGACTCTACCACTCAAATATGAATTCATATGCATTATCTGACATTCTTGCCTTTTTTCTGCTTTTAAGATAATCTAGTTGTAATAAATCTGTAAGGATGACAATATAAATCTGTGTCATTGTGGTAGAAAGAACTGACTCAGCCCAAAGAAATTAGCAATGATTCAATAACAAGAAGAGAATTGTTGGTCCTGGCAGTAGATGTATTCTCTTTTCTTCATAGGAACATATCCAAATAAAATGCCAGATGCAAATATGTTCAAGTTACCCAGAATGGCGGAGAAGTCATTTCCCCAAACAACAAACAGGTAGAGCAAGATATATCCATCTGATTTCTTCTGTCACTGAAGCTTTGGTGATTAAGTAGTGGGTTTTCAGGGCTAGAGTAAATTTTAAAAGGCTATTTGTTGCTTAATTGTATTGCTTGTCTCCCATACTTGTTAAGTTCTCTGAGGTTATAGAGAACAGAGGGAGTCCAGCCAGGTTTACTCAAAGTAACAGCTTTTTATTGTAGGCAATGTAATACGAACGGCAAAATACAAGTACAGAAAATAGGCGGTAGACAGGGGCTCCCGCGTTTGACAGCTCTTTATATATGGAGCTGTCAAACGGGGAGCCAATCAGGCTGCGGCAAGAGCCGGCTTCCCGCCAGGCGCGCCTTAGCCAATCAGGCGCGTCTGTCGGTTAGCCGGCTTGCTACAGCCTGTCTCCATGGCTTCCCGGAGGCAGCCTGGAAGACCTGCAGCCGGTCGTAACTCGAGACCGGTCGCAGGTCGAGGATACAACAATACTATTTTTGAATATACAAATCAATATACAGATAACATACTAATATTTCATAATAAAACTTTCAAGGAATCAGTCACCCTTTAATAACTTTAATAATAATTGAGCAAATGCTTTTCTTACATTGCTGATTATTAATCATGACTGCATTCAATAGTTTTTTCCCAGAAACATCTGCATTTTGCGTCCAGTATTTTTCCCTTTTTCATAAAAACAGTAGAGTTCTTGGAAATTAATCAGTATCGTTTGTTTGTTTGTTTGTTTGTTTGTTTGTTTGTTTGGACAGGGTTTGCCCTTCTGTGACTTTCAGTGAACCGGCCAAAACTAAAGCAGTAAAGAAGCTGAGTAAGCAACAGCTAGAAGGTATTTCTCTTGCTTAGAAATCATATAATTTTTAAGGCCCTGTATACATTTTGTGACAGAGGTGGGCAGCGCATAATCAACAACCGGTTCGCCCAGCACTGAAAATGTGAGTGTGCACATGTGCACGCTTACTTTGCTTGCACACCATCCACGCATGCACTTCACTGTGCAACGCCTTTCTCTCATGCATGAACTTCAAAACCATGGCAGCGTAATGATGTGATAGGTGGGCGGGGCCACCCACGGGTCACAACTACCGGTTCGCCTGAACCAGTCCATACCGGCAGCAGCCCACCACTGGTTTGTGAAGAATGTGTCTGAAAGATGTAATAATTTTATCATTAATCTTGTCCTGTTAACTTACACACTTAATTGAAATCTGCCTTCTTCATGAGAATTGTTTGTGGGGAAGAGTCTTACTTAGAGATTCCAAGCATAAAATAGAAACATTTAAGCTTTGTATTATTGTAAAAATAATACTGCTGTTTTTCATAGATTTTATCAAAGATTTGGTGGTTAATTTATACGGCAATTTATTATGCGCAATCTCCATAATCCTCAGAAAAATGCATGATGATACTTTAATGTCTACTGTAAGAAATCAGCTTCCAAATAAGAAAATATATAAATAGTCATATTTCCTATTGTGGTATGATGGTACGTTGTTACAAATCTTTTGCTTTTCTGGCCATGCACTTTTTAAAGTGCTTTGATCTCTAAAGCACCTTCAGTAACCTGCTATAATATTACAACTTCTTAAAAATAATAATCTGTTTTTCCTTTTTTTGTTTCTATTGTTTTTCTAATAATTATTATATAATAATGTAAATTATAATTGTTTTATTTATTTTACTGTTTTATTGGATTGTTGTACCCTGCCCAGAGTCTCTTTCCATGAGATGGGGAGCAATATAAATCTGATTGATTAATTGATCAATCAATCAATTAATTAATTAATTAATTAATTAATTAATGTTCTGATTCAGGGGTTCTCAACCTGCAGTCCTAACCCCTGAAGGGCTACAATGTTCTCACAGGGGCCATCTTGAAGTTAGATGTCTGATTTAAATGTTGAGTTAAATCTTGGGAGGTCATGGCCATGGCTCCATGGCTACAAAAGGTATTTAAGAGGGGGTGGGGTCTGTGGTGAAGAAAAGGTTGAGAACCACTGCTCAAGTAGAATGGTCTCCCCAATTTACAACAATAGGAACTGATCTTTGGTTGCAAGCATCAAATTGGGTAGCAGCTTTAGAGAAGTTTCTCATAAAACAGTTTCCAGAATTTGGGACTGGAGTTAGAGGATATGCAATTTGGTTGTATGAAATACAAAATATAGAAAATAACTACATTTAAAATTATGTGGAAAGCAGGGAAGCATATTTATTTTAAATCATCCAGTGGTATCTTATGCCCTCCAAATGCATTAATCATTATTTCCCATCATTTCCAGAAAGCCATCGTCAATTATGGCTGACAATTATGACAATTGGTCCAGCATGATGGAAGGGAACACATCAGGCTGGCCAATCCTTTATTTAGTCCTGTGGTAGTCAATCTGGTCCCTACCACCCACTAGTGGGCGTTCCAGCTTTCATGGTGGGTGGTAGGAGTTTTATCCGATACTGAAGCACTTTCCTTTTTTTAAATGTAATTGACTTCCCTACTTTATAAATCACCATTTCTGTGGAATCAGTGGGTGGTTAGAAAATTTTACTACTAACAGAGATACAGAAGTGGGCGGTAAGTATAAAAAGGTTGACTACCCCTGCTTTAGTCCATTAATTCCCAGGGTATAAGACAATAATGGGATTTACCAGGAATCAGATGAAAGGACAGGGTACATTCATAGCAAAAGGCTGGTGATCAGGTACCTGATCTTTCTTGCTTCCACTTCTCCTGAGTCTCACCTCCTACTTCTTCTCTCTCTCATTCTGTATCTTGCATAGCCTTCCGTACAGCTTACGATGCATTCAAAAAGGACCTCGATGGCATAATTGATCAGGCGGCCCTAGAGACCACAGCCCATAGTTTAGGAATCCACTTAACAGATGAGGAAGTTCTTGATGAACTGATATATGCTGACACAGACGGTAAGTACATAGCAATAAGCCTTATTTAGTGGTGATTATTAGTACCAACAATGCCATTGTTTAGCAAAACGATTGTTATGTGGAAAATTACACCATCATAACTGTTTTCTGGCTTGAAAGTGACAAAATTTGCTATATAGTGTAAATATATGAAAATATTCTCTCTGTAAATATATAAATCTATATAAATCTACTGTATAGTGCAATATTAATGTAATATCAGGGGTTTTCAATTCAATTGTATAGAATGTAAAGGATGGGTGTTTGTGTTTTATTTTTATAGTTATATTGTATACTGAAGATGGCATTTAATTTCATTGTATATGGTGCATGAGCATACTATGCAAACAGCCCAATGTAGTCTCCCAATATGATAACACATATTGACTATAACGGCAGGCATGTAATTAATGGCTGCTACAAAGATCTGACATTGGTTGTAAAATTCATTTCTCAGCATTATTGTAACTGAACAGTTGGCGAATGAGGCAGTCAATAAACAAATAACAATTACCTTTTTGTTATGTGCTTAATGTATTATATACAATTGGTGCCTGTGAGTTGGGGAGAAACACCAGTTCTCAGTAAGAGTTGAAATTTTGTACAAAGCTAAAATTCAGATACCTTGCACATACAGGTAGTCCTTGACTTACAACAGTTCATTTAGTGACCATTCAAAGTTACAATGGCTCTGAATAAAGTGACTTATGACCATTTTTCACACTTACAACCATTGCAGCAATACATAATCAAAATTCAGATCTTGGCAACTGAGTCATACTTATAATGGTTGCAGTGCCCCAGGGTCATATACAATACAATACAATAGCAGAGTTGGAAGGGACCTTGTAGGTCTTCTAGTCCAACCCCTTACGTGGGCAGGAACCTTATACCATTTCAGACAAATGGCTATCTAACATCTTTTTAAAGACTTCCAGGGTTGGGGCATTCACAACTTCTGGAGGCAAGCTGTTCCAGAGGTTAATTGTTCTAACTGTCAGGAAATTTCTCCTTAGTTCTAAGTTGCTTCTCTCCTTGATTAGTTTCCACCCATTGCTTCTTGTCCTGCCCCCAGGTGCCTTGGAGAATAGTTTCACTCCCTCTTCTTTGTGGCACCCTCTGAGATATCGGAACACTGCTATCATGTCTCCCCTGGTCCTTCTCTTCATCAAACTAGATATACCCAGCTCCTGCAACCGTTCTTCATATGTTTTAGTCTCCAGTCCCCTAATCATCTTGGTTGCTCTTCTCTACACTCTTTCCAGAGTCTCCACGTCTTTTCTACATCGTGGCGACCAAAACTGTATGCAGTATTCCAAGTGTGGCCTTACCAAGGCACTATACAGTGGCATTAACACTTCACGTGATCTAGATTCTATCCCTCTGTTTATGCAGCCTAGAACTGTGTTGGCTTTTTTGGCAGCTGCTGCACACTGCTGGCTCATATTTAAATGGTTGTCCACTAGGATTCCAAGATCCCTCTCACAGTTGCTACTATTGAGCAAGGTACCACCTATACTGTACCTATGCATTTTGTTTTTCTTGCCTAAATGTAGAACCTTACTTTTTTCACAATTGAATTTCATTTTATTAGATAGTGCCCAATGTTCAAGTTTGTCGAGATCCTTCTGTATCTGATCACCTTCTATCAAGCAAAATCAATGTGGAAGCCACATTCACTTAACAACCATGTGACTAAATTAAGAATGGCAGTAATTAACTTGACAATGGCAAGAAAAGTTGTAAAATGGGGCAAAACTGACAACTAATTTCTCACTTAGCCACATAAATTTTGGGCTCAATTGTGGTTATAAATTCGATGACTACTGTAGTTTTACATCTTGGTTTTGGGACGCATGCTCCCATCCTTAGACTCACTATTTATAGAGAATCAGGAAGATGGCCTTGAAGTTCTAGGAAGAAAGATAGTATTAGGAAGAGATTCAGGCTGACTCTTCCCTGATTTTTTGAGGTTGGAGTGGAGAAGCACAAGCAGACTGACAAGATTCTATCTCTGTAGTCTACCCCTATAGTTTTATAGTTTTTTCTATTCCAATAATTTATAATTTCTATGCTTCTTCCTATGGAGCCAATTTCCTAGTCCAATCTACATTCTGGAGCTGAGGCAGTCAGATCATTCTCTACATTCCTTGCAGAAAGCTGTCTGGTTTTTTGCTCTGCTTTACAACTGTTAAGTTATCCCCCCCCCCCGCCCCCATTTCATGTATATGCTGGACACAAACTACAAATGAAGCTCTTTACCCTTAATAGATTATATGTAGGCTTCTACAGGCTGGCTATAATTGGAAATAAGACATTAGATAAAATGAACTTTCAGTCTCTTCATATTCTGGTAGATAAAACAGTTTAGAAGAGTGGCATATTGATAAATGTTTCACAATTGATTCTTTCTCCCTAATCCAAAAAATTTCAATGTCTTCATTGCCACCGCCATGTTGTATCACTAGTTGCCAAACTGACAAACATGAGTTCTGCTCTCAATCAGCATGCAAAACTCCAAAAAACATAATCAGCTCTTGCAAGCTGGTATGAGACAAACCCAGCACATCATTGGATTACAATCAGAACTCTTATTCCAGTATACACAGGAATAATGAATGAACAGAAGTGTATAGATAATCCTTGGTTAATAACCACAAAGGGGGCTGGAAAGTGATACAGTTATCAAGCAAGGCATCATGTGACCATTCCCAATTTTGTGACCAGTTTTACCATGGTTATGAAATGAATCACTAAGCAAGACATCAGATGGTCATGACTTGCAATCTCAGCTGGGAAGATCTTATATGGTGATGACATGGTGACCCTGGGATGCTGCAACCATCATAAGGGTAAGCTGGTTTGCCCAGTGTATTGATAGCAATCATGTGGCCTCAAGAACACTGCAACGATCATAACTATTTTCAGTTCCATTGTAACTTTGAATGATCACTGCACGGATTGTTGCAAGTCAAAGGCTACCTTTACAGTTCAAGTAAGATTGTCACGTTTCCACCAGAAGTAAGAATAAGGCATAATTGGAAACAGCTCCTTTCAGTCTAGCTTATTAACTGATTGTTCTTGATTTTACTTCCGTTTGTGGGAACTGTTTTTCAGGAGATGGAAAAGTAAATTTCACAGATTTCCTCAACATCATCACAGATACCAAGCGATTCATCCAGGCCGTAGGTGAGAAGAAAAACAAATTCTTAATAAAACAGATCCCCTATTTCCCATATAAATTATGCATCTTGGGTTTTCTATGTGAAATTGCCTGTAGTATTTCATACAATGGGATAACGTTGCTAAGCAATGGTAAGACAAGCTTACCATCTCTCTCTCTCTCTCTCTCTCTCTCTCTCTCTCTCTCTCTCTCTCTCTCTCTCTCTCTCTCTCCCCCTCCCTCCCTCCCTCCCTCCCTCCCTCCCTTCCTCCTCCCTCTCATTAGCATGTATTACAAGAACTAATCTTTAGTGGTCCTGATATGAATCAATAATAGTGCTCAGTCCAGTTAATATATTCATTGAACATATAATGAATAACAAAGAGAATAACGCTAAAAATACATGTAATGAACAAGGCTTCAGTGTAATTTTATATATAATTCTGATTTTTAAAAATACAGATTAAAAACTCAGTAGCAACCATACAAATTTGCATAAATTGGAATATTTAAATTTGAGTTAGCAAAAATAAAAGCAGATGCAAAATTGATATATAAAGGGGTGAAAAAATATTTGGAACAGGTTTTTTTTAAGAAATGTAATATATCTTAAAACAAATAAATAGCATAATTGAAAAATAATATTACTTTCCCTGCTGACTACCAAATTAATATTTCCTTTACAAAAGAAAAAGAAAAGTTCATTCCATGACAAACTGTTGGAAAATATGCAGAGCTTTCAATTGATTACTGGTTTAACCAAATAACAGAATTTTGTATTAGGACAGAAGGTAATTTAAAAAAAAAGATTAAATAATTAAGTAGGTAATATAATAGAGGTTAACTAAGCAACCAAAAGCAACATGCACATTTCTTATTGAAATACTGTATTTTTCGGCCTATAAGATGCACTGGAGTATAAGACACACTTGAGTATAAAACGTGCCAAGATTTTGAAGAGGCAAATTTTTTTTTTAATTTTTTTTAGCATTCTGCAGACCTCCCAAAACCAGCCCATTTTTCGTGAAAACTGGCCTGTTTTTTGTCAAAAAACGGGCATGTGGGGTTTCGGAAGGCCAAAAATTCTGCATTCATTGTATAAGTTTAGTTTAGTTTATTATATTTTTATACTGCCCTATTCCCGAAGGACTCAGGGCGGTGTACAGCCAAAATAAAACACAGATATACTAAAGTTAAAACAATTTAAAAACATATTAAATAATTTGGCCCATAATAAAGTTAAAAACCAACAAACCCAATTAAGATTAGTAAAATTTATATTTACAGTACACCAGCCCGGCTTGTTGAAAAAGACCCTCTTTTTTGAGGGAAAAAGGTGCATCTTATATTCCAAAAAATATGGTAACAGAAGAGTGTGGGTTAGAAATATTTGTGCTTTATATTTATTTATTAGACGTTTACCCCACCTTTGTTTTTAAAAATAATTGAAAGCACAGTTTTATATAATAGAATAAAAGCAATAGCTAGACGGAAAGATTAGAGGTTGAAAGATAGTATTATTATGTATTTTTAAATAATATAGCCACTGGCATTAGAGTAGTGTATTGAAACATTTAACAATGAAGGACTATATTTAGAAGATAATTTAGAATTTAAATTCTAACTCTATATTTCAATATAAACGTGGGTATCAACACGACTAGCAATGATGACCTAACCAGAAGCTGGCATAGAGGTAGAAATAAAAAATAGGGGGAATAGTAGTATATACATTTTTATATAATAGAATAAAAACAATAACCTGTATGCTCAAATAATATTGTGATTGGCATTAGAATGGCACATTTAAATTCTGAACAATTGTATAATGAAGGATTATATTTTAATACAAATATGTATTAACACTAAGATTACAAAAGTTGACTAATGTAATAAATACTATTGTTATTATTGTTATTTGTATGAAAATGAACAATCCCCAGATGCCACATTGTTCATTAATTGATGTTGATAAATATTTTAAAATAAAATAAAAAATATACTAAAAATATCTATTAAAAGATCTAACTCAGTGGTAGTCAACCTCGTCCCTACTGCCCACTAGTGGACGCTCCAGCTTTAATGGTCGGCAATAGGGGTTTTGTCCGATACTGAAGCACTTTCCCTTTTTTAATTTAGTTGACTTCCCTACTTTATAAATCACCATTATTGTGGAACCGGTGGGCAGTTAGAAAATTTTACTACTAACAGAGATACAAAAGTGGGCGGTAGGTATAAAAAGGATGACTACCCTGATCTAACTTAACAGAAACTGCTTCATAGTTGAATTTTATGCCCGGTAATTTTCCTGAGATGAACGCAAAAAAAAAAAAAAAAGATTCCCTTTAGCTTTTAGAGAGAATTGTGAATTGACTCAGGAATTAGGAATTTTCATGCTTCTCTGAAGAAAAGATTTGTGTTCCCAGATGAGGTTAGTCTTATGCCACCAGCCCTTCTGCAGTGTTTTTAGCCTTCTCTTTTTCCACTCTGGCAATTTCTTGACATAAATCTTCTATTTCCCATCAGCCCCTAAGAAAGATGATAAAGAGACTGTTGATGCCCGAGGAATCTTGTTCTTTGAGCTCTTGTCAAAGCTGGTGGAATCATCTAAACTGCCAAGAAATGCTACTACGGCTATTGTCAGGTGAGAAAGAGGAGATCCTAAGAATACTGCATGTGCACAAAAACATAGGCTAATTCACATATTGTTCCTTGCATGTTTATATGAACCCAGAGACTCATTTCTTCTTACAAAAGAGTTCAAAATGAAATGTATTAAAATTTAAGGGTATGGAGTAACCCTTTAGTCATTAATGTCTTTACTAACAACAATTTAGACTGGGGGTTCTCACAAATGATAATAAATGGAAAAATGTTTTGAATCTGGTTCACGTTTTATTCATACAGTAATTTGGAAATCTTCTCAATTATACAAAACTGTTTCAATGGGAATCTTTGTTTTACAATCACAGCTAATGTAAATTATCTAGCAATCTTTTTATTAGAAAAGGTTTAATGAAAAATTGCAAAAACAAAAAAAGAAGGAGGATTTTTTTTTGTTCTTAGGAGGATTGGTTATCAAAGTAAATTTCTTTATTAAATGTTAAAAAAAATAGTTAAAAAAAAGACAATGTATACTTCTCCACCAGACATTTAGTATGAAATTCCTATTTCATTCATGTTCTTCATTGAAATGTCACTTGCATTTTCCAAATTATTCTTTCCCCTTCTAAAGATTCCTCCCTTTCCACTTACTGCTGTGTATGTGAAATTCTCAGTTGATCAAAGTTTAATGGGTGGCAGAGAAAATTTGATGGGACCAGCCATGATTTATGAAAGAATGCAAGTTGGAATGTAAGACGAGTAAATAGGAAACACCATGAATTAACTAACAAAATGAAAGAAAAATAAATATGCATTTATAAAACTAAGTAAAAGAGACCTCATTATAAGCCCAATAAAAGTAGTCTGATTTTGTGTCGTAGAGATGATGAAAATATACAGGAAACTAAAGAAACAGATTTAACTATGAATGAAAAGGTATCATACTGATGATACTGAACCTAATGCTGCCAGATGATTTCTACCTGCAGTTTCATATAGATGTTAAACAGGAGGCAAGATAAATGTCAACCCTGAGGCATTGCACATAATGGGCCTATTGCTGAATCTCTCCTCCTTGCACCATCACAACCTGTTTCTAGCAATGGAGAAAGGAGAACTTTGCAAAACAGTGCCACCTACTCCAAAAACTGTCCTGTAGTACTCAAATATCCATGATATCAAAAGCTGCCAAGAGGTCAAGGAGAACCAAGATGAACACATCACCCTAAACCAAGCCCTCCAAGGTCATCCACAAGGCAACCAATTGTTATTTAATGCATGGCATATCATAGATGAACTAGCAATATATACCGGTATATAACATTTCATATAGAGCAACCAGATGATGTCTCAATACTATAGCCTGGCCTGAATTCTGACAGCAAAAGGGAAGATAATCTAGTTCATCAGGCCTCTTACCATCCACTAAATAACCTTGCTGCTGGTTAGATACCAGGCAAAAGTTCTTCAAGGCTGTAAGGTCCATGGATGGTCTTTTCAGGAGACAATGAACTACCATCCCTTTTAAGGCTAGCAGAACCACCTCCCTCCCAAAAAGAGGCATTAAACCACCACTTAGATCCAATCAAATGCAACTTCCCAGGAGATCTTAATTAACTAGGAGGAACGTATTACAGATGGCCAAGCTTACAGAAGTAAGGACCCTGTCCACTTCCCTATAATTGACTGTCTCAAACACCTTGAAATTATCAAGCTAGAATATGCCTTAATCACTTCCACTGGACCTAAAGTTGAGCAACTCTGTCGAACATACTCTAATTTTCCCCAAGGGCCATATGAGAAACTGGGATTGCTTTTTTTTTTAATAACAATTTTTATTGGTGTTTACAAATTTTATAACAGGGAAAAAGGTATGTAGGATATAGGAAATATATTTTAGGGCTTCCATGTCAGAGGTGGTGGTTGCCTCTGGGGCTCCATACAAAGAGTAAGGTTTTTTCTTCAACTTAAGGTGAAAGGGAATACATATATATCATATCATAAATTACATGCATTCAATCATTTTCTATTGACATCTGTAAGGATTACACTATATTAAAGAAAATCATTTTTGTGATCTGAGTCTTTTAGCTATTGTATCTTCTTCCTTCCCGCCAGTGGGCGGAGCCATGGCCCCTCCCGTTCCCCCATTCTTGTCCTCCAGGGTTGAGAAATGTTTTTTAAGAAAGGCTTCGGCCTCTTCAGTTGTTTTAATTCTTACTCTTCCCCCTTCCCAGAACACCAACATTCCTTCAGGCATTAACCATTTGAACCACACACCCTTTTTATATAGTTTTTTGGATAAAGAGGAATATTTCCTCCTAACCTCTCGAATCTTTTTTGGGATTTGTTTCAAAATAGCAATCTCATTCTGCATATATATCAGAGCGCCATCTCTCTGTGCTCTCAGAATCTCATCACTTGTTGACCTTCTTACAAATTTAATATGTATCTCTCTGGGTACGTCATTTATTCTGGCATATGCTGAATTAATTCTGTAAATCAGGTCAATGTCCCCCCAAATATATTCCTTACTCTTTTTAGTATAATCTGCTAAAATTGTAGACATTAAATCTTTTAAATTTTCTGAAGGTAATTCAGGAACATTTTGAAACCTTAAAAAATAAGACATTCTTTCAAAATCCATTCTAGACATATGACCAGCAAGTTCTACTATTTCTTTTTTAGAATCCCTTATCTCCCCCCTCATCTCAACTGCACCACCCTCCAGACCATCAATTTTTTCTTTATTTTCCATTAATGTTCTCTGTGTCTCCAAAAGTTCCAATCTTGAACTCATCATATCTTTCCGAATTTCTTTTATTTCTTTCATTATATCTTGAAGAGTTTTTTCTATTGTTGATAGTTGAGAAGCCTCTCCCGGTTTCTTTTTGCAACATTGCACTTATCTTAGGCTGCTGTGTGTCCGGACTGGCTCTTAATGAGGCTGGAGCGGAAAATGTTTTTCCATGTGGAGGCTTCTTTGATGCCATGGTAAAAGTTTTATGTTCTTGTAATTAAGATGGCGTTTGAAGAGCTGGCAGTCCGTGAGATCGAAGAAAAGGGAAAAGTCTTGTCTAAGTTCAAAATGTAAATTCCATAAAGTCCAGAGAGAAAATTTTTTACAATCAAGTCCAATGAAAAAAGAAAGCACACAATAGGAGAAATCCCGAGAGTCACTGAGATGGCATGTGTATAAGTTTTGCAGTGCTGTAAAAATGAAGGAACATTTAAAAAGTAAGCAAAAAAGTTTCTTACTGGAAACAAAGAAGCGCCATTTTTCCGCCTCTTTGGCATTTGAGAAGAATTAGTGAAAGTCCATTTCTGCTGTAGCAAGATTCAGATATAAAGTATCAACCGCGAATCCACATTTAGCAAAAACTTTCATTTTTACTTGTTAAATAGCCGGATGTTACTTTCTCCCTCTCCCCGCGCCCGAGCATTTTAAATCGCCGCTTGTTCCGAGAGAGGTTTTTTAACAAACTCCCCCCTCTATTCTTCTTTTTAAAAAGTTGAAAACATTCAAAAGTTCAGAAACCAACTCACAAGCCACTTTGTTGCAACGGAGCCTCGGCACTTCCACCACCTCCGGCTTTTTAGCCCGCTGCTTCAATTTCTGTGGTTTCAGCGATCCTTCGGCGAGAGGAACTCTTCCCCCCGCATTCTGTTCTCCGGCTCCTAGAGCGAAGCGGGAACAACCTCCCCAACCGCCGTCGGGGTGGGGATTTCACCGCAAGCCGCTCTTACGGTTGGGGCTCCCTACAAGAGCCCCTTACCCCCGAAAGGGCCACTAGAGAAGACAAGCAGCGGACGAGTCAAGAAAACCCATCCGTCGCCTCCGGAAGGCGGAAGCGGTCTCCGAGAAACTGGGATTGCTGTGGAAGACAGCTACCACTGTCCTGCCCCACTGACACAACCCCACCTCCTGCCACTGACACCCATCCTCCACTGATGTCCTCCTGCCCCCACCACTAACTACCCCTGCCATTGCTATTCCTATGCCCCATCATGACACCAACAATGTTGTGGGCCAGACTGCAAAATTCATTCGCTGTACCCTCAACCCTATGCAGGAGGATTCTGGGCACCTTGCCGTTGGCCAGCAACGAACACCAGATCCAATGCGTTGCACCCTATATGAGTTAGACTCATAAGGGCCACCATGACAGCTATGAATTTCCAGGCCACCTCTGTTTCTGGGCCCACAAGACTGTTTGAAGCACCATCATTCTGGGGAATATCACTATCAACTCCATGAATCTAAGAGCTCAGGCAGGACCTAGCCAGCCCACAGGGAGGAAAGTAGATAAGGAGCAAGATCCCTATGACAGTGCTTCACAAAAAGCTTTACATCTAGCTATGCATGTGCGTAGTAGGCCATTAGAGACTTTTGAATAAAAGCAGCCACACCACCACTCCCATTCCATATTTTTTTTTTAATTGAAAAAGTTTTATTGGTTTTACATTTTTCTATAGGGTAGGGTAAGGGATACAAAGAAATTTTGAAAGCATTCACGTCAGAGTCGTCGGCGCTTCCGAGACCTCAAAATACACAATAAAAAAAAATAACAAAAAAAAAGCATTTTTCATAACACTACAAGATAAAAGCAAGTACATATACCTAAATTCTCAGTTCCATGCTGTCAGACATTTACAATAAATCCAGAAAATATTATACAAAATTGTTCAGAAAAATCAAGGCAAAGTTATTTTTTCGATCTAAGTCTCTTGGCTATTGTATCTTCTTTTTCTCCTCCCTGGCCCCCAGCGGGCGGGGCCGTGGCCCCCTCCGTCCCCCCTGGATCTTCCCCCAGGGCAGAGGAATGTTTTTTAAGAAAGGCTTCCGCCTCAGCAACTGTTTTAATCCTCACTCTTCCTCCTTCCCAGAACACCAGCATCCCTTCGGGTGTCACCCACTTGAACCAAATCCCATGATCAAACAATGTTTTAGACAAGAAGGAAAATTTCCGTCTTGCATCTCGAATCTTTCTAGGAATCTGCTTCAAGATAGTGACCTTTTTGTGTTGGTAAATTAAAGGGTTCTCTCTCTGCGCCCTCAGGATTTCCTCTCTGGTTGACCTTCTAACAAATTTCACATGTATCTCTCTAGGCACTTCATTTATCCTGGCATATGCTGAATTAATTCTATAAGCTAGGTCAATGTCCCCCCTGATCTCATCTTTAGGTTTTTGTAAATAGTTTGCTAAAATTGTGCTCATAAGATCAGGGAGGCATTCACCAGATTCCTCTAGAACGTTCTGAAATCTCAAAAAATATGTCATTCTTTCCATATCAATCCTAGACACATGCCCATCTATTTCCCCAACCTCTTTAGTAACAGTTTTAATCTCTCCCTTAACCCCCACCAACCCCCCTTGCAATTCTTCAGTCTTCTGTGTGTTTTCCAGCACCTGGTTCCTGGTATCCAATAGCTCCTTCTTGAAATTGATGTTTTCAGCCCTCTGGGCCTGAATTTCGTTTACCAAAGTTTGTATAACAGTTTCAAGAGAAGCCAGCCGTTGTTCTAAACTTGCCAGTGCTGTTTCTTGAGCCATAATTATCTGTTAAAGTCAGTGCCAGCCAAAATGGCGTTTTCAGGGTGGGGCTGGTGAGACTAGCCGGGAGCCAAAAGTTCAGATCAAGGTTGGAACGTTGTAAAATTCAGAAACCAAGAGAGAGACAATTTTCCAGCTCAATAGTTATAATAACGAAGGTAATCCAGAAAGGAATCACAAATCCAACAAGAAAAAAATTCTTCATTAATATCCAGAGAGAGTCCCACTTATAAAGAGACGCTGGGAATTTTCCATGATTAAAATAGTCAGGCAGGGACAGAGAGAAGCCACTTTCCACCGCCCATCTCAGAGCCCAGAGGAGAGAGTAGAAAAATAAATTCTTTATAACCAGCCAGACCTAGAAACAATGTTGCAAGTAGCCGCATACCACTTTCCCTTGTTAGAGACAGTCCAGATTTAAGATTTCCGCTTTCTCTTCCAGAGAAGCCATTTTTAAGTGCCGCTTAAGTCCGAGGGGGGGGTTTTGGAAACAAACACCCCCATCCCAGTCCGTTCAGCCTGGCTGGCAGCAAGGGAAAAAAAAGTCTTTTTAAAACTCACTCTCCCTCGCAGCTGAAGCCCCGGCGATCCTTCCGATCTCCTCCGCTCAGCCCTCTACATAAAAGTGAATGGCGCCGACAGCCGTTGGCGAAGGGAAAACCCCCCGCAGCATGTTCCTCCTCACCTAGGTCGCGGAGGGAATCGCTCTCCCCACCGCCGTGAGGAGAAACGTCTCCTCCGAGCCGACCCTACGGGAGACCTCCGGTAACCGGAGTGTCTCGCCCCCGTGGGGGGGCAGAAAAGGCAACAAAGCGGCGAGCGAGCCCAAGGCTCGCACGTCGCCGCTGGAGCCGGAACCGGAAGTCCGGACCTAGCCAGCCCACAGGGAGGAAAGTAGATAAGGAGCAAGATCCCTATGACAGTGCTTCACAAAAAGCTTTACATCTAACTATGCATGTGCGTAGTAGGCCATTAGAGACTTTTGAATAAAAGCAGCCACACCACCACTCCCATTCCATATTGACTGCTGCCACATTCAACACCCGGAGGGGAGCATATTTCTGTGAGAGAAGGTATACCCTCATCCCGTACCTAGCCAGGTCTTGATAATAAATACCATGTCAGCCTTATCATTCACAATCTGACCCTAGATGAGGTGAGCTTTATTACAGGCCAGCCTAGTATTCAGTAGCAGCAGCAGCAGCAGCAAAAGTCGAGGGACTCCCAGGTTTTAGTGGGACCATGTTTTGGGGTTGTGTTTTAACAATACAAAATGTTAATGCAATGAAATTGAGGTAAAATAAATAAATAAAGTTATTTCTGTACCATCTTCTGCTTTATTTCTGTGGCAGCAGAACAAAACATAGCTATTAAAGGAAATTTCCCAAGCATGAAATAAAATAAGTTAAATCCACAGCATAACGAGAAAGCACAAGGCAAAACATTTGTCTTACAAGTAAAGAAAGTTATGCTACAATAGCATTGAGTCTGATGAATGGCATTATGTTATTCAGGTAGTCCTTGACTTACAATCATTCATTTAATAATCATTTGAAGATACAGTGGCACTGGAAAAAGTGATGTACAATTGGTACTTGCACTTACAACCATTGCAACATCTTCATGGTCAAATCAAAATTCACATACACATCGGCACCCAATATATATTTAGAATAGTTGCAGTGTCCCAGGATCACGTAATTGTGATTTGCGGCCTTTCCAGTTGGCCTGCAACAAGCAGCCAATGGGAGGAAGCCAGATTCACTTAACAATCATTAATAACTGCAAGTTATTTGCTTAAAACAACCATGGCAAAAAGATCATAAAATTAGATCTAATTCATTTAACAATTGCCTTGATTAACAATGAAAATTCTGTTCTCAGTTGTGGTCAAAATTTGAGGACTGTCTGTAAAATGCATGCAATCAGCCTGATTTGATATATGAAAAGGATGGTTGCAGGATGAAGAGACTGGATTTTTAAAAATGCTGCAAAAGATGACAAAAGGAAAATATTGTATTTTTCTCTTTCAAAAGAGAGAAAAGGTTAGTTGCACAGAATATCATTAAGGAGAATGATAAATGGGCTAAGATTTTAAAAGACAGGGGAAACTCTGAATGATTATAAAGCCAATAAGGAAAAAAGCAAATGGTTTTACCATCTTATACATATAAGTCTTCCTCGGGTTTATTTAATGCTTTGATTTTTCCTTGTCTTGTTTTCTAGCTATTATCGCCAAAAGTTCCTGGACTGTACGGGCAAGAAAGCTTCACAGCCGAAACAGGATCAACACCAATCTGATAAAGAAAGGTTGCCCAGAAGCCATTCTTCCCCTATTGCTGCCTTTGCTGGTGCCGCCCGCATCTGCATCATGAACGAAAAGGAACTGGAAACATATGTGGCAAATCTCCAAGGTAAGCGCTCACACTGCATCAAACTTCAGAGCTGAACTACTGTATATCTGTTAAGAACCTGGTGGATCATACACTGGAAAATTGGAACTGATAACCTTAAATATCTAAGCTAAACCATGGAATTTCCCTGGTTTTCCCTTGTAATGGAATTGAAAAAATGCATTAGACATATTTAGTGATCTCAGAGTTTTTGCACAAAAAAACATGCCTTGCTGGTCTATTACCATAATTAAGATTTGATCATTCTGCCTTAAAGGAAGCCAAGCCCAAGTAGGCAGGCAAGAGGTTGAGTAACTTAGTGAAACCTTCAAGGAGCAAAATACTTTGGCAGGAATCATATTCTGTACCTCACCATATTCCTACTTTGAAACCCCTAGACATAGTTGGTGGTTTGTTTGATTCCTGTTATTGATTAACATAGCATAATCTGTATTTGTACTACTTTACTATATATATATAGCAGGACTCATGACATGCTTTGAAAGAACTATAATTTATAAGGAGATCAATGAGAAAACCAGCATATATGTCCCACTCAGTTATGTGTATTTAAGCTTAATAGAATAGAATTGATATATTAGTGCAAAAGCACTCTAGAAAAAGATGACGACTGAGGGATGGAAGAGATTTTTTTTAAATAGATGCAAAGGATGGTATTATGAAGCTCTTTTGCTAAGTTGTTCTAAGCACATTGGGCATCATATGGAATAGCATTGCGAGGGAGTAAGAATTTTCCTTTTCAAGATTCTTTTTAGAGCACACTGTGCTAAATACAGATTTTGCATTGCATTAGTCCCACACTGGGTTTGTCTGTCTCTCCTTTTTTTTCCTCCTAATGGGTGAGCATTTGTGTAACAGAAGCAGGAAAGCAGTAAAAGATCCATTTGTTGGATTTTTGCTCATATGATGGTAATGAAGCAAACAATGCTTTATTGCCCAGAATATTACAATTGGTGACCACATTCCCTGAGAATTTTTTTTTCCAGATCAGGAATGGGGATGAGGAAAAGGGAATTGGTACTTACCTGATACGCCTCTTCTAATAAGGGGAAGATAGCATCCACGAATGGGTTAACATGGTCCGTACTCTGATTGGACTGAGTCTGTTTGAATATTAATTAATTGGCTATAAAAGCCCCTCCTAGAGGTGTTCTAACCCAGTTTTGCGACGAAGGAAATGAATACAGACTCAACGGTGTTATCCAACCATTTTAGTGAACAATCACAAACAAGAACAAGAAATATCTGAAAACACCAAATGTCATTGAACACAAGGTTCCTGGCCATGCCCAAACACAAGATGCCAGACAAACTACAAGGGATGGGCCGGATGCTATCTTCTTCTTATTAGAAGAGGCGTATCAGGGAAGTACCAACGCCCTTTCTCAATAAGGGGAAGATAGCATCCACGAATGGGACATACCCAAGCTTCTCGTCCCATTGCAGGGTGGGTTCCTGTCCTAATCAGGTGTCACGGGCAGCTCGAACTGCTTGTAACACTCTGCGGCCAAAGGCCGAGTCCTTTGATGTATATGCGTCCAACTTGTAATTCCTAATGAAAGGAGATGGGGACGCCCAAGTGGCCGCCCTACAGATTTCATCTAACGAGGCTCGAGATACCCAGGCTTGAGTAGTGGAGGCGCTTCTCGTAGAATGTGCCATGATTCCTGATGGCACCGACTCCCCGCGGGCCTCATAAGCTGCTGTAATACACCGTCTGACTCACAGGCCTATGGAAGCAACAGACATCTTACGACCCATGGAGGATTCCTGCACCGAAACAAACAACACCTCTGTTTTGTGTAACTCAGATGTTCGTGTCAGGTAGATCTGCAAAGCTCGTCGCAGATCCAGACGGTGCCACTTCTCCTCCTGTCGGTCCTTGCCTGTAGGGTAAAACTCAGGTAAAACAATGTCTTGCAATCGGTGAAACCAGGACCCCACCTTAGGCATAAACAAAGGATCTAATCGAAGAACAACCCTGTCAGAATAAAATTTGCATAGGTCAGACGGGACAGATAAGGCCCCTAATTCCGAAATACGTCTAGCAGACGTGATGGCCACCAAGAAGGCCACCTTCCAAGACAGAATATGTAAAGGCACCTCCTCCAGAGGCTCGAAGGATGGATCCATCAACGCCTCCAACACCTTGGTGAGGTCCCAAGACTGGTAGCGGTGAACCGGGGGAGGCCGCAACTTAGTCACGCCCTTCACAAATCACTGCACCGCCGGGTGATGGTATAACGTTTGTCTTCCACCCCAGGAGAGAATAGTTCCCAAAGCCGCCACCTGGCGCCAGTCCCTTATCCAAACCATCCTGGAGAAACTCTAGCACATGCGGGATCAATGCCGTCTCTGGAGCAATAGCCCTGCCAGTGCACCATGAGGCAAAAATCTTCCACGTAGCATTATAGATACGCACCATGGATTGTCGTCTAGAAGCCTGCATGGTACTTATGACTCTGTCTGAAAAGGCCCTTTTCTTTAAATGGAGCCACTCAATCTCCAGGCAGTCAGCTGCAGCCACCTGGAGTCCAGATGTTCTAATGAGCCCTGGATAAGGAGAACATTGTCCACTGGTAGAGGCCACGATGCTTCTGTGGAGAGAGACACGAGGTCCGCAAACCGTGGCCTGTGAGGCCAGTGCGGGGCTATCAGAATCACCTCCACTCTGAGTTCTATGACCCTCCGTATTACCCTGGGCAGAAGAGGAATGGGGGGAATGCATATAGAAGCCCCCTCAGTCAGGGGGCACAAAGAGCATCTACCCCCTCCACTCCCAGGGTCCGGAACCTCGAAAAAAATCTTGGGAGCTGTGTGTTGTTGGGGGTGGCAAATAGGTCCACCTCCGGCCTTCCGAACGCATCGAAATGTGTCGGAAAACAGAAGAGTTTAGTTTCCATTCAACTTGGTCTAGTTTAATGCAGCTGAGCCAGTCCGCTCTAGTGTTATCCACCCCTGAGATGTGTTCTGCAACTAACGATAATAAATTGGTCTCAGCCCAATTGCCCAGAAGTGTGGCCTCTCTCATAAGGGGGTCCAACCTGATGCCCCCTGTCTGTTAACATGTACCTTAGCCGTGACATTGTCTGTCAGTACAAGGACATGTTTCCCTTGCAAATGGTGACGAAAATGAACTAAGGCCAGCCTAATAGCCCGTAGCTCGAGTAGATTTATACTGTTGGTCGTTTCCTCCACCGACCATTGACCTTGGGCATTGTGAGTGTGTGTGTTTGTGCACCCAGCCGAACAAACTCGCATCTGTGGTCACTGAAATTCTATCCTGTACCCGGAAGTGGCACCCCTATAGAATAGCCGAAGACCCCCACCACCGAAGGGAACTACGTACGTGTGTCGGCATGGATACCTTGATTAAGGATGAACTGATTCGTCTCTTCTGGAATGGAAGCAGAAACCAGTGGAGGTCTCTGAGATGGAATCTTGCCCAAGAGACAATAGCAATAGCGGAGATCATCTTACCCAGCAGCTTCGATAGAGATGCCAATGAAGGACAGGCCTCCCGTTCAATCTCACTTACCAAAGATTGTATGTTAGAGACCCTTTCATCCGACAGGAAAACCTGACCCTTCACTGAATCGATCCAAGCCCCCAAGTGTAGGATTCTAGTGGTAGGCTGGAAATGGCTCTTAGCTTCATTAATAGAAAACCCATGTGATTTAAATACCTCCCTAGTGGTGTGTAAATCTCTTATTGCTGCGGCTGCTGAGTGCAATTGAATTAACATATCATCCAGATATAACTGCTCCCTGATAGGAGTGGAGTGTATGTGAGCCGCTAGGGCGGCCATGATTTTAGTAAACACTCTAGGGGCAGAAGAAAGGCCAAATGGCAACGCCGTATATTGATAGTGACAAGCATTATAACAGAAACGGAAATAGCTCCGAAAACGAGAAGCAACAGGTACATGTAAGTTTATACAATAGTTTAGTTGGAAGGGACCTTGTAGGTCTTCTAGTCCAACCCCCTGCGTGGGCAGAAACCTTATACCATTTCAGACAAGTGGCTATCTAACATCTTCTTAAAGACTTCCAGGGTTGGGGCATTCACAACTTCTGGAGGCAAGCTGTTCCAGAGGTTAATTGTTCTAACTGTCAGGAAATTTCTCCTTAGTTTTAAGTTGCTTCTCTCCTTGATTAGTTTCCACCCATTGCTTCTTGTCCTGCCCCCAGGTGCCTTGGAGAATAGTTTGACTCCCTCTTCTTTGTGGCACCCTCTGAGATATTGGAACACTGCTATCATGTCTCCCCTGGTCCTTCTCTTCATCAAACTAGACATACCCAGTTCCTGCAACCGTTCTTCATATGTTTTAGCCTCCAGTCCCCTAATCATCTTGGTTGCTCTTCTCTGCACTCTTTCCAGAGTCACCATGTCTTTTCTACATCGTGGCGACCAAAACTGTATGCAGTATTCCAAGTGTGGCCTTACCACTTCACGTGATCTAGATTCTATCCCTCTGTTTATGCAGCCTAGAACTGTGTTGGCTTTTTTGGCAGCTGCTGCACACTGCTGGCTCATATTTAAATGGTTGTCCACTAGGATTCCAAGATCCCTCTCACAGTTGCTACTATTGAGCAAGGTACCACCTATACTGTACCTGTGCATTTTGTTTTTCTTGCCTAAATGTAGAACCTTACTTTTTTCACAATTGAATTTCATTTTGTTAGATAGTGCCCAATGTTCAAGTTTGTCATCAAGATCTTTCTGTATCTTAAGCCTATCTTCTGGAGTGTTGGCTATTCCTGCCAGCTTGGTGTCGTCTGCAAATTTGATGAGTTCCCCATTTATCCCCTCATCCAAATCATTGATGAAGATGTTGAAGAGTACTGGGCCTAAAACAGAGCCTTGGGGTACTCCACTGCATACTTCCTTCCATGTAGATGCAGTTCCATTGAGGACTCCATGTTGAGTGCGGTTGGTCAGCCAGTTGCAAATCCATCTGATGGTGATGCTATCTAACCCACATTTTTCTACTTTTTCTAATAGTAGGTTATGGTCTACTTTATCAAATGCCTTACTGAAGTCCAAGTAAATTATATCGACAGCATTCCTCTGGTCCACTAATTTTAAAGTAATAATTTTAAATAATTTTAAACTAATAATAAAGTAAGCTTCAGTCAGATCGATTGAAGTAAGAAAATCTCCCTCCCTTATACCTTCTAATATGGAATGAATGGGGTGCATCTTAAACCTTTTATATTCAACTAGCTATACCCGGCCACGCGTTGCTGTGGCCCAGTCTGGTTAAATGGCCAACCAATCTGTGTGTATCTCTACACTTGCACACATACACACAACCACCGTATAACCCCCAACCTACCTACCTACTGTATTTCTCCCTATCTATCCCTCTATCTACCTACCTACCTATTGTATTTCTCCCTATCTACCCCTCTACCTACCTACCTATTGTATTTCTCCCTATCTACCCCTCTACCTACCTACCTATTGTATTTCTCCCTATCTATCCCTCTATCTACCTACCTACCTACTGTGTTTCTCCCTATCTATCTATCCCCCTACCTACCTATTGTATTTCTCCCTATCTATCCCTGTACCTGCCTACCTATCTACCTACTGTATTTCTTACTCTCTATCTATCCCTCTATTTATCTACCTACCTACTGTATTTCTCCCTCTATCTATCCCTCTACCTACCTACCTACCTACTGTATTTCTCCCTCTCTATCTATCCCTGTACTTACCTACCTACCTACCTACTGTATTTATCCCACTATCTATCCCTCTACCTACCTACCTACTGTATTTCTCCCTCTATCTATCCCTCTACCTACCTACCTACCTACTGTATTTCTCCCTCTCTATCTATCCCTGTACTTACCTCCTACCTACTGTATTTCTCCCACTATCTATCTCTCTACTTACCTACCTACTGTATTTCTCCCCTCTATCCCTCTACCTACCTACCTACATTTCCCCCTCTGTATCCACCTACCTACCTACCTACCTACCTACTGTATTCTTCCCTCTCTCCCTCTACCTACCTATTATATTTATCTCTATATACCTGTACCTATCTACCTACCTGCTGTATTCATCCCTCTCGTTTATCCCTCTACTTACCTACCTACTGTATTTCTTCCTCTCTCTATATTCCTCTACCTAAATAAATAGCCCTCCCCTCCCCCCACACACACACCCTCAGTCAACCCCCTCCAGGCCCCCCCTTCCTTCCTCCCTCACTTGTGCCTAACACAGTGGTGGGCAAAGTCATTAGTCTCTTTGTCCCTCTGTTCCTCCTTTCTTCTCTGTCTTTCTCTGTCATTCTCTCTCTCTCTCTCCTTCCTCCCCCATCTCTGTCACTCTGTTTGAGTATGATTGCCTGTCTATCTTTCCCTCACTCATTCTCTCTGTGTGTCTGTCTCTCTCCCCTCCCTTTCTCTCTGTCACTGTGTGTGTGCTTGTCGATCTCTCTCATTCATTATCTCTCTGTTCGTCTCTCCCTCCCTCTCTGTCTCTCTGTGTATCAGTCTCCCCCCTCCCCTCCGCAAGCAGTGAAAAGGCCGGCATATCGGGCTGAGGAGTCTAGGGCTGCCTTCTCCCACAGTGAGCGTGGCCATTCGGGCACCGCATGCCCACCCCCACCAGCCCCGCGCCGCCGCCGCCGCTGCCCCGAGCCCCACGACACGCAGCCCCCGCCACCCGGCAGGCGCACCGCAGGCAGGACAGCCGGCCATGCCCCCACCAGCTCTCTCCAACGGCTCCGGAAAGTGCACCTCGGTGGCCATCGGAGAGAGCTAGTGGAGACGCGGCCGGCTGCCCCGCCCGACAGGCGACTACCACACGGGGCTCGGACGCTTCTGATCCTGTGGCCCTGCGTGCGTGCGCGTGGAAGAGAGCGGCTGCAGGCAGACAGGGAGGCGCATGTGTTGCTTTCCACGTTGCCCCTGGCAACATTCCTTCAAGGCGGTTTTCTGCCGTTACGTGTCCATGACGTACAGCCGGATGGGAGGAGTTACACGGAGCTTAAACCGTGTTCAGTGAGTAACTTTTATTTGTGCCTGCCTTGTACACGATACACGTGTGCTAGGCACAAAATGATTTGGTATTCTATTATCCGAAGTGCTTCGCGACATTGTGTGAAAGTTTGGTTTAAATCGGTCCGGTACTTTTTGAGATTAGTGGATTCGTACAAACTATTTTACATTTTTATTTATATAGATAAACTGGTTCAACCTTTTTAAATTCAATACTGCCCACCAACAACCAGACACCTTAGGTAGCACAAATAAAATAGAATAGAAACCTTGGCGAATCTGTTCCGGCGCAATCGCCTCAATAGCCTCTATCGCTAAGAAATGGTTAATGGCCGCCTCCATCAATATCCTCCTTTGAGGATTGGATGGTATAGGGCAAGGTAAAAATGAACTAGGGGGATGGGTCCAGAATTCTAGGGTCAGACCGCACCTGACCATGGACAGGACCCACAAATCAGAGGTGACCATTTCCCATTGGTCTGCGAAATGTCACAGTCTACCCCCAATGGGAAAGAGTTCCTCAGCAGAATCAGTTTCTCCAATAGTGATGGTTACCGGTGTCGCGAAATGGCTGCTTGGCTTGCCCTCCGCGAGCTGGTCTATACTGCTGCCTCTGCTGCCTGAACCTTTGGTTAAAGGTACCTCCCTGCCTATAACTATTCTGGGGAAAATCAGATCTGTATGAGGACCCAAAATCCTGAGACCCAAATTTCTGTCGCCTCGGATATGGGGCAGGTCTATTGGAACCCCTTCTGGGATTGGAAGGGAGAATCTTCCTCTTATCTTTCCCCTCCACCAATAAAGGATTAAGGGAATCACCGAACAGTGACACCCCCCCCCCCACGTAGGGTCCTGCCGCCAGTTTACACTTGTGCTTGATCTCGCCTTGCCATTGGCGCAGCCAGAGCAGCCTGCGGGAGGCGATGGTCGACGCAGCTGCTCTGGAGGCAAATCTTGCAGCACTCAGGGTAGTGTCTGACGTAAATTGTACTGCGGCTATTATTTTATTGAGGTCCTGGTGGGACCTTGAATCGACCGCTGGGATGCGTGCCTGAAGTTGCTGGAGCCAAAACAGGCTAGACCTAGAAAAAAACGATGCTGATGATGAAGCTCTGATGGCCCAGGCCGCTGATTGATGAGCTCAGTGAAGCACCTGGTCAGTCCGATGGTCTTTGGGCTTCAAGACATCCTCCTGACAGCCTGGTAATGCCGCACTGGAGGTTCAACCTCTGGCCAAGTGAGATACTTTTCAAGTGGATCAGACATCACGAAAAAACGCCTGTCATTGGCGGTGGGAGCCAGACCTGACGTAGGTGGGACCATTGTCTCTGCACAGTGTCCACAAATAGTTGCGGAGTCGGGATCACTTCCGATTCCACCTTGCGCTCCAAAAAGAGCCCCTTGGACGTCGGTTGTTGAGGTGCGGTGGTGGTCTGAGGTGCCACTGGCTCCCAGTCAGGTGTTGCATTTGCTTTTGCTAGCAAGGGTTTGAAGAGGGTCGGGGGAAACAAACTTGTGTACGCTGGTTTTTCGGCATCTGCCCCCTCATCCCCAGACAGCTCCGTGTCTTGCATCTCACCATCCTCTGAGCCTGTCATGGACACTTGTTCAGGTGCGTCTCCGGCTGCGTCTATAGCGGCTGTAGATTGCGCGGCCATGGCGGGAGTGGTCACAGTCACACTTTGTGGCTTGATCTGTAGGCCCACCACAATTCCCTGCTTTATAGCTTTGACTATCATGGACTGTACGTCCGGCATCATGGGGGTAATCGCAGCCATGGGAGGCAAAGGTGGGGGTGAAATCCAAGTATTATCCTGCCTCATGCCAGCTGTGGTAGGCGTGTAAGTGGCCTGAGGCTGTCTTGGTGCCGTTCTATTCTGACCTCCACTCCAGACACCCGAAGTATCAATGGGCAGCATCGGGCTGAATGGGCCCGATGGTGCAATTTGAGGGGACACCCCTTGGCCAAGGGCCGGGGTTTGGAATATTTCCAGATGCAAGGCGGGGGTCTGAGCTGTCTCCCTTCCAGACCCCTTTGATGCCTGTGCCCTCTTCGACTTGGCCACCTTTGTGCCCGATGATCCAGGGGTTTTGTCCCTGCGATCTGCACTCCCAGTCCCCTTTTTGGAGTTGGGGGTGGGGGAGATCATAAATAGGCCTTGGGGTTCTCAGGCAGATCTACCTCGCCTTGGGCTGCACTGGTGCTAACTCTGCCATCTGCCATGGTTAAGGCTTTCACTTGGCGATGAGGCCGAAAAAACTCCTCCCTGTGCAAGTCGCACCCAATAAACTGTTTGCCTGAAGGCTAGGAGAAGGCAATCCGCAGCGCGAAGCTGGGAATCAGCCTTTGGCGCCAACCAGGTGGAGCAGTGAGTTCTCAGGAGGCTCTCTTAATGTCGTTCACCTCCTTAATAATCGTGCTCCTTTGCGGCGAAACAGATCGCCTGCCGGTGCTCGCAATGGCGCGCTGACGAGCTGCGCGGGAAAGGCAAGCTCCTCAAAGCTTAACGGCCCGAAAAGCTCACCGCATGCACAGAGGCCAGCCGACGCTGTCAAGGCTGGAAACGCGCCGGGCTTACCAAGGCCGATCTCCGAACTGATAGGAGCGATCTGCAACGACTGCTGCTCTCCCAGCTGATATTTTCTGCTCTGGCATGTCTCCCTCTAACAGAGATCACACCGGATAAAGAGCGGTCGGCAGTAATGGAGTGAGCGCAGATATTTCCTCAGAAGCCCTTTGCACTGGAGCATAGCAGTGTATGCGGGCAGTGCTCAAATTACAGGCAGTCTGAATGTTTTAGCTTCTTAGTCTCTACTCACAAGTAATCCAGTCCTCACAGTAGTTGTAATAGAAAAAAGGAGAGATGAGGTTGGATAAACCAACTGTCCCAGAGTGGACTGAGTTGGAAAACTGGATTAGAACACCCCTAGGAGGGGCTTTTATAGCCAATTAATTAATATTCAAATAGTCCAATCAGAGTATGGACCGTGTTAACCCATTCATGGATGCTATCTTCCCCTTATTGAAAATACATAGTGTTTCATTAGAATCTTATTTTCTTCTTCAATTAATTTCAGTGCAAAATAACCATTCTGATATTGGATAAGGTTTTAGGCACACCTCTTAAAAGTTATTTCAGTGCTAAAAAGAATTCCTACTTTTGTAAATAGTTACAATGAAATGATACAGTAAGGAGGTGGGAAATATATTTAACTTATTTATTCTTTTGCATTGATTTGTATCAGTAAATTTATTATACCAGTTAATTTATTATTTACTGAAGATACATGCCCAGATTAAATATGACACATGTCAACTTCTCTGTTGTTGCAAATATAAATTATACTACTTCCACTACAGTGGAGGGATTCAAAAAAATTTACTAGCGATTCTGTGGGAGTGGCTTGGTGGGCATGGCAGGGGGGCATGGCTTGGTGGGCATGGCAGGGAGCATGGCTTGGGGGACGTGGCAGGGAAGGATACTGTAAAATCTCCATTCCCACCCCACTTCAAGGGAAGGTTATTGCAAAATCCCTATTCCCTCCCAATCAGTTGGGACTCAGGAGGCAGAGAATAGATGGGGGCGGGGCCAGTCAGAGATGGTATTTACCGGTTCTCTGAACTACTCAAAATTTCCGCTACCGGTTCTCCAGAACTGGTCAGAACCTGCTGAATACCTTTGTTCCACCACCAATTGCTGGTTGGAGGGGCATTTGCCATGGTTTTTTCAAATTTCTAGGACTTCAGCTATCAAGTAAAAGAAGATAATTAAGAATATCTGCAGAAATAATTTACCTTCTCGTGTGCAATGTTGAGCACAAACATAAAAGTCGAGTTTGCAGTATGAAATGCACATTTGGTCATTTTTTCATTATAATAGTTATACTGGGTGACTATGCTTGTGTTTACAAAGCTTTTCCTCCAATAGTTAGCAAGAATTGGGTAAGATTTCAGAGCCAAGGTATAGAAGAAAAACATCCATTCCATAATACATCATTACCATTCTATGTGCAGAGCACAAAGAAGAAGAAACGGATTCATTTCTAATTAGCTGGGGTGGGTGAGGAAGGCTAATTTGCTGTCCTGCTTCCTTCAAGGCTTTTTTGCAATGGCTATCTGCTTCTCTTGTGCTGTGCTCTGTTCCACTTCATTTCCCTTTGCTTTTCACTAGGGTGGGGTTTGGATATTGATGAATATTGATGATCTATCACTAAGAGCATCCTGACATTTGACTGTGTTTTGCTTTACCTAGCAAAAGTTAACCCTTCAGAGAGTCCTTATAATCAAGTGCCTATCTTTCCCTTGATCCCTAACCGGGACGTCTTGGTGAGAGGGAAGCCAATAAAGGATGTCCAGAAGCTGGATGGGGAAAGGAAAATGCAGCCTCTCTCCTCCTTTGAAGACCATTTCCTCCGTAAAAGGAGGTGGATTAAGCAGATAGTGAGTATACAATTCCATTCTGCCTATTTTCAACTAAATCCTTCTGGGAACCTTTCCATATGTTTGTTTATATGATACATTTTGTTTTGTTGCTTTCTTTTATACATAGCCCAAACATGCCAAGACTTCCACACCATCCCTCTCTCTCTCTCCAGAGCTAAGTCAGAAGCGTTTGACTATGAACGACGTGGGTGCAATCCGACAAGAGGTAAGCTCTTTGAGACAAGTGCTATTTATTGGGCTAGACCAAATTAAATTAGTTGGACTTATTTTATAATTAAAATAAGTTAGCAACCTTAGATTTAAGGAATGGGTAATTGCTCTCTGTAATGACAATATGAGTGGGATTTGAGTTTCACATCCATCTGCACTGGTTTTGTATATCCAACTCACATATAGCATAGTTCACTTAACCATTGCTTGCTCTTTTCTCTCCACCCATCCATCTTTCTGGTTATCATATTAATGCATTCTTGTTTCTTTTTCATTGTTTATTTTACTTGTTTTATTATTTTACTTCTGTTCTGTTTGTACTCCTTTCATTTTCTTCCATTTTATTATTGCAAGTTGCCTAGAGTAACCTGGAAACTTCTAAATTAAATTACTATAACGCGTGTGTGCAGTATAATACTATCTTTGTGGGAAGTTGAGAAACTAGCTCATGCTGGCTACAGAATCCTGAAAGTTGGTCCATCTTAAAATCTCAACATTGAGAAACACTGATGTAGAATGCAATTCTGCATAATGGAATATGGATGGAAAAAATTAATGGGCTCAGATGGGGAAAAAATCCCAGCAATAAGTCCATCCATTGTGGTAATCATCTGATTTCTTTTTCTGTATGCCTTTGTTTGTCTGATAATTATTGTTTGATACTTTCAAGTAGTCCCTTTTCAGCTATTTTATTTTCCAGACTTTTAAGAACGACTAGTGTAGGCATTTTTAACTTCGACTGACTATTGAGAAGACATTTCTATATTACTTTGTATGCCCATTTTTTACTGTATCTTACTTTGTTTGGAATTCTGTGAATATATATCTTCCTTAAAGGCATCAGATATTAATTATAAGAATAAAAAACAAAGAATAAAGGGCTATGGGAGGAAATTTGCCAACCTCAAACTCCTCAAAGCTCCTTCTCATAACACCAGCCAATGTCTTGATTTAATTCTGGAAGTTATACCTTTACTAATTAATCATGCTTCCCAATTTAATCATTTTTAAAGTTCCCAATTAATCATTCTTAAAGTTTTTGCATGGTTACTCTTATGATTTATCTCTCATCCATACTCTCTGGCTTTCCTATTCAGGTCAAGAAAGTGACAGGCTCCTATCGGAAAGTAATGGCTCTCCGTGAACGCAACAAAATGCTGAAGCTGTGGAAGAGACTACGTGGTGGAGAGATTGGGCTGGAGACAAACAACCCCAGCTTCTACCAGATCTTCTCCACATACACCTGGTCATGGAATGTTTTGCAGGACCTGGTGTCACCCCGAGAACTTCATGCATATGATAAAAAACAGTACCGTGTTGGCCGGGCAGCCACTCCTGTAGATAAACTAATCAATACTAGTGGGAAATCAAAAAGAAGTCAGAAGTAACACCAGATGATACAACCAGTGCTTCTCCTTTTATGTGAATGCATTCCCTCGATCAGTCTCAGGCTGGTATGCAGGTCACACTTTCTATGAGACATAGTGCAAGGTTTCAACTTTGTACCCTGGCTAATACAATGAAAAATTAAGCTTCAAGAGGCAAACCATGTCTCTTGTCATTTTTGTATTCTTATTGTTACTGAGTGCCACTAATAGGCGTAAGGACAGTAAAACAGTAGAAAAATATTCAATCTTGAAAATCAAGAAAGATTTGGGGATAGCAGTCAACTCTTTATCATCTACATTTAAAGACATTTTGTTCTCCTGACAATCCTTTTTCTTTTCTTTCTGTTTCAAACCTTAACAATTAACATAGCAACTCTCAATAACCATGTTTATCTAGGAATGAGTTCCATCAGGAGGTAAACTGCAGTCTTTAGAAGAGAAACAAAGTTTGCACATTGCATGAAAGCCTTTAACTAGTTCTACAAAAAAAAGTTAACTGTATTATGGCTTCATTCAATGTGCAAAACCAACAATGTATTCATATGTTTTCAAGGAAGGGCATAAAGGAGAAATGTGATTTGTTTTAAACTCTCAACCTTTTTATTATTCTACGTTTTAGTTAAGTAAGTATAGCAAGGCTGAGCAAATATGCTATGGTCCCTTCAGCCTTCCCAGCACTTTTCTTTCCTTTTCTTTTCTCAGCCAATTCTGCCATCACTGCCAAAAAAAGCAGCATGACATAGTCCAATTCACATATTCACTTATCATTCTCATTCACTTATCTTCCTACCACTTCATTCTTAGTTCTCACAGCAATGGGTCTTACATCTCAATGTTCTCTACATCATAATGTTTGGGAGTTTGGGAGACCAAACTCCCAAACATTATGATGTAGAGAACATTGAGATGTAAGACCCATTGCTGTGAGAACTAAGAATGAAGTGGTAGGAAGATAAGAGAATGAGTGAATCATAATGTTTCATTAAGTGAATCATAATGTTTGGGAGTTTGGTCTCCCAACCTGGCATGTTCTATTATACTCTCTCCATCCTGACTTCCAAAAACTTTTCTATCCTTCCCTCTTTCCCCTCAATTGCCAGGGCTGTTAATGTTTGGTTTCCCTGAACCCTTTCAGTCCATATCTATAACAAAACAGCCCTACTTCATCCTGTGTATGGATCAAAATAGCTGGAACATTCATTTTTATCTCAGAAAGAAACCCCCCCCTCTCTCTAAATCAACTGTCCTATGAGTCTAATTGTGCACAAATATTTTGCACATCTCTAATCTGAAGTAACAGGGACATGGTGGCTCAGTGGCTAAGATGCTGAGCTTGTCGATCAGAAGGTTGGAATCCCTAGTCCCACATAACGGAGTGAGCACCCAATACTTGCCCCAGCTTCTGCCAACCTAGCAGTTTGAAAGCATGTAGAAAGGCAAGTAGAAAAATAGGAACCACCTTTGGTGGAAAGGTAACAGAGCTCCATGCACCTTCAGCATTTAGTCATGCCAGCCACATGACCATGGAGGCATCTTCAGACAGTGCTGGCTCTTCGGCTTTGAAATGGAGATGAGCACCACCCCTTAAAGTCAGAATAACTAGCACATATGTGCGAGGGGAACCTTTACCTTTAATCTGAAGTATTTTTGTGGTTGCCTGTGTGAACTTGTTCAGATCTAAGGCTTTGATTAGATTAGATTAGATTTATTTAACTTATATACCGCTCCCTTTATGCTTTGCTATAAAGCATGTACAGGCTGTTTTTCAACCTCAGTTGGGGGCATAATACAATATGCTAATTAAACAAGCCTCCACAAGGCTAGGCACAGCTATTATGGTTAAGGGGGTGGGGTCTCAGGAGGCAAAAAAAGCTGTATTCGATGTATAAGACGCACCCAGATTTTCAGCCTCTTTTTAGAGGAAAAAAGGTGCGTCTTGTACTCTGAAAAATATGGTAGTAAGTGGTTTAGGTTATGTTACATATACAGAGCAGGGCAATTGAAGCAGAGAAGATTTCATTCTTTTGACAAACTGCACAACATACTTCATTGGAATTTTGCAACACATTTCTATTGTTTTTCTTTTTAAATATAGGAGAAAGCACGTTGCACAATGAAAATGCACACACATTCGTTTTTAGATGCCATACTTTTTTTTTTACAAGTTCACCATTGTCACACTCAAAATGTATTTTTTCTAAAGGTATAAAAGAATTTAAAATCTACCTTGAGTTTTATCCCTAGAAACTCTATGGATGTGTAAAAAGGATGAAAATTCCTTGCTGCCTTTCCAAGATCTTTGGCTGAATTTTCTACTCTAGTCTATAATCCTGGAATTTCCTGATAATCTTCTAAATATAATTCAGGTCCAATCCAGCCTACAGTAGCAAGGTGCTGACATTTGCTAAGAAAACTACATGCACATTTTTAATTCTCAAAACAGAACACTAAAATAATGTTAAGAATGGAAAGGAATGGAAAGGAATGGAATTTGGTATGGGAATTAGGAGTGGAAATGGGAATAGAACATTCATTTGGCCAAGCGTGACTAGACACACAAGGAATTTGTCTCTGGTGCATAAGCTCTCAGTGTACATGCAAAACAACAAAGTAATAATAATGACATCAATCAGAGTAGTGGAATAGATGAAAAGTATAATAGTAATACAGCCATACTAAATGTGTAATTATACTTGGACATAAGTGTACTATGGGAATTAGATATTTAGCAGACTTGTTATGCACTTTCCAGCTTTCTCTTCTATATAAATAAAAATGTAAAATAGTTTGTACAAAGCAGCTAATCTCAAAAACTACTGCACTGATTTACACCAAACTTTCACACAATGTTCACAAGGACTTCCGATAATATAATATGTACTCATTTTGTGCCTAGCACACGTGTGTCATGTGCAAGGTACACAAACATAAAATGTACCCACTGGTCAGGTTTTCACCTCCTTGTAACTCCTCCCACCCACTGCTTTCCCAACAGTCATTTCCTCAGCAACGTATGGAGGCCTCTTAGGGCCAAAAAGGCACTGAGCAAACTCCCAGGTGGCCCATAGAGAGAGAGAGGGAGGGAGAAATACAGGTTAATAAAAGAGGGACTAGGGGAGACAGGATAGCAGCCTTCCAATATCTCAGGGGTTGCCACAAAGAAGAGGGAGTCAATTTCCATATTGCAAACTGGGATATCCAGCTGACCTTATTACAGGCTTATTCACTCAGGTTTCCAGCCCTAGTCAACTAACAAAGGTTGGGCATCAGCAGTTGAGAAGAAGCCCCTGAGAAGGAGACCTTTACAGGCTATCGTGATTGTAAATGAGAATGGAAAGTAGAAACATAAAAAGGTTAAAAACCCTGCAAGAAGGCAATGACAGACACACGTGAACTGTTGCCAGAAAAACTATGTGGATGAAGACCATGAAGTCACCAAAAATTAAACTTGGTATTTTTTTAAAAATATTCATCAACATCAATATATGAACAGTGTGGAATCTGGGTATCATTCATTTTGATACAAATAACAATAATAACAATAATATTTATTACATTAGTCAAATGTTTGTAATCTTAATGTTTACACGTTTGTATTAAAATGTAATACTTCATTATTTAGTTGTTCAGAATTTCAATGTGCCATTCTGATGCCAATCACAATATTATTTGAGCATGCACAGCAATGCCATCTCTAAACTAACCATCTAGCTATTGCTTTTGTTCTATTATATAAAAATATGTATTTCAACTTGTATTCTAGCTTTTAATCTAGCCACCATTATATTTAAAGGTCTTTCCATCATCTCTTGCTCATTTTAATACTTCAATTCTTATTTGTTTTTTGGCTTGCCTCCCATATTCCTCTATTGGATCTTTGTCTCTATCTACATCTACTTCTTTACTATTTAGTCTGAATATTTCTCCCATCTCTATCATCTTATGCTGCCAGACCTCCAGAGTGTTTGAAAGTTTTTAACTTTTCTCCCTTTAGTTCCTATTTTTTGGGTCTGGGATTTTTATCTAAGCAGTTATTCGCTGCTTTTTCCCCCTTTTAGATTCTAGGTAAAAAAGGGATCATCTCACCCAGTTCCAATCACTGCTCATCTACCCTACTCCTGCACTTTCTTTGTTGCTTTGGTTGTCCCAGCTTCACGGCAGCCATGATGGCAGCCTCTTCTCCTCGTCGTGGATGAGAGGGAAAAGAGCCCTGAATCAAGTAGCCGAGATGCGACTTTCCATGACCTACAGGGTGCACCTCTTTTCTTCAGGGTGGCTTATCTCCGACAGGGAGAACTCAACACAGGAGCATGGAAACCAGCTCCACGCGTCCCATCTTGCTGCAATGTCAGCCAGAAGTTCAGAAATTAAACTTGATTTGAAGGAGATTTTTCTGTATGTTAATTGCAAACTGAAAACACTGATAATGGTACATATGTTAGGCAAGTTGAAAAAGAAAATTATCTGCTGATTATTTAAATTTATATCTTGTTTTTGAACAACTCTAGGTAGCCTGTGAGGGATTCCCATTTCAATACAATAAATGTATCACGTAGGTTTGGTTGAGAAGTGTGATTGGCCAGTACAACCGATCAGTGTAAATTAGGGTTTCTTCTTATCTTCTTATATGCTATGGGGGGAAGAGGTTAATACCTGAGAACATCATTCAGTCAAAGGACACAAACTGAAGTTTGACAATTTCATGAACAATTTTAGGAATCTGTATGGAACAAGCTATTGCATGCCACACTGTTTCAAACGATTTCATCAGAAACAAGTTATTTGTTATTGTGAGTTTCCATCTAAGCAAAAATGCAATGAGATTTTATGAAACAAATACTGTAAAACCAAATTCTCTCTATATCATCATTGTGCATAGGTTCCATCACACCATACTCCTCTGGCCCCAATTTTCTCAGGTCCTTCACTTGCTATAACTACCAGCAATATCTTGGATATTTTCTATTCTTACCTAACTGTCCCCACCTATGTATCAGTTTTTCTAGAACATCTGAATTTTGGTCCATAAAGGGGTCAAACAATTCTCAGTTGTTTTGATTTAGGGTACAGACCATCCATCCCAGTTTTTATGTTCTGTGCACAGAATGGTTCTGCTTGTAAAATCTTGCGCACAAAAAAATCCAACATATATGTTGAATTGGGGAGGGGGAAAGGGGCAATGTACAGGTGGCTTTGTTTTTAAACCTTCCCAGTCTAGTCTTTAGGATTCCCTATCAAAATATTGATTTAATCAATCTTGCTTGGCTTTTTCAAAATTATTAATGTTTGAATAAGTGGTACCATTTGCATACAGCTCCTTCAACAGTTTCTAATTCTGTTTAAAACATGATTAGAGATTGTGCAAAAGGAATAATCATATTACTCTTCCGATAGTGATCAAACCCCCATCATGCCAGTTAAAGATTAAATATGGACTTTTCATTCAGCAAAAGTATAATTAAAACTATTGTTAATATTAATCTCTCTGATCGGTCACAGTTTGTGTTAGCAGGGGGGCAGAGGTCGACGTCGAGGCGCCTCACTTGTGGGGTTCCACAGGGGTCGGTCCTCTCGCCCCTCCTGTTCAGCATTTATGTGAAGCCATTGGGTGAGATCATCCATGGCTTTGGGGTAGATTTCCATCAGTACGCTGATGATACTCAGCTGTACATCTCTACCCCTGGCCACCCTAATGATGCCATGGAAGTGATGTCCGGGTGTCTGGAGGCCGTGCGAGTCTGGATGGGGAGGAACAGGCTTCGACTCAACCCATCCAAGACCGAGTGGCTGTGGCTTCTGGCGTCATGGTATAGCCAGTTGACGCCATCTCTTGCTATCAGGGGCAAGTCATTGGCTCCCACAGAGAGGGCTCGCAACTTGGGTGTCCTCCTGGACTCTCGGCTGTCTTTAGAAGAGCACATGATGGCCGTGGCCAGGGGTCTTTCTATCAGGTCTGCTTGATACGCCAGTTGCGGCCCTTTCTGGATTGTGACACCTTACGCACAGTCACTCAAGCTCTCGTCACCTCCCGTCTGGACTATTGTAACACTCTATACATGGGGCTTCCCTTGAGGTGCACCCGGAGGCTCCAGTTAGTTCAGAATGCGGCCTCACGGGGGATTTTGGGAGCATGTAGACGCTCCCATGTGACACCTCTCCTGCGTGAGCTGCACTGGCTGCCTGTGGCTTTCCGGGTGCGCTTCAAGATATTAGTGACCACCTTTAAAACGCTCCATGGCAAGGGACCTGGTTATCTGCAAGACCGCCTCCTGCTGCCAAATACCTCCCACTGACCAATTCGCTCTCACAGAGAGAGCCTCCTCAGGGTGCCGTCGGCCAGACAATGTTGGCTGGCAACCCCCAGGGGGAGAGCCTTCTCTGTGGCAGCCCCTGCCCTCTGGAATGACCTACCCCCTGAATTGCGTACTATCCCAGACCAATATCTCTTCCGTCGGGCCCTGAAGACACACCTATTCCATGCAGCCGGTGTTGTGTCCTCGACCTGCGACCGGTCTCGAGTTACGACCGGCCGCAGGTCTTCCAGGCTGCCTCTGGGAAGCCATGGAGACAGGCTGTAGCAGGCCGGCTAACCGACAGACGCGCCTGATTGGCTGGGGCGCGCCTGGCGGGAAGCCGGCTCTTGCCGCAGCCTGATTGGCTCCCCGTTTGACAGCTCCCTATATAAAGAGCTGTCAAACGCGGGAGCCCCTGTCTACCGCACCTTTCTTTTACTGAACCAAGCTTTCTTCTGTATGTCTTGCCTATCAAATAAAGCTGCCTTTTGAGTGAACCTGATGTGGACCCTCTCTTTGACCGAAGATTCAACACTGGCGACGAGGGTGGGATCAGGCAGAGCTCATTTTTGAAGCGGCTTTCAAAATTCCTTACGAAATTTTTACAGCCTCCTCTTTTGTTGCGGTACGATCACATGGGATCGTTTCTTCCGCTCGACCCCGTCGACGCGGCCAACGGAAACCTGGGCCTCATCCACAGGCCACCACGAGTACTTCCTGCCGGCCATCGACGACCAGGCCAGGACACTCGACTAACCCTTGGACAGCGGCGGCCGAGACCTCAAAACCGCGCGCGCCGTAGCTGCCCCGGCAGAGGTCGACGACTTGCCGCGGGACACCCAGGGGGAACGACGACGAGCACACTACGCTCCTACACCGACGAGACGCCGAGTAGCCGGTCCACAACCGTGACTGGAACTGCGGCCGCCTCCCCACGCCCATCTCGGCCCTCATCTGCCGCCGCTGCGGCCAAAAGGCCCACCGGCATCAACGCCAACCGCCTGATCAAGGCCCATCTGCCGCCGCTGTGGCCAAAAGGGGCCACCAGCATCAGCACCAGCCACCCCGGAGGCTCCGCGGCGGGATTCCGGACGACCGGCAATCCCAGCCGCTACACCAATGAAAAACCCGAGAAGCCAGGCCGCTGCCTGCACCAGCAACAACAGCCGTCCGGCTGCCACGCCGGGCCCAACAACCCCGCCCAACCGGGCCGGCCTACCCATCTGACTCCGAGAGCCTGCAAGATCTACAAAAGGCCTTCACCGTTCAGGCCTCCCTGCTCCTCACGCCGCCTACCGGCAACCATCATCGGCCTAGCTCAAGCCGACCAGACGACCAGGCCTCAACATCAATCGCCACGCCCCCTCGCCCGACTCACCAGTCCTGCTGACTCCGCCTCTCGGGTAGGCCCTTCGATGACGCCGCCCGGAGCTACACCCCGGCAAGGAGCAGCTTCCAGGGGCACGTCCTCTTCCTCCAGCTCCTGTCGAGACTCTGGGACAATCCGGCGGACTGCGCATGCCCCACTCACCTGATGGACAGCTCTTCGCGCATGCGCAGACCGAGGGGGGAAAGGGGTGTTATGTCCTCGACCTGCGACCGGTCTCGAGTTATGACCGGCCGCAGGTCTTCCAGGCTGCCTCTGGGAAGCCATGGAGACAGGCTGTAGCAGGCCGGCTAACCGACAGACGCGCCTGATTGGCTGGGGCGCGCCTGGCGGGAAGCCGGCTCTTGCCGCAGCCTGATTGGCTCCCCGTTTGACAGCTCCCTATATAAAGAGCTGTCAAACGCGGGAGCCCCTGTCTACCGCACCTTTCTTTTACTGAACCAAGCTTTCTTCTGTATGTCTTGCCTATCAAATAAAGCTGCCTTTTGAGTGAACCTGATGTGGAGCCTCTCTTTGACCGAAGATTCAACAGCCGGCCTGTCATAGCCTTGTCATAGCCTTGTTTTAACTGGGTCTTTAGTATTGGCTTTAAATTACAGGATGAATTATTTAATATTTTAATATGTATTCTTACTTTTGGTTTTCTGTTTTTACCGTGGTTGTTCACCGCCCTGAGTCCTGAGAGGGAGAATGGCGGTATATAAAATAAATAAATAAATAAATAAATAAATAAATAAATAAATAAATAAATAAATAAATAAATAAATAAATAAATAAATAAATAAATAAATAAATATTAGAAGCTAGGAACTGGTTTGAAAGCTTATTTCCACTAAAATACTTTCATTTGGGTTGCAATCAAGATATATTGGTAGATTGTTCAAGGGATTTCTAAAGCTCAGCTGAATGCAGAAATTTTATTCCTCGTTGACTTGAAAAATATATCAGAAGATTAAAACGTTTAAAATCAATGTTTGAGTTTGGCGGAAGTGTTATTTGCAACCCAAATACCATACTTTTTTGAAGACGGGCTTATTAATATTCCTTCCTTCTAGAAAGGAACAAAACTCTAGGGAGACAGACTGTCTCGAGATTCATTTTCGAAGACAGCTTGAAATGGAAAATCCAGGAATCTAGGCAACTTCCTCAATTAAGAAAAGGCACGCTTTGAAAGCAAGCCTTAGCATCTCACGCATGCGCATTGGGCGATCTCGTTCCTCTCTTGCCTGAACCTCAAGAGCGGTAGAAAGAGCACAAGAAATCAAGTCCTCTCCTTCTTCTTCCGGGTCGGATGTTCATTCTCTTGACCTGTCTCTCGTGTCCGTCTTGCATGATGGCTGCGCCCAGCAGGGATGAAAAGAAAAGGAAGCAGTTTGGGAATCGTTTTCTCACTGATGCGGCTCGGGTTTTTCAACACAACGCCTGGTAAGTAATGATTGTGGCTGCTTCTCTCTGAAATCTTTTTTCCGTTTTAGCTATTCCATAGTTTATGCCAGCTTCCTACGCAGGATCTCACAAAGTAAAACAAAACCGCATTATCTGTTTTTTTCTCTACACGTCTTATATTAATGCTGCATCTTAACAGATCGAAAGGATGAAATGTTAAGCTTAATTGACACAAAGGAAGATGGAAAGGTAAATTAATAGACGGTGTTCAGCTATTTATGAGCAGTAATCAAGAATAAGAGCTTCATGAGAAAAAATGGGGGGGGGGTGAATACACAGTACTACTTGGTTTTCTTATCTTTATAAAGTCCGCTTGGAGAAGGGCGGGGTATAAATATAATAAAATAAATAAAAATAAATAAAATTATAGCCACATCAAGCCAGCAGCTATTTTAGCTCCAGTTTTTATCTTTTACTGCAAATTCTGCTACTCCTAATGGGGTGCAACTGAGGATACATAAATCATGATGTCATCACAGGGTGCTGCATCTTAGAACATAAGTACAGCAGTCCTTGTTAGCAACAACTATTGCAAAGTATGTAACATAACCTAAACTGTTGCAAAGGTTCACAGTCACTAAGCAGAAAATTATATGATTGTGATGGGTTCACCACTTTACTGCCACTTTGATCATTAAGCAAATATTAATGTGACTGCAAGTTATAATTTTATTTGCATGGTCTCCATTAAGTGTGCTTGTCACAAGCTGAGCACAAATGGTAATCACGTGATCCCAAGATTTTGCAACTGTTGTAAATGAAAAGATTGGTTGCAAGCCTTTTTTAAAAATTCTGCCATAACTTCAAGCGGTCACTAAATGAGGCAGTCAGTGAGCAAGGACGACCTGTATGCAATTTGCTATGCTTACATTATATAATTGCCAATGACATTAAATTTTGCCTTGGCTGTCGCTGGCCACTTTTCACACTGCATCACATGTCCAAAAATATTTGTCCTTTGAATGTGTGGTTATTTTGTCTGATGGTAACTGTATGCAAGATTAAGTCCGAAGAACTGATTTTAATTTTTTAATGATTTTTTTTTATTTGCAAGATTTTACAATGATTTTAAAACTTGCAGAAACAGAAGAATGGGGGGAGGGGGGAAGAAAAAACGATGAAGAGTACAAAAAAGCAAGAAAAGTATACAAAGCAACTTTGTCTTGTTTTTATCAGCTATTCTTAGAAATTGCCATTTCCACCTCTGTATTGCATATATAGTTGCTTTCCTCCAATAAACAAACCTTTCTAATCAATAAAACCTGAAATAATTTAATTTTTATCCATTTTCAGCAAAATGACTACAAAGGGTTTCCAGGCATTTATAAATGTAATTCTAGTTCCGTCCTTAAACAAGTCAATATAGCCATTTCTGTAAACTCAGCTATCTTTACAGTCCATTCCTCTATTATTGGTGCTTCTGTAGCCTTCTATCTTTGTACTGAAGAATTGAATTTTAATACTTAACAATTAACTGTGGTGGGTTAACATTTCTTTTTTGTAGGGATAATGTGGAATGGTCTGAAGAGCAGGAAGTTGCTGCACAAGCAAAGGTCCAAGAACAGAGCATGCAGTTAGTACCACAAGATCAACAAGGTACTACAGACTATATAATGAAAATTCTTCCTTTTATATATGACAGCCCTATTAACATAATATATATATTTAACAGAACAGAACCATATATATTCTCATGAAAGGATTTTTTTACAAAATTAAAAGACAAACATGAAACAATAGGGGGGGGGGGATACATCAATTTAAATAAAATATTTATCTCAATCTAAAAAAAGTTTGATTTTAGTTCCAGTGAAATCATTAGAACTGATTAGTGAGTAGCTTCACTCTTCATGATATCCATGATTGAAAAAGTGCTTTCCTAGTTAGAATATCATTTTTTTAAAGTATATAAGCTCCTAGCATAAGCTCTTAGCTTCAGAGAACTGAGATTCAGACTAACAGTCAGATATCTGATTTTGAAGGATCTGCTTCTTGGGTATATGAGAAACTAGTTACAACGGTAAATATCTTAAATAAAAGGCAGCAATAAAGCAAATTACTGTGTAGAGTTTCTGCTACACTTAAGATATCATTGCTAAATTATATAATTTGTGAGACTCTTTGTAAATGGAATTGCTGATTTATTATCCTCTGTCTTTCTTCTTTCAAGATGCTTATGAAATCAATGCGAACATGTATTGGGATGATTTCTATAAAACCCATGAAAATGGATTTTTTAAAGATCGACATTGGTTGTTCACTGAGTTTCCTGAACTAGCTCCAAACCATGCTCAAGGTCAGATTGGCTTACATAATTCTAAGGAAACTGTAAAAAACATGAAAAATTCAAGTCTTGGAAGCTATTCTGACAAACTTTGTACAGGAGATAAGAAAGACTTGGAACATCTGGATACAGAAAGAAAGAATAATAGTGACATCACCCATCAGCTTCAGTCAGAAGATAAAATGGCATCACAGCTGCAGGAAGAGAAAGATGGTGACTTCCCAGGATCATATGCTACATACAGAATATTAGAGGTAAAAACACTACAAATCAAAATTTAAGAATGCTGCATTGAGTGCACAATCATAATTGACTCAGCAGCCTGTTTAGGAGGAGTGGCTACTACTATTATGCAAAGCATCAAAGAGGCACTTTCAACTAAAGCAGGCCCATGTAATTTACTAAAATTCAGCCAAGCCACATTAAAGTGAGGTGCACTCGAAGGCTACAGCTAGTTCAGAATGCGGCCGCGCGGGTGATTATGGGCGCCCCAAGGCAAGCCCACATAACACCTCTCCTGCGCGAGCTGCACTGGCTGCCTGTGGCCTTTCGAGTGCGCTTCAAGGTGTTGACGACCATCTTCAAATCGCTCCATGGCTCGGGGCCTAGCTATATACGAGACCGCCTTCTGCCCCATACATCCCTTCGTCCGATCCGCTCCCATAGAGAGGGCCTTCTCCGGATACCGTCGGCCGGGCAATGCCAGTTGGCGACATCCAGGGGAAGGGCCTTCTCTGTGGCGGGCCCGGCCCTCTGGAACAACCTACCCCCCCGACCTTCGCACTACCTCGGACCTCCGCCTCTTTCGCCAACGTCTTAAGACGTACCTATTCCAACAAGCCGGCCTAGTGTAGTCCCCCGTTTTCTGACTCTACTGATAAATTTTAATTTTTAGGGTTTTAAAGGGTTTTTAGCACGGGTTTTAACTTAATTTAATATGTTTTTAATAGTTTATATTGTTTTGTTATGGTTTTTAATAATGCCTGTGCGCCGCCCTGAGTCCTAACAAGGAGAAGGGCTGGGTATAAATTCCAAAAAAAAAAAAAAAAAAAAAAGTGGCTGCTCTAAGGGTCTACCTTTATTCTGCACATGCACAGAAGATACTTCTGCTAGCCCTTCTAATTATTTGCCCATTATTTATCTATTTGAAGGCACTGAAGTATAATTCTTCTCTTTTGAATTAAAATGTCACCTTGAATTGGTATCTTTAGTCTTTGTACAATGGCTTTGAATGCAATGCAACATCAGTTTTCATAGGCCTACTAACTGTTCCAGTCCCCCTTTGACAATTAATGACCATGCGGTAGTCATGATGGCATGTGCCTTGTGTTAGCTATCACTATGTAATTATTAGTGAACTTTTGAGTTGAAGCTGAAATTCTTTTGCTGTGAGCCTCACCAGATAGTGTGTTTTGCATTTAAAAAGTACAATATGAATGGGGGAAAATAGGAATGAATAATTGGCAATGTTTTTAATCTAAGTATGGTTCTCAAAGGAAACTACATGACTTTTTCCCAAAGAAACTCACTTATTTTAGAGTAGAATGATGATGTTGTCTGTTACATTTAATTTACAAATGCAGTCCTTTAAAAAAAAACTTAATTGCTGACCTCAGAAATAACATGTTTATGGTAACACATGACAAATATATGGGAGACAAGCTTAGATAATAAAAATTATTTCCAGAAGGGAAACCACAGTAATCTCTTGACATGAAAGTAACAAAAGTCTTTGGAAGTCTCAAACTATCTAGCAATTTTATTATTGCATTAATTTTTATCACAGCAAAATAATTCGGACCTGTTTCTTTTATTGACAGGTGGGATGTGGTGCAGGAAACACAGTCTTTCCTATCCTTCAAACCAACAAGTAAGAAAAATTGCAACCTAAATGTATAGATTGCATAGATACTTTCTAGCATTTTGGGATCACTTAGATGCATAGCCCTTTTCACCTCATTTTGAAGTAATCCATTCCCAATTTAGGAGATTTTTCCCCAACAAGAAGACTAATCTGAAATTATGTACAGTTTACATTTGTATATTTATAGTAATACAAATAGTTTGCATATATCTGACAGCAGGAAATCCAATCAGTGTACTTAAATTGCATTTTTATAAATTTTGAATTTGGTTGGTCCAAAAGCTTAAACCTTCCAACACATTAGAATATTAATTTCTCTAGGAGTTGTCTTGTAGGTTGACCTAAAAGAGGTCCCATTTGGTGTAATGATTTCTCATTCTTATTTATGGAGTTCTTATAATTGTCCCTCTGAATGAGTAACCATTTCATTTATGTTTTCTAGAGAGTTTGATTCTTGGCTAGTGTGATGTATTATTTTAATTCAAATTATGATCTTGGAAAGTCATATGCTGCTCAAAATCAATTGATTAGAAAAGTCTATAAGTCCTAATACTAAATAAATAAAAATTTCTTTGCAACAACAGTGAACATTTTGCTCCATCTTTGTTCTGTTTCTAGTCACTTGATTTGATCCTGACTAACATATAATTCTGCTTGACCGAAGAGTAAAATTTTGAATTGAAAGTTTATCTTCCTGTTGTGCCTAATTGTCATGGAGTCTTTGTTTATCCCATATTTAGCTGCTTTCTAATGGAAAACAGTCACTGCTCTAGAATGTCATAGAGTCTTTGTTTATCCCATATTTAGCCACTTTCTAATGGAAAACAGTCACTGCTCTAGATGCTATCTTTGGGAACTGTAGCAGCTTTCCCTTCTAAATAAAAAGTGTTTCTGATAAAACTTCTATTTCATTTCAGTGATCCAGGCCTTTTTGTGTATTGTTGTGACTTTTCTACTACAGCAGTGGATCTTGTCCTGGTAATTTTCTTAGCTAGCTTCCTTTATTTCTGAAAGTATGTAATTTTTATTGTCCCCTAACATATTCTATTGACGATAAGAGTATTGATATTTAAACATCACCCCGTAAACAAAAAATAAGAACAATGAAAAGGGTGAGCTCCATTTATTATTGTCTCATGACTCCTCTAATATAAAGTCAACTCTTTCAAAAATGCTGTTCATTTGTGAAAATAAGAAACTAGGTGAAATAGAACTATTTATCCCATTAAAGGTTTCTTGTATCCATGTATGTTCAGGGATTTCCCACAGAAATATGGCTGGTTTGCTATAGCAAGTTTATGTGTATATTGGAACATCTAAAAAGCCCTTGGTGCAGCTTTGAGGCTACTGGGTGGGATTTGGGCAAGTTGCTCTCTCTTAGCTTAATTTACTCCACAGGTTTCTATGAAATAAGAACTGCTATAAGAAAGATAATTGTGTGAACATACAGGCCCATCCAGAATATGATGCCTCTCGTTGCTTTGCGTTCGTTCATGACCTGACCAAGAATCAGACGCCTTTTCCAATGCCAGATGAGAGTCTTGATGTGATAGTTCTTATCTTCGTCCTTTCATCTATTCTTCCAGAAAAGTATGAAATGCTGATTTTATTTTTTTTGAAATAATTTTTATTAGTTTTAACATTTTATAAAAGGAAAGGGGTAGGTAAGGTATATTAACAATTTTTTAGAGCTTCCACATCGGGGTTGGTGACCGCCTCTGAGTCTTCTTGAATAAGTTCCATTAGGAAATAATAAAAATAGGAAGGGGTACATACATTTTAAATCATAAGTTTCATAATCAAAAGTAAAATTTCATACATTCAATTACTTTGTTTCTATTAACATCCATACAAGAAATACTATACATAAAAAAAGACAAAAAAAGTTATTTTTGTGATCTGAGCCTCTTTGCTATTGTTTCTTTCTCCTCCACCCCTCCAGTGGGCGGAGCCGTGGCCCCTCCCGTTCCCATATCGTCATCATCCAGGATTGAGGAATGTTTTTTAAGAAAATTTATACCCAGCCCTGGGTCCTTGCAAGGAGAAGGGCGGGGTATAAATTTAATAAAATAAAAATAAAATAAATAAAATCCTCCGCCTCTTCCACTGTTTTCATTCTAACTCTTCCTCCCTCCCAGAATACCAGCATCCCTTCGGGCATCAACCACTTGAACCACACCCCCGAAATGCTGATTTTACATTGTATTTGTCTAGTAGAGAAATGTGCATTGGGGAGGGGTAGATATATGATGACCTTTTTCAAAATGAAACTTTTGTAGTGAGCCCCTCAGTAGGCATTGACTTTTTTCTTTTTCCTTTTCTCAGAATGCAGTGTGTAATCAATAGGCTTAGCCAACTTCTAAAACCTGGTGGAATTATTTTATTACGAGATTATGGCCGTTTTGATCTAGCCCAACTTCGCTTTAAAAAAGGTAGGTTGAAGGCAAAATTATGATATTTAAAAAATGTAATCACCCTACTTCTCATTAAAAGAAAATACTAGCCATTTTCATGATATCAAAGTAGTTTGAGTAGGTAGAGGGCTATGTTTGCTCAGCTCCACTAACAAAAACAGCATTCACAAGATATTATTGTATATGAATGAATTACAACTTTTTCTGAGTTTCTGAAATCAGTAGCTTCTACGGTTGGTTCATCAATGGTGATTTATGATGATTGCAAGAAGTAATATGAGCACTATATTTTTAAACGGATTAAATCTTATAATCATCAGATCCAATGAAATCTGGTGTTCCAAGTTAACATTTCATGGGATTTCAGATGAGTACCCTGACATTTTGTGATATTCCATTGTGAGATCACATATTTTTAAAGAAATAAAGTTTTAATTTAACTTTGAGTCATGAATGCCACTATAGAGATCTCATGTACAAATATAATCACAGACACTGCTTTGCCAAACCCTAACTTGTGTGATGATCTTCAAAAACTTTAGTGATTTAGTAAGTCAAACAAAATAAACATCAAAATCTACATCTTAGTTGATGAAAACTGTTTTTTCTTGTTCTTTTTTTGGCTAACATTGTCAGCTTTTAACCAGGAATTACTTGTGGCCATGCAGGAAGTGGTAATCTTGTTGCAAACAATATGCAGGTGATGTCTTTGGCAATATGCAGATCAGACTATTTCTGACAATGATCTAGGAAAGTGAAAAATTAGAAACAGTTGCTTAATGCTATTTTCAATGTTTGACAGACATACAAGCACTTCTGAAGGTAAAGAAATCAATTGTAGATTGTGTGAGCTCTTTCTCATCCAAAGACCACTGTCTGGTTATTGCTGCTAGATTTCTGCATATGGTTCATGAATTTAAGAATGCTTCAGCGAGAATTGAAGTACCACTATATACTAAGTAAAGAAAAAAATATTGTCTTTGCTGAAGTATTTTGACTGTAGAATTGGTTATTACTGCCTTTATCTTTTGGGGGGAGTAGTGGGAGACAGAAGGAAAGTGGAACAAATGCATTTGCAGTCAAATCTCATTCCTCTCTTCAGGTCAATGTCTGGCTGATAATTTCTATGTGAAAGGAGATGGAACCAGAGTTTATTTCTTCACACAAGGTAATCAAATGCCAGTTTTACCCAGTAAGGAGACTTGCAACTGAGAGGCATTCCAGAGGAGGAGATGATCTTATAGCTTTGATTGAGAATCTCTATAGACAGATCTTATAGTTTCTGCCATTCTCATTGGAGATGTATAGTCTGATTGGAGCAATACATTAATCCTAAATTATTACAGAATCAACTAGGGTCTAAGTTGTCACCTTTAAAATTAGCTGCCTACTAGTTATGGAACTACCTGACAACTTCACTTGTTTTCTATCATGACTTCTTGAGAGCTTTTCTTACTTTCTAAGGCTATATTTCTTTCCCATGAGAAATGGGGGGTGGGTGATCTGTGCTACCAGACATCCTCAACAATTTCCTTAAAAGCCTTTGACTAGCCCCTGTGGAATTCCTCTAAATTGTCCAACCGAAAATGGTCTCCCTACAAGGCATAATTTTAATGATTTGGCTACATTGATATTTTTTATTTCATTGCCATGTAGTGATCAACGAATAATTGAAAGTTGTCTTTTATATCTATGAATAAGAAAACTTAGATAAATTAAATTATTTCCTTTGTATCGTAGATGAGTTGCATTTTCTGTTCTCTACTGCTGGCTTAGAGAAAATTCAAAATATTGTTGACCGCCGCCTCCAGGTGAACAGAGGAAAACAAATCACCATGTACAGGGTCTGGATCCAGTGTAAATACCAGAAGCCACCACGAGATAACAAGTCTGTACCAGGGAGAATTTCTTCAATTATTAATTGAACTTAATGAGATCTTCTTTTCTAATGAGATCTTCTTTCTGTGCTATAGAGAAAGTCATCATATATGTGATACACACATGTAACTCTGTTGTGCTGTTCTTGGATGATCATTATTTTTTGATGGTGTATATTTTAATTTGGGAACTGATGGAAAGTTTCTCAGTTTACCCAGTATTTGTAATGAGTTTTGTACATTACACAATTATTTTGAAATTCTCATAACTTACACGATTGCTTATAAATTATTTGGGTTAATTTATCACATCTACAGAAATACCTTCAATTCCAGTTTATCCACCTCTAAAATAGTTTTCTCTTCTTACATGGCCTGAGGGAGGTCATTTTTCCTCTATTTTAAAAAGATCATTAAATTTTAGCCAATACTGAATCCCTTTAAGTTTTGACATTTTGTATCCCAGAATAGCTTTTCCAATTTTGGAAGGTCTACAGCAGGGGTCCTCAAACGTTTTAAACTGGGGGTCAATTTACGGTCCCTCAGACTGTTGGGGAGCCAGACAGGCTGGGTGGGCGTACCTAGGTGGTCATGTACTGGGTGGGCATGGTTAGGTCATATGACTAGGTGGGCGTGGCCAATTTAACAGTCCATTGAACAATGCACACAAATTAAACTTTAATTCGTTTTGCTCCTGGGGGTGTTTTATTTGTTTGCATGTTGCTTGTTTGGTTGCCTTTTCTTTTTACTAGATCGTTTTTTCAGTTGTTTAGGATTCTAGTGGTCCACTTCAGAAAACTCAGTTTTGCAGCAATTCTTCTCAGCCCCAAGGAGCTTGAGAGATATCTCTCCCCCAACCCTCTCTCTCTCTCTCTTCCTCCCTCCCTCCCTCTCTATCTCTCTTTTTATCTACCTTCCGGAGGCAGAGAAGTTGAAAAATGGGTCATTTTTAGCCCCCACCTCCAGAAGCATTCTGCAGCTCCAAAACAGGGAAAAACAGCCTGAGTTTTTTGGCCCAAAATGGGCAAAAACAGCCCAGGTTTTTTTGGCCCCCTGGGGTGTCTGTGCAGCTCATTTTTCATTCCCCCCCCCCCCATTTCCAGAACCATCTTCCAGGCCAAAACTAGGTGAAAACAGCTCATTTTCTTGCCAAAACCAGGCCGCTTTCACCCATTTTCTGGCATCCTAGTGTCTATGCACCTGTTTTTCAACAACCCCACCCCCCATCTCCAGAAACATTCAGCAGGCCAACATTGTTGGCCTTACCTTTCAGTTCCAGCCCACAGGGCTTGTGAAGGTAAGTCCTGCGCTTGGCTAAAGGGTGGGTCGGGTGATGTGGGCGGAGCAGCCTCGTCCTACGTGGGCCAGATTAATGGCTTTGGCGGGCCTCATGTGGCTCACAGAGTGTAGTTTGAGGACCCATGGTCTATAGCAACAGTTCCCAATCTTCCTGGCATGCTGGACCAGCGGAGGCGGTGGAGTGAGGTGGGGAGAGGGGATACTTTCCCACATGCATTGCTTTCAAAAATGCAGCTTCGCATGCATCATTTACACATTGCTTTCACTGCCCAGTTCCTCAAAGGCTGTGGCCTGGTAGTGAGCCACAGCCCAGGAGTTGGGTACTTCCTGGTCTACAATATTGTGCATGCAAGCTGATTAGCTCTTAGATCAAATTTTTCAAAGTTAAATTGGTGATAAAAAATAATGTTCTGCTCAAATTCTTGCATTGTCTCTGAATAGGCATGGGTCAGAATAATTACTAAGGTCATGCTTGCCAAAGTGTTTTTAGTAATGTTGTTCCCCATTAAGATAGGATAGGTAGTAGTACATATTGCATGGAAATGATATGGACAAGAAGTATAGAACAAAAATGAAACCATCAGCATACAATGGTGTTGAATATACGAACAGGTATGCTTATTTATTATTTTCTGAGGCTCAGGAAAGCCTATTCTTAGCATGACATGTGAAAATATGACTAATTTGTTTGACACAAAGACCATGTGCTATGCAATTAGAATTATGATAGGAATGGGCAAACACTGAAAGTTATGCTTGTTTTTAATAGCAGTGTTAATGAGCCTTGGGATACACTTCAGATATAGTTAAGCTAAATAATATTTAAGATGTGGGATAATGGGAGGACAGGACATAGGCAAATGTTCTATAAAGCCCTAAAAGCCACCTTTTCCTTTGCTCTGTACCCATACTGTTCATAATCTTACAGATCAAAGTTATCAAATACAGCTCCACATAATCTTGCTTCTTTGTATAGATGAGGCAGTGTGTGCAACTGGTGCTAGTATGTCTTCCGAACCATGAATAGATGTGCTCCACAGCATCATATATCATGCATTTGTGAAGCTCTGCATTTTACCAGACCCACAGTTTCAAAGAATGTTGCCATTTTAGCATAGTAATACCACCCTATGAAAGACATAGAAGACTTGTATTTATTTAAATAGTATCTATTGGCAACAACTTCCACATTAGTACCCAATTTTCCATCTTAGCTGCAAAAGTCAACTCTATTTTTTTTTCTTGTGACCAAAGATTGCACACGTGTGAGCAATACCTTTTATGTGGGAGACAACTCATTGCAGTGTATAATTGTATCATAAGGCATATTTTGGTGCCAAATGGCAAGTCATTTGGCAATCACTGTTAATATCGTAAGATCAGTACCTGTAGAAATATAGATACTACATTATAATCCTAGAGGCTTTTGTTTCCTGTTCTGAAGAGCAAAGGACTTGTGTTATTGGTAGAAGTGTGTCTGTGGAAAATGAGGTGGTCTACACAGGATAAAATTATAAACCTCCTTTTCCCCCTCAGGAGACTGGTATAATTTATTTCTTATCACATTTTATCTAAGATCTCTCAGAAATGTTTACAAGTTGCATAGTAAGCAGGATATATTTGGGATTCTTGCTGAGGGTCATAAACATTACAGGCAAATGATCCAAAATGGGGCATGTGCGCACAATTATGAGCAACATAACATTTAGCTATAAGTATTCTACGAACATCCAGATTGGATTGAGCAGCCCTCTCCCATTATCCAGAGTAGCATGGTTTTCCTCCAGAGATGGTTTGTTTGGTACCCAAAGGCTAGCTCAACTACCCATTATTGTTTTGTAGTCATTTTCTTATAACATAGATTCAAAACTATATTTTAAAAAATCTGCTTTCTTTTCGGAGCATTACACAACATTCTCTTTCCTGCCATTTCTAAGTTATTTCTGCTTTACAGTTAGGCAGTTGGGTATAGAGAGTCAATTCACTTCCCAACTATGCATTGCATCTTTGCTTGCTCAAAGTTTTCTTAGGTTGGAGTAATACACACAGAATGATAATACTGTTTGATGCTGCATTTTTATAGATTATGTCCTTTAAAATGTTTTAAACTGTAATAATAGAGATAATCTAATCTACAAAATATACCAATTTCCTCATCAGGCTGAGACTAAGATAAATTCAGTGTTCAGTAATCAGTATTCACTTAAGGAGCACTAGGGAAGTTCATATTTATTAAACATGGCCTATAGTATGACTTGTATAACTTGACTGACATTCAGGCAAATAGCATGTACATGTGTTCATGTGCCCATGCAGAAAACAGATGGTACTATCCTGTGGTGTTTTTTTTAACTGTCATTCAATCATGTCCGATTCTTAAGACACTGCCTGGAACTGAAGTTCCTATAGTTTTCCGAGCAAGGTTTTTAAGAAATGGTTTGCCATTGTGTCCTTTCCTGGATTGAGAGAAAGTGATTAGCTAAAGGTTATCAACTGCCTTGGAACTAAAGTAGAACTGGAACTCATGATTTTAAGTTTACCAAGTGATAAGCAATAACATTTATCATTTTGTAAACTTGTATTTGGGAAGACTCAAGTAGTTTGTGTGTGACTACTTGTGAATTTCTCATTGTGTTTCAAATTTGTCTCCAAAATATTGTGATAAGATTAAAATTGGAGTTAAGGTGCCTGAAGTGTCACAGTTAACACCATATATGTCTCTGAGCAACAAAGGGTAGGGCATAATTCCTTAGAGAATAAGATAGTTAAGGGCATAGATGTGCATTTACAAAGACAATTTCAACTATCGATTTTAGAAGATGGAAATTGATTCAAGAGGCAAACTAAAAACAGATATGATTCCATTATCACTGATTTTAATAGACACAAGGATTATAAGTGTTTAATATGTTTATTAACATAAAAAACAAAGAATTTATCTTTTCAGTGTACATTATATCATTTTGCTGCCCATTTGACAGATTTTTCAGCTAACTGCATGGTTCCAGTAGGTTTTAAACCCCCCTCCATTAATCTTTCAATTGCAATCCTTTATTACATTCAATAAGGTTTTTGAGTAGACATGCTCTAAGCTTTCTCTTAATGATTCCTATGTAACCAACCTGCATTCTGTAGCTGAATGCGATGAAGTTAGACATTGTTTCCAATATTATTTTACACAGTAACTTCCCTAGATAAACACTAGTACTTATTGTGCACCTTACTTTCTTAATAAGGACACATCCTTAAAGCTACAGTTCTCTTTAAAAGTATACCCACATGCCCTCGCCCTCCCCGTTTGCTTTCATCATATTGATAACCAAAGGTCTTCGAGGCTCTTGAGTCGTCTCCTCTGCAGAAGCATCACAGCCTGAGTCCGACCATCTCAAAGTAGTTACCTACCTTAGGGTCCCCTATGTCAAGATAACCCCCTGCCACGCCCCTTCTTGGCCACAGAAGCTGCTTTTACGATTTCTCTCCAAGATGCACTGCTCAAGTCTTTGTTTTGCAATGAAAAAAAGGAATCCCTGGGCCAGGTCTCAACTTTCCAGGAAAAGAATCTGATCTCCCCCTTTGACCTGGGGTCACGTTTCCCTCTTGCCATGATCCCACTAAGAGAGGGGAGGAATTATCTCAAACCGGCTTAACTTTTTGTCGCTCGTCTAGCCACACGTCCATTCTCTAGGTCCTCCCTCAACCCCATCGCCACACCCCACGCTTCTGGCACCTCCTTGCGCTGACCTCTCCCCTCCCCCCCAACCTTTTCTCACCACCAACTCCCCCCTCCCGCACGTGCAAATCTCGCGAGACAATATGCATTTTCACAAGTAGTGCTTTTCCCCCCGTTTTTTTTTGCACCAATCGATCCAGGGCTGGGCTTAAAAAAATGACTAAGTAAAGAAGGACGGTGGGGGGGAAGGGGTGTAGAGAAGGGGGGGGGAGTGAAAAAGTGAAATGTGGGGGGTGCCCCTCCCCCATCGATCGCAACTTGCAATCCCCCCACACACACACCTGATTAGCCTTTTTTTTTGTAACCCCCTCTCCCTTTCCCTCTGTAATCTGTTCCTTGGGGGAAAGGAGGTGAAGAGTCCCTCAATTCCTCCCGGGAGTGAAGCTACCTTTGTCCGGGGACAGAAACTACGCGAGCCCGAGGATTTTGCGGCCTGTGTTTCTCCCGGGTCTCTGCTGAGAGAAGGCACCGCAGCTGCTCCCCCCCCCCCCAAACAATCCCTCTTCCTCTCCCTCACCACCTTCTCCTTGTGGCCAACAAAAAAAAAAAAAAGGCCCCGCAGCTGGCTAGCTAGGAGTGAAGCCGAGCCACACAGGTGAGATGCGCCCCGTGAATCTGTCCCTCACCCCCACGTTGTTGGGAGAGAAAAAGGACTCACTTCTCTCCATAGCTATCAAGACTGTGGCTAGTAGGCGGGTGTGCAGGCCGGGTCGCCTTTCCTGTCTTCCTTGTAGGCCTCGGGTTTAGGACGTGGTGGTGCTCCTGCAACTACTTAAGCCTCTTTGGCGGTGATGTACGTATTGTTTAAAGGGAGGGGGATGCTGGCCTTGGGTTCGCTTTTTCCTGTTCCGCTCCGCTGCCTTAATTGCTGTGCTGATACCGCCGGAGACGAGGTTGCTGGCCGACCGTCCTGGCCTGGGAGCCCTTCGCCTGCTTGCTACGATGGTAACTATGCGGAGGGAAGGGGAACGCGCGCCCCCCACCCCCGTGGTAAGCCTCAGAAACGGGGTTCCCGTTGCTATGGTAACGCCATAGGGGGCATACCAGCACGCGCGCGCGCGTGTTTTATAGGCCGCGGGTAGAGGAGAGTTTATTCTGCTTTAAGAATAAGGAAATCGGTTGGGGAGGGGGAGATAGTATTGGGTGCGGGGGGAGGGGGGTGGATAGGCGCGCATGGCGACCGAATTTGCCGCCCCGCGTGCGGGCCTCGGGGCGATCCTGCGTCGCGGAGTTGGACGGGGTGCCTCTGAGGGCTGCGAGAGGGCGAGTAATGGGGGGCCGCGAACGCGAACGCCCGGCTGTTGCTATGGGAGCGTTCTGGTCGGTTGCGGGGAGCCCTTCCTCGCGGCTATAAAAGCGGCGGGTGGGTGGGAGAGACTCCGGCTGCTCCTTTCTGGGAGTGTCGCGGGGTCCCGCTTATTCCTCGAGCGAAACTCGGGTGCTGTTGAAGGTTGGCTGGGCCTAGCTTCAAGGACTGGATCTTGGCCTAGAACTGTGGTGGCTATTGGGGTGTATCCTGTAGGTTGCGAGATGGCTGCGACTACATCCTCGGGGGAGGGAAGGCCAGGAAGAGTAGTAGTAACTTCAGCTGGAAGTTTGGGTAGGTTCGGGGCAGGTTCTTAATTGATTAAAAGGGGTTCAAAGGAGGGGCGGGTCTGTTCTTCTGGCCATAGCTAGAGATCTAAGTTAGATGGATGAATTCCTGTTTGTGTCAATGAGTGGATTTGGAAGGAGCGATTACTTTTAGGAGCTGATAGTCCCAGGGTACTACTTGGTAACTTCTCCCTGTTAATCATTTGGGAGGGTGTGTGTTTCATCTTTCTAATGAAAATGGTTTGTAATGTATCCTACAGATATTTAAGCCTCCAAGATCTAGTTTGTATTACATTATCAGTAATAGGGTTAGGGTTAGAGTCCAATAGTGATCAGAAATTGGTAAGCCTCACATGAATGTTATATCTTAGGAAACTAGGTTAAATGAATGTAACAATGTATCTTTCAAAATACATTTCCTGTATATTACAGGAAATGGAATGGGAGAGTACAGTAAATGAACTTGTCAAAGGAGCAGAAAAAGTTTGATGCCTTATTATAAAGCTTGATAGGTTTATAACTGAAAGGAGATTGTTTTTTCATGTCCGTGCTTGAATGTGACTGCTAGCTTTCTTCAGTTTGGTACCCTCCAGATGTATTACAATGAAGTTCCCCAAATTCCTAAAAAGTATGGTGTGCTTGAAAATCTGAAGGTCGTAATCCCAGCACATGTGGAATTTACACTAAATTGGAGAAAGCTGAAATGAACACTTTTCCATTAACACACTGCTTACACACCCACCCACCCCTTCCTTCAAACATAAATTTCTTAATTTTTTGTCAAAGGTTCTGAGGGGAATGTAGAGGAGTAAATAATTAGGTGTTCTTAAAATAATACATTATTGTACTTTAGGAAAAGATTTATTTAAATATTCTATGTTCAACGTTTTGGGAAGTTATATCATTTATGAATTTTTTAAACATAATTAGAAGCTACCTCTATAAGGCTTTGATTCATAAATTCATTGGACATTCCTCTACTAGTAGTATGCTGTTGTGGTCATCTCATAATTATTTGCATCCATCTATTAAAATGTTTGAAGTGAATAAATTAACATAAAATCTCAGACAGAAAGACTTAACAGTAGAGTAGAGGCAATAACGATGCTTGACCGTGAGGGAGAACCTTATGAAGTGCCAGCAGAATGAAGTGAATTTTCTTAGGTAGGAAATTGCACCATAATCCAGACTAAACCTAGTTCTGATGTTGTCAGATCTTAGAGGTAAACATGTCCATAAAATGTAACTAAACATATAGCCTTATATGGGAGAAAACAGTCCTTTAGGTACTCTGTTGTACTACCTCATGTCAAATTATAAAAAATATCCCCGTTTTTATAATGGCCACTGAACTTTAACAATATCCACATATGGTTTCCTTCTACAGCAGTCTTCCAGAGAAGTGATGTTGGGGTAAAATAAAAAGCAAAGAGAATAATTGGTGTGATGTCAGTATGCATTTTTTCTCTCTCTCTAAAGGGCATTTGCTGCCCTTCAGGAATATTCCTCCTAAGCATGTGCTAGATGCTGAGTGATTCAGTGCCTTATCATTTGTTGGGGAAATTAAAATAGAACAAATCTGGGAAGAAAGTGTTTGGAAATGTATGAATCAGTCAATCTGATACCTCTCAATTATGCCATTTTGCTTATAATCAGTTCACATTTCATTGAAACTGTTCAAGCAAAATTTAGCTGTCATGTCTATTTTTTCTATAACTAAGATGTTCTCTAAGCTTTGCTATAGTACAGTGCCCTAAAATGATGTATGAATTTGGATTATTCCCATGAATAAAACTAAAAAAGGTTTTTTAAAGAAAAAACCTCATGATTGGTGAATTGTTCTGACAGATGGCTAGATCCACAGATTCAGCTATTTCTCAAAATTTCCTCTGGACTTTGCCTGTGTAAACGGATTACAGTTCACTCCAGGGTCCTCTGCCTGCTTTGCCAGGACTCCCATTATGGGTATGCCCAAGTAAAGCAGGAGTGACTTTTGACAATGCTCCAGCTTTGCCTGCATAGGTCTTACTACATTTAAACAATGTGTGCTTCTTTCAAAATTGCTGGCAACTCATAAAGATTCACAATACACAATTTGAGAACATTGTGCTATCATTGTTTAATATCCTAGTAATATGTTCCTGGTAGAGCTGACTGGAATTTCATCAGTTAGTAGAAAATGAAAAGTAAATGCTTCTTCATGGTCTTGTTTCAATTGCACTGTAAAACAAATTAGAGTTTGACTAATAATTATACAACAGAGGACATATGGTAACTATTTTGTTTATGAATATATTTTTATTTTAAATTTTAAAAAAGGAATACTTGCTAAATTTCATTCCCAGAGATAATACCAGGTCTAAAGAGGAATGTGATTAAGAATTGAGTTTCTAAGAACATGCAATTGCTACTGTGCATATAAGGTCACTTTGGAATTGTATCTTAATACAGTTTCATATATCAGGTTGCTTATGTGCCTGTTGTTGGAACTTGTCCCTCCCAGTTAATTCTGAACAATGAACATATCAGAAAGGAGTCCTTCAGAAGAGAGCTGCCTGTTTAATTTCTGAATATCTTGGATAGTAAAAGCAAGTTATATTTTCTGTGGTTTGATGTGAACAATAGTCGATGATGTTCAGTGGCAATATTTGATGCAATTTTAATACTCCCTTGTCGCAAGAAAATATCTGATAGATACAGTCATTTTAGAGCACATTATGGCACTGTATATACATATACAATTGTACTATTCTGCTGCAGTTATGCTGTAGAACTGTAATTAAGCCTTTTTCTATACCATTTGTTTTTAACAGCATTAGCTTGCAGTTTGAATTCAATAGCTCTCCATCCTTAATTTCCTAATGTGAAGGAGATGTTTATCTCCTGGAATGATTCTAATCTAAAGGACTTTATTGATATTGGATTCCAAGAACCACAGTATATATATTTAAAAATGTAGACAAGTTGGCACTTCTAGAGGAGAAAATGCTGATCTGTAATCTTTTGCTATAGGAATAGAGATTTAAGGCACTTTTAGACTAAGCTATGGTAGTTTGTTTAAGTATGCTGTATGGACTTAGTTGTTATAGTTTATAAACAGCTTTTGGCTTAGAATGTTGAGCGAACCCAGCCAATTATTTATTTAGTAAAGCATAGATAAGTGAACTGAATAAGAAGTGACTAAATTTGAAAAATCCATTGCAATTGTGTTCATTTAAATGGAGAAAGTAATAGTACAATATTCTCATAGTTGTATAATATATATAAATGAATGTAAAGAGTCAGTTTGGTCTAGTGATTAAGGCATCAGGTTAGAAAGGGGGAGATTGTGATTTCAACCCATGGCTTAACCAAGAAAGTCAGCTGGGTGGCTTTGGGCCACTCACTCTCTCTCAGCCCAATTCATCTCATAAGGTTGTTGTGGGGAAAATAGGATATGTTAGTCACTTTCAGTTATTTGTAAAAATAATAAAGTCAGAATACAACTAAATGGTAAATTAATGCACTAACTAAACCTGAACAAATGAATATTTAATGTTACAGAAATGCAAATACTACTTTGATCGATCTTCTTCTAGTGGTATCACTACAGATTAATATTTGGACCATGAAAAAGGCCATTATATAAATAAATTCATATTCATCCAGTAATTAGAAGAATATTATTAATGGAGTATTAATTTGGATAACGTTGGCTGTTCTTAAAGTGTTCTATTTTTTTTACCAGCAGATATGATGGAAGAATTGCACAGCCTGGATCCACGACGACAGGAACTATTAGAGGCCAGGTTTACTGGAGCAGGTGTTGCTAAGGTTGGTTATGTGCACAACCAGTTGGCTAACTGTATGTATGTCTCTGCATGTTTTGGTAACATTTTATGAGATAGAGATATGTAAAATAGCAGGGATACAATCAACATCTTCATTTGTCATATTTGTTTCACTTTGTCAGTGCTCATTTTACACTGCTGTGTCCAGAGCAATATTCCAAGTAGGCCTTGATAAGAGACAGAATAGAATGAAAAAATTACATCCCATTGTCTAAATTCAATCCTATTAGTGGCTTTATTACAGTATTAGCTAATACTCAATGTGTATTTTGCTAAAAGATTCATATTCTTTTTGTGTATACTTTACATTTGATAATCCCATTTTCTTAACCTCTTCATCCAGGTTATTATAAAAATTTTGAATAACAGATGACATAAAACAGTGTTGTGGTATTCTGCTTATTACTCATTTAGCCAATTAGAATGTCATCTAACAATTTGTCATTTATCCTGTAGTCTACCATATATTTTACCATTTTATTAATAAAGTATCATGTGAGACATTGTGGAATGCTTTGCTGATTTGATAAAAATGTACTCTTACCTGTAGCATTGCCTAATCTTCTGTGCTTTCCTGAAAATAAGACCAGGTCTTATTTTTGGGGGCTCCAACAAGCATAAGGACTTATTTTCAGGAAAACACAATTTCAGGGTGATAAGGTCAACTGGGTCGTGTCCCCCCCCCCTTCCGTGCATGTACAAGAAATGCCTCTGTTATACTAGAAAGAGAGAGAACAATATGAATTGTCATACTTTATAGTTTAATTATCAGTGATTTCATGATGAAATGAATACAAATATATAGTTCATTTAAAGAAGAAAAAATTTCCTGTTGGTAACACACTTTTGTTTCCTTTATACTAGGGTCCCTTGAACAATGAATCTTCCAATCAGAGTTTGTGTAGTGTGGGTTCCCTGAGTGACAAGGAACTGGAGGTAACTAAAAAGTGATACTTTTCAACTAATCCTCATAGCGGAATTTAGCCCAGAATCTCAGCCACTAAGTGATATGGTTGTTAAGTCATCAGGTGACCAGACTCAATTTTATGACAACTATGTGGTTATTGAACAAATCACTGCAGGCATTAAGGATACTATTGGAATCATTAAGTGAATCACAGTCTTTAAGTGAATCTGGCTTGCACAACTGACTTTGCTTATCAGAAGCTAGCTGAGAGATTGCAGATTTTGATCATGGGATCACAAGATGCTTTATCAGTTGAAAATGTGAACCAGTGCCTAATTTGCACCCTACATGACAGTTTTAACTCACTTTTTCCATGGCTGTTATAACCTTAAACAAACAATCATAAACGGAGGACTGCATATATTACAGCTAACTTTGACCAAAAAGTCTTAATGTAATCTTTGACAAAAATATTCTGCTTAACTGAGGACTATTACAGCAACTTAATTAATTTTCACTAATCAGTAATTGGTTATTTAGTCAGTATGGTGTTCCATAATTACATTTAAACATACCAAAAAGAGAAATATAACCTGTTTTGAAACTTAAAATACCTGCGGAGGAGTTGCTGGTAACAATATTTCATTTTTTTTAAAGTTCTGATCTTAATTCCTTGGATGCTTGTAAAAATTAATTTGGGATTTTTTCCATCCCTTTAAGACTCCTGAAAAGAAACAGAATGATCAGCGCAGCAGAAAAAGAAAGGGGGAACTACTTGAAACAAACCAAAGTAAGGCTTCTATTTGGGTTCTTTAAAAAATTGATGGCTTTCTGCCGTATATACAGAACATATGAAACAATTTTCAAATCTACCATGAAATTATTATGTATTAGATAATAAAATGATATAATATGCTATGTTTTATTTTGGAACTTTTTTGGAAAAAATATATTAAAATGAGCTATATTGAAAATGGTATGTTGAAGAAAGTTAATTTAAACTAATTGATACTTAAACAGCAGAAAAGACACATTTACTTATTTTTTATATACCTACCGGTATAACATGTTCATAAAGAGCAACCAGAAGCTCTTAACTTTGTTGTGTTCTGCAGCTTTTTCAGTAAAATAATTTAAAGTATTTTCAAATTATTTGATTTAATATCACTTATGGTAATGATATTTGTTTTTCTTTTCAGACAAAATTATTCCCAGGGGACATAAAATTAGTGACTACTTCGAGGTAAACCAATTTTGCAACTTATATCAAAGAACTCTTTTTGTTACATACATATACCTACACACACTCACATTATTCCCTGAAAACAAGACCTATCCTATTTTACACATGCACCTAATATAAGCCCTACTTAAGAGCCTGTGCATCCCGCCCATTCCTTCTGGTTGCTCCTAGTGCAGCAGCCACAAGGCGAGGCAGGATGATGGTAGAGCTGCCCCATGCACCCTGAACTGGCTTACCTGAGGACCACTGCAGCCAGGCCATCCATACCCCAACAGCTGCCTCATGGCAGCAGCGCTAGCACCCATGTACAGCAGGAGCCACATGGCCGCTGGCCCATTTCTGTTTGCTCATGGTTACAATGGAACAGGATGTTGAGTGGTGTATTGGTGCCACAAGGTGAGGCAGGTGCTAGGGTATGGATGGTCTGGCTGCGAGACCCTAAGGTAAGCCAGTGCTGGGTGCATGGGGCAGCTCCACCCACCCTCTCCTGGCCTCATGGTCTCAGCACTGGCACATTGCTCAGTGTCATGCCTCCGTTAGAGTCTGAATCTGCGATTAAAGATGAGCTGGAACAAGAACTGACAGTTGAAGAGGCTAGCTCCATTGTCCTTCGAGTAAACTGAGGAAGGGCAGAGTCAGTCCAGGCAAGGCTTTTCTTAATTAGTAAGGCCTTCAGACGGGGAGAGCTCAGGAGAAGGGCAAGGACTACCCCTCCTGATCTGACAGTAAGGTGGGAAGAAAGAGAGATCAACGCAGATTGAGTCACCTAAAAGGGTGCCCTTTCCCAAGGCACACCTGGGGACTGAGATGAAAGGAGGTGCTGGTGGGAGGGGCATTTATTGGAAAAAACTTTGAATCTGTGGAAGTGAGTGTATTCATGTCAGGTCAGGGAGCAGTGGAGATTCAGGCCCTGGTGGGCTCGGGAGCCACAGCCAACTTCATGGACTTGGCATTTGCCACACAGTGGTCCATCCCCCAGCAGAGGTGTCACCACCGGTCTTGGTGGAAATGATTGATGGTCGGCCCCTTCATTCAGGCCCTATGGTTGCCGCGACCATGCACATTGAAGCATATGTGGAAAAAGCTGTGTTCTACGACGCCACAGTGGGGCTGGGGCTGGAATGGTTATGGGCTCATGATCCGCAGATTGCTTGGTTGTCTGGGGCAGTGCAGTTCCCCAGAAAAAGTGTACTACCCATCACCTGCAGGCCTGCTTAGGGGTGTGGTTACGCATGTGTACCTGGACCTACTTGTGGAGTTGGTAGATTATTCTGACGTGTTCAGGGAAAAGGAGGCAAATCATTTGCCACTGCATCAGTCTTATAACTGCCCGATTGATTTGGTGCCCAATGCCAAATTGCCAGTGGGTCAGATTTACTCCCTGTCAGAACCGAATTCAGTGGCATTACAGGACTTTTATCAAGAAGAATCTCCAGAAGGGGTTTATCAGGTCTTCTACCTCTCCATTGGCTGTGCCGGTGCTCTTTGTGAAGAAGAAGTTGGGGGAGTTGCCCTTGTGCTGTGATTATTGCAAGTTGAATGTGATCACAGTACAGAACTGGTACTCGCTTCCCCTCATCCCTGAACTGATCAAGTGGCTTCGTCAGGCCAAGATCTTCACAGAGCAGGACCTGAGGGGGGCCTAAAATTAGGTCTGAGTTCGTACTGACAATGAGTGAAACACTGCCTCCCGGATATGTTATGGTTACTTTGAATAATAATAATAATAATAATAATAATTTTTAATTTTATATCCCGCTCTCTCTCCCCAAAGGGACTCGAGGCGGGGCACAGGCACTTAAAAATACAGTTAAAACCACAGACAGAATACAAAATTAAAAATGAATTAAATTAATCCTGTGCTAAAAACCCATAAACTAAAACTACCCCTAAAACCCCTAACCTTAAAAGAGACTACCCAAGGCCGGCCAGGCGAAAAAGATGTGTCTTTAATTTTAAACGGAAGGAGCGGAGGTCCGTAGTAGTCCTAATGTCGGGGGGAAGGTCGTTCCAGAGGGCTGGGCCCGCCACAGAGAAGGCCCTTCCCCTGGGCGTCGCCCGCTGACAGAGTCTAGTGGACGGCACCCGGAGAAGTCCCTCTCTGTGGGAGCGAATCGGCCGTGAGGATGTATGGGGCAGGATCCGATCCCGCAGATAGCTAGGTCCCGAGCCATGGAGCACTTTGAAGATGATGACTAACACCTTGAAGCGCACCCGAAAGACGACAGGTAGCCAGTGCAGCTCGCGCAAGAGCGGTGTTACGTGGGTAAACCTAGAGGTTCCCATTATTGCTCGCGCGGCTGCGTTCTGGACCAACTGAAGCCTCCGGGTGCACCTCAAGGGGAGCCCTCCTGGCCACGGCTGTCACTTGATCTTCCATGGACAGCCGGGCATCCAGGAAGACACCCAAGTTGCGCGCCCCCTCCACAGGGGCAAGATGTTCGCCCCCTATGGCCAGAGATGGCACCAACTGGTTGAATCGGGCAGCCGGAAACCACAGCCACTCAGTCTTGGTCGGGTTGAGCCCGAGTCCGTTACTTCCCATCCAGATCCGCACGGCTTCCAGGCACTGGCACATCACCGCTACGGCATCGTTGGGGTGGTTTGGGGTAGATATATACAGCTGAGTATCATCAGCGTGGAGATGATACTCTACCCCAAAGCCACGGATGATCTCGCCCAGCGGCTTCATATATGTGTTGAACAGGAGAGGCGAGAGGACCGACCCCTGAGGGGTCTCGAGGTCGACCTCTGCTCTCCCGTCAACACAAATTGCGATCGGCCAGAGAGGTAGGAGGAGAACCACCGTAAAACGGTGCCTCCCACCCCCAACCCCCCCAGCCGATGCAATAAGATACCATGGTCGATGGTATCGAAAGCTGCCGAGAGGTCTCATAGAACCAGGATGGAGGAACAACCCCCATCTCTGGCCCTCCAGAGATCATCCACCAACGCGACCAATGCCGTCTCGGTGCTATGCCCGGGCCGAAAGCCGGACTGGCGCGGGTCTAGATAATCAACTTCCTCCAGGTGACGGGGAAACTGTTGTGCCACCACACTCTCAACAACCTTCGCCAAAAAGGGAAGGTTGGAGACAGGAAGATAGTTAGATAATAGAGCTGGATGCAAAGAGGGCTTCTTGAGGAGGGGTCTCACCATGGCCTCTTTTAGGGAAGCAGGCAAGGAACCCTCGCTCAAGGATGCGTTGACAACCTCTTGGAGCCAGCCTCGTGTCACCTCCCAGGATGCCAGTACAAGCCAGGAGGGACACGGGTCCAGTAAACGTGGTGGCTCGCAGTCGCCCACGTAACCTGTCCATATCATCGGAAGTAACGGAGTCAAACTCCTCCCAAACAAGATCCGCCTCGTGGCATTCCACTGGGCCATTAATGGGGGTTAGCTCGTTCTGTATCTGAGCGATTTTCTCCTGCAGATAAGACACAAATTCCTCTGCTCTGCCCTGTAAGGGGGCTTCCCGCACCCTCTGTTGAAGGAGGGAGCGGGTCACCCTAAACAGGGCGGCAGGGCGGTTATCTGCGGATGCTATGAGAGTGGCACAATGGTGACGTTTGGCCACTCTCAGCGCCACAATGTAAGTCCGTAAATGGGCTCTTACCTGTGTCCGGTCAGATTCAGATCGGCTAGACCTCCATCTTCTCTCTAATAATAAATAATAAAATAATAATAAATTTTATTTGTTACCCGCTCTCTCTCCCCAGGGGACTCGAGGCGGGGCACAGGGAAATTAAAAAACAGTAAACACAGCAAAATACATAATTTAAAATCACAATTAAACAACAAATCCTGCGCTAAAACATCTATAAAAAACTAAAAAACTGCCCTAAAACCCCTAAACACTAAAAATAATTAAAATTACCCTAAAAACCCCAGGACAAGGAGGCTATCCCAAGCCGGCCAGACGGAAAAAGTAGGTTTTCAATTTAAGACGGAAGGAGCGGAGGTCCGTGGTCGTCCTAATATCGGGGGGAAGGTCGTTCCAGAGGGCCGGGCCCGCCACAGAGAGAGCCCTTCCCCTGGGTGTCGCCCGCTGACATAGTCTAGTGGACGGCACCCGGAGAAGCCCCTCTCTGTGGGAGCGAATCGGCCGTGAGGATGTATGAGGCAGGATCCGATCCTGCAGATAGCTAGGTCCCGAGCCATGGAGCGCTTTAAAGATGATAATTAACACCTTGAAGCGCACCCGGAAGACGACAGGTAGCCAGTGCAGCTCGCGTAAGAGCGGTGTTACATGGGTAGACCTAGCGGTCCCCATAATTGCTCGCGCGGCTGCATTCTGGACTAGCTGAAGCCTCCGGGTGCACCTCAAGGGCAGCCCCATGTAGAGAGAGTTACAATAGTCCAGTCGGGATGTCACGAGGGCATGAGTGACTGTGCAAAGGGCGTCCCGATCCAATAGGGGGCGCAATTGGCGAACCAGGCGAACCTGGTAAAACGCCCTCCTGGCCACGGCTGTCACTTGATCTTCCATGGACAGCCGGGCATCCAGGAGGACACCCAAATTGCGCGCCCCATCCACAGGGGCAAGATGTTCGCCCCCTATGGCCAGCGATGGAGTGAGCTGGTTGAATTGGGCTGCCGGAAACCACAGCCACTCGGTCTTGGTCGGGTTGAGCCTGAGTCCGTTACTTCCCATCCAGATCCGTACAGCTTCCAGGCACTGGCACATCACCGCTACGGCATCGTTGGGGTGGTTTGGAGTAGAAATGTACAGCTGTGTATCATCAGCGTACAGATGGTACTCTACCCCAAAACCACGGATGATCTCACCCAGCGGCTTCATGTATGTGTTGAACAGGAGGGGCGAGAGGACCGACCCCTGAGGCACCCCACATGCGAGGGGTCTCGCGGTCGATCTCTGCCCCCCTGCCAACACAAATTGCGATCGGCCAGAGAGGTAGGAGGAGAACCACCGTAGAACGGTGCCTCCCACCCCCAACCCCCCCAGCCGATGCAATAGGATACCATGGTCGATGGTATCGAAAGCCGCCGAGAGGTCTAATAGGACCAGGATGGAGGAACAACCCCCATCTCTGGCCCTCCAGAGATCATCGACCAACGCGACCAATGCCGTCTCGGTGCTATGCCCGGGCCGAAAGCCGGACTGGCGCGGATCTAGATAATCAACTTCCTCCAGGTGACGGGGAAACTGTTGTGCCACCACACTCTCAACAACCTTCGCCAGAAAGGGAAGGTTGGAGACTGGACGGTAGTTGTTCAAAAGAGCTGGATCCAAAGAGGGCTTCTTAAGGAGGGGCCTCACCATCGCTTCTTTTAGGGAAGCAGGCAAGGCACCCTCACTCAAGGATGCGTTGACAACCTCTTGGAGCCAGCCTCGTGTCACCTCCCAGGATGCCAGTACAAGCCAGGAGGGACACGGGTCCAATAAACATGTGGTAGCTCGCAGTCGCCCACGTAGCCTGTCCATATCCTCGGAAGTAACGGAGTCAAACTCCTCCCAAACAAGATCTCTCTCGTGGCATCCCACTGGGCCATGAATGGGGGCTAGCTCGTTCTAGGCGACGCTCTAGGCGTCTCTTGTGGCGTTTCATCACCCTCAGCTCCTCGGTGAACCAAGGAGCCAGGGTGGCTCGCCGCCGCAAGAGAGGCCGCAAGGGCGCGACCCGATCCAAGGCTCCCGTGGTCGCAGTATTCCATGCGGCCACGAGGTCCTCCATCGGGGCGCGGGTCAGGGGCACAGGAAGTGGCCCAAGCGCCGCCTGGAACCCATCAGGGTCCATCAAGCGCCTGGGGCGGAACCAGATTGGTGATTCAGGTTCCGCCTCCCCGCGGAGGGGAGTAGCGGTCGGAAAGTCGAGCCGGAGAAGTGAGTGGTCTGACCATGACAAGGGCGTGATGGCTATATCCCCTATACCCAGATCACTCTTCCATTGGCCAGAGACAAAGATGAGATCCGGTGTATGTCCACCCTCGTGGGTGGGGCCTTGAATTAATTGGGTCAGGTCCATGGCCGTCATGGAAGCCATGAACTCCCGAGCTACCACGGATGATTCGCCCACCGATGGCAGATTAAAGTCCCCCATGACTAAAAGTCTGGGGGTCTCGACTGCCACCGTAGCGATCACCTCCAGGAGCTCGGGCAGGGCTGCTGCTACATAGCGGGGAGCCAGGTATACAACCAGCAAGCCCAACTGCCTGTGCCCAACTGAATATACTGTGATACCATTTGGATTGACCAACATGCCTGGTGTGTTCATACATTTTATGTATGACGTCTTCTGGGACTTCCTAGATCAGTTTTTGGTCATCTACTTTGATGACATCCTGGTCTACTTGTCATCCCTACACTAGAAACAAGTGCAGCTGATGTTACAACGCTAGCAGGATAACAACCTATTTGCAAAGCGAGAGAAGTGCCAGTTCGCACAAACCACAATCGACTCTCTGGGTCATTGTATCGCTCTTGCTATGGTGGAGGTGGACCCAGAGAAAGTCGAGTCGTTGCAGGCGTGGCAACCTCCACAGCGGGTCAAAGATGTACAGCAACTCTTGGGGTTCCAGTAGTCCATATATATATATTGTGTGTAATAGTTTAGTGTGTGTATGTTTAATATGTGTGGTAGTTTAGTGTGTGTGTGTGTATAGTTTAACAAAACAGCCTCCAAATTCTATGTACCGTATTTTTTGGAGTATAAGACACACTTTTTTCCTCTAAAAAGAGGCTGAAAATCTGGGTGCATCTTATATATAGAATACAGCATTTTTTTGCCTCCTGGAACCCCACCCCCTTCACTAAACTGGCTGTGCCTAGTCTTGTGGAGGCTTTCAGAGAGCTCCTGGGGGCTGGGGAGGGCAGAAATTAACCTCAAACGGGCCGTTTCCCCCTACCCCAGCCCCCAGCAGCACTCTATAAGCCTCCATAGGACTATGCATGCAATTTATTTGACCCAAAAATGGCCCGTTTTCGCGATAAATGGGGGCGGTTTTTTGCACACCCCCCCCAGGAGCACTCTGCAAGCCCCCCCCCCAAGGCTAGTCATGCTTTTTATTTGAAGAAAATTGGCCCCGTTTTCACGGAGAAAGAGCAGTTTGGAGGAAGTATGCAAAGCGCAAAAAAACCCTTTTTGCCTCCTGGAACCCCGCCCCCTTCACCAACTGGCTGTGCCTAGTCTTATGGAGTGCCTAGTCTCCTGGGTAAACGGGGCGGTTTTTTTGTTCATTTTTCACCCCCCCACCCCGCCAGGAATACTCTGCAAGCCCCCCTAAGGCTATTTATGGTTTTTATTTTTTTTAAAAACAGCCTCATTTTCACAGAGAAATGGGCTGTTTTGGAAGTTTGCCGAGTGCAAAAGCTCCCCCCCCCCCCCCCACCTTTCGGAAGGCTCTAATTTTTTTTAAGGTTTGTCTGCGATTTCCTTCTGCAGGACATAAATAAATACACCTGAGAACATCAACCTACCTACCTAATCTCTCTCTCTCTACCTACCTACCTACTGTATTTCTCCCTTTCTTTCTCTCTCTCTATCCTTCTACCTACCTGACTACACACACACACACACTCCCTCCCTACTTACTGTATCTCTATCTATCTATCTATCTATCTATCTATCTATCTACCTACCTACCTACCTACCTACCTACCTACCTACCTACCTACCTATCTATCTATCTATCTATCTATCTATCTATCTATCGGTATGCTGGCATTGCTGGCTTCGGGGATTTTCCCGTGTATATAGCATGGAGATGTTATTGCAACGTTTCGGCAAGATCTCACTTGCCATAATCAGGCAGGCTTCTGTTTGTGACAGTCACAGACAGAAGCCTGCCTGATGATAGCAAGTGAGATCTTGCCGAAACGTTGCAATAACATCTCCATGCTATATACATGGGAAAATCCCCGAAGCCAGCAATGCCAGCATATATATTTCTATATATATATACTTCTACCTACACACTCACTCTCTCTCTCTTCCATCCTACCTACTGTATTTCTCTATTTCTCTCTCATCCTTCTACCTACCTACAGTACACACACATTCTCCCTCTCCCCCTACATACCTATTGTATTTCTCTCTCTCTTTCTATTTCTCTCTCTATCCTTCTACCTACCTACCTAAGCACACTCTCTCTCTCCCTACCTACCTACTGTATTTCTCTATCTTTCTATTTCTCTCTCTATCTTTCTACCTACCTATCTACACACACACACATTCTCCTTCTCCCCCTACATACCTACTGTATTTCTCTCTCTCCCCTTTTATCTACCTACCTACCTACACAGAAACTCTCTCTCCCTACCTACCTACTGTATTTCTCTCTCCCTCTCTATTTCTCTCTCTCTCTATCCCTTTACCTACTTACCTACCTACCTACTCTCTCTCTCCCTACCTACCTACTGTATTTCTCTCTATTTCTCTCTCTCTCTCTCTCTCCCTTTATCTACCTACCTTTCGTATTTCTCTTTCTTTCTCTCCCTCTATCTACCTACCTACCTACCTACGTTTTTTTGTAATTTGCCTCTTCAAAACTTTGGTGCGTCTTATACTCCGGTGCGTCTTATACTCTGAAAAATACGATATTGTTCCTCAGTAGTAGGTCCTTGAAAATATATAATTATGTTTTCCAGGCAATTTGTGTTGATTATTTTCTTACTCCCTTTGCTGACATAATTTGGTTCTGCTTCTATATTTAACTTGCTATACAGAACATTCCTGAACTGATATTTTCCTTTTTTCGTTTTCTTCCTCCCTTGCTTTAGTTTGCTGGTGGAAGTGGTCCAGGAACAAGCCCTGGGAGAAGTGTGCCACCAGTAGCACGATCTTCACCACAACATTCCTTATCTAATCCCTTACCTGTAAGTACCTAACAGGATAGAGTACTATCGTGAGAATTTTCTGAGCACATTTATAGATCTGTTAATACATACATGTGATAGAAAAAGTGCAGATCTTCTAGGATTATATAGTAGAATCTTTTTGCCTTCCTTTCCTGTCCTATATTTATTTATTTATTTATTTATTTTATTTATTAAATTTATAAACCGCCCCACTCTCCCCAAGGGGACTCGGGGCGGTGCACAGGAAATTAAAATAGAATAAAAAGACAAACATGACAATAAATAGTACTAAAAATAAATTAAACCCCTATACCCTGTGCTAAAAAACCTAAAACCATTTAAAATCCTAAAACTTTACAAACTCTACTTTAAACTTTAAAACCAACTTAAACAATTTAAAGTATATCTAATGGTGTGGATTAGGCCAGGCCGGCGAGATGGAAAAAATGGGTCTTCAAACTTCGGCGGAAGGAGCGGAGGTCCGTGATAGTTCTAAGTTCGGGGGGTAGGTCGTTCCAGAGGGTTGGGCTCACCACAGAGAAGGCCCTTCCCCTGGGCGTCACCCGCTGGCACTGCCTAGTGGACGGCACCCGGAGAAGCCCCTCTCTGTGGGAGCGAATCGGCCGAAGGGATGTGTGAGGTAAGATACGATCCCGCAGATAACTAGGTCCCGTGCCATGGAGCGCTTTAAAGATGGTAATACCTTGAAGCGCACCCGAAAGGCCACAGGCAGCCAGTGCAGCTCGCGCAGGAGCGGTGTTATGTGGGAATGCCTTGAGGCTCCCAAAATTCCCCACGTGGCCGCATTCTGAACTAACTGTAGTCTTCAGGTGCACCTCAAGGGAAGCCCCATGTAGAGAGCATTGCAGTAGTCTAGACGGGATGTCACGAGCGCGTGAGTGACTGTGCAAAGGGTGTCCCGGTGTAAAAGGGGATGCAACTGGCATACCAGGCGTACCTGGTAGAAAGCCCCCCTGGCCACGGCTGTCAGATGATCTTCCATAGACAGCCGGGAATCCAGGAGGACACCTAAGTTGCGTGCCCTATCCACGGGGGCAAGATGTTCACCCCCAATGGTCAGTGATGGAATAAACTGATTGTACCAGGACGCCGGAAACCACAGCCACTCGGTCTTGGACGTGTTGAGTCGGAGTTTGTTACTTCCCATCCAGATCCGTATGGCCTCCACACACCGGAACATCACCTCGATGGCATCGTTGGGGTGGTTTGGGGTAGATATGTACAGCTGAGTGTCATCAGCGTACAGATGGTACTCTACCCTAAAACCACAGATGATCTCGCCCAGCGGCTTCATATAGTTGTTGAACAGGAGTGGCGAGAGGACCGACCCCTGAGGCACCCCACGTGAGGGGTCTCGAGGCCGACCTCTGCCCTTCTGCCAACACAAATTGCGACCGACCAGAGAGGTAGGAGGAGAACCACCGTAAAACGGTGCCCCCCAACCCCTCCAGTCGGTGCAATAGGATATTATGGTCGATGGTATCAAAAGCCGCTGAGAGGTCTAATAGGACCAGAATGGAGGAACAACTCCATCTCTGGCCCTCCAGAGATCATCCACCAACGCGACCAATGCCGTCTCGGTGCTGTGCCCGGGCCGGAAGCCGGACTATTATTATTATTATTATTAAAATATTAATTCTCAGCTTTCATTATCTCTCTAACCCAATTCTGAATAGGTTTTAATTAAGATCTACTTCAGATAACTAAGTCATATAATACAAGCAGCCATTGTATTGTGAGTAAATGTTAAAGCTACAATCTAATACTGACAAATCCATGTTAGTTTGTCATAAATGGACTCATGTTAAAGGGAATTAAGAGGAAGATAATTGTAAAGTTGATAGAATTATCCTTCTGTCTCTACTATAATGAAATACATGTATTCTGCTTGCCTTAAAAAAATTAACCTTGGAAGTATGACTAGCAAGAGTTTTCATAGTTTTTTTCAAATAAATAAATTGAAGAATATTCATTATCACGTTTTAGGCAAAATGTTTCAATGTGCAGGAATATAGTACACTGGTATATTTGCAAAAATATTCTATCTTGTATATGCGTGGTCATAGTTAACAGCTCAGTTCTGAAGTTTTATATTGCAGCTACCCTTTGTGCTTATTGTCAGTTTTTTTTTAATGATTTCCTATATTTGCTTCTCAAGCAGAGGGTACCATTAGCAGATTTTTTTCAATATTCTATTTAAATACATGTTTGTTTTTCTCAGACTCCAGGATGTGGCCCTTTACTAAGCCTATTACCATAAGAAAAAAATGAGGTGATGGTATTTGAGGATGCTTCTGTAAACATTTTTATCTAAATCCATTGTCATATGATTTTTGTCAAGTCCTGAGAGAACGCTTTTGAGTCCAGTAAATATTCCTAAGGATAGACAGGCAGTGGAGCCTAAGAGTATTTCTTTGCTCTGTGTGCGAGTGTATGTGTATGCGCATCCACATGCCAGCCTACTGTCTTTGGCTTTTATTAGTATAAGGGAGCCAAAAGTATAAGGGTATTTTAAAAATCAATTTGTTCTTGGGGAGAGAAAATGGCCAACTCAAAGCTTCTGAAGAAGAGGTTTAATATAAATCTAATAAATACATTCTAGACAGAATATTTTAATGAAATATAAGAATACAGTGCATTAGAGTCAACAGGAATAGTTAACCTTTTAGTATCTGGAAGGTGGGGGGGCATCACTTACTTTTTAAAAAATTTTATAACCTCCATGGCTATAGGAATAGGTGGTAATTGATATGATGAAAAACAGCAAAGACTCTTCCCCAGTGTCCAGTAATGTGGAAGTTTTGATTCAAGTTTATAGAGCCTTCTGTGGATTTAATGCACTTATTTTCTTACCTTATTTTGTTTTCATATAAAAAAATCATACAACTAGCAATAGAATATTTGCAATCAGGTTTTATTAATTCTTGGGGAATCCTGGGGCTTTAGAAATGAAGAATATATTCAAATGGTATCACATAAACCTAGGCTTCTGCTTCTCAAACATGCAATACTAAAATTTATATTCTTTTTTTTTTTTTAAACCCTCTGATTTCATTACATTTTGTTAAGAAAAATGTGAAGAGTACTCTAAAAGCACCAGGGTTGCTTTCCTTAGATGTTCATTAGCTTTGTGTCCAAGCTACTGCATGACTCAGTTTTATAACTGTTTCCACGTAACCTTTTTTTCTGATAATTTTCTTTAATGTATACAGCGGCGAATGGAGCAGCCACTTTACGGAGTAGACAGCAGTGCAGCCAAGGAAGTGCCAGAGGAGCATTCTGCGGCCCCAACTCTGGTATCGACAATGATGGCAAAACAGCGGCTAGAGGGCGAGCAGCTGGCTCAGAGGGGTACAAGCCTCTGTTTTCCATTTGCTTCGGTGAGCAAGGCTCAATGATCAAACTCAAGAGGCAGAATGGGACAACTCACCACAGCCTACTCACCACGGGATAACTCACTACAGAGCAATTTAAGAATTCTATTATTTAAAATAAATAATTTTAATTTTTGCCATTCACATTTCATTCTGTCTCTTCTATTCCACCATTTCTTTGATATTAATGTAACTTTTGTTGCAGCAAGTTGGCTGTGGTGAGGTGGTCATGGTGAGTTGTCATAGAACTCACAAGGGGGACTAAATGGATCTTGTGTGGTTAGACAGTATGTAGTCTCCACTGCTGCAATAGAATCTATTTTCTTTCTCTTTCTTAAAATTCTGGTTCTTGATTGTTGCAGTATAATAACAAAATAACAATTATTATAACAGTACAATAACAAAACAAAAAATCTCAACATTGAATTATTTTGGAATTATCCTTTATTTAGGTACTTACTTTTTGACAAAGATATTTCTTTCTTCTCTCATCTGCATATTCCTGCATTTGTGTGGTTTCCATGCTTGATGAAATATTATTTCAAAGGCTCAAAAGCTAAATTTCCATATTAAAAAAATATTCCTATTTTGTAGACATTTAAATGTTGGAAGTAATGATATGCTACAGTGTAATTCATTATTATAAACAAGTTATTTGGAAAAATGAATCAAAATTGTTTTTATAAAAGTATGAAATGTTAATTTGGAACTATTCAATTTAATTAGAAGCCAACCATTTCTTACCTCAAAAAATTTATTTCTCATCAATTATCCAGTTATTTATGCAATGCTTTTTCAAATTTTATTTTGACATATAGGTATACATACCTTCATCTGCAAGAACAAATCTAATTTTAGACGTTATTATTCAACTCATTGACACACCACTTTTGTCAGACTAAAATAATAAAATAATAATAAATCTAAAAACTTATTTGAACTGTTTCAGTGAAAACAGTAATTAATGCAGTTTATGTTATTTGTGTGAGCAGAAAAATTTGAGCTTTGATTAAGACAAGAATTATAATGCAGGAGGAATCATGTCTTTAGGAAGAAGTTTAAAAAATATTCCTGATCTCTCTTATCAGATTATCTCTGCCTGCAGAACTAGGAAAAAAAACCTGGGTATGCAACCTGTTGCCTCTTAAGGTTGACCACATACAGCTAGTTAGCTTGAAATGTTTTTCTTTCAAATAAAAGTGAGGAAGAATGTGTTTTGTAAAATACAGTATCTACAACTTACTTGCTGCTTCTCTTGTTATAGACCCAGCAAGGCAGTCCCTCATCTGTGGTTTCAGGAAACACAGAGCATTCCTGCAGCTCTCAAAAACAGATTTCCGTCCAGTACAAACAGACTCAGGTACAAGACAAATGAATTACATAGTTCAAAATTATATCTGATTAAAATCACATAAATGTTCATTTGAGAAATAAATAGAAATATATTTTTGTTTCCCTTTAGATCATATAAATCTTTCACTTTTTACTAAAAAAAAAGGAAACTTATGATGTAAGGACATAATACATCCACAAGAAACTTCAAACTTACTCAATTATGATCATTCCATCTAAGAATGTTATAGCTTTAGCGGCTGCTTCGAAGTAAAATAGTCTCCATTGTACAACAAATTCCAGAATAATTTTACTGTTGTTCCTGCCTCAACCTTCCAACTTCTATCTTGTTCTTTAACCAGCTGCTTCTCCCCTTTGAACAATTAACATAATGTTTTGTTTTGCTTTATCAATGAAAATTATGTTCTGTTTTTTTCCACTTTGTAAAATGGATATTTAGTTCATATTTTGGCTAAAGATTTGCTCACTCTTTAGTATACATGGTATAAACCCTGTTTCCCTGAAAATGAGACCTCCCTGGATAATAAGCCCAATTGGACTTTTAAGCGCATCCGCTAAAATAAGACCTCCCCCCCAAAATAAGACTTCCCAGAAAATATTGCAGCACAGCAGCAGCCATGAGGTGGTCACGCTTGCCACCTCCTGCATCTCAAAAATAATAAGACCTCCCTGAAAATAAGGCCAAGCACTTATTTTGGGGGTCAAAAGAAAATAGGACCCTGTCCTATTTTCGGTGAAACACAGTATTTTTTAACGTAGGTTTCTTGGTTTTTTAAAGGATTCATTAACCTGGATCAAGACAATGTTGGCACATTTTTCTTTTAAAATTTATGCCACCTAAGAAGTTTCTTGCTTTCATTTTTGTTGTTGATTGCTTTACAATCATACCAATTTTTTCAAACCCCGTTATAGCCTTATATAGCTGAGGATATGCAGGGAACATTTTGCAGTTAGAGGACAATGACTTTTAGGCAACCTAGTTTACCATTTTCAGAATATTTAAAAATCATCTGCTTTATAAGTGAAAACCTGGGTCCTATATATTTTTTATTTTTTTTGCCTTTTCATAAGAACATGTATCAAATGTTATTGCTCTGCTTTGTTTCTTTAGATCTTTCATTTGTTTGTTATATATGTTATGCTATGCTATTTTTGTTTAAAATATCTATTCCTCCCTTCTTCCTCTCCTTTTTCCTCTATCTGAGACATTTAGCTATTGGAAGTATTCATATCCCAAATGTCTAAATTATATCCCTCTGTCACTATTTTAATGATATTGCTTTTTTGGAACATAGTAATTGTGAGTTTACCTCAGCCACTTCTCTAGAAAAGAAAAAAACTTTATACGCTGGTACTTATTGCCATGTATACAAAAATAAAGATTCAAATCCCGGTTCAGCTACACTTGGGTTAGCTATTTTGAAGAAAATTATCACAGTAATCATTTACTGTAACCTACCAGTAGATATGCTGTGCATACTGCTACCTGTAGGGCTTCCAATATGGATCACAGTAATCAAGTCTCAAAATTTTATCAGCTTGCCAAGTTTTGAAGGGCTACCATTTTATTTGTAAATTTCCCAAAACCATGCAAGTGTGATGGGGCAGTATATAAATTTTATAAATAAAATATTATGAACCTATAGTAGGTTTTGGCTAAATGAGGAAGTAATCAGGGAATCTTAGTCTTCAAGATGGTGACACTTTTATTGCAGCATTTTCCTATGCAATATGAGCCTTTTCTAATACAAATCTAAAGCGCTTTTATGTAAAATGCATAGGGAATCTGAAGATCATGTTCACAGGCAAACTGTAGACACTGTCATAATTCCATTATTTTTAAAACTTCTATAGCACCCCTCTTTTTCTGGATTGGATCATCTGTGAGATGATTTAATTCCCTTTATTTCACAAATGTTTATAAGTTTGTGGAAATCAAGAAAATTGTGGCCTGGTTATATGTTTCTTTCCTTGGTTTATTTATAATAAGTTGGGATTTATTAACCGCACCCTCTCCCCACAGGGACCCGGGGCAAGATTTGTCAATCTTGAAATAGATTGTTTTCCCAGTCTTGTTGTTCATTCAGTAATTGGAGCAGAGCTGCATAGAAAATCATTTCTTAAGAACTTTTTTTTTCCCCTCCCAAGTCTGATCTTACAATGGAGAAATTATCTGCATTAGAAAACAGTAAGAATTCTGATCTGGAGAAAAAAGAAGGCAGAATAGATGATTTATTAAGGGTAAGTAGTTGTAATTCTACATCCTATATTCAAATTTCAAGCCATAGAATCTATATAATATAAATATAGGTAAGAGGTTAAGAGTATCACTTAATAGTTATGTAAATGGAAATAGGCTGTCATGGAGAAAATCTAGGCAATTGCTAACGGTTGACGTTGATTTGATGACGTTGATTTGATGACAATCAGTTACATGCAAAGTCCTTGGTAAGAAGGAAATTGTATTCTCTCTTGATAAATATGTATCTCTAGATTCATTCAAGAGCTTTACAATTTTAATACTCAAACTCCCTCCTTTTTACACTTCTACAAACTATTTTTTTAATTTGAAAGTGCTATGAAAATATCTAGAAGGATAGTCATGGTAATTTACTGCATCAATCAAAAATTACTAAAATAGCTTGTGATACTTAATAAAAAATAAAATAAAAATAAAATCATTAAATGGATTGTGTTCTGATAACTTTTGTAATAATTAGTTTTAACATTCAAAGCATTTTCCTTAAAGAAACACAATCATATCTTAATATATAAGTTTCTTACGATTGAACAATTAATTAATTCTAGATATTCCAAATAATTGAGCAATCTGAAATTTTGTTATTGTCTTCTGTATATTCCTGAACACCATATAGAGCATTTTAATTTCAGTTTAGTAGTTTCAGGTGGAACTGGTAGGAAAAGTCAGTTTTTCAACTGCCTTTCTTTGTGGGAAAATTCTCACATCTATCAAGTCCACTAACAGAGTAATTGGAATCGTTTGGAGCTCTTACAGAATTCAGATCTGTTTTTTTTTCTTTGCAAATAATTTCTTTCCTTAATGTTAATCTTTTCCATAGTTTTCTCCCTCACCCCAATATGCACATGTTCCCTACTGGAGAAACTTAAGAATAGTCTGTTTACTAAGTTTTGAATTGTCAGTTTAGGACAATTCTCAAGAATTTCTCAAGGGGAACACATTTTCTCTTCCAAGCTATTGTTTTCCTCCAGTTTTTGAAGGAAATTTGTATTTCAACAAGGGATATTCCACCTAGCTAACTCCAGTCTTAAGAGTAGAAATCAACAAAGTGGCAGTAGTAGGCTGCAAGATGATTTCTCAATCCTTCTCCATTATAGGATAGGAGGGAATTGTATAGCATGCAAAAATTATCTATTTGAAATATTTGTTAGCCTAGAAAGATAGGTGGAATCCTCCGTTTCTGAGGGGAGCTAATAAAGCTTTCTGAAGAAGAGATGGAATCTTTTCCTCCTATTGATTATCTTTTCCTAACATTTTTTTCATACAATATTATTATACTACAGTTCAGGGCTGGGTTCCGGCTGCTGTTATTGCTAGTTCACTCAGGGCCATGCCCACTGCTTCATACGCTCGCATGTGCAGTACTGTAAAAAATGCTTCTCCACATGCGCAGAAGCAAAAAACAAGATGGTGCCACTTATGGCACCACCAATAGAACTGGTTCGGGGGCATGGCCGGCCAAGTTACTACCTACATAGCCGAACCAGTCCAAACCGGTAGGAAATCACCTCTGCTATAGTTGCCAAGGAGTAGGAAATGATGTGAAATTTCAGATCTCCAGATTCTTATACACCATTCAAGTTCCTTGCATTTCCTTCCCAAAAACTTTAAGATGTTTTAAAAGCAGAATGGCCTCAACCATTAAAGCCCCACAAACATTTGCTTCTTTCCTTCCTTTATGGCATAGTGTTTATTTCTCTTATAACCACAAACAAATTCAGAAAGCATTAAAATTCAGGTATTTTCATTCTAGGAGAAATCAAGCATAGATATTAAAAAAAACACCAACAAATTAAATTTCTTCCTGGGTATGGTGCCAAGCAGCCAATGAACAATTGGATTATAGCTAATAGTGCTTATGTGGCTGTGGTTTAGTTCTTGATTCAGAGAACTGAATCAAGAAAATATTTTCATGGCTCTTCTCTAAAATTCTATATTATTGACTTCATAACAAGTTTGCTTAATCTCATAATCCAAAAAATAGCTCAAATATTTTCAAATTAAAATTCCTTAAAGCCATTCAGTAACTTTTTGTCACTGGGTAAAATGCATGCAACAAAAATAACTATACCAAGGACAATATTGAGTAAGTTTATATATTGTACCTATGAAAAAAAATTCAGGTCATTAAGGTCATTCTGAAGTCCAGTAGGTCAGGGAAATGTTTACCTTGGTGCGTGATTGTATTTCACAGGCCAGGCAATGGCATCAGAATGGAAATGCTCAAATTCTGATTCAAAATAATTAAAGCAATTCATGAACTCTCTCAGCTCTGTAGTAGCATCATCTACTACAGATCTGTAGTAGCATCATCTACTACAGATCTGTATTGCATCATCTACAATGGACGTAATTGCAGAACTATAGGGGACCTGTGTAGTTTCTTCACACATCTGTAAAATTTGGGAGTTGTTAATAGACCCAGTTTAGTTCTACATATTTTGATCAGAAAAGAGGACAGAAGTCATTAAAAGGAGCCAGGAAATCTAAGACTTTTTTCTTTTGAACATAATAGTGTCTTTAACAGCCATAGATTTTTGACCATTAAGCATCCTTCATAGTGATTTAGCAGAGAAAAGGAACTGACTGCATTGGCGTAGCAGGATATCTGCTTAACAATTAAAAATAGCAAATAAGCCTTTATAACATTTCTATAAATGATAAACCAGTTTGGATAGACCATGTTAAACCTTTTTGGAACCAGGAGATACATCAAAACATTAATATACATGTCATTTTTCAAATATAACTAACTGAGTTAGCTGGAAACATTTGGATGTCTTTCTACTTTTTGTGTTTGTGACTTTCCACTTTGACTTTTTGGACAACAAAACACAGATTATCTTTATAGTAACCTGTTGGCATAAATAGCCTTGATTTATCAACATACAGGAGTTGGAAAGAAAAAAAGCCAATAAATTTGGGAAAGGGTCTTCTGACTCAAGATCTAATCATTTACCCAGTATCTCAGTTCTTATCAAGTGAGACAATATTAGTTGCACGAAATATTATTTTAGGCAATACTTATTTTCTTCTCTTCTAGGTTTGAGGTAATTCTTATGTGGGATAGTCTTCCTAATGCCTTTCCCTAGACACAATTTCCCCACATTAAATTTCAGCTGTATCTTTATGGTTCTAGTGCAGAGCTATCACAATCACGGCCTGCAGGCTGGATGCATCATGTGCTGGCCACACCCATGCCCGGTTTAGCAAAGGGGAAAAACATCCCGATACATCAAGTGATGTCGAGATGGCGCAAGTTTGACACCCCCGTTCTGGTGGGTTCTGTCATTGAGTTTGTGGTTAAATGTCCAATCAAATTACTGATACCTAACTGGCTATTACATTGACCAGAAGAGTTTTAAAAGTTGGGGCCCTAGCCTCAGAACATATCCTGTGTCTTTTTTTCTTATGAACAAAGTTTTCTGCTGGAGTTCTCTCTGTTTTTCAAGGTCCACCCTACTTCTAACGGTTCACATACCTTATATATAATATGCTTGAATTCTTATCTGGATAGAGCAGTGAACTTCAGGAAATGTGAACCATTGTAGTCTTTCAAGGAAAGTTAGTGGACATTAAAATTTTGTATCTCCTGTTAATGGATGGTTATCAATTGTGCTTAATTGTGGCCTATCATCACCCAAAAGTAATATTTATTCTCCTAGAGGAATACTGTCTTTTGAGATAATTATCCTATCAAAAATGATATGTGATATCAACATTAACTTCAGTAGTTTATACTTTCTTCAAATTATATAAAATTGATAAATTGAGTTCAGCATCAACACTTGGCTACTTCCTACAAAGTACAGTAAAAAAGGAATATTGATCCCTTGTAGGCATCTCTTTTGACCCCCTTTTCTGATAAACTCTTAAGATATAAAATGCTGTCTATGATGCTAATAATCGAATAATTAATAATAATAATAATAATCAAATTTATTAACCGCTCCCTCTCCCCACAGGGACCCGGGGCGGTGCACAGGGAAAAATAAAACAATAAGAACAATAAATACAAAAGTACATAACTTAAAACACAATTAAACAATTTATCCCGTGCTAAAATTATTGACTAAAATCCCATTTAAAAATACATTTGAAATCTATAGACAGAGAGACTATCCAAGGCCGGCCAGTCGAAAAAGATGGGTCTTCAGTTTCATACGGAAGGAGCGGAGGTCCGTGGTCGTTCTGATATCGGGGGGAAGGTCGTTCCAGAGGGCCGGGCCCGCCACAGAGAAAGCCCTTCCCCTGGGCGTCGCCCGCTGACAAAGTCTAGCGGATGGCACCCGGAGAAGTCCCTCTCTGTGGGAGCGAATAGGCCGTGAGGATGTATGGGGCAGAAACCGATCCCGCAGATAGCTAGGTCCCGAGCCATGGAGCGCTTTAAAGATGATAACTAACACCTTGAAGCGCACCCGGAAGACAACAGGCAGCCAGTGCAGCTCGCGCAAGAGCGGTGTTACATGGGTGAACCTAGTGGTCCCCATAATTGCTCGCGCGGCTGCATTCTGAACTAACTGAAGCCTCCGGGTGCACCTCAAGGGAAGCCCCATGTAGAGAGAGTTACAATAGTCCAGTCGGGATGTCACGAGGGCATGAGTGACTGTGTGAAGGGCGTCCCGATCCAATAGGGGGCGCAATTGGCGAACCAGGCGAACCTGGTAAAACGCCCTCCTGGCCACGGCTGTCACTTGCTCTTCCATAGACAGCCGGGTATCCAGGAGGACACCCAAATTGCGCGCCCCATCCACAGGGGCAAGATGTTCGCCCCCTATGGCCAGCGTTGGAGAAAGCTGGTTGAATCGGGCAGCCGGAAACCACAGCCACTCGGTCTTGGTCGGGTTGAGCTTGAGTCCGTTACTTCCCATCCAGATCCGCACGGCTTCCAGGCACTGGCACATCACCGCTACGGTATCGTTGGGGTGGTTTGGGGTAGATATGTACAGCTGAGTATCATCAGCGTACAGATGGTACTCTACCCCAAAACCACGGATGATCTCACCCAGCGGCTTCATGTATGCATTAAACAGGAGAGGTGAGAGGACCGACCCCTGAGGCACCCCGCATGTGAGGGGTCTCGGGGTCGACCTCTGCTCTCCTGCCAACACAAATTGCGATCGGCCAGAGAGGTAGGAGGAGAACCACCGTAAAACGGTGCCTCCCACCCCCAACCCTCCCAGCCGATGCAATAGGATACCATGGTCGATGGTATCGAAAGCCGCCGAGAGGTCTAATAGGACCAGGATGGAGGAACATCCCCCATCTCTGGCCCTCCAGAGATCATCTACCAACGCGGCCAATGCCGTCTCGGTGCTATGCCCGGGCCGAAAGCCGGACTGGCGCGGATCTAGATACTCAATTTCCTCCAGGTGACGGGGAAACTGTTGTGCCACCACACTCTCAACAACCTTCGCCAAAAAGGGAAGGTTGGAGACTGGACGATAGTTGTTTAAAAGAGCTGGGTCCAAAGAGGGCTTCTTAAGGAGGGGCCTCACCATAGCCTCTTTTAGGGAAGCGGGCAAGGAACCCTCACGTAAGGATGCGTTGACAACCTCTTGGAGCCAACCTCGTGTCACCTCCCAGGATGCCAGTACAAGCCAGGAGGGACACGGGTCCAATAAACATGTGGTGGCTCGCAGTCGCCCACGTAACCTGTCCATATCTTCGGAAGCAACGGAGTCAAACTCCTCCCAAACAAGATCTCTCTCGTGGCATCCCACTGGGCCATGAATGGGGGCTAGCTCACTCTGTATCTGAGCGGTTTTCTCCTGCAGAAAAGTCACAAATTCCTCTGCTCTGCCCTGTAAGGGGGCTTCCCGCACCCTCTGTTGAAGGAGGGAGCGGGTCACCCCAAACAAGGCGGCAGGGCGGTTTTCTGCGGATGCTATGAGAGTGGCACAATGATGACGTTTGGCCACTCTCAGCGCCACAATGTAAGTCCGTAAATGGGCTCTTACCTGTGTCCGGTCAGATTCAGAGCGGGTAGACCTCCATCTTCCCTCTAGGCATCTCTTGCGGCATTTCATCACCCGCAGCTCCTCAGTGAACCAAGGAGCCAGGGTGGTTCGCCGCCGCAAGAGAGGCCGCAAGGGCGCGACCCGATCCAAGGCTCCCACGGCCGCAATGTTCCATGCGGCCGTGAGGTCCTCCATCGGGGCGCGGGTCAGGGGTACAGGAAATGGCCCAAGCGCTGTCTGGAACCCATCTGGGTCCATCAAGCGCCTGGGGCGGTACCAGATTGGTAACTCTGGTTCCGCCTCCCCGCGGAGGGGAGCAGCGGTCGGAAAGTCGAGCCGGAGAAGTGAGTGGTCTGACCATGACAAGGGTGTGATGGCTATATCCCCTATACCCAGATCACTCTTCCATTGGCCCGAGACAAAGATGAGATCCGGCGTATGTCCACCCTCGTGGGTGGGGCCCTGAATTACTTGGGTCAGGTCCATGGCCGTCATGGAAGCCATGAACTCCCGAGCTGCCTCGGATGATTCGCCCAACGATGGCAGATTAAAGTCCCCCATGACTAAAAGTCTGGGGGTCTCAACTGCCACCGTAGCGATCACCTCCAGGAGCTCGGGCAGGGCTGCTGCTACATAGCGGGGAGCCAGGTATACAACCAGCAAGCCCAACTGCCTCCCTAGGCCCCACTTCACGCAGAGGGACTCACAGCCGGTGGTCTGAAGCACAATGGTCTCTCTCGGCTCAAGGCCTTCCTTGATAATGACCTCTATCCCACCACCCCTGCCTAGGGCCCGAGGCTGATGAAAAGCGCGGTAGCCTGGTGGGCACATTTCAACGAGGGGAAGTCCTCCCTCGTGGCCCAACCAGGTTTCCGCAATACCAGCCAGGTCCGGTATGCTGAAGAAAATGTGGAAATTTGGATTTCTATTCATTATAAAGCATCCATATCTCTGTCTATTCAGTTGGGCAAAACAGTTCATGATAGGGCAATGACATTTTTGAATTAAGGTACCCGCTTTGACTACCAGAAATCAGGTCGATTGGTTCCCACCCTAGCCTTCTGGAGACTGGATAGTATTCTCCTGCATGCCAGTCCTGTCATTGGCTGTCAGAAGGTGATAAGCTGCAGTCAATTTGGCAGGAAGTTGCAGTCATTCCCACTGCTTTTTTACCCTTGGTTATTCTGTTTCCCTGTTAGAGGTAAGGAAATATCTTTGAAATGACCCAACAGATTACATATTGTCTAGATCATCTGAATTTATTCTCTGAACCTCACAAAACCCATCTACTCTAGAATCAACTTTTAAAATTGGGAGGGGTGTTATATATTTATTTTTGCAATTTTAATATTTCAGTCTTAAAATAATCAAACAGCTAATGCTATTACTAATGGAAGAGGAATTAGCTGACCTGGAAATTGATTTTGTTTTTGTTTTTTATTGTTTCTCTGGTATTGCTAATAATGATTTCTAAATAAGTATTCTGATTTCTAAAAGAAATAATAATGCTGGGTTGAGAAACTACATTGATTCTTCAGTCAAGGAGGAGCCAGGAAGGTTCTTCCACCTGCAGAGAAAGTGACAAAATGGACCTTTTGGTCCAAAATGGACTTGCTGTAGGAGATATGAATTTCCCTCTTTAAAATTCAAACCATTGAAGTAAATGGTAAATCCAAATTTATTGTGTGCAGAAGAATCCCTTTAGTTGTATTTGATAACTGTGACAGTTTTAATTTTTTTTCCTCATCTGTGCAATATAATGAATTGTAACTAACATAGGGTAGATTGTTATTTGTTCACCTGCTTGATATTTTATTTTCAGGCAAACTGTGACTTAAGACGACAGATAGATGAACATCAGAAAATGCTTGAGAAATACAAAGAACGGTTAAATAGGTGTGTAACAATGAGCAAGAAGCTACTTGTAGAAAAGGTGAGTTACAACCAGCACAACTTGTTTTGAAGTTATAACCCCATAACCTGCATAATTGGGTAACTTATTTGTTTCAGATAATAACTGTAGAAGTAGTAGTAGTAGTAATATATCACATATCACCAAATGTTTGGAGGCAACTGGTATCAATAAAAAACATTAAAATGTTGAAAAAATATTGAAATAGTAAAGATAGAATTGGTGGTAAATATTTAATGATTAAATAGGTGTGATTGTTGTAAATGTGCACTAATTGTTGACTGGCCAAATCATGATCGCATGGTCTTGTGAATGCTGTAATGATTGCAGCTTCAAGGACAAGTCATAGGTCTCTTTCTTCAGAACCTCCATAATTTTTACAAGTGATTGGTAAGCAAGGAGTACCTGTATGTCTTTTACATAGAAATCTAAAACTGCCAGACTTTTGGGAATCAAATTTGTTTTGTTCATGTTGATATCGGTTTTGATTGAATAACATTACAGTGTGGTAAATTTCCCAAACTTGCATTCTTAAGATGGATGACTTTACAAAGCATTTAAATAAATAAATAGGGATACTTTGCAAAGGATGCAGATAATTTACTTTTTCCTTTACAGTCAAAACAGGAAAAGATGGCTTGTCGAGATAAGAGTATGCAAGATCGGTTGCGTTTAGGTCACTTTGCTACAGTCCGACATGGAGCCTCTTACACAGAACAATGGACCGATGGCTATGCTTTCCAAAATTTAATCAAGTATGTATTTCTCTATTGTTATGCTTTCTCCAAAAGCAGAAAAGATTACTGGTGATTTACTTGTTGTTTTTTTAATATTAATCCATACATAACTTACAATATTTGTGACTACTGTTCTCTTTTAAATAAAAGTTTGCCTGAAATCAGGAAAGGAGAGGTACCATTTACTGAAACCAAAATAACTCTCCATAATATTATTAAACAGTAAATGCAACAACAATCTTACAAATATAGTACAGGTAGTCCTCAACGTATGACCAGAATTAAGCCCAAAATTTATGTTGTTAAGTGAGAAATTTGTTCAGTAAGTTTTGCATCATTTTATGACTTTTCTTGCCATATTATTTAAGTGAATCATTGCAATTGTTAAATTAATAACAGGGTTATTAAGTGAATTTGGCTTCCACATTTACTTTGCTTGTGAGAAGCTTTCAAAAGGTCAGTAACTGAATTGTTTTAAGTTGAGAATTGCTTGTACATGAATGCTTCTGCTGCTAGTAAGTAATGCTTGTCTATCATATATCATTAAGAAAATGATAGTGCCAGGAAAAGAACAACTAGAGTTGGCAGTTCAAGAGTTGAACATGCCTGCATCATATCTTTATCAGTGCCTTAAATTCAACAATATGGATATTTATTTGACCTGAATGCTGAAGGCTGACAATGAAGCCTTTTTTATGAACGGCAGAAAAATGGGGAGGAGGATTTTCCTGCTGTTCATAAAAAAGGTTCCATTCTGAGCCTTCAGTGTTGCAATCCTGGGATGTGTGTTCTTTTCTCAAGCAACATTTGATCACTTGAAAGGAACAGGCTGCACCCATAGAGAAGGAACTAGAGGCAGCTCCTGGCCCTTGCTGGTTCAGCTGATCCATGGGCCTCGATTAAGGGGCCAAGCAACCATGAGGTGACCAGTGAAGGGAAGGGCTGCCTCCTGTGCCGGCCATGCCCATCCCTTTCATTAGGGCTTATTTTTGGTGCAGGGTGTATTAGGACCACCCCCCAAAAAAATCAGGCTATTGCTTATTTTTGGGATAGATCATATTTTCAGAGAAAGGTGGTAGCAAATGCATTTAGAAGTCTTATTCATATTAATGTCATAAATTTCATCACTGTTTGCTATATGCCTTTGAATACTATCACTTTTTGAAATAACAGGAAATATGTAGATTAAAATTTAATTACATCTGTTAGCATGATAATTAACGATTATAACTTATATGTATCTGAAATATGAAGAAATAATTTTTAAAAAGCTTTAATTCTGTAGCTACAAAATCCAGACCTTATTTTGTAAATAAAGGTACATTTGTATGCAGAAATTTCTTTGTTGTTAGGCAGTCTAGGGGGAACATTTTCTTCTCAAACATTGTAACCTATGGTAAATAAGGGACAATGGACATTAGATCCTTGGATATAGGACTAAATCCTTGGATATAGGACTAAATCCAGATTTATTTAAAAGTTGGGTGCAAAAATATAGGCATCCCTGACCAAATTGTAAGACTAGAAACTGATGAACATCTGCATGATAAATATAAATCCTTCTACAAATTTGCATTTGCACATACTTACTTAGCTGTATATAGTTATGTACAGATTTTAAATATGAAAACAAAACAGCTGCCAAAAATTAGACACCTTTCCAGTTCCATATTTTCTGGTCTATAAGATGCACACACACACACACACCAAAGTAGGTGGAAATGTCTGTGCATCTTATAGAGCGAATGCTGCTGAAGCCACACCTACCCGCTGGCCTCCACTCATCAGCCTCTGCCTCCCAGCAATTTGCCTCCTTGCAGCAAATAGCAAACAATCAGCTTCAGCACAGCCTGATTTAGCACGAGCAGCTGTTTGGTGATTGGATTGGCCTCCTGGAATACAGGAGCCAATCAGCTGTTCAAGGCTGCGGGGATTGCTGCCCATTGCTGCCTCCATGCACCCCATTTTTGGCCTCCATGCGTCTCGTTTTCAGCTCGTTCCAGGCAGTGGGGATTGCTGCCTATTGCTGTTAAGTAGCGGTGGCGACAATAGGCAGCTGCAGTGATCCTCACTGCCTGGAACAAGCTGAAAATGGGACATGCAGAGGCCAAAAATGGGGTGCGCGGAGGCAGTGATGGGCAGCAGCAATCCCCACAGCCTGGAACAGCTGAGCAGTGGTATTCCAGGAGGCAGATCCACCTGCCAATCCACTGCTTATGCTAAATCAGGCTGTGCTGAAGTTGATTTTGCTGTTTGCTGCAAGGAGGCAAATTGCTGGGAGGCAGAGACAGATTTTTTTTTCTTGTTTTCTTTCCCACAAGCTAGGTGCATTTTATGGTCCAGAGCATTTTATAGTGCGAAAAATACGGTGCTTTGTAACATCACCTTTAGTAAAATTAGCAGCTTCCAAAAATTTCTTACAGCAAGTTAACAATTTTTCTGGACTTAATTTTGCATTTCCCCCCCTACTCTCCTTTGCACATACTTCAACAATATGATGAGCAAAGGCTTTGTTAGGCTGGTAGAACCATTTTGTTTTTCTACACCTCAAATACCTTATCTCAAAAGGGAAAAGTAACGACTAGGCTTCTTAATAATCATACATAAAATAAGTGGTTTATTATGTGTTGTGCAAGATAGAAAAGAAGTAGAAAGGTACATATACCTGTCTGTGGTTGAAAAAAATTTTCCACGAAGGAAATTAAGGCAGTTGTCATGCCCCCTAAAGATTAGCCTCTTCATTTGAAAACTGTCTGCAACTATAAAAACTTTTTATATTTAAAATCAATATAATTATTTCTTAGAAACTGAATTTACTGTTCAATCTGTTGCTTTATAATAGCTAGCTACATTTTCAAAACCCAAGTTTTAAAATATTTAGCCTTCTAAGGATTGACAGGTTACCAGAAATGTACAGTTCGGGTGTGCCTACCAAAGGATGTAGGAGACCAACCATATATTGGTATATATTATTTTATGTTCTCTAATAATGCCCATGTTCTACTTTTTATTTAGGCAGCAAGAAAGGATAAATTCCCAAAGGGAGGAAATAGAAAGGCAACGGAAAATGTTAGCAAAACGAAAACCACCTGCCATGGGCCAGGCTCCTCCATCTACCACTGAGCAAAAGCAACGCAAGAACAAAACCAATGGAGCAGAAAATGAGACGTAGGTGGTACAAATATTTCAGAATCCTTTCTGGGGCTGTCAAATGGAAGGAACTTCCTAGGTTTTACTCAAGCAGGCCTTCTCAGATTCTGTGTTTGTGATGAAGTTTCTCTTGACAATTAGATTGGTTTTTGTAGACTAAGGGCCATATTTGACATTTGAGTGGAAGGCCCAGGCCTACTTTCCAAAAACTAATCAGACTTGGAAGAGTGAATGGACTCTCTTCAGCTAATTAATGGAATTGATGGGGCTAATTTATTATTCTTTGCGAATGTAATGATTTGTCTATAACAATCCAAAATAGACTTTGTTGCTAAGTTTTAGTGGACTCAGAAGATAGCCTAGAACCATGATGGCGAACCTATGGCATGGGTGCCACAGGTGGCACATGGAACCATTTCTTAGGGCATGCAAGGTGTTGCCCTGTCAGCTCCAGCGTGCATGTGTGCTCTGGCCAGCTGATTTAGGCCACCTTTTGAGGCCGTTTTTTGCCCTCTGGAGGCTTCAGGGAAGCTCCTGAAGACTCTGGAGGTGGGTGGGAGGCTGTTTCCACCCTCCTCGGGCTCCTAGAAAACCTCTGGACCCTGGGGTGGGTGAAAAAAGCATGCCAAAAGCAGGAGGTCGTGCACATAGCATTATGGATGTGGCACGCCCACGCATGAACACACACACCCGCGCTCCCTCCGCTTTTGGCACACGAGCCAAAAAAGGTTAGCCATCACTGGCCTATGATATCTGGATATATTCATCTGTACAGATCACCTTTCTTGGTATAAGGTATTTCTAATTTTTGAACCAATTATTTTATACATGTACAGGTTAACATTAGCGGAATATCATGAACAAGAGGAAATATTTAAACTCCGACTAGGTCACCTTAAAAAGGTAAAAAGATACGTTATAACTTCAAGTATGAATTGAATTATGTTTTGATTTCCTACTTGTTCTAGTTCTTGGTTATTTGTTTCTTTATTGATTTATGTTTGTTTATTCTCAGAGTATAGATCAGCGTTGAAATCCAAAAATTCTCTCTACCGGGTCTGTGGGGGTATCTTGGTGGTCATGTGACTGGGTGGGCATGGCCAACTTGACATCACTCACGTCACTCTCTGTTAGATTCAGGAGCTGCACATTTTGAAGCACATTCTGCCCTTCTGAAGCCCCCAATGCTTTGAGTTTCCCTCCGCCATCTGGCATTACTGCCCAAGAAAAACTTGGAGCCTTCTCTTGCTTCTCTTGCCCCACTCTCCATCCTGGAGGACTGCACATCCCCCCCCCCCCCCACCCGGCCAATCCTCCTTACACACGGCCCGCCTCGTTTTTGCAAAGGCACCAAGATCTCTTCTTTTACAGAAAGATGTTATCTACAGGAAGGATTCAACTTCTTATCCCCTCAAGATTTGCCAAAAGCTGTAATCAATCTTTGGCTGGCTTCCAAAATGACCAAGTAGAATGTCACAGTATAGTTAAGAAAATATTCAGCCCATCCCTCCTAACACAGTGGGGAGTCGTTTCTGCAAAGGCAGAGCCTCCCTTGCAGGGCAATCCAAAGAGGGGAGGGGGATGCTGCAGTAAAGGCATCTTCCACAAGGGCCAGCATGCCCTCTGTGCCAGCTCTGCAGGCTTGGGGCTCCAAAGCAGCCCACTGGCTTCCCGCCTGGCCATCTGCCTGCTCTCTTTGGGACCACTCTAGGAATTCGGAGTCTGGTACTCCAGAGGAAGGAGACTCAGCCACGGTCCCGCTTCCCACTGGTGAAGAAGTGGAGTGAGAGACACCCGGAAGCTGACAACAGGCGGGTAGGAGAGGGCCAGGCCCGGCCGCACCACAGCAGAGCCCACAGCACTTTCCCTTTGGCCAGGGAGGCGGCTCTTTATCTTGGTGAACATCATATCACTACACTTGTAGTCGCATGGCTGGCCGGAGTGGGACATGTCGTGGATGGAGAGGTTGATGCAGCCCCTGCCAAGGTGGCCCTGGCCGAGCGATCGCTGTGCCTCTCCAAGAACAGGCGCACCGGGGCCGCCTTGCCCACTTTGCCAGCTGCCTCCATGTGCAGTGCTTGGAAGGGGCCGTTGCCAATGCTCTTGCTCCCCTCCTTCCCTGCTTGGCTGCAGACATCCACCTGCTTTCCTGGAGCACTGTCGCGGAACCACTGTTCACTTCCTTCCTTCCTTCTGCATCAGCCTCTCTGCCTGTGCCATGTCCCACTCCAGCCAGCTGCGCAACTACAAGTGCGGCAATATGATGTTCGCCAACATGAAGCACCACCACCCAGACTGAAGGGAAAGCACCACAGGCTCCACTGTGTAGCATAGCTAGGCCTGGCCCTCTCACCACGCGGGGGGCTGCTGCTCACCTGACCACCAGCGGCTTCTATGCCTCACTCCACTTCTTCACTGGTAGGAAGCGGTGCCGCAACCAAGTGTCTTTCCCCCGGAGTGCCGAACTCCAGGCACTGGAGAGCAGACGGGTGGCCAGGTGGGAAGCCAGTGGACTGCTTTAGAGCCCCAAGCCTCGCGGAGCCAGCATGGGAGGAAGTCTTTAAGAAGATGTTGGATAGCCATTTGTCTGAAACGGTATAGGGCTTCCTGCCTAGGCAGGGAGTTAGAAGAGTTGGAAGGGACCTTGGAGGTCTTCTAGTCTATTGTATTGACATGCTTGCCTGGCTTTCCCACGGCCCTCCACTTGCCTGCCTTTGCAAGCTGGCCATGTGAACACTGGGAAGGCTGTGTGGAAGGCAGGCAAGCATGGTAGAACCACGGGAAAGGGAGTAGAGGAGGCAGGCTGGGATGGTGGAAAGCAGAGACTGGGCAGGGCGAGTGGCGAACCAGTTCGGGGACAGGGCCAACTAGCAATCCCTACCAGTTTGGCAACCCAGGCCCAATGTCCACAACAGCAACAAAATAGGCCTCTCACAATATTAGTATATCACTCATTAAAACTAAATAAAGGAAATGTTAATACAAGTGAAAGTTTTTTTTTACAAAAATGGATTATTCAAATAAGTTTGATCAATCTCCATTCAAAACTAAGAGTAGAATGAACTATCAGTTATTGCTAATCTTGATGGCTGTTTATTACCTTTGGAAATAGTCAACATATCTTAGAAAACCAATAGAATGCTTGAATTTAAATTCATCTAAGAAAAATTAGAGTGAAATCTACAAAAGAAAATGGAAAAAGAAGAAAGAAACAAATGCACTCCCTCCATTTATAATATCAGAAGAAAAAACATATTACCAGAAATGCTTTCTGTTCATTTGCAAGTTTACATAAGGAGTTAGAAAATAATAACATGCTATCCCTTGCAACATTGCAGCAAATGATAAAGAAGCAACTGAGTATTAGAAAGAATATCTCCAAACTTTGGTAAGGACACAAAAGAGTTGCAAGTGAAAATATAGAAATGTCAGAATAGCCCAGTAAAGCAAGAGCCATGCAAAATTCAGAATCTCCTTTCTAAAAAGTTCCTGTGATCTAAACAGTTCAAACACTTTTCAAGCCAGACAATTTTGGTTCACAATATTTTTGCCTATAGATGATTAGTATATCGTAGGATGTGTATTTTAGGCAGTAATTTGCAGGCCACTGTCAAGTCCAATGTTTAGATATTTTCTCATTGTCTTTTCATTTACTTTTTACATACCATGATGTGTTTCCCTGTGATTGGGGAATACTGTGTAAAGGAAAGCCATTCTGCAGAAATCCTTATCAGAGAAATTTGGTTTAAAATCCTCAGTACAGCAGTTTACAGTACAGTAAAATGATCTTTCTCTTTGTGCAGGAAGAAGCTGAGATTCAAGCAGAATTAGAGCGATTAGAACGGGTTAGAAATCTGCATATTAGGGAATTGAAAAGGATACATAATGAAGATAATTCACAGTGAGTATTGGCCATAAGAGAGAAGAAAATCACAACCTTGTGAAAGATGACTAGTTTGTTAAAATACTCTAGAAATATTTGCTTGGAATTAACTTTGTTTAGAATTAATATTTATTAAATGAATATAATCTGACTCGTAGCTACTTTGGGTAGTATATCCTTCCAGATGAGAATGTAAACAAGTAAACATAAAGATAAACGAAAACAGGCCAAAATGTGTCTGATGGGCAGTGCAAGACTCAGAGAAAGTTTGGCTGTGTTTTTCAAACTTTTCTAAACATTGTAGGCAGAGAGCTTCCATTTGTCAAATCACTTACCTTTTCGATGATTTCTTAAGACTGTTCTAACCATTATATGGATGAAGTCTTCTGTTCTTTCCCCATTAGGTTTAAAGACCACCCAACACTAAATGATAGGTATTTGTTGTTACATCTCCTAGGCAGAGGAGGATTTAGTGAAGTATATAAGGTAAATTAAATCACCTTTCTATTTTGTTTGATTAAATATTGTAAAGTTTTTTAAATTTCTGTCTTTGTTCTCAGGGATATGTCAATCTAAGAGACTTATTTGGTCTGAGAAATCAGTAGATTCAAATTAATGAAAGTTACTCTGTATGCTCATTACAGTTAAGTGATTTTTTTTTTGTTTGATTTTAGCATTGTCATTTCATACTCATCGAATTTGACACTATGTTAAAAGGTTTTTTAGCATGTCAATCAGACTAGTGTAGCAGAATAATATAATTGGAAGGGACCTTGGAGGTTTTTATCCAACCCCATGCTCAAGCAGGAAATCCTATACCAGTGGTGGGCAAACTTATTAGTCAAGAGAGCCAAATATCAACAGTACCACAATTGAAATTTCTTTTGAGAGCCAAAAGGTGTGGCCTATTTTGTGGGAGTGGCTCAGCGGTCATGTGACCGGGTGGGCATGGCCAACTTGGAAAATGTGGTGAAACTCACTTAACGACAGTCCTGCTTAGCAACCAAAATTCATTCATTCTTTCTTTCTTTCTTTCTTTCTTTCTTTCTTTCTCTTTCTTTCCTTCTTTCTTTCTTTCTTTCTTTCATTCTTTCTTTCATTCTTTCTTTATCATCTCTCTTCCACTTTCTTTTTCTTTCTATTTTTCTTTCTCTCTTTTTCTTTTTGTCTCTCTCTGTCTATCTCTCTTTTTACCTGTCTCTCTCTCCTCCCTCCACCCATCTGTCATTCTGTGTGTGTGTGTGTATGTGTCTCTCCGATTCCCGCTCTCCCTCCCTCTCTCTGTGTGTCTCTGTTTGTCTTTCCTCCCTCCCCCTCTGTCTCTCTCTGTATGTCAGTCTCTCTCTCTCCCTCCCTTCCCACCCCCGGAAGCAGTGGAAAGCCCAGCACGCCGGCCGGGGGAGGCCATGGCTGCCTCCTCCCGCAGCGAGCGGGCGGGAGGAGCACCCGAGGCCGCGGCCATCCAAGCACCGCGGAGGCTGTCCGGGCGCCGCACGCCCACCTCCGTCCCAGCCACATGTGGCGGCCAGCCCCGGAAAGCACGGCTCGGTGGCCTCTGCAGGCGGCTGTTGTTGCTGCTGCCCCCGAGCCCTGCGACAGGCAGCTTCCGCCGTCCAAGCGCATCAGGCAGGACAGCCGGCCACGTTTCCACCAGGTCCCTATTTGGCCCCTCTTCCTCTCTCCCTCCCCCCCCCCCCCCGCCTGGTGGCAGCAGAGGGCCCGGCATGTCGGCTGGGGGGGCTCCGGCTGCCTCCCCCTCGAGCGAGCGAGCCAACAGGCGGGGGGAGCTCCCAGGGCTGCGGCTGCGCTGGAGCCGTCCAGGCGCCGCACGCACGCCTCCCTGGGCGCGCGGTGCCCAGACGGTTCTGGTGCAGGCACAGCCCTGGGCACTCCCCCCGCCTGTTCGCTCGCTCGCTACAGGGGGAGGCAGCCGCAGCCACCACCCCCAGCTGACATGCCGGGCCCTCCGCTGCCTCCGGGGGGGAAGGAGAGAGGAAGAGCCGCACCCGAGGGGCCAAAGAGCTGCTCGTGGCTCGCGAGCCGTGGTTTGCCGACCACTATCCTATACTATTTCAAACAAATAGTTGTCCAGTCTCTTCTTAAAAATCTCCAGTGTTGGAGCATTCACAACTTCTGGAGACAAGTTGTTCTACTGATTAATTGCTCTAACTGTCAGGAAATTTCTCCTTAGTTCTAGAGCTTCTCTCCTTGATTAGTTTCCATCCATTGCTTCTTGTGCTTTGAAAAATAGGTTGACCCCTTTTCTTTGTGGCAGCCCCTGAGATATTGGAACACTGCTATCATATCCTCTAGCCCTTCTTTCCATTAATCTGTAAATAGTTTAAATCATTTTCAGAAGATTTTATAGAATTATTTGCTAATTCTATATTCCACACGAGAGATGCAGTGGCTCAGTGGCTAAGACGCTGAGCTTGTGGATCACAAGGTCAGCAGTTCTGTGGTTCAAATCCCTAGTGCTGCATAACAGAGTGAGCTCCCATTACTTGTCCCAGCTTCTGCCAACCTAGCAGTTTGAAAGCATATAAAAATGCAGTAGAGAAGGTAACAGTTTTCCTTGCATCTTCGGTGTTTAGTCATGTTGGCCCCATGACCATGGAGATGTCTTCGGACAGCAGTGGCTCTCTGGTTTTGAAACGGACATGAGCACCGCCCCCTAGAGTTAGGAACAACTAGCACATATGTGCGAGAGGAACCATTTACCTATATTCCACATACTGTATTTTGTGCACCGGACCATAAAACACACATTAGCTTTAGAGGAGAAAAACAAGAAAAAAAATCTGCCTTTGCCTTCCAGCATCCCAATTGGTATTCATCTGGCTAGCATCCTTGCAGCAAACAGCCTGCCTCCTCTGTGTCTGCTACCTCCTCTGGGGAATGTTGGAGCCTTTGCTGCTGAGCAGCTGATTGGCAGTTGCATCATCCTCCTGGAATACAGCTGTTCAAGGTGGCGAGGATTGCCACCTATTGCCACCACCATTCATCGCTGCTACCTATCACCACGGCAGCAGCGATAGGCAGCAAGCGGCAGTGACAGCAAGCGGTGGCAAACAGCGGCGGATGCAGCAATCCCTGTCATCTAGAACAGCTGATCAGCAGAATTCCAGGAGGCTGATCCAACTGCCAATCAGCTGCTCGGTAGCAAAGGCTCGTGTTTCCCAGTGGCAATGGTGACACCAACCTCCTCCCCCCACCACAATATTGGCTCTATAAAATGCCCAGACATGCAAAGACAGGCTGGGAAGTGCATCTTATAGAGAGAAAAATATGGTAATGGGACTTTTTTTAAACTCATGAAGTTCAATCATAATTTTCATAGATTGCAAAATTTGCCAAAACAGGGGTTATTTTTCTTATTAACATAATATATGTATATAACTTTTCCAGATCCTAGAGAAATATTCAACACTCTTGTCAGTAATTTTTTCAGGGACGGCATAACTTAATAATACCAATTTTCAATAATTCATTGAATTATTTAGGAAATTACTTTGTTAAATTAAAATTCTTGTAGTTGGCAGAAGTAAAAATACAATGAATTCCTTTTAATCATTCCAGTTTTGGAGCATATTCTATTCTTTGTTTAATTATAATTCTTCTTTATACACTTTCTTCCAGAAAGACACATTTTTCATATAAAAAGATGTTCCTTTCTTTTGACAACCCCTCCAACATTTTATTGAATACATTTTATTGTATAATGTATTTACTTTCATTGCAACTTTTATACTGTATAGAGGCTGAGTTGGATTATCTGCAGATAGACATAGAAGTATATAAATAAATTCATGTCTCATTTCCTATTTTTTTCCTTACATTTCCTTATTACTAGGTAGTACTACTTTTAAAGTTTCTATAAAAAAACTAAATGACAAAAGGGATTAAATAGGCAAACTTGTGTAATATGTTTTGAAATGCTGGATTAATACTCAGTATCAAACTTTTGTATGAAACCAGTTTTAAACATTAGCATTTTAAGTCCCTTTAGTTCAGGGGTCCTCAAACTACGGCCCGCAGGCCAGATATAACCCGCCGAAGCCATTAATATGGCCCACGTGGGACCATAAGCTGCTCCGCCCACATTGCTCCACCCACCAACATTTTTGGTTGGCAGAGTGCTTCTGGAGGCAGGGAAGGCCAAAAATGGGCCATGCAGAGGCCCCGGGAGGCCTGCATGCGCCCCATTTTTGGCTGGCAGAGTGCTGCTAGAGGTTGCATGGGCCAAAAATGGGCTGCACGAAGGCCCCCGCCTCCAGTAGCACTCTGCCAGCCAAAAATTGCCTCTCAAGGTCTCCACGCAGCCAGAGAGTGCTGCAGGAGGAATGGATTGGAGGAGGAGGGCCATCTGCTCAGCAACCCACAGGCCAGATTAGTCTTCAAGTTTCAAGTGACACGTTATTTTTGGGGAGACTGCGGGATTGCCCCACCTTCCTATCAGCCAGCTAGTCTTCAGCATGCTGCTCATTGGTCTCCAGACATCAGATTCCCACCACCCAGCACCAGTTTAGCGGTTCCTTCTCCCCGCAGGGGAGAGAGAGAGAGATAGACGGAGGGAGGGAGGGAGAGAGCCAAGAATACACAGACAGAGACAGAGAGTCTTGTCGATTGTATGCTCTTTGGGACTGAGAAGAATTGCTGCAAAACTGAATTTCCTGGACCCCTAGACTCCTAAACAACTGAAAAAATGATCTACTAAAAAGAAAAGTCAACCAAAAAAGCAACATGCAAACAAAAGCAAATAAAATACTCCCAGGAGCAAAACAAATTAAAGTTTAATTTTATGTATTGTTTAATGCAGGGGTCTCCAATCTTTGCAACTTTAAGTCTGAAGGACTTCAACTCCCAGACTTCTCCAGCCAGCAAAGCTGGCTGGAGAAGTCTGGGAGCTGAAGTCCTTCAGACTTAAAGTTGCAAAGGTTGGAGTCCCCTGGTTTAATGGACTGCTAAATTAGCCACACCCACCCAGTCACATGACCATTTAGCCACTCCCCACCCAGCCGGTCCAGCCCCCCAACAGTCTCAGGGACTGTGAATTTGCCCTTTGTTTAAAAAGTTTGAGGACCCCTGCTCTAGTCAATAAAAGTTAAGCATTTAAGTATTGCTCTTTTCATAACTGATCTTTTTCATATTTAAAGATGGCAGTCTTTGTGGTGTTTTTGACTATTTACTAGCTATCCTTCTCTTTCAGGCATTTGATTTAACGGAACAGAGGTATGTAGCAGTAAAAATACACCAATTAAATAAAAACTGGAGGGATGAGAAGAAAGAGAATTACCACAAGTGAGTATTTCCACAGTTACATCATCAAAATGTTCCCTGAAGCTCTGGAGGGTGAAAAGTAACCAAATGCACAAACTGGAAGTTCGGGAACAGACTTGGCGCTTGGCGCTTTCCTCCTGCCTCCAGAGGCTTCATGGAGATAGTTATGCTCCATAGAATCGAGTTATTAGCAACAGCTAATGGACATAGCCTCTGTAAGGCTTAATGAAAGAGAGAGAGAACATTTTATCAATGGGGAGGTTTTGGCAAATGAAGCTGAAGATGTGAGCAGAGCAGCTGGAGGTTTAGTTATTGCAAGACATACACAGACATTGGAAGGGTAGGAAACTCTCCAAATGAATAAAAACAGTGCCTCTGTTCATGTGCAGAGTGCATTTTACCCCTTTATCGCTGAATAACTACCTATATACTCGCAGAAACAAGCAGGCAGAATAGCACTCCATAAGGTGAGTTAGATTTAACTGCTCGGTGTGTTTGCTGGAGCAGGAGCTTTCCACAGGGCATGAACCACCTGAGTGGAAGGTTTCCCCCCCCCTAACCTGGAAGAGGAAAGCTGCATTTTCTGTTGATTGTCGTGTGGAGTATGTCCAGTAGTGGCATTCGGGGGAGGGGGGAGAGAAAGGTTGAGCTTTGCAATATGCCGTGGAGTGTAGCTCTGCAGCGTTTAGGGGGCTGTCAAGCTCTGCAGCATGGAGTGGAAGGGGAGCTTTGCAGACTAGACTGGCAGGGTCGGGAGGAAGGAGAAGAGATGAGAGGGTGGGATTTGCAGGCGGCAGAAGAGAGTGCGTGCAAAAGCTCCTTTAGACATACGGAATTTGGCTCAGATAGCTAGAGCCAATCCTGCTGGCTGGAAGTTCTTTAAAATAAGATCATACATTTCTCAGCCCAGCCATTTAGACTTGACATGGGACACTGCGGCCACTTGTGACTGTTCATCCTCAACTCGGACTTACTCTGCATTATCCCAGAAGAGCCTCATGCTGGGGGGTGGGGGGAATCCGCTGCTTGCCATCGCTAATATTCTCCCACCATCAGGGAGGTGAGATCAAGTTAAGCTCCTCGGTGCAGGAGCAGCGTCCTGACGCCCCAACTTTCCCAGCTTTTCGAAATCCCTCTGCTCCCTTCCATTTGATAATAGTATGAAATTATCGATAATAGTTAGGACGCTAACTAAATGGCTGTGCTGAGAAATGTATGATCTTATTTTAAAGAACTTCCAGCCAGCAGGATTGGTTCTAGCTGAGCCAAATTCCATATTTCTTGCTTGCATATACTTTTGATTTGATTTGATTTGTCTCCAATACATACATACATACATCCCTCCATCTCCCTTCCCTCTTTCTCTCTTTTGCTTTCTCTCTTCCCTGAAGCCTCTGGGTGGGCGGGAAAGGCTGTTTTTGCCCTCCCCAGGCTCCTATAAAGTCTGGGGAGGGCAAAAAACATGTCCATTGTACGCCAAAGTTTTAGTTTTATTCAATTTGTATCCCGCCCTTCTCCAAAAGGACCCAGGGTGGCGCACAGGAATTTAAAACAACATACAAAAGTAATACAAAATACACAAATTTAAAACCTATTAAATATCAAAACCTGCGCTAAAACCAATTAAAATCCCCCATTTTAAAACTATATAATACTAGTCACAGCGGAGGCTATGTTAGGCCGGCTTGATGAAACAGGTGTGTTTTTAGACACTGGCGGAAGAGGCGGAGGTCGTGATGGTACGGAGTTCAGGGGGTAGGCCATTCCACAGGGCAGGGCCCGCCACAGAGAAGGCCCTTCCCCTGGGTGTCGCCAGCCGGCATTGTCCGGCCGACGGCACCCGGAGAAGGCCCTCTCTGTGGGAGCGTATCAGTCTAAGGGATGTATGGGGAAGGAGACGGTCTCGCATGTAACTAGGTCCCAAGCCATGGAGCGCTTTGAAGATGGTCGTCAAGACCTTGAAGCGCACCCGAAAGACCACAGGAAGCCAGTGCAGCTCGCGCAGGATCGGTATTACATGGGAGCATCTAGAGGCTCCCGTAATCACCAGCGCGGCTGCATTCTGCACTAACTGTAGCTTTCGAGTGCACCTCAAGGGAAGCCCCATGTAGAGAGCATTGCAGTAGTCAAGTCGGGATGTCACGAGGGCCTGAGTGACTGTGCGAAGGGCAGCCCGGTCCAGTAAGGGGCGCAATTGGCGCATCAGGCGTACCTGATGAAACACCCTCCTGGCCACGGCCGCCACATGGTCTTCCATGGACAGCCGGGAATCCAGGAGGACACCCAAATTGCGCCCCCTCTACACGGGGGCCGGTGTTTCGCCCCCAATGGCCAGAGTTGGAGTAATCTGGCTGAACCGGGGTGCCGGAAACCACAGCCATTCAGTCTTGGACGGGTTGAGCTTGAGTTTGTTACTACCCATCCAGATCCGCACGGCTTCCAAACACCGGGACATCACCTCAACGGCATCGTTGGGGTGGTCTGGGGTGGAAATGTACAGCTGAGTATCATCAGCGTACAGATGATATCCCACCCCAAAACCACGGATGATCTCACCCAGCGGCTTCATATATGTGTTGAATAGGAGGGGCGAGAGGACCAACCCCTGAGGAACCCCGCATACGAGGGGCCTCGAGGCCGACCTCTGCCCCCCTGCCAACACATATTGCGACCGACCAGAGAGGTAGGACGAGAACCACCGCAAAACGGTGCCTCCCAGCCCCAACCCCCCCAGTCGGCGCAATAGGATACCATGGTCGATGGTATCAAAAGCCGCTGAGAGGTCTAACAGGACTAGGATAGAGGAATATCCTCTATCCCGCGCCCTCCAGAGATCATCAACCAACGCGACCAATGCCGTCTCGGTGCTGTGACCGGGTCGGAAGCCGGACTGGCGCGGGTCTAGATAATCAACTTCCTCCAGGTGTCGCGGAAACTGTTGGGCCACCACACTCTCAACAACCTTCGCTAAAAAGTGAAGGTTGGAGACAGGATGGAAGTTCTCTAATAATGCTGGGTCCAGGGACGGCTTCTTGAGGGGCTTTACCACCGCCTCTTTCAAGACGGCAGGCAAAAATGGGAGGAGGGCAGGGGTCACATGCGCATGCGTGTGGGTGGGGTCGCATGCATAGCATTATGGGTGTGGCACACCAGCACACGATCCCCCCTACGCTCCTCCCGTTTTTGACACGCAATGGCAAAAAGAACAGCCATCGCTGTTCTATGTCATTCTTGGGCTGGGCCTAATAACAGCTGAGTTATTTTTGAAATCACCAAAAATAATGTCCTTTGTTGATTCGAATCTAGCTGGACACTATATCCACTGCCAGTTATAACTCTTTAGATTGTTTTCAGAAAAACCAGAATATGCTCAGAGAAGAATATAGAGTAATGATGTTGAGATAACATTGATTGCTGCCTTGGGTTCATTTCAAAAGGCAGTCAAGATGGATTTATTCCAAAAGCCTTTAGAAATTTATTTTCTCTTTTTTTCAGATTTAGGTTAACCCTATAAAAAAGCAGACTATGTTCCTGCATCATGATCTTGGCAATATTTTCTTAATGGTTCTATTTATGTGCCATGTTCAGGTTAAAAGTCAGGCATACTAAGTGATATTCGATACATTCAGTTTTGAGGTCATATATTGTGTAAACTAAATTGTGATATATAACCTAACTTTTCTAAAATATCCCATTCAGATGTATTCAATCTTCCATTTGCAGACCTACCTAGAAGTATTCTATGAAATAATTTTGAGGGATACTTGAGTTGAGTTTGGCACTTAACAAAGCATTACCCACATTTTTTCACCTCCTGAAGTGCCAGAGGATTGGTGAGAAGTCACTTGTAATAAATAATTATCTTTTTCTTTTAGGCATGCTTGTAGGGAATACAGAATTCATAAAGAGCTGGATCATCCTCGCATAGTTAAATTGTATGACTATTTCTCATTGGACACTGACTCGTAAGTGCTGCTGTCTTTGTAATTTGCACTGTTAATAAAGTCACTTGAAAATTTGTGATTAAGCTGTTTAGAAATTTGCAGGGGGAGGAAATGGAGCAAACCAATCTGTTTTGAAGTATGGATTATAACATTTAAAGTAAAGCCTTGCCAGAAATTGTATTTGCCTGACCAATCCAATTATTAAGAGAAGACCTTTTGCAAGTAAGTCCCCACTCCTTACAAAGATGCATGGGGCATAGAAAATGCAGCATGCATTCTGAGTGATGGGCCTATTTTGTGAAATACTTTTCTCTGGAAGAACAAATGGCACAAATGCTTCTGGCATTTTGTAAACAAAGCAGTTTTGTTCCAGCTTAGGTTCAGCCCTCAGATTAGGTTAGCTTTAGAAGCATCTATGATGTTTATTCCTAGATTTTAATAATCTTTAAATGTTTACACTGAGCTTTTAATTATTAAATTAAAAGTACTAGAGTACCTTGATACTAATATAGGTATACATCTGTGATGGCAAACCTATGGCACACAATCCCGAAGTGGCGCGTGGAGCATTTAGCCTGGCACATGCGGCATCACCCGTTCCTCTTCTGGGTTTGTGGTGCACATGCACATGCAATAATCAATTAGCCATCATGCGTGCAGCAGTGCCAGAAACTGGAAGTACTGGCTTTCCATTCCAGCCAGCTGGTTGTCCTGTGTGCATGCACACCAGTAACCAGAACACTAGTTTGCCAGTGAGCATGCATGTACTAGAAACTGGAAGTTCATTTTCTGGCATGTGCATGGCCTCTGGGCAGCTCCTTTTCCAGCTGAGCAAAGCACCCACCACCAGCTGAGGAGCACCCACCACCATTCCCTTTTCAGCACTGGGTGCTGAAAACGTTCGCCATCACTGCTGTAGGACTGTGATGGTGAACCTATGGAATATGTGCCGGAAGTGGCACACAGAGCCAACTTTCCGGACATGCCAGCCGTCACCTATTACTCTTCTGGGTTCTGGCCAGCTGGTCTTCGCACTTGCAGGAGTGCCAAAAACAGGAAGAGCAGCTCCCTGGCGCACATGCGCATGCCAGGAAGCTGGGCCAGCTGGTCTTCTCAGATACATGCATGGCAAAACTGGAAGCTCAGCTTCAGGGAACTGCTCTTTCTGTTTCTGACACTCCTGCACATGCATCCCAGCTTAATAAATACAGTTATACATTCAAAATATACAGGATATTTTAGCTGCTGAGAATGATATTTTCAACAAATATGTGTGACCTTTTTAAAAAAAATTAATAAAGTTTTTTTACTTTTTATTTCATGAATGGTTTGATTGCTGTTCAGTACAGTTCAGTACCAATAAACATAACAGTATTATTCCTTATAATTACATTTCATGTTCATTTTTAGTTTTACTGATACGTAATTTCTACTGTCATCCTTCAATTCTAAACCTCATAAATCTACTATACATTTTAACATCTGTTTTTGCTATTTTCCCCCTCTTATTTCTATCTCTATTTTAGCCCCTCCTTCCCCTATCATTCTAGTATTCAAAGACGTGATCCTTCCATTTTTCATTATTCAATATTTCAATATGCACTTCTAGCATCAATCATGATTTTTCAAGCATTTATAAAATTACTTAATCCTAGCTTTTCACTGTTAATCACTTTTTATACATATTTGATAATATAATATAAATTCTGTTTATCTAATTTACAAACTATTTTTCAGCTTCTATAATTCTAATAATAATATGCATTACATTACTACCTTACTAATATATATTCAAAAATGATTTTTGTCTCATACCACATACAGAGCAGTTATCCAACTTACATTGTTCTAATATTCATACACATTATAAGGTATTTTCATAAAATGTTGTTTTACATTCCTTTCCTTTCCCTTTGTCCCACTTCTTTCACCCTCATCCAAAATTTTAATCTTTCTTTTATCTCCCATAAACTTCTTTCACCTACTTTTGTAACTACCGTGTTTCCCTGAAACTAAGACAGATGTTATATTTTTTAACACACAAAATAAGGCCTTGGTCTTATAAAGGGGGGGGGGCTTATTGGTTTGGGGTGGCCAGGTGGCTGCTCTCTTGTGAGTGGGCTCCCGAAGAGCCGGGCACAGCCTCAAGGTCAAATGGCTGTGTTGCACTGTCGCAGCAGCAACACAGCAGCCATGAGGTGACCACGCTCGTGAGCAGCCGCCCGGCAACTTTTCAGCTGGGCACAGCGTCATTCACTGACCTAGGGGCCTCTGGCTCCCACGTCTCGGCGCCTTTGGAATGCCCCTAGGTAAGTGAATGGGGCTCTGCATGGCTGGAGAGGGGGTTGTGCGAACAGCTTTTCCGCTCCCCGCTCATGCGGCTCCCAGGCTCACAATGCCCTTGACTAGTTCTACGGTACCTGCAGAGCCAGGGCAAATCTTCAGTGCTGCTGCTACACACTGCATGGCTTTTTCTGCGGCTTACAAAGCATGGAGGTAGGATGCCGCTCTGGGAGTACGCTCTATGGTAGAGCCCGCTCACAAGAGAGCAGCCACCCAGCAATCCCTCCTCCTCTCCAGCTGGGCACAGCGCCGATGACCGACCTAGCAGTACCTCGAAGGCACCAAGCAGCACAAGCGCCTTTGCCCCCACCTTGTTCCTGCGGCTTGGAGCCTTCAGGATACCGCTAGGTCGACAAGCAGTGCTCTGTCTGGCCGGAGGGGAGAGATTGTCCAGGTTGCTTATTTTTGGGGGGGGTGGCTAATATTTTTGCCCATCCGAAATATGTGGCATGGCCTTAGTTTCAGGCCATGTTGTATTTTCAGGGAAACACAGTATGCCCTCTAATTTTTTCTCCCTTCGCCTTTTTTCTCACTGTCTTAATTCTATGACTGCCTGTTCTAACCCCTTTTTCTTCTCTCCAGTTGTTTTCCTGTTTCTCCCCATTTCCTTTTCACGTCTTTTAAAATATCTTCCTTCTGTTCTACTCCCTTGTTCACCCTCAATTGTACTAATATCTTCTTGTTCAGATTTAGATTCAGATTCAGATTTATTGAATTTATATACCGCCCTATCTCCCTTTCGGGACTCAGGGTGGTGTAAAAGTGATCATCCGTAGTTCAGGGGGTAGGTCATTCCAGAGGGCAGGAGCTGCCACAGAGAAGGCTCTCCCCCTAGGGGTCGCCAGCCGACATTGCTTGGCCAACGGCACCCTGAGGAGGCCCTCTCTGTGGGAGTGAACTGGTCGGTGACAGGTATTTGGTAGCAGGAGGCGGTCTTGCAAGTAGCCAGGTCCCTTGCCATGGAGCGCTTTAAAGATGGTCACTAATATCTTGAAGCGCACCTGGAAAGCCACAGGCAGCCAGTGCAGCTCACGCAGGAGAGGTGTCACATGGAAGCATCTAGATGCTCCCAAAATCCCCCACGCGGATGCATTCTGATGCATTCTGAACTAACTGGAGTCTCCAGGTGCACCTCAAGGGACGCCCCATGTAGAGAGTGTTACAATAGTCCAGGCGGGAAGTGACGAGGGCTTGAGTGACCATGCGTAAGGCATCACGATCCAGAAAGGGGTGCAACTGGCGTATCAGGCGAACCTGATAGAAAGCCCCCCTGGCCACGGCCGTCATATGGTCTTCTAGAGACAGCCGAGAGTCCAGGAGGACGCCCAAGTTGCAAGCCCTCTCTGTGGGGGCCAATAACTTGCCTCCAATAGCCAGAGATGGCACCAACTGGCTATACCATGACGCCGGAAGCCACAGCCACTCAGTCTTGGATGGGTTGAGTCGGAGCCTGTTTCTCCTCATCCAGACTCGCACGGCCTCCAGACATCACTTCCACGGCATCGTTGGGGTGCTTCTGGGTAGAGATTTACATCTGAGTATCATCAGCGTACTGATGGAACTCTACCCCCAAACCACGGATGATCTCACCCAACGGCTTCATATAAATGTTGAACAGGAGGGGTGAGAGGACCGACCCCTGTGGGACCCCACAAGTGAGGCACCTTGACGTCGACCTCTGCCCCCCTGCCAACACAAACTGCAACCGGTCACAGAGGTAAGAGGAGAACCACCGTAAGACGGTGCCCCCCACCCCCAACCTCTCCAACCGGTGCAGCATAATACCATGGTCGATGGTATCGAAAGCCGCTGAGAGATCTACCAGGACCAGGATAGATATCCCGAGCCCTCCAGAGATCATCGACCAGTGCGACCAATGCCGTCTCTGTGCTGTACACAGGCCGAAAGCCAGACTGGCGCGGGTCCAGATAGACAGCTTCATCCAGGTGCTGAGGGAGCTGCACGCCACCACACTCTCAACAACCTTCACAATAAATCGAAGGTTGGAGACAGGACGATAGTTGGGCAAAACAGCTGGGTCCAGAGAGGGCTTCTTGAGGAGGGGCCTCACCACCGCCTCTTTCAAGGCAGCTGGCAGAAACCCCTCTTGTTGCCTTCTTGTTGATTTCCCGATTCTGCTGTCTCCTCCACTCTTTCTGATGATTCGATTTTTTCCTCATTGTCCTGTTCTTGTTGTTCCTTGTATTATATTTTCTAGTTTTTGATATACACATTTCATACAACCAAATATTTCCTTAATCTCTTGTGTTGTTCTTTTATAAAATCCTTAATGTCTTGGTACGGCAGCTCCATTTCATTGTCTCTACTTTCTTCCATTTTACAATCAATCCAATTTAAGAAAAGAAGCCAGGGGCTTGTCCACGCCTCTTCCAATCACTTTGATTTGCTCAACAATATTCAGGGTCACTTGACTAAAGGTTTTGTTTATTGCATAAGTCTCCAGTAATTTTTAGGTAAATACTTAAAATCAAACAACGTAAAAGGCCCCAAAGTTGCACAGTTCTCCTTTTAGCAGCAGATGGCGATAAAACTTCAGGTTGGTTCTGCCTCTCTGCGTAGTGCTGATTTTAATTATTTTAAATTTATAAATCCAGGAGGGCAACATTTATAATAATAAAAAACAAGCTCCAGATCGAATTCCAGTATTTTTAAAAATATTTTGAGAGTTCAATTTTGTTTTTCTTAATTTTCTTTCAAAAAAGTCTTATCTTCTTAAATATTCTGATTTTTTTTAATGTGCTTTTTCCGCTGCTGGCCAATAGTTCCAATATGCTTTCCCCTTGAATTTCTTGGGGTGACTTTTCAATAAAAAATAGTCTCTTACCCAGTTCACAAGCCACTCACTTTCTCTACTCCCGCATAGTCTAAGGTTTTCAGGCTGTCTTTGGCTTCATGGCAGCTATGTTTGCTGCCACTGCTTCCGCTCGTCAGCTGAGGGGTCTTTCCTAGTCAGGGGGAGAGATGCGGCTCCCCTCTACCTGCTAGGCCTCTACCTGCCCTTTGCTTCGCCATTCCTTCAGAGTGGCTATGGTCCAAATTTGGACCCTCCGATAAGGAGAGATCAGAGCTCAATCAATCAATCAATCAATCAATAATTTACTTATATACCGCGTCCTCTCCCCAAGGGGACTCGGAGCGGTGCACAGGGAAAAATTAAAACAACATAAAATATATACATGAATAAATACAATAAAAACAGATTAAATCAACTGTCCCTGCACTAAAATCCCCATTTTTAAAATTAACATTCCCTAACCCCTGAGGTAGAGACTAGCCTAGGCTGGCCAAGCAGAAAAAGTGAGTTTTTAATTTCTGACGGAAGGAGCGGAGGTCCGTAGTTGTTCTAATGTCGGGGGGAAGGTCGTTCCAGAGGGCTGGGCCCGCCACAGAGAAGGCCCTTCCCCTGGGCGTCGCCCGCTGACAAAGTCTAGTGGACGGCACTCGGAGAAGTTCCTCTCTGTGGGAGCGAATCGGCCGGGAAGATGTATGGGGCAGAATCCGATCCCGCAGATAGCTGGGTCCCGAGCCATGGAGCGCTTTAAAGATGAGAACTAGCACCTTGAAGCGCACCCGAAAGACGACAGGTAGCCAGTGCAGCTCGCGCAAGAGCGGTGTTACATGGGTATACCTTGCGGTACCCATTATTGCTCGCGCGGCTGCATTCTGGACCAGCTGAAGTCTTCGGGTGCACCTCAAGGGGAGCCCCATGTAGAGAGAGTTACAATAGTCCAGTCGGGATGTCACGAGAGCATGAGTGACTGCGCGAAGGGCGTCCCGATCCAATAGGGGGCGCAACTGGCGAACCAGGCGAACCTGGTAAAATGCCCTCCTGGCCACGGCTGTCACTTGATCTTCCATGGACAGCCGGGCATCCAGGAAGACACCCAAGTTGCGCGCCCCATCCACAGGGGCAAGATGTTCGCCCCCTATGGCCAGCGATGGAATCAGCTGGTTGAATCGGGCAGCCGGAAGCCACAGCCACTCGGTCTTGGTCGGGTTGAGTCTGAGTCCGTTACTTCCCATCCAGATCCATACGGCTTCCAGGCACTGGCACATCACCGCTACGGCATTGTTGGGGTGGTTTGGGGTAGATATATACAGCTGAGTATCATCAGCGTAGAGATGGTACTCTATCCCAAAGCCACGAATGATCTCACCCAGCGGCTTCATATATGTGTTGAACAGGAGAGGCGAGAGGACCGACCCCTGAGGCACCCCACATGTGAGGGGTCTCGAGGTTGACCTCTGCTCTCCTGCCAACACAAATTGCGATCGGCCAGAGAGGTAGGAGGAGAACCACCGTAAAACGGTGCCTCCCACCCCCAACCCCTCCAGCCGATGCAATAGGATACCATGGTCGATGGTATCGAAAGCCGCCGAGAGGTCTAATAGGACCAGGATGGAGGAGCAACCTCATGTCACCTCCCAGGATGCCAGTACAAGCCAGGAGGGACACGGGTCCAATAAACATGTGGCGGCTCGCAGTCGCCCACGTAACCTGTCCATATCCTCGGAAGTAACGGAGTCAAACTCCTCCCAAACAAGATCTGTCTCGTGGCATCCCACTGGGCCATCAATGGAGGCTAACTCATTCTGTATCTGAGCGATTTTCTCCTGCAGAAAAATCACAAATTCCTCTGCTCTACCCTGTAGCGGGGCTTCCCACACCTTCTGTTGAAGGAGGGAGCGGGTCACCCTAAACAGGGCGGCAGGGCGGTTTTCTGCGGATGCTATGAGAATGGCACAATGATGACGTTTGGCCACTCTCAGCGCCACAATGTAAGTCCGTAAATGGGCTCTTACCTGTGTCCGGTCAGATTCAGAACGGGTAGACCTCCATCTTCTCTCTAGGCATCTCTTGTGGCGTTTCATCACCCCCAGCTCCTCGGTAAACCAAGGAGCCAGGGTGGCTCGCCGCCGCAAGAGAGGCCGCAAGGGCGCGACCCGATCCAAGGCTCCCGTGGTCGCAATATTCCATGCGGCCACGAGGTCCTCCATCGGGGCGCGGATCAGGGGTACAGGAAGTGGCCCAAGCGCCATCTGGAACCCATCAGGGTCCATCAGGCGCCTGGGGCGGAACCAAATAGGTGACTCAGGTTCCGCCTCCCCGCGGTGAGGGGCAGCGGTTGGAAAGTCGAGCCGGAGAAGTGAGTGGTCTGTCCATGACAAGGGCGTGATGACTATATCCCCTATACCCAGATCACTCTTCCATTGGCCTGAGACAAAGATGAGATCCGGTGTATGTCCACCCTCGTGAGTGGGGCCTTGAATTAGTTGGGTCAGGTCCATGGCCGTCATGGAAGCCATGAACTCCCGAGCTACCCCGGATGATTCGCTCACCGATGGCAGATTAAAGTCCCCCATGACTAAAAGTCTGGGGGTCTCAACTGCCATCGTAGCGATCACCTCGAGGAGCTCGGGCACGGCTGCTGTTACATAGCGGGGAGCCAGGTATATAACTAGCAACCTAACTGCCTCCCTAGGCCCCACTTCACGCAGAGGGACTCACAACCGGTAGTCTGTGGCACAATGGTCTCTCTTGGCTCCAGACCTTCCCTAATAATAACCGCTACCCCACCACCCCTGCCTAGGGCCCGAGGCTGATGAAAAGCGCGGTAACCTGGTGGGCACATTTCAACGAGGGGGAGTCCTCCCTCGTGGCCCAACCAGGTCTCCGCAATTCCTACCAGGTCCGGCTCCCCCTCTGACACGAGGTCATGGATGAGGGGGGCTTTGTTGACCACAGACCTGGCATTGCAAAACATCAGCCGTAGGCCCTGGCTCTGTACTCCCTGACCACCTAGCCTGCGGGGGTTGTGGCACTTGACCGTTTGACTGCGGAGTTCCCAGATCAAGCTTCTGAAGGCACCGGAAGTGCAACCGAAAGTATGTGTGACCTTTTAAGGACAGCCATGTGCAAATTGCTCTGAGACTAACATTTCCTGACTAAGAATCAAAGAAGTTTGTCATTTCCAAAGACCAGGACCTATTATTTTCCAGATATGTTAGATACTATAGTATACGTTACCCCATTTAAAGACATTTCCCCCATAATTAAAGAACAATTAATATAGCAAAGAAAGGAAGAACATATTAATACAAGGGGAAAATACAGGAAGCATTGATATAAGGGAAAAATAAAGGCAGCATTGAGGATTTGACCCTTGGTTCTTATATTAAAAGTGAAGAATTTCAAAACAGTACCTAGAAATGTCAGCAGAAATAGATATTCCCAACTTTATTTTCTAGTATTGAACGGAATAGTATCAAAATATTACTACAAATCTATAGTGATTAAACAAATAATTTCATATTAAAATTCCAAATGAATCAAGAAAGTACATTCATACAAATTCTATTAAAGCATGTTGCAGGTAAATTTAGTATCATTTTTTTTAAAAAAATGTACATTAATACCAACCAAGATTTATATAAAAAAGAAAAGTGTTTTTGGATCAGTAAACATTAAAAATGTTTAAGTGTGTCCCATCATTCTCCTGAAAATGTGATCAGACATAAAATAAGTGATATTATTATGTGGCTCCAGTTTATCTTTATCCTTTTTTACTGGTAAATAAACACACTTTGGAAAAAAACTCAGAGGGTTAAAAAAATAAGGTCTATCACTTCTTAGCTAAAATCAGATTAATAGGTCCTATGCATACTATACATTCATATATCAGTCCAGATGTACAGATCTAGAAAAATCATTATTTGTGATTTTTTAAAGTAAACGTTAAGTTGATTTTGATATATGTATAAAACATGTTTGATTGATTTCTCTTCCTCCAGGTTTTGTACAGTATTAGAATACTGTGAGGGAAACGATCTGGACTTCTACCTGAAACAGCACAAATTAATGACAGAGAAAGAAGCCCGATCTATAATCATGCAGATTGTAAATGCATTAAAATATTTAAATGAAATCAAGCCACCTATTATTCATTACGATCTCAAACCAGGTAAGTTCATAGTGAAGATTGTACTGCACCATTGGGGGTGGGGGAGAGAATATGATGTATTTTACAGGATTATGCTTCCTTGATGATTGAGTGTGAAATATGTAGTTTGGTTTGATTATTTAGCAATTCTCATCACTGTAAACTTCTATAGTCATAACTGGGGACATTGTGTATCCTTTCTCTTCCAAATTGGTACTGTCATTTTGTTTCTTTGAAAAGTATTAAATATTCTGTTCCACTTGTAGCACTAATATCTTCAATGATGGATAGATGTTATTCTGAAAAGGAGATCAGTAGTTATCTTTAAATTGTATCTTTTATTCAGGTTATAACTTGAGATGCTTTCATGAACTGGAGTTGATGCATGGTTTTAATTTGGCTCATGTTTGTATGATGTTCTTTTATCAGTGAAATGAGTTAGACTGAGATGGGAAGAAAGCTCATGAATAGAAATTATTATTAAGATGATAATGATGGTTCTTCTGGTCCTGCTTAGCCTTTGCTTATTCCTACAAAGTTATCCTAAAGGAAAACTGCTTTAGTTTATTGTGTTACCATTTTGTATAGATGTTTATTTGTTTTGATTGAGTGTTATAAGAGAACTTAATTGGAGAGCAACTAATACATTTTAGAAAACTATGGGTAGTTGCACAGTTCACCAAATATTTATACTAGATTTAGCATGTTTGTTCAACCTGTCAAATTCTTCTCAAAGACCTACAAATAGTAAAGTTTTGTTTAATAATATTAAAGGTATTGTCACAGGATATAAGCTGTTCCAAGGAAATTATCTTGCCGTTAACTGATGTTAATTTTGTCAGTGTTCAAGTAGCGCGCCAGACCAGTGGTGGGTTCCTACCAGTTCAGACCGGTTTGGCCAAAACTGTAATGGTTTGGCAGTCTGGGTTGCTGGAACTGGCAGCGACCCAGGTCTGCCACGCCCCCAAACTAGTTCTCCCAGCAGCACCATAGGCACTGCCATCTTTTTGGCTTCTGCGCACGCATAGAAGCATTTTTACAGTACTGCACATACACGCACGCTGCACAACCACAAGCAAACCGGCAGTAGCAACTGCCAGAACCCAACTCTGCTCCAGACATTTTGGAATTTCACCCAAGGCACCTTATTACTATTGGTAATATTTGCTTTATTTTATTTTTCTACTTTATTTGCAAATTTTTGTGTTTTATGATTTTCTCCCTTTCTTTGTCTTCTGTTGTCTCCAGGTTTTGCCACATCCACTATCCAGATTTTTTTTTCTTGTCAAGTCATTAAATTGTGACAGATGCTTGTCTGTTTGAATTCTAAAGTCCCAGAGCGCTTTAACTTCTTCATGTTCTATTACTAGATACTCCTGTGCACCATTGTTGCTATTTTGTCATTCCCTCGTTTACTCAGTCTGTACCATCTTCTTACAGCAGCTAACTAGGTGCCTGATTCTTCTGTGTCAACAAACGCAGAGGTGGTATTTGTTGTCTGTAGCTGTCCTCTCAATTCTGCCTTTATATGCATTCATTCTTAAGGCTTGGTCTTATGCAGCCAAAGTTATCCCTTCTGCCTCTTAATTCAACTTTCCTGCTTTTAGCCATTGCCAGGTCTTGTTCTATCTGCTTTGCCTCCTATTTCTTTAATGTACTGGCCATGTAATACTTTGCCTTGTTGTGTCTTTTTTCGATTCTTCATTTGGTCTTTCATATAGACAAGTTTGGTCTCTCCATTACTTAGTAAATATTCCTGGTACACTAGCTTCTGTGCATTTTCAACTATTCCTCCAATGCCTCTTCTTCAGTTGCTTGGTGTACATCCCACACCCACCTGTTTGCCTTGGTAAGCAGAATCTGTCAACATTGCTGTGGGGATGAAAGACATGACTCATTATCATTTTTGTGGTCTTTCTATCCAGGGCTTTTACTTCTGGTTGAGTCCAGTCCACTATTCCACCTCTATATCTAATGATTGGAATTGTCCAGGTTTGCCTTAGTGATATTTCCTCCACTGAGTTTGGACTTTTAATATCTTCGTTAGTCTTACGATGTATTCACTTCTAACCCTCTTCTTGGCTTCAGTGTGCTTTAGGTTGTCAGCTTGAAGGATGCCCAGGTGTTTGTAGTGATTGTCTTCATCTAGATTCTCAATGTTATTTTCATAAGTCATCTTCCCTCAGTTTTCAATATTTTTTCCTGTTCATGGTGGCAGAAGCACATTTGTTCAGTCCAAAATCCTTTCAATATCTTGGCTGTATAAATGAACAGTGTTGAGAATCAATTCTATTTCAGCAGGTATTTCTCTATACAGCTTCACATCATCCATATAAAAGAAATGGGAAAGCTTAGCAGATGTCTTTGATGTTTGAGAGCTATGGATTGATGTATTCAGCATTATTGACATCAGTGCAGTAACAAACAGTAGTGGTGTTAGTGAGTCTCCTATGAAAGATTCCTTATTTGATATTAACCTCTCCTGATCTAAACCATTGACCAGCAACTATGTCTTCCATTGTCTCATTGATCTAATGTTTCTACAGATTCCACTTATTTCTAGGCACTTGATTATCCAATCATATGGCAGGAAGTCGAATGCCTTCAAATAATGAATCCAAGCTACATTCCAGTTGATCTTCCTTGTCTTGCGGTTTCCAAAAGCATCCTGTCAGTTAAGGGCTGAAGTTTTGTTCCTGCGCTGTCTGGGTAGTTTCCTTTTTGCTCAAATGGAAAGAGCTCGTTTTCAACTAGATGCTGTTGGACTGCATCAATTACCACACAGATACAGTCTGAAACTCATTGCTAAGTAGACAATTGGTTTGTAGTTGTCTGATGCTGCCCCTTTTGCTGGAACTTTCGTTATCAGGTAGATTTTACCAGATGTATTTTTTTAATTTCACCACCATGCACCTTGTTGTTAAACTGTTTAGCAATGAATAGGTGTAGACCAGAGGTGGTATTCAGCAGGTTCTGTTCAATTCTGGAGAACCGGTAGCAGAACTTTGGAGTAGTTCAGAGAACTGATAAATACCACCTCTGACTGGCCCCCATCTATTCCTCCCCCCTGCAACCGATTTCCCCTTCCACACCAATTTTTTTGTAACCACTAAATTTCCAAAATTAGATTTGGGTCACAGCCAAATCAGTTTGCAACCAAAATTATGGAACAAATTATGGTTGTGACCAGAGGTTCTACTGTACTACAGTAGCAATAAATTGAGATAAAGTCATGAATTGTAATGGAATTAAAAAGGTAAAACCATCAGGAGCCATCATGAAGAAGCCTACAAGTATTTTACAGTGGGATAATATCAAACATGAACAAGTTAAAATGTAATTAGTAAATAATACATCTAGAGTGAAAAAAGTGCTAAAGATGATGGAAACACCATCAAAATCATTAGTATCTGGGCTATACCAATGATGTGATACACTGCTAGAATTTTAACTGAATAGTTTGGACCACTAAACAAGTGATGGCAAAACTATGATACCTGTGTCAAAGGTGACATGCCACAGCATTTTGGTGACATACCAGCATTCACCAACACCTGACAACAGCTATTCTTGAAAACACACCTTGTTCTTAAGCAATTTTTGAGGCACTGTGAAAATAGGGTATCTTCTTGTGTATCTTTGGACATCTGAAGACTGTGCACACAAGAGCTATAGTCTCAAAATCATGTCAGAATGGGATATGCTTTTATGCAGCTTTCAGAGGCTGCAAAAGTGCATTTTTGAAGCCACTTCAAGATTGAAGGCCTCATGTGATGTAGAGCAGCCTCACATAGGCTGCAGTGGCCTGCAACAACAAAAAAGGACATTGCCTGAAGGTAAGTGACAAAAGCAGATCCTGGGGAATGCTGACTGCAAGGTAACCATTCCTTGGGGAATGGTACAAGGTGGCCTTTTTGAGTGGCAGTGGTGTCCTAGGACTGAAGTTGAAACCTGTACCTCCAATTCAGGCCCAGCCTTGGTGCAGCTACTGAGTGTTACTGTTCAGGATTGGGGGCAAGAATAGAGAATTATTTCTCTTTCTGTTGGGACACAAGAGCAGATTCAAGGCATTTCCAAAACTTTAAAATGCCAAGCCCATGTCTTGGGAAGAACTCTGTGTGTATGAAGGCCAAGACCAGCTAAAGAACTGGTATCTGTGAATTCACATCATAGACACTGAATATTTTCATTTCCAAATCAGGCACCCTATCCTCTGCCTTCTCCTAAGGAAGAACAAAGTTCCCTATCAAACGAAAAAATTAAAACAAAAGAATAATTCAACATCTAGAACAGCATAAAAACAACCAAATAAGCAATTACAATAGCATTTAGACATATATACCACTTCAAAGTGCTCTACAGCCCTCTCTAACTGGTTTACAATTTGGGTCCTCATTTTACCCACCTTGGAAGCATGGAAGGCTGAGTCAACTTTGAGCGTGGTAGGATTTGAACTGCCAAATTGCCGGCAGTCAGCAGAAGTAGCCTGTAATACTGCATTCTAACCACTGCACCATCAGGGCTCTAGCACAATGGCAGTAAGGTTGCCATAGAAGCTTTCCCCCCCCCCCCCAAAAAAAAATAGCTAGCACAAGTATTACAAGATACAAATGCTGTAATAACAAATATAAGCACTAGCTTACTGAAACAAAAAAATCAATCAATGCGTAGAATTACATCAAGAATGCAACTTAAGGAGGTGGTTAAGAATTAAAAAGAAGCTGGCGTGAATGAGTTTGTAATAACAGAAAAAACTATGGAGAAAAGGGCAAGGAAAATTAAGAATTGGTCAGTTCTAGGTGAAGATGAACTGCATGGTTTAGGATTGAAACATTTAACTGGTCTATACCAGTGTTGGGAGTCAAAAGATTTTACCACCAGTTCTGTGGGTGTGGCCTGGAGGGTGTGGTGTGGCTTGGTGGGCGTGGCAGGGGAAGGATACTGTAAAACCTCCATTCCCACCCACTCCAGGGGAAGGTTACTGCAAAATCCCCATTCCCTCCCAATCAGCTGGTACTCGGGAGGCAGAGAATTGTGAATTTTGTGGTCGGAACCCGATTTGGTCATGTTCAGAAGTGTTTGTGATCAGAGGTTCTACTGTACATTTCTTTAGGCCAAGTTCCATTGCTTGTTTGTGCTAAAAATTCTTAAGGTAATTTATCCATGACTGACAATGATTTCTGGTTTTCTACAAAGCTTTATATTATCTATATAAAGCAAAAGTCTCTTGGCTTACCTGAACGACTGTGTGCTGTGGGAGAATCCAAGCATGGGTTAAATTCAGCCCCATTAGCCTAGAGACTGAGTTTGAAAAAGTCTTGACCACACCTTTCTTGCCTTCCGGAAGTCAGTTTTGTAATGCTGCATAGCCGGAAGAAGAAATGTCCAAGATGACAATGAGTTGGTGTCAAAGGTAGGTCTGCCCACTAATCCTGGACCAGCCGGACACAGGGCAGGGTTGGATTCTCCCGCAGCATAAGGTAAGCCAACGGCCTTTCTCCTATGCATTGCTTGAGGAATCCAAGCATGGGATATACCCAAGCTAAGAGTCACAAGTGTGGGAAGAGGCCTGGTCCAGGGCCTCAGATTCAGTTTGAACCCTCTGCAGTACTTGCTGCCTGAATGACACCTCGGCCAAGTCGAACTTGTCCACCTTGTAATGTTTGATGAAGGGCATTGGAGAAGACCATGTCACCGCCCTATAGATCTCTTCTACTGATGCTTGTGTGTCCCAAGCTGCTGAGGTGGCCACGCTCCTGGTGGAATGAGCTGTGATATATCTGGACAGTGTTCGAGACTGGTGTTCGTAGGGTATGGTTGTCCACTGCTGCCAAGACAGTGGATAATGCCACTACCTCCCTTCGAAGGGTAGTAGGTGCTAACTCTCTGTTCAAACCATCCTGTAAGAACTCTAGGACCTGCGGAATAGAAGATGTCCTCCGGTCCAGCACCTGCCTGCAGCATCAGTTACTGAAAACTGTCCATGTGGCATATATCCTGGTGGTGGAAGGTTGTCGACCTGGTGGCCCGACAGCTCCCCCACCACTTGGAGGAAACTGTCTATCTGGACTCGCACCAGTCCAGCTTCCGGCCTGGGTACAGCACGGAAACGGTATTGGTCGCGTTGGTGGATGATCTCTGGAGGGCTCGGGATAGGGGTTGTTCCACTATCCTGGTCCTGTTAGATCTCTCAGCGGCTTTCAATACCATCGACCATGGTATCCTATTGCGCCAGCTGGAAGGGCTGGGGCTGGGGGACATCGTTCTGCGGTGGTTCTCCTACCTCCAACCGGTCGCAATTCGTGTTGGCAGGGGGGCAGAGGTCGACCTCGAGGTACCTCACATGTGGGGTGCCACAGGGCTCGGTCCTCTCGCCCCTCCTGTTCAACATTTATATGAAGCCACTCGGTGAAATCATCCGTGGTTTTGGGATAGAATTCCATCAGTAAGCGGATGACACCCAGCTGTACATTTCTACCCCAGACCACCCCAACGATGCCGTCGAAGTGATGACCCGGTGTCTGGAGGCCATGCGAGTCTGGATGGGGAGAAACAGGGTTCGACTTAACCCGTCCAAGACCGAGTGGCTGTGGCTTCCAGTGTCACAATACAGCCAGTTGGTACCATCTCTGGCCATTGGGGGCAAATCATTAGCCCCCACAGAGAGGGCGCGCAACTTGGGTGTCCTCCTGGATTCCCGGCTGTCATTAGACGATCATTTGACAGCCGTGGCCAGGGGGGCTTTTTATCAGGTTCGCTTGGTTCGCCAGTTGCGCCCCTTTCTGGATCGTGACGCTCTATGCACGGTCACTCAAGCCCTCGTCACCTCCCGCCTGGACTATTGCAATGCTCTTTACATGGGGCTGCCCCTGGGGTGCACCTGGAGGCTCCAGTTGGTGCAGAATGCGGCCGCGTGGGGGATTCTGGGAGCCCCAAGATGCTCCCACATGACACCCCTCCTGCGCAAGCTGCACTGGCTGCCTGTGGCTTTCCGGGTGCACTTCAACGTGCTGATAACCACCTTTAAAGCGCTCCATGGCATCGGACCTGGCTACCTGCAGGACCGCATCCTGCTACCGAATACTTCCCACCGACCAGTTCGCTCCCACAGAGAAGGCCTCCTCAGGGGCCATCGGCCAAACAATGTCGGCTGGCAACCCCCAGGAGGATAGCCTTCTCTGGCAGCTCCTGCCCTCTGGAACGACCTACCCTCCGACCTTCGTACGATTGTACGATCACTGACCTACACCTCTTCCATCGGGCCTTGAAAACGCACTTATTCAGTGCAGCCGGCCTGGTGAAGTTTTTAATCGATTTTATCAGAGAATTTTACCTGGTTTTAGAACAGGCTCTGAATTTAATTGATTTTTAAAGTATTTTGTATATTGTATATTGATGTTTTGTGGTTTTATTATGCCTGTTCACCGCCCTGAGTCCCGCAAGGGAGAAGGGCAGTATACAAATTTAATAAATAGTAAAGAGTAATAGTAATAGTCTGGCTGCTTGAATAGTCTGAATGACCTTCCTTAGCCCACCTCAGGATGTCCCCTTTGAGGCTCCAGATGGAGTAGAGCCCCTGAATGAGGACTATCCTGTCATTGGGAATCCTCCAGGGATAGGAGATGGAGAGATTGATGAGGTTGGTGTACCAGAGTTGCCTGGGCCAGTGAGGAACTACGAGAAGTACTTCCGCTCCTTCTACCAAGACTTTCCGGATGACTCTCGGAATGAGAGGGAGAGGAGGGAAGGCATACAGCAGCTCCTGAGGACATGGTCAATGAAGAACATTCACCCCTTCTTCCCCGTGGACTGGGAATCTGACAAACACCTCGGGAGTTGAGTGCTCACCGGATGAGGGAACAGGTCCATAGTTGGCTGCCCAAAACACCAGGAGAGTTCTTGGAAAAGGTCCGGATGTAGCCGCCACTCCAAATGTTCTATGGTCGACCTGTTCAACCAATCTGCTTCAATATTCACGATCTTAGAGATGTGCTTCACCCTGATGGAAAGGGTGAGGTTTCCCCCAGCCAATTGATTTGGGCCTTTGTTGCCACATTGTTGGTGAGTATGAGAATGTGATGTCCTGTTACTAGAGACCAGTAGTGGTGAAATGTCAAACATGCAGCTCGGCATTCCAGCCAGTTGATGGTGTTGGCTAGCTCCTGTGGACTCCATCGACCCTGGGCCACCTGATTCTTGGAGTGCATGCCCCACCCGAAGACACTGGCATTGGATGTGACCATGACATAGTCCAGCTCCTTGAACAAGCAGCCCCTGAGAAGGGCGGGGGATATCCACCATTGTAGTGAGCGAAGGACCCTGACTGGCACCTGTACCTTGAGGTTGGAACTGCTGTTGTCAGCTCGATGATATAGAACCAGGACCCATTGGAGAGAGTGCTCATGCAGTCGAGCCCAGGGTACAACATCGATATAGGAAATCATTTTCCCCAAGAGTTGGGAAAGGACCGCAAGGGATACTGACCGCTGAGCGTGGAGCCTCGAAACCATCAACTGAATGCTGGAGCCCGGTTCTTGGGAGAGGGAAACTTCACATGGTTGGTATTTATCATCGCTCCCAAATGAAGCAGGCTGGTGGAAGACTGCAGATGGCTCTTGGCGAAGTTCACCTTGAATCCATGTCGCTGAAGAGCCTGAATCGTGACTTGAAGGTCCTGCTGTGCCCAGGCCGGGGATGATGACTGGGCCAAAATGTTGTCAAGGTAACATTGTAACCTCACATGAATTGACCTGAGATGGGCTGCCACAGCCGCAAACAACTTTGTGAAAGTTCTGCGACTTGACGATAAGCCAAACAGCAGGGCCTGATACTGGTAGTTGCACCCTGTGAAGCAAAATCTCAGGAATCTCCAGTGAGTTCTTATTGGCACATGAAGTTAAGCCTCCTTGATGTCCACAGAGGTAAGAAGATCTCCCTGACAAATGCCTCCCAAGAAGGCTTGAAGGGACTGCATCTTGAATCGTTTGTATAACAGGTGGATGTTGAGTTTTTTCAAATCTAGGATTGCTCTCCACCACTCCCCCAAGCTCTTGGGAACTAGGAAGAGGATTGAGTAAAACTCCAATCCCTCCTGGTCTGATGGAACCGGCTCGATGGCCATGATATCCAACAGATGTTGGATCTGTTTCCATGAGATCCCTTTTGATCTGACAATGGGGGTTAGGACACCTGATGAAGTGGAGGTGTTGAGGCCTGATGAATGAGGCGGAACCGGATACTCCTAGATGGTTCCGCCCCAGGCTCCTGATGGACCCGGAAAGGTTCCAGAGGGAGCTTGGGCCAATTCCTGTGGACCTGCCCCGCGACTCGACTGAGGACCTAGTGGCCGCATGGTTAAGTGCGGCCACGGGGGCCTTGGACCGAGTCGCGCCCTTGCGGCCTCTCTTGCGGCGACGAACCACCCAGGCTCCTTGGTTTACTGAGGAGCTGCGGGAGATGAAGCGCCCAAGAGACGCCTAGAGCAGGGGTCCCCAACCTTTTTTTCACCAGGGACCGGTTTCATTTTAAAGAAAATTCTGCGGACCGGCTGAGGGGCTCAGCAGTCATGTGACTGGGTGGGCGTGGCCAACTTTGAAAATGTGAAACTCACTTAACAATGATCTTGGTTAGCAACCAAACTTTTGGCCTCAACTGTGGTCATAAGTTCTTTCTTTCTTTCTCTCTCTCTCTTTCTTTCTCTTTCTTTGTCTCTGTCTCTCTTTTTCTCTCTCGCTATTTCTTTCTTTCTCTCTTTCCCTTTCTATTTCTTTCTCTTTCTTTTTCTCTTTCCCTCTTTCTGTATCTTTTCCTGTCTCTTTCTTTCCTTTCTGTCTCTTTCTCTGTCTTTCTCTCTCCCACTTTTTTCTTTCTTTCTCTCTTTCTCTGTGTCTCTCCTTCATCCGCCCATTTCTGTCACTCTGTGTGTGCGTGTGTCTGTCTGTCTGTCTTGCATTCATTCATTCAATCACTCCTGTGTCTGTCTATCTTTCTCTCCCTCCCTCCCTCTGTCTCTCTATGTGTGTCTGTCGTCGTCATCGTCGTCCCGTCCCCCCGCCCCCAGCCTCCTCATCCCGCCTGCCAGGCTTGGTCGCTCGTTCGCTCGGTCAGGCTCCGTGGCTGGATAGGAGCCGGGCTGGAGAGGAGGAGGAGGGAGGGGGGGGCAGCCCATTGGGAAGAGCGCGCGGGAAAACGCAGGAGGATGGTGGGGGCTCTTCCTCCACCCTCGTCGACGGAGGGACTCCTTGCGCCGCCGGAGCAACCCGCCAGTTCCCACCCCAGCCCGCAGAGCCTCCGCAGTCCCTGGATGAAAACGAGTGGCTGGCATGCCAGCAGGGGAGGGAATCGGTGGCCGGTCCGGCGGCGTCCAGGAGTCCCTCCGTCGACGAGGGTGGAGGAAGAGTCACACTCCAACGGTGCGAACAGCCGCGCCTGCGTTCTCCTGCGCGCTCTACTCAGGGGGCTGCTCCCTCCTCCCTCCCTCCTCCTCTCTAGCCTTGCGGCCCGGCTCCCATCCAGCCACGGACCGGCACCGGTCCGCGGCCCGGGGGTTGGGGACCCCTGTGTTAGACCTCTCAGCGGCTTTTGATACCATCGACCATGGTATCCTATTGCGCCGACTGGGGGGGTTGGGGCTTGGAGGCACCGTTTTGTGGTGGTTCTCGTCCTACCTCTCTGGTCGGTCGCAATATGTGTTGACGGGTGGGCAGAGGTCGACCTCGAGACCCCTTTCATGTGGGGTGCCTCGGGTCGGTCCTCTCGCCCCTCCTGTTTAACACATATATAAAGCCGCTGGGCGAGATCATCCGTGGTTTTGGGGTGGAGTACCATCTGTACGCTGACGACACCCAGCTGTACATATCCACCCCAAACCACCCCAACGATGCCGCAGAAGTGCTGTCCCGGTGTCTGGAGGCCGTATGGATCTGGATGGGTGGTAACAAACTCAGGCTCAACCCCTCCAAGACCGAGTGGCTGTGGTTTCCGGCAGCCCGGTTCAGCCAGATTACTCCGACTCTGGCCATTGGGGGTGAAACACTGGCCCCCGTGGAGAGGGCGCGCAATTTGGGTGTCCTCCTGGATTCCCGGCTGTCTATGGAGGACCATGTGGCGGCCGTGGCCAGGAGGGCGTTTCATCAGGTACGCCTGATGCGCCAATTGTGCCCCTTACTGGACCGGGCTGCCCTTCGCACAGTCACTCAAGCTCTCGTGACGTCCCGGCTCGACTACTGTAATGCTCTCTACATGGGGCTTCCCTTGAGGTGCACTCGAAAGCTACAGTTAGTCCAGAATGCAGCCGCGCGGGTGATTACGGGAGCTACTAGATGCTCCCACATAACACCGATCCTGCGTGAGCTGCACTGGCTTCCTGTGGTCTTTCGGGTGCGCTTCAAGGTTTTGACAACCATCTTTAAAGCGCTCCATGGCTCGGGGCCTAGTTATATGCGAGACCGCCTCCTGCCCCATACATCCCTTCGGCCGATCCGCTCCCACAGAGAGGGTCTCCTCAGGGTGCCGTCGGCCGGGCAATGCCGTCTGGCGACACCCAGGGGAAGAGCCTTCTCTGTGGCAGGCCCTGCCCTTTGGAACGACCTACCCCCTGAATTACGTACCATCACCGACCTCCGCCTCTTCCGCCAGTGTCTAAAGACACATCTTTTCCAGCAAGCTGGCCTAGCCTAACCTCCCGTGGGGACTATTTTTAGTTTTAAATTGGGAATTTTAAAATTGGTTTTAGCATAGGATTAGATTAATTTAATATGCTTTTAAATTATGTATTTATTGTTTTATATGTTTTTTTAATTCCTGTGCGCCGCCCTGGGTCCTCTGTGGAGAAGGGTGGGATATAAATATAATTTTTTTTTTAAAAAAAGAAGTGCCTCAGGCTGGAAAGGAACTCTAGAGTGAGGCCTAGCCTCACTGTTTGTAGTACCCAAGCATATGAGGTTGTTGCCTCCCATTGGCTGGCAAAGTGTAAAGCCAACCGCCAAAGGGAATAGGTAATTGTGAGTCACTTATATGTATGAAAAGGCTGGCTACCCTATCTTCGAAAGGACCACCTGTTCTGTGACTGCTGCTGTTGAAACTGCTGTTGTCTGCCCCTATCTCTGAAGGCTGATCTGTCCGGGATCGATCCAGACCCTGTGAATAGGTCTGGTAACTGAAGTTAAGTTCAGTTTCCCGAAAGGACTACCTACGAAAATAAGGATGCGCGCTACGATCCTCTAATCAATGCAGAGGCTAGGACTTGTACTTATCCTTATTTTTGATCAAAAGGTCTCCCCAAATAGCTTCCCACCTTTAAAGGGAGTGGAAGCGAGATGCACTTTAGAGCGCATGTCAGCCTGCTAGTGGCAGAGCCATAGGAGGTAACAAGAAGAAATATTGGAGGCCATAACTCAAGACGATCATTGTTGCTGAGGAGAGGTATGGATCTGGGTTCAGACAGTGAGAAAACATACATTAAGTTTTGGGAAAGAAGCCAGTGCATCTTTTTATCTTTTAGGTTAATACAACAAGGTATCACATTGATTGACTATTTTGCTATTCTATCCACCCTCATACTTAATAGGTCTGTTCAACTTCATTTTTTTTTCCTGCCCAGGAAACATCCTCTTGGTAAACGGTACTGCTTGTGGTGAAATTAAAATCACTGATTTCGGCCTCTCAAAAATCATGGACGATGACAGTTACAATTCAGTTGATGGCATGGAGCTGACATCTCAAGGAGCTGGTACTTACTGGTGGGTATATAATCTGATTTTTATCTTGCACAGTCCATAATATTTTAAAAATACCTATCAATAAAACTAGGGGGGGGGGGGAGAGAAAAACATACGTTTTGCAAAAAGATTTTTTTAAAAGTAGGATGAATAACGAGGACAGTAGATTCAACTACTATATCAAAATCACAGTTTTTAGAGAAAATTAGATATCTCTTAGGTGTATGCAAAACAACTCAGAAAATATTCTCTAGAACCTCAAAACATTCTATTTCTAAATAATTGAGTTTTGCACTTAACAATCTGACATATTGAAAAGATCTTTCAAAAGATTCTTCTTCTTGTGCCATATCCATCATCGGACATTGGTGATTATATTGGCAATCCAATTTTATCAATAACCACACTAAAAAGTGCTGCTGAATTTTGTCTAAAGCAGTCCCTTAGATTTTGACGCCATAATATTCTTCTTCTGCCTGGATCTCTTTTGCCTTCAATATTTCCCTGGAGAATTAATGAAGTATGTCGTATTTTTCCAGGTGTCACATCACATCTCCAAAATATTCTAACTTCTGCTTTTGTATAGCTTTGATTATCTCCCTTGGCTTTTCCAGGCAGTTTTATCACCACCTCATTTCTAAAGATTTAGGCACATGTAAATATATAAGGGATCTTAGTTGTAAAAAATATAGCAGAATCGTTAGTGATTTTCAAAGACTTATTCAGATACATGAGAAAGGCCATCTCTTGCCTCATTTCCAAACTATGGACATCTCTGGGAATATTTAAGGGGAAATCATTGAAAAAGAGGTGCTTATTTTTGTACATTTTTACTATGGAAATTAATTTGAAAAATAATAAAAATCATAATCATGAATATTTTTCTCTAGACTAGCTGATAGATAGGCAAGTCACTTTAGCCTATTACCCCATCTAAATTTGTAGACTTGGAACAAACAATTGAGAGAATAATAACCTATTTCAATATCCCAGTATTTCCTTTTAAAAGATCCTATTATATCTGAGATAAAATTACAGAACACTGGATAGTTTGTTCCAAGCTTGAAATACTCATAAATTCCATTTCAAGTTCAGAACATTTTGTCTACATTCTACACATTTGACTGCAGCTATCTGAAGGGCACAGTGTCTGAGAATCCTGAATGGGTAATAAGGTGAATATTATAGCCGGCTAATGATACACCATACACTTCCAAAGAAAAGCAAATCAGAAGTCTTCTGGTTGTGGTAGTTTACTTGAAATATAAGATGGATGATCTTTTGCCTGACCTGAGCAAGTAAACAATACTGTAAGATGTGGACAGACTAAAGATCACTTGAGGATATGTACTTGGGGGGGGGGGGGTGCACTCTGAAGGTATAGTGTTCTTTCCTTGTAAGTCAACAAGTCAGTTGAAGCAACATATTTGAGAATACTTACTGTTTATCCTTTATCACCCAAATTTGTGTTAGCCGTGGTTATAACATTATAAATAACTCTTCAGAAAATGCAGATCCATTGATGTAAAACAGGTGTGCAGAACATTTTTAGAGTCCATATAAATGTGTGGCATAACATCCACAGAATTTGCATATTGGGTAGTACAGAAAATTTGGAATAACCATAAGGTTTGAATCATTATTTCAATAATTAGACATATATTAATAAAGCCAGCTGACTTCCTATGATTGCTTTTTATTGCTTCAGAATAATTTTGTTATTTACAACTGAATTGTTGTAATAGAGAGCTGAAGTAAGAGACATTTTATTCAACTTTAAATCAAAGAAGCAAGTTAAAGCAACTTGGTATCTTGTTGCTATTTCTGCAACAACAAAAGTTAATGGAAATTTATAGTGGTTGTTTCAGTGTATGCCATATAGAACCAGAACATGCCCTGATAAGCAAAAAGAAAAAGAAAGAAAAAATGAGGGAGTGGGGAAGGAATTTTAATCATATGAAATTCAGTGATACTCCTTGGGTGAAATACATTTTGTGACATAAATGTTTAATGGTGAAAAAAATGGGCATTTAAAATAAATGTAGATATTACTCTCTCTTCCTCAGGTATCTGCCGCCTGAATGTTTTGTGGTTGGAAAAGAGCCTCCAAAGATTTCAAATAAAGTGGATGTTTGGTCAGTGGGAGTTATCTTCTACCAGTGTCTTTATGGCAGAAAGGTAAGTGGAAGGACAACTAAGATATTGCAAAAAATATTCAGTCACTTTAGTCTAACTTTATGTGCATTCAATTACAGCTCCTAAAATTAAGAGTGGTGATATCTTTTCCATGTAATAAATTTTATTAAAAAGTATAAACTTTCATGAGCTGCAGGTTTCTAAAAATCTTTTTTTTTTATTGAAAAATTTTTATACAAACAAATTTTCCCCTCCCCCCCCATACATATAATATAGATCAAATACAAGTACTGTATCCCCCTCCTCCCACCCATCATGATATAAATTTCTCATAAAATAACATTGTCCCATTATCCCCATCTTCTAAACTACCCCATCTTTTTAAACTAATTCATACAAATATATTTCCCTCCCCTAACCACCCTAACCCTCCCCCACCTCCCGTTCCAACCCACCCCAGACTTCCACTATTCGCCAAACTGATATTTCCAAACAACCCATATGTTATTCATTCTCTTCATATTGTTCCTTGCTTATTACCATGTCAATCTATTCATTCTTACCTAAAAGCTACATGATTTTTTTTAAAACCTTATTGCAAGCCCACCATATATAAAAAGATGTAGCAACTAAGCACCCATCTAAGCACCCACACCTCCAACATTTGGGTTGAATATTAAGATAAATTCATAATAATTTCTTAGGATCTAAATACCATCTATAAAACATTTTATAAAAGTTCTCTCTTAAATTCTGTAACTGTATAAATTTGACCTTCACAATTTAACCCATATTTTTTCCCAGATCTCCAACATGACATTAAACATTTTGGTTAAACATTAAGATACATTCATGATAATTTCTTGGAGTCTAAATACCATCTATAAAACATTTTATAAAAGTTCTCCCTTAAGTTGTATAACTGTGTAAATTTTACATTCACAATTTAACCCATATTTTTCCCAGATCTCCAACATGACATTAATCAGTTTACTTCATTGTCCATGAATCCAACTCTTTGGTCTTCTTTCCATCTCATCTATAGCTATTTATAATATAGCCAGTTTAAAATAATTCCTTCTCCCAACAGTTGTTCCAAAGTTTTCAGCTGCCAACTGCCCCCATCAGTAAAAAACAGATCTTTATATAAACAACCCCCGAGTGACTTTTCATCTGGATTATTGAATTCAAAGAACGTGATAGGGTAACAACTAAATCATCTGCAAGTGCTCTAATTCTGTATTCCTTTTGCCTTGTAGCTATACCATTTAAGGAATTCAAATCCCAAATTGTATTCGACAAGACTTCTAAGGTTAAAATAAGTGACAATGGAGATAATGGGCAACCTTGTCTTGTGCCTTTTTATATCTCAGAACTCTTCGACAAATTTCCATTGATAATAAATTATGCATTTTGTTATTAGTATATTGCTCCTATCACCTATCAAAGTCAAATCCCCATATCCATTTTTTCCAAAGTCTTGATTAGAAAGTTCCAGATCATTCTCTCAAAGGCTTTTTCCATGTCCAAGAAAACCAGATCTGCTTATTTTTGTCTAGATAGTCAATTAAATCTATAAGTTGCCTTACATCCTCCTTCATATGTCTGCCATCAATAAATCCTGCTTGATCATGACGAATTGCCTCTTAAATAATTGGTATCAATCTGTTGGAATACTTTAGCAAAAAAGATTTTATGGTCTGTAGTCAAAAGAAATATTGGTCTATAATCCTCTGGCTTTAGGACCATCTTCATCTTTAGGTGTCAACGATATAAGAGTCGCTTGCCATGAGGAAGATATTTTGCTTCCTTGCTGCCTTCTTTCTCCACAAGATTAATCTTCAGTCCTGCTCCTCCCTTGGCTTCAACTTGCTTCTTTCTTCTATCTTTCTTAACTCGTTGTGTTTGAGGCTTCCCCTGCTTCCACGCTTTTTGGATTTGTATAACAGTTTTTGACGATTCCTCCAAAGTAGAACTTAAAAGAGCTCCAAAGGTATCCACCTGAAAACCACGTGCAGCACCATAGGTTTTCTTTTCTTTTTGCGACTGTCTTATTTGCTCTTCTGTCTCTTTCTCAAACTGCTTCTGCTCTTCGATCTCATTATCTGTTGGTGTAGATGTGCGTTGAGGCATAACACTTGCCTTGAGTACTACATAATAAAATTCTTTTGCCTTGTCTAAGGTATTCAAACAATATCTCACACCTTCATATCTCAGTATGATACCCATTGGAGCATCCCACCTGTACTGTATCTGTCTTTTCTTCAGCTCTGCTACCAAAAATCCAAAATCCCTTCTAGACTTTAACATCGCTGGTGGTAACTCTTTAAAAACACCAATCTGGTTTCCATCTATTTGAAGAGCAGAATAAAATGACTTCTGCAAAATATCATTTCTAAGACTTCTATCAGTAAAATATATAACGACATCTCTTGGTAGCTGTCTTTGTAGTGCTGCACGTGAGTTTACTCTGTAAATTTTATCAATCTTAAAAAAAATCTCATCGGAATCATCCAGTTTCAATAATGTAGACAATGCATCCCCACAGATACTTCTAATATCTTCTCCAGGATACTCCCTTATTCCTCTCAATCTGATAGCAAATTCCATCGATCTAAATTGCATCATAGTTATTTCATTATCAATCCTTTGTATTTTTCCAACAGCTTCCACAAATTTTAAGTCAAATTCTTTAGTTTTAGTTTCAAACTCCAAAGCCAATTGTTCAACTTTATTATCCACCTTGAGCACTACATCAGACAAACCCTTAGCTATTATTCGTATATTTTTATCAAGCTGCTCATATTTATCCATATTATCCTGGACCATTGCTTTAACTTCTTTAATTTCTTTATCTATAAAGTTTTTCAAATCCTGGAGACTTATTGTCTCTATCTGCGGTTGCCTTAGAGCTATACCAGCTGAGGGACCTCCCACTTGCTTCATTGCCATGCTAATTAAGCAAACTAATAAAGCAAACTTCTTCGCAAAATACTCTTCAGAAGTAAATCAGATTATATATTAGCTGACTTTCATACTTGCTTTCTCCTTTCGCTTTCCGCCAGGGTAGTATACTTTATAACAAGCTGGAATCCACAAACCGGTTAACTTTCATTTCCTTTGCACTGGAGATTAACGCCATTTTAAATCCTTTGTTTTAAATCCTTTGTTCTAAATCCATGCTATTTAAGTTTCAGCACTGCTATTGTTGAGATTTCACAGGCTTTAAATTCTTGCGCTTTCAGAGTGTTTCCTTGGCTTGTTTGGAATGTAGATTGAAGGCTGAATGCGTGCATCTTGCTCCGCTAAAAGCGAAAGATCCCAGACGCTCGGAGCAAACAGCTGCCTAAAAGGGGAGCCCCGCCTTGCCCGCACCACAGAGGCAAAAAAGACCCCCTGGGGTGCTCCGCAAGGGACTCTACCCGACAGCGCTGGCTCTCTCACAAGCTCCTCAGGAGCTTGGAGTTTTCCGAGGCGTTATAGATGTTTTAAAAACACCTCTACGAGCGGCTGGGCTGGCAGGCTCGAAAAAGCCTGCCTGCGACGCCCGCAGCTCAACCGGAAGTCCCAGGTTTCTAAAAATCTTAACATCTGGTTTACGGGTTAAAGCACATATTCTATCATGTTGATATAACTTCAATTTGTGCAAGTAGATTCTGTTAAAAGTTAAAATATTAAAAGTTTCTGAATTTAACAAATTTGTATATTTCCATTAATACCAAGGATTCCCAGTAATTATAAGTAATACATATTAATACTAATACGTCCATGGTTTTAACACTTCCATGGTTAAAACTGTTAGATCTATGTTATATATAAAACATGGTTAACCAACAATATGAATATTTTGAAGACTTCAGTCATTTATTTTTATTCATGAAATGTAATATTTTTAAAAAATCTTGATTGGCTAACTCATAAAGGAATGTCAGATGAAATTCGGGAAAGGAGAGATAATATAAAGGAAAATGATTTCTGAAAAAAATATACTTGGAATTTGATTAATGATTACAACTAGCAGTTTTGTTTCACACTTCAAACGCAATTCACTGTCAGTGAAGAAATTCAGGTAAAGGCATTCTTCACAGATATTGGCCAACCTTTGCTTAGACACATCCAACAAAGGAGAGCCACAATTTTCCTTGTTAATTGGTTCCACTATTGAACTACACTTATTATTAGGTGGAGGTCCTACCATTCAGGTTTCTTACAACAACTTGACCATTACTCCATGCCTGGACAATAGTGAATGGCCTTCTGTATGATCCTTTTCAATAGAGCAGAATCCCTTCTTGTTCATCTTTTCTCAAAGCTAAATACATAACTCCCTCATTTTCTTCTCCTAGAAATTTTTAGTTCTGTGGTCATCTTTGTATCCCTTTCTTGCACTTTTTCTTTTCCTCTGCAGCCCTTTGGTCACAACCAATCTCAGCAAGATATTCTGCAGGAAAACACAATCCTTAAAGCTACGGAAGTACAGTTTCCTCCTAAACCAGTGGTAACGCCAGAAGCAAAGGTAAAATGAGTTATATTTCGTACAAGGGAATAGGATTAGTCTGTTTTTAGGGATTTGTTTAATTCTTCTATTGGAGGAAAAAACACTGAATTTTTGAGTCTATTGATCATTTGGATTGCTTATCATCTACTTCTGACTGAGAGGGGGGAAATGTTCTTGCATTCCATAAACTGGTTACCTGCCTATCTTTCTTCCATGGAGCTATGTTCTTTAAAACAGATAAAAGACCAGTGAAATAAATGTAGGGAAGCTGAAATAAATGTTGAATAGCTGCATTTCAATCAGATTTTTAGGAGGAATGCCTGTATCACAAATGAAAACTTGACCCGGAGAAATCCTATCTGGGGCAAATTTCATACAACATAGGAAGATTTTTCCATAACTTTAATTTGCTAGAATACTTCGTTAACATACAACTTTGATTTGTTTTTGCTAGTGCTGCTAGTTTCTTCCCTTTACAAGGGGGAGAGTACAAATTTTCATTTCTGGTGCCTATACTCTCCTTGTCTTTCATTATCTTGTAGGCATTTATTAGGCGTTGCCTGGCATATAGGAAGGAAGATCGGATAGATGTCCAACAATTGGCATGTGACCCCTACTTGCTTCCTCACATCCGCAAGTCTGTATCAACAAGCAGCCCAGCTGGAGCTGCTGTCGCCTCAACTTCTGGATCTTCTAATAATAGCTCTTCAAACTGAGCTGGAACAATAGGCCAAAACATATATATAACTGGAACTGCAGAAGGAAACAGAGAGTCAGACATGTTTTGAGATGCAGCCTTGGGATTGGCAAGAAGTCCACAAAATGGCTCCAAGAAACCAGGATCAGGTTCTTTGTTTTTCTCTTGCATTCTTGTCCCATCCGTAGAGCAAGGCATCAATGATTCTCAGCAAGGATTATGGCAACTTAAGCTAAGTAGCCAAGGAAAAGAAGATTGGTTGGTCTAGTGCTAAGCAATTGCAAAGGCACTATCTGCTCTGGGCAGTGAAAGGAAAAAGATGGTTCCATGTACCGTGAACTTCCAAACACTACAGACCCAGAGTGCGGTTCCATGATGCAGGGTGCACACACTTAGTGTGAAGAAATGTGGTTTTGGTGGCAGGGTAAAGAGGCTGGAGACAGTCCACCGTCAATATTTAAAATATTTTTTTTCTTTTTTGTAAGACTACATCTCATTGGAGGGAAGGGGAAGAAACCACATAGGTCAATGGTATGAGGTTGCACTGAAGGTTGGCATAGGAGTTTTGCACTCTGTACAAGAGGATGCAGTGTCGCCTATTGACAGCACCAGCATTAGCATGTTATCCCAAATAATTTCATCTTTAGTAACAAATTTGTTTTTTGGATACAAGATGAATTAAATAGCAAGTCAGTGTGGCAGCAATTTTTCCTTAGAGTGACTTCATAATCTATGAGAAAGGAATGCAATGCAGAGTTTACATAAAAACTGTGAACTTAGATGCCCCTCTCAGCATCCTAGGAAAGTTACTATTTTGTCAGGAATTATGACAGTTGTCAGTTCTCCCCTTTGAATAAATGTAGAATTTCTCCTTTTTTTTTTCTTTTCCCACTTAATTCTTCGATCCATTCATTGATATTTCTTTTAGAAAACTGTGCTCTCTTTAACATGCATACAAATGCTGGCTCTAGCAAATCCTTTAGGCAAAGTTCTTATCCTTCCTAATTTTTCATATTGGCTTTCTGCATTGTTTTGGATGCATTTGCTACATTTACATCTTGAAGGAAGTGTATGTAGAAGAGGCAGACTGTTCTGTCTTCTGTCTTGTGTTTAATTTTCTTCTCGGTTAAGAAGTGTTTTTTAAAAAATATTCTTTACTTTTTCATCTTCTAAATAAAACCTTAAAAACCAAAGAAGAATCCAGTTGCTTGAAACTTGTGGCAAAACGCTACTCCTGCTAATAGCTGAAAGGATGTTTACTGCAAGTACCCTGGCACAGACCTCAGTTCTTCACTTACAGCTGATGATTCTCAGTCCTCCCTTAATTTCTTATAGGTAATAATACAAACAGAAGTAGTCAAGGTCCCAACATTTTGAAGGTCAAGAGAATTAGAAGGAGAGAGCAAAATTTGGGCATAAGCTTTGTACGTAAACTAATATGAGGATATACCCTGGTTACGTTTGCAGATCAGGTGACTATGACCTGATTGTTAAGTCTATTTGGGGTCCGACCCTGCCTTCTGAAGCAGCACAGTGCATGCACCAGTTGGTCAGAAGATGATTCTCATACTTTAATGGAATTAAATGAGCCTGTATAAAGAGTAAGGAAACGCAGTATGTCACTATCCAACTGAAGATACCATAAGAAAGCTCATAGTGGTCATCTTTAAAATAATCTTCAAATAGATGACTACCTTCAGAATGGGAGCTTCTTATCAGTGTGATATGTTGTCAAAACTTTGAAGGACCATGTCTTCCTTTTTTCTTTCACTCTCAATCATATTTCTTGCTTCTTTTCCTAGACAAACAACTGATACTTAAGCATCTTTTACTGGAGATAAAATGTAAGCAGTTTCCAGGATTATCTAGATTTCTAGTGAATCACATCCATTGCACCTATTTCTCCCAATAAAGTTATTAATTACCTCTGAAAACATATGAAAATAATATGTCTTTTTTGTTTTGTTTTGTTTTTCCCTTCTCCCAGTTTTCAATTTGCTTTCTTGTCTTAAAAGAAGCCAACTCACACGTCTGTTTCTTTCAGGGTTCATATGCGCCATGGTTATTCGTAGCTCTTTCACCTAAATGCAGCTCATATTAACTGTCAAAATACATAGGCAGAAATGACTGCTGCCATAACATAATATGGCTGCTTTCAGCTTGTTTGGACAGTAATGGTTGACCCATTATCTCATCTATTTTGGGATAGGGTTTGCTTTATTTTTCCATAACTGAATGAAAAATATGAAAGATTGTCCATGTCAGTGCTCAGGTCTAACATTATAGATTTTTGCTTTCCATATTTCTTACTTGGAAAGATAGATAGAAATCTGCATTTCATATATCCTTTAGTTGATTCTTGATCATTAGCAGAAATCCTATCCCAAATAAACATTACAGTACTTAATTTAGCTTTAAAAAGAATCTCAATCAATCATAACGTTTAAAATCGCAAAATGACTCTTCCCCCCACCTCCTCTTCCGCTTACCCATTAAATAATAGCTGTCTTATATATTGCTCTTCATTCATTGTATCTGAGCAGAAGCTTCTACCCTTTTCATGGAGTTCATCACTAAACCAGGCTAAATCACTCTGGAAGAGAAATACAGACTGTGAGTTTTTCATTTCTTTAAGCAGTTGCTGAACTGGGGGATTTTATTTTTGGGTATCCAAGCCTTTTTGTTGCCACACTGTTCATTTAACTGAAAGGGAAAAAGAAAGGTGTATGGATTTGTAACTTGAAACTAGGCCAGACTGTTTTGGCTTTGCCCTACAGACAAAAATATGGATATTAAACATGTTTTCAAAAATGCAATCTTTTCACTTGCCTGGTTTTATATTTAGGCTGTATTACTGTTATGGAAGGCATGAAAATCACAAGCTGTATAAAAGATACTCATTGGTCCTGATGAAACAATATAAGCAAATAGTTTGTTGGAGTCCACAAGAATTTGAAAAAGATGTGGTTTTCCTTCTCTAATAGGAAGATCTGATAGATTGAAAGTCAGTTGTAAAAATGAATAAAGCATTGTGGGCAGAATTGAAGTGCTGCCTTCCCTTAAATATAAATAATCATGTAACTGGTTCCTCAAATGCCAAGATTTTTGAATTGGAGGCCAAGTCCATTATGCTGGGAAAATCTTCAGGATTGTTTGCCTTAAAAGGTCTTATATCAGAAATGCCTAGGGAAATTTTAGCATTTTCTCCTGATAGATATTTTGACAAGACTTCTGTCCCCAATATAATATAGGCCACTCATAATTCCAGAAGGCAGCAACATATTGAATTCCTGAGCTAAGAACCATTTCTACTAATTTTACATTTTGCTATAGTTTTCCCCAATAATAATAAGATTGTTCCCAGAATTGAGCTCTTTATTTGAAATAAAATTTCCCCATCCATTAGCACAGAAATATAGTGATAAGAGCCCTACAACAGACTAGACATGACTGCCTAAAATTGTCCATACTTCAAGAATTATTGTATACAGAAACTGCTTTGGATCTCACCTAAACACAGCTCCACATTTCTATTAATTAAAAGTATATTTTGTTTTTCACATTGCATCAGAGTGATGCCACCCTTTAAGGAAGGTAATGATTCCTTTGATCTTGTTTTAAAGCACTTTTTTCACCCTTATGTATGAAAAAACCTTTAAAAAGTGATTTGCAGAGAAGTGTTATTCTCATATAACATTTGAAATAATTTCAGCTCATTTTGAAACTTACAAAATCCTTATAATTTTTTAGCTTATGAGATGCCAGCCTATGATAAATTACTGACATTATCATTTTTCAAAAATATATCCTACTGGAAGTAGTTCATTATATCTTCTTGCAGACAGAACATTGTTTTACTTTTTCCCCCTAAAATATTTTACTTTTTCCTTAAGAAAAGGAACACAAATTTTCAAACAAGGTAAAAATCTAATGATCAGGAACAACCTATAAATAAATTTATATCTGTAACCTTCAACTGGGTTAAAATGTAGCCAAACTTAGAAAAAGATGGAACCATTACTCCTGAGGGAATGAAATTTGGGGAAGTTGTGACTCTGTCAGAGCTGCAGGGCTACTGCTGAAATCATGTGATTCACGTTTTCAAAATTCCATTATATTTTGCAAACCACTTGTGCAATTCTTCAATTCTCCTCTTCTCAGAAGTAGTTGCAACCTGCCTGGCTGGAAAGAGGGAAAGAAGGGAAAGTAACACTCTATCTACCCCACACTCTATCTACCTATCTACCTAGCTACTTTCTCTCTTTCTCCCCTACCTATCTACCGTATTTCTCTATTTCTCTCTCTCTATCCATCTACCTAACTACACACACTCTCTCCCTACCTATTGTATTTCTCTCTCTGCCCCCCTCTATCTACCTATATACCTACCTACCTTCTCTCTCTCCTCCTATCTACCTACTGTATTTCTCTCTCTCCCCCTCTATTTACTTATATACCTACCTACCTTCTCTCTCTCTCTCCTCCTACCTCCTGTATTTCTCTCTCTTTCTCTCTCCCCCTTTATCTACCTACCTACTTAACTACTCTCTCTCTCACCCTACCTCCTGTATTTCTCTCTTTCTCTCCCTCTCTATCCCTCTATCTACCTACCTACTTTTTTTAAAAAAATTGCCTCTTCAAAACCTGGGTGCGTCTTATATTCCAGTGGGACTTATATTCCGAAAAATATGATAATTCAGTGGAGAAGCCTATGGGAAGTCTGAAGTAGGTCTCACTCTCATTCATTTTTTGCCTTCCACTGATAATCCTGTTTAATTAAACATCTGAAATGATGTGATCTTTATTTGCAACAAGAGGAGATTAGCTTGACATCTTCCCATAAGTAAGGTGGGACACTTGCAAGGAAAAAGTCAGGGGAGATCATGATACAGCTGATGGTGGAAGTGTGTCAATACCTTTGGACTTGCTTCTTTCCTAGGAAATTTGCAGGAAAGGTTGCAGGTTGCAACTGTACTACACAAATATACACAACAAAATGCTTCAAAATGCAAGAATGATCCCTTTTCATGTATCCCATGTAAATCTATGTAACCTTAAATTTGGGAAAGGTTTCTCAGGCCCCCACCCCCACATAAAAACTGCAATTATAAGCCCTCTCTAAAGCTGGCTAGGAGAGCTAAACGATGATCCATCTATTTCTGGAAAAATATAGAAGATCGCCTTGCAGCTTTAAACAAATATAGCTGATAAAGCGTATGGGATCCATTTCAATCTGGCTTTTGGGTACAGCATTGCAACAAGGTGAGGACTGCAAGTACATCTGGAGGAGTCTATTAGGAATTATTATTGAGAAGGCCTGTCATATCACAGCTGCCTCACAAACTTCATGAACGATATGAACTTAGAGCAGGCATCCTGATCAACGCACACAGGTATAATGCTTGCAAACTGCTGTCTAAAGTATTCCAGTGCTGCACAATAAAGCTCTGTAACACAAATGCAAGAGTATAAGTCTACTAATTATCCTGGACCTTTTGGCAATTTTCAGTACATGTCACTTACAGTACTTTCTGGATTACACAATACAATATTATATAGTGGTGTCTTAGGGAGGTACCATTCCCCAGTAGTTCCAATCCTTTGTACTCAAAACTGATGCAGGGGGATTATTATTGATCAATATTTACCCAGTTGACCCACTTATTCAGAATCTACATCAGGGCTCCCCAACCTTTTTGGTTCTGTGGACAACTGCTTCAGCAGGTGTGTGGGGGGGGGGGGGAGGGGTGTTAATGATTTTGCATGCACAACGTAAATCCCGTGCATATGCTTCATATGCTCGCTCACTGCTTCAGTGTTCCAGTTCCCAATGGGGTCCTGGGGTTGGGGGCCCCTGATCTATATGAAAATGTTTGGGGGACATCATGCCCGAGGTTTGAAATGGGGTGCCAACATTATACTGATGATACTTGGTTCCATTCCTCTTCCTTTCTCTTTCCTCCTTTTCAAATTTGCTAAATATGATAATAGTCTGAGTGAAAATTTAAAGAGAGAGAGAAGACAAAGGTGCAAATAAGTATGAAATTACAGTTATTGACTAATGTTTAGTCAATTTTGGACCAGATTCTATTTCTGAAAGAGCAAGTCCACTCTCCTTAATCTTCAGCTGTCACAGAATTCTTAGATGACAGCTGCAACAAGTATTTTCACACAATGAAAGCTAGTATGCCAACTATAAAACTTTCAAAGCTAGTGAAGATTTGGTAAAGGTTATCCATACCCTTAGTTCCATCCTATATTGGCTATTGGAACATGTTGAATGTAAGGCTATCCTTGAAAAGTGCCCAAAAATACAGCAGGTAAGCTTAATAACAAACACAAAAACGTGGATCACATTATGCCTTGGATTGCATTGGCTCTTAGTTGTTTTCTAAGGATAATTTAGTTTAGGACCTTATCTGAAGAATTGTTTTTTGTATTAACTACCTCTGTCTAATTGTCAGGCTTTTGAGAATACCTTTTGATAACCTTCCCCATGTCATTGTAAGAGGTTCTAGCGAAGAGTACTTTTTGCATTGCTCTAAAATAATGAAATGTAGTTCCTTACCTGTATTTAAACTTCTCTCAGTATTTAATTCTCCTTTGCCAGTGTTTAATACATGATGTTAGCATTCATTTATGTTTTTAATCTTTTACTATGCTCTTTATTTGTCCACCTTCAATTGCTAAAACAGGAATTACAACAATTGCATGAGGCAAATGTATTGCTAATTCTTCAAACCATCATCTCACTGAAAAAGAAAGATGAAGCTGTATCTCATCATCACACTCTGCTAATCGATAACGCCTCAGAATGGTTGGATCCCATATGTGAGTGATGAGAAGACTAAGTGCTTAGGTATATAAATCTCGATACTTAGTTTTCTCCCTCTTTCTTTCTTAAAGACAGCTCTTGATAGTCATGAATAGGTTCTGAGTATTGCCCTATGTCCGTGATGCCAAACCTATGGCATGTGTGCCACCTGTGGCACGCAGAGCCATTACTGAGGGCAAACAAGATGTTGCCCTATGTCAGCTCCAGCGTGCATGTCCAGCTGATTTTGGGGTTTCTGGAGGGCAGGGAGTCTGTTTTTGTCCTTTCCTGGCACCCGGGAAGGTGAAAAATGGACCTACTGGGGCCACCGGAAGTCAGAAAATGGGCCATTTCCGGATTCCAGAGGGCCTCCAGGGGGTCGGGGGAGGCTTTTTTTGCCCTCCCCAGGCTCCAGGGAAGGCGTTTAATTACAGGCTTGGACACAAGGTGTATGTGCAATAGCATGCACATATGCGATTTTGGCACCCAAAGGAAAAAAAAATTATACTACCCTTATGTCCTCAAATATACCTTGGTTTTTGACAAGGTCTGCACCCTGCCTTGCTATTTTAAGTGGCTACTAACCTATATTCTAAATTAAACCCCTTCTTTGCAATAAAGATTTAGGCAGATAAGTCTGTCAACTGTCAAAGGGAGCTCATTCCATGTTATCCAGGTTACTCAGGTTTCCTCTGAATCGCATTAAGAATAAAGAAAAAATCCAGTATCTATTCTTCCAGTTAAATCAAGAACAAGGCTTCTAGACTAATTAACACAAGTACTGGTTTTGCAAGAACTTTCAAAATTGTACCTCTAAAGATAAATGTTCCAAATCCATAAGCACTGATCTAAAGACAAACTAAATAAGTATATGTTAGAATCTGAAAAGTTTATAATTCAGCCTTTAAAACATGTAGATGACCAACAGAGTTGAACTAAAATAGAAACTAAATTTAAATTGGTTAAATTAAATTGAATTTTTATTTAATTTAGCTCAGGTAAGGTTCTTTTTCTGATTAGAAGTTATATACTGTACTTTGATTTTTAAAGAAAGTTCATTCTCCATGGGATGCAGGAAACATACAGATAATCCTCAGTTTATGATTCAATTTTCCTTTGGAGTGGCAATAAAAACTAGATTGATAACTCTTAAAAAGCTAAATTATTTCTGATATTAATAGAGAATAAAAATGATCACCGAAGTAACCATTCTAACTTGGTGTTATTAGTGCTTTTTCTAAGGTCCATCTGCATTTGCATTCCAAAAACAGCTATTTATAGTAGCATATTACAATGCAGGTGATCAACTAAATGTTAATGGATCTCTTCATAGCCTTGGCATGTATATTGGATTACATCCAAACTAAATCATACTTTAATCTTTCAGAAACGAATAGGTCTTAGTCATTGCTAGTTTACTCTATAAACATCTATGAAACTAAAGTAATATTCTTTAGTACAGTTGTAAAAATCCATCAATAAAGCCTTCAAATCAGGAACCAAACACAAAATTTGGATCACAGAAAATGTAATCTTTTAACACAAATCTAATCCCAGCCAATATTCTTCCAAACTATTAATTTTCGTGATACAGTTCTCTCATACCTCTTGTCTGAGTTTGTGGCAAGTTATTGAATGTATTTTTCTTTAGCAGGAATCAAAGTTCAGAAGCTTGAATATATTCCAAGTCAGCATAGGATATTAATTCAAGGAAAAGGAAACCTGGGATGCTCAAACAATATTTCTTTATACAATGGATTGATTGAATTTTATTCAATGTATATGGCTGCAAGTGACTCTTGGAAACTAATAACAACAATAATAATGCTATTTTTGTAACCTCCTCCGCCCCGCCCCACACACATACAACAAATAAATAGACAATTGACAAGTGAGGTTAAAAAAAACAATAAAAATTTAACAACGTAAATAATTAAAATGGCTAATAAAACTGCACTTATTTTTAAAATGCATTCTAGCCATGTAACTATGGTGTCATAGATTGAAAAAGAATGAACAAATTACTGAAGGGACTCCTTGTGGATTGCCAGTATTTGTTCTGAGCCAACCCTATTTACATCCAGCAAGATGTAATATGGACTTCAGCTATGTTGCATATTTGAGCTGCATGGAAAATGAAAGTGAATAAGAGGGCAAAATTCTTTGTTATTCAATTACTTGCATGAATGGAGATGTGCTTCCCGAGTGTTATCTATATTTTATTCTCTTATTTCTTATATCTATTGCACCCAAATTGCAAAAATTGAAAATACAATCTTCTGGATGCTAGCCAAAAGAGCTTCCCAAATCTTTTTGCTGCCATCTAATGGTCATCTGGGTTTTTGCAGTCCTGATCTGATATACCTACTTTCTAGGTTTCATCTTCTCGCAGCTTTGCTCATAAAGATGTTGGAAGCTATCTAAGAGGAAGGCGACTTGGAGTCTAACTACAGTACAGAATTCAGTCCTCAACATTTGATGTCAAAATAACAAAGCAGAAGGCAAAGAATTATCCATGTGATGGAAATAGAAATGGTCTAAGACTAGAAACCAAGAGACTCTTTAAGTCCTAGTCCTGGTTGGATGACTTTGGACCAGTCACGTTCTCAGTCCAACCCATCTCTTGCGGTTGTTGTTGTGGGAAATATTGGAAGAGGAAGAAGTTTTGGATATATTTGTCACCTTGAGTTCGTTATAAAAATAATAAAGGTGTGCTTTTTAAAAATCTCAAAAATAAAATCACTAAATTGTGCTGATAAAGTTTTGTGTTGCATCTTTTCCATAAGTGAGCTCATTCACTGTTTCTCTGATATTTTTGAACTTCAGTTTAATTTCTATGCCAGTTGATTGGGAAGAAAATAAATTGATGGGCAATTTTTCTTATGAACAAAAGATATTGTGGGGGGGGGGAGTTGTTTGTTTTGTGAAGAAGCATTCAACTTGCTGCCCCTCTCTGCAGTATAAAATACAATTTAGGAAGATCTTTAAATTTGTTTCTGTGAAAAGAATGCCCTGAAAGCTAACCTGTTTAAACATAGAAAAATATATATGAAAATTTTAAGTCAGATGATGAGTAGTATGTGATTTGAAATGAGGGATGAATGTTGAAAGAAAGAAAAACATGGCTATGCATCTGAGCATGCCTTTATATTCCTAAAAGGAATTGAGTGATATATGTGAGAGAAAGTAATTTGAATGCAATGGGAATTGTTAATTGAATGAAGGCATCAATGTGTAATCTTTAGACTAGAGATTCTAGACCGCAAGAATAGTATGAGTACATTTGGAGTAAAATTAGATTTAGTATGACTTATAGCATACTGACCAAAATATGCCAAAACTAACTATTAGTACACAAGTTTGCATGTAGTTCAACTATAACTAAGCCTGGTAACTGAAAATGTCAAAAGAATTGTTGCACAGAACATGCTTCTGTGTACTTCGTTATACAAGAGTTGAGCATGTACATAAAAAAAGTTGAAAGCAGTAGGAATGGAATATTGAACTTAGACGGTAAAACAAGAAGGGGCAGTATCAAGAAAGAATGTAGACTGAATATAAATATGAATGAGCGCCATGAAAGAAATATAGCAGAATGATTTAGTCTTAGAGCAAGACTGAATGAGGGTGAATCAGAATACGCATATACTGTATGAAAGAAAAGTGAATGAATTGAGGGAAACAGGGATACCAAGAAAGTTCAAATTAAGCCAACTGATGAGATGTAAAAAAGAAAGAGCTAAGGAGGTAATGTGTGTAGCAGTTTATGGATATACTGAAAGGAAGGATGATGTGTAAGGCTAGAAAAATATGGACAGGTATAGAATTAAGATAAACTATTTTAGTTGTTTTCTATTGCAATATCACCTAGACATATACATACCGCAGCCCTCTCTAAGCATTTTATAGAGTCTGCATATTGCCCCCAACAATCTTTTACTGACCTCGGAAGAATGGAAGGCTGAGTCAACCTTGAGCTAGTGGGAATCGAACTACTGAACTGCTTGCTGGTAGCCTGCAGTCAGCAGAAGTAGCCTGGAGTACTGCATTCTAACCACTATGCCATCACAGTTTGTTTTCTTTCTTATTTTTTTGTTTCCTTTTCTCCTGCCTTTGTCTTACTGGATTTTGGGTTTTTTTTTAGCCTTAGTCTTTTTCCATTGTCTGCATAACATTCCTATCCCAAAGATACGCAGTATATGTATATATAGTTTGTACTGTATGTCGTATGTATTGCATGTCTAGTTTCTACGTGGTAACCTCTTCAACCTGTAATGTGATAAGTAAAGGAGCAGGATGACTGCCATTTTTAAATTAACATTACAAATTTAAAGCAATAATATTTATACTTTATACTTCATTCTGTAATTGAATATTTTGTTTTGCCTCAAAGTTTTAAACTGAAACTGGAGACCTAATTCATTTTCCCCCTTTATAATTAAGTTTACTCTCAGCTTAATATACCTTCTTATATCTTTTTAATGTATACTTTGATAAAGTGGGAGCTGCTGGAATTTGTGAAAATATTTGTGGTATACGGGATTTCAAATTTTGTTATTCTCTTGATGACATAGTATACTTTCTTCTCTAATCCATGTGCAGGCCTTTCTATCTTGTCTTGTAATGCTGAGAACCATCTTTCCATGGTTCTTTGTGCCACTCGTAGCTTTTGTACTGATTGTGAGGTTAGTGTCCATGTTCAACTGGTATATGTTAGAACAGATAGCGTACACCCATCGAAAACTTTTCAGGCATAAAGGGGGGTTGTTCTTGAAAAGTATACTTAGCTTGCCAAATGGAAATGGAAATGGGCTGGTCACATAGCAAGAATAAGTGATGGCAGGTGGGCCAAGGCAGTCATAGAATGGTTCCCACTTGATTAAAAAAAAAGTTCGTAAAAGCGATCTGAAACAAGATGGATCAATGACATCAGCAAGTATTGCAGACCCAATTGGCAAAAGCAAGCTCAGGACCATACTGGTTGGAAACATGCGGAACAGCCGTTCATTCGATAATGGACAGAATGGTTAAAATGAAGAGGAGGAGGAAGAGGAGTGGCAGAGCAATTTAGGAAGAAAGAAGCCCAGCAGAGGATGAGAAGTAGGATATGACTTAATTTTGGAAATTCAGTAGTATAACAGCTGCACAGAACTGTAGCTATCAAAGCAGTGAATGTATATACTGTAAGCAGGGTTATCATATCTTGGAGCTTCAGGACTTTAAACATTTTCCTGTATCAGCAATAGCATATAAAACGTCTTCAATTTATGACAATTCATTTAACATCCTTTTGAAATTGCAACAGGACTGAAAAAACAACATATGACCAGTCCTTACAACTTACAACTGACATAGTGCCCCAATGCTACATGATCATGATTATGGCTTAGCAGGTGGCATGTATTTATAATAGTTGCCGTGTCCCAAGGGATAAGTGATTGCCATTTACAATCTTTTGAGGGGGCTTTTGATAAGCAAAGTTATGAGAAAAATCAGATTCATTCAATAACCACGTGATTCACTAGAGTGGCAAGAAAATTAGTGTTAGGTGTGCTCACCTGATCACACACTTAACCACTTTGCTTAACAATGCAAGTTCCAGTCGCGGTTGGATTCTTAGTTGAAGACTACCTGCAGTGATCTTTTTCCAGGTACGATTCAGAAATGTCTAGCAGAAACAGAATATAGAGTATGTAAAAGAATTTAAGTGCAATTGTCAGAATCTCTGGTAAGTTTGGGAAACACTGGACAGCAATTTGTTTTGAAAGTTTTGTTTCCTGAAACAAAACTAGTTTAACCAGTTTAATGTATTTAGCACTCTGTAATTGCCAAAAAATTCTCAAAGACATCCTTGAATGTTTTCAAGTGATTTTCTCTGCCCCACTAACAGATCTTCAGACTGCTTGCTATTGACGTATGTGATCTGTTCACCAACAAAATGCCTTTCTTAATCTTGGCATCTATGATTCTTGGAAACCTATCTCAAATAAGAAACTTCCCTGTTTATTGCTTGTATAAAAAATTTCATTCTGATTTTTATGTGAAGCAGAAACGAAAATATTTTTGTTGAGTCAACAATGGTTCATATGCAACATTTTTCTGCCTGGAACCATATTCTTTCAGTGGTCATTTCTTTTTAATGTGACTCTTGCACAGCAGTCCCATTCCCATGTGTAACAACCCCAACGTTGGTGAACGACAACTTCTAGCAACCCAAGGTGTGCGTGGGAGATGCCCAGCAATAGGGGGACAAACTCCTCCAACCTGTTTATCCCCGCACCCCTACACTTCATAGAGGCACCCCCTGGTCATCCGTTTGCTCTGGCAACGAGGGAATAACGAGCGAAGCGCAGCGCCCAGCAGACCCTTCGCTAACTTTTCTGAAGGCAGACGAAGGGAGCCCGTTCTCGGCAAAGGAGCGTCCCCCTCGCCCCTCAACCAGGAAAAAGGCAAACGCTCCCATTCCCCACTAGAAACCGACGCCCTGATAGTTCCGGCTAACGAGGAAGACAAGGCAGAAGCCCAACGCGCTCCCCCCGCCCCTCCACTTCCTCCCCAAGGGAAGGTGGGGACAAGGGAAGCTCTAACCATAGAGGTATCGACCTCCAGAGGGGCCTTGCAGGACTTCCGTTAAAAAACAAATGCAGTCACTCGTTTGCACTTCCGGTGTGCGCGAGGAGGAGGACGCACTGCTCCGTAGTTTGCACCAAAGAGAGACTTGAACGGTTGTTGTTTTGTTTAAAATACTTCTCTCTCTCTCTCTTTCTCTCTCTTTCTCCCTCCCTCCCCCCCCCCCCGCACTCCCGGGCTGGGCGACCTTCTGCCGCTGCGGCTACTTCGCGGGATGGGGGTGGGGGTGGGTGGGGATCTCGCTGTAAGAGGTCCGAGCACCTTGTTAGGCAGTCTTCAGGTGGGCCGCGCAATTTTGAGGTGACCTGGTAATCTTTTCGTATCAATAGGTATTGGCCGGCCCTCCGAATGGCCCTCAACAAATCTATGCACGAGAGGAATAGGTACAAGAACAAACCTCCCGACTTCGCTTTTCTGGCCTCCAAGTATCCAGAATTTAAGCAGCACGTGCAAATTAACTTGTCGGGAAGAGTGAGGTAGGTCAGCATGTACATCCGCTTATCTATTCTCTTTATATATAATATGTGTGGGTGAAGACAGAGTTTCACCCAATGAGAAAAGGGTTTCCTCTTAAGACAGGGGTAGCCAAACTTGGGAACTTTAAGACTTGTGGACTTCAACTCTCAGAATTCCCCAGTCAGAGTTGAAGTCCACAAGTCTTAAAAGTTCCCAAGTTTTAACCCCTGTCTTAAGAGGATTCACAGTCTAAATATAAGGGAATATTTGTAGCCCAGGGTTGAAATGAAATGTCCTTGGTGCTTTCTGAGCATGGTTGTTTTCTTGCAGACGTTTCATTATCCAAACTAGGTAACATATTCAGTTCTAGACCGATGGGGATAGGATTCATAATCTAAAATTTCACTCCTGAGAGGGAGAAGTGTGTGTGTCTGTGTGTGTGGCTCCTTGGTTCTCTGAGGAGCTGAGGGAGATGAAACGCCAGAAAAGACGCCTAGAGAGCAGTTGGAGGGCCAGCCGTTCCAAATCTGATCGGACACTGGTGAGGTCTTATATCAAGACCTACCTAGTGGCGATAAAAGCGGCAAAGTTTAATTACTTTTCCGCTCTTATTGCGTCTGCAGAAAATTGCCCAGCTGCCCTGTTTAGGGTGACCCGCTCCCTCTTACATATGGAAGCACGGGAGGACCCCTTGCAGGGTAAAGCTGAGGATTTTGTACAATACCTGCAAGACAAAATCGTTCAGATTCGAGAAGGGATGGACTCTGACTGGGTAGGGCTAGATGGGGTGATGGAGGCAGGTCTTGATACTGTTATCTGGGAGGAGTTTGACCCTGTGACTCCCGAGGACGTAGACAGGATTTTGGGTAAGCTTAGTGCTGCCACATGTTTATTGGACCCATGTCCCTCCTGGTTGGTGCTGGCCGCCCGGGAGGTTACACGAGGCTGGCTCCAGGGTATTATCGATGCTTCTTGAGAGAGGGTTTCTTCCCCACTGCTTTGAAAGAGGCAATGGTGAGGCCCCTCCTCAAGAAGCTTTCCCTGGACCCGGCGCTTTTGGTAAACTATTGTCCAGTCTCCAACCTTCGCTTTGTGGCAAAGGTTGTTAGAGTGTGATGGCGCAACAGCTTCCCAGGTACCTGGATGAAGCTGTCTATCTTGATCCGTACCAGTCGGGCTTCAGGCCTGGGTACAGCACGGAAATGGCACTAGTTGCATTGGTCGATGATCTCTGGAGGGCTCGGGACAGGGGTTGTTCCTCTGTCCTGGTCCTATTACACCTCTCAGCGGCTTTTGATACCATCGACCATGGTATCATGCTGTGGCAGTTGGAGGGGTTAGGGGTGGGGGGCACTGTACTTCGTTGGTTCTCCTCCTGCCTCTCTGACCGTTCGCAGTTTGTGTTGACTGGGGGGCAGAGGTCGTCCTCAAGGTGCCTCACTTGTGGAGTGCCCCAGGGGTCAGTCCTCTCGCCCCTTCTGTTCAACATTTATGTGAAGCCGCTGGGCGAGATCATCTGGGGTTTTGGGGTAAAGTTCCACCAGTACGCTGATGATACGCAGCTGTACATTTCGTCCCCAGACCACCCCAATGTTGCCCTTGATGTGATGTCCCAGTGCCTGGAGGCTGTGCGGATCTGGATGGGGAGGAACAGGCTCAGGCTCAACCCCTCCAACACCGAATGGCTGTGGTTCCCGGCATCCTGTTACAGTCAGCTGGTTCCATCGCTGGCTATGGGGGGTGAGACCTTAGCCCCCACAGGAAGGGTTCGCAACTTGGGTTTCCTCCTGGATGCACAGCTGTCCTTAGAAGATCATATGACAGCTGTCACCAGGGGGGCTTTTTATCAGGTTCGCCTGATTTACCAGTTGCGTCCCTTCCTAGATCGGGATGCCCTACGCACAGTCACTCACACCCTCGTCTCTTCCCGTCTGAAGTACTGCAATGCTCTCTACATGGGGCTCCCCTTGAAGAGCACCCGGAGGCTTCAACTGGTCCAGAATGCGGCCGCACGGGTAATTATGGGGGCAACACGATGCTCCCATGTAACACCCCTCCTGCGTGAGCTGCACTGGCTTCCGGTGGTTTTCCGGGTCTGATTCAAGGTGTTGCTTAGCATATTTAATGCGCTCCATGGCTTAGGACCTGGGTACCTACGAGATCGCCTTCTGCCCCCGAGAGCCTCCCACCGGCCCGTACACTCCCATAGAGAGGGACTCCTCATGGTGCCGTCAGCTAGACAATGTCGACTGGCGACACCCAGGGGAAGAACCTTCTCTGTGGGAGCACCTGCCCTCTGGAACGAATTGGCCCCAGAATTAAGAACTATCCCTGACTTACGCATACGAATTAAAAACATATCTTTTCTGCTTGGCCGGCCTAGGGTAGTCTCCCTTCTATGGGGTTTTATATTTAATTATTGGGTATTTTAGCTTTAAATGGGATTTTTAGCACAGGTATTAGATTTAATTCGTTTTTAGTTATGTTTGTATATTTTGTATATGTGTATATTTATTGTTTTTATTCTCCCTGTGCACCGCCCCGAGTCCCTGTGGGGAGAGGGAGCGGTTTACAAATTAAAGTTATTATTATTATTATTATTATTATTATTATTATTATTATTATTATTATTATTACGCACCTTCCGCCGCGGTCTCAAAACCTTTCTCTTTCAACAAGCCGGGCTGGCATAAAGTATGATTTTTAAATTTAAATTTCTATTATTTTAATTAGGGTTAGTTTGGGTTTTTTACACATTTCGGCCAATATTTTAATTATGTTTTTTAAAAGCTTTTTAAAATATATAACTTTTATATATGTGTTTTTATATATGTTTATATTTGTTTTTATTTTGGCTGTACGCTGCCCTGAGTCCCTCGGGAGTAGGGCGGTATAAAAAACCAATAAACTCTAAACTCTAATAAAAAAGAATCACAATCTTACTTTTGATAGTATTCACAGACTGATAGAATGTATATGGGACAATGCCTCTCTTTGAGAAGAATTGATGCTAGCAATTCTGAAACAGACCATGATCATCTCACCACCTAAGGAGTTCATCCTAGATCAATCTATATTTGACACCCTCCCTAGATTCATTTATACTAGATAAATACTGCTTTTATCTTTGATCTTCCATTTTGAAAATGTGAATGGAATACAAGAGCAGATCTTTCTGGATATATCAGATTATTTAAACCCCATTTTTGTCAGTTGTTTACTCATTCCACAGTTCTCTACCTATTTCTTGTATTTTCCAGTGTAAATTTCAAGGATCCACAAGCAGTGAGAGCTCTGACATGTACGTTGCTGAAAGAAGATTTTGGACTTCAGATTGATATACCAGTAGAAAGGCTTATTCCAACTGTTCCCTTGAGACTTAACTATATCCATTGGGTTGAAGATCTGATTGCTCAACAAGATACTGCTACTAAAGGTTCTGTTACATGGGGAATAGACATAGGTATGTGGTAGACTACATGGATGTGATCATGCTGTCACCAGGAATTAAGTTAAACTCAAAGAAAGCTACTTTTTAAACTTGCTGTTTACATCCTAAAGAGTAGCAAAAAAGGTCCTCTTTGCCATGCAGAATTCATTTAGTAAAGGTTTACTTGATGCAATTGACTAATAGTGTGATTATCATGGAAAGGCTTGAAAGTACATTTTTCCTATTTATCACTTTTAATTAATCAAATTTCCCCTTCTTGAATGTGATACAGGTACTGGTGCATCCTGTATTTACCCATTACTTGGTGCAACTTTGAATGGATGGTATTTTATTGCAACAGAAGTGGATGATGTGTGTTTCAGCTATGCCAAGAAAAATGTAGAGCAAAATAACTTATCTGATCTTATAAAAGGTAATTCTTTGTTTTTCTTTTATAATACAACTTTATGAACTGTTTTTTAAAAATCATATAAAGTACATGATTTAGAGAGGTTTTTTTCATTCAGAGGGTTCTTTTGAAACTACTTTGTTAAAGACTAGTGGCAATGAATAGGAAATCAATTAGCAAAACATCTAGCTTTCATTCCAGTTACTCCAGTCCATTAGGAATAGATAATATCAAGAAGGTGTTAAAGACTAATTATAATTTTAATTTATTTGACTGTATGTGTTTCAAATTATCCCTTTTAATTGTTGTTCAGTTGTTGCACTAAAGTACCACTAGGTTTATATTAAAAATGTAGCTATTAAACTGAACATCTAAGATCTAGGGTGAGTTACCGTATTTTTCAGAGTTTAAGACGCACCATTTTTCCTCTAAAAAGAGACTGAAAATCTGGATGCGTCTTATACATCGAATACAGCATTTTTTTTGTCTCCTGAAACCCCACCCCCTTCACCAAACTGGCTGTGCCTAGTCTTATGGAGGCTTCCAGAGAGCTCCTGGGGGCTGGGGAGGGCAGACATTAGCCATTTCTCGCCATTTTCCTCCTCCCCCAGCCCCCAGCAGCACTCTATAAGCCTACATAGGGCTATGCATGCAATTTATTTGACACAAAAATGGCCCGTTTTCGTGATAAATGGGGTGTGTTTTTTGCTCATTTTTGACCCCACCCCCCAGGAGCACTCTGCAAGCCCCCCCAAGGCTATTCATGCCTTTTATTTGAAAACAAACAAACAAATAAATAAACATTTCACGGAGAAATGGGCTGTTTTGGAGAGGTTTGAGTGCAAAGGCTCCCCCCCACCCTTTTTGGAAGGCTCTTTAACTGTTTCTGTGCCAGCAAAAACAAAGTTTTAAGGTTTCTCAGCGATTTCCTTCTGCAGAACATGGATAAATACACCTGGAAACATCAATCTACCTACCTAATCTCTCTCTCTCTACCTACCTATGGTATTTCTCTATTTCTCTCTCTATTTTTCTCTATCCTTCTACCTACCTACCTACACACACTCTCTCTCTCTCCCTCCCTACCTACTGTATTTCTCTCTCTCTATTTCTCTCTATCCTTCTACCTACCTACCTACCTACCTACACACACACATTCTCCCTCTCCCCCTACATACCTACTGTATTTCTCTGTCTCCCCCTTACCTACCTAACCTACCTACCTACCCAGACGCTCGCTCTCTCCCTACCTACTGTATTTCTCTCTCCCTCTCTATTTCTCTCTATATATATCCCTTTACCTACCTACCTACTCTCTCTCTCCCTACCTACCTACTGTATTTCTCTCTATTTCTCTCTCTCTATCCCTTTATCTACCTACCATATTTCTCTTTCTTTCTCTCCCTCTCTCTCCCTCTATCTATCTACCTACCTACCTACCTACTTTTTTTTGTAATTTGCCTCTTCAAAACCTTGGTGCGTCTTATATTCCGGTGCGTCTTATACTCTGAAAAATATGGTATATGCATCAATATTTTTAATATAAACAACCTAGATACGTATTTATTTTTCATGTTGATGTATTAGGAATGATCTCTAATGTTTGAATGAAAGACTCAACTAATTATTTGTCTTTATTTTTCTTCTAGTGGTTAAAGTACCACAAAAAACACTACTCCTGGATGCCTTAGAAGAAGAGTCTGAAGTTATTTATGACTTCTGTATGTGCAATCCTCCATTTTTTGCCAACCAACTAGAAGCAAAGGTTTGTATATTATGGGCTTATCAATGGACCTTTACTTCTTCATTTGATGAATACTTATTGTTGAGAGGATATTTCATATTTATAATGCTTGAAGCTGAATGGTGATATTATAATTGAAATTAGGCATGTAAAATTAGATGTATCCCATTTGTTTATTTGCATAATAAGAAATAAATAAAAAATCCCTCAAGTTCATAATGGCTCAGGTTGGGACACATCTTCGTCCAGCTTTTTGTTTCTCATACTTACCAAACTTTGAGATGCTTACAAATAGAAGATGTACACTTACCATTGTTTCTGTTGAATAGATATATATACATACATTTTATTTCTTTGATAACTATGAAAGTGTCTCACTTTTTGTCACTCTGCAACCTACATTGCTGCAGTTTTTTGATGATTTCCTATCCTTGTTTATCTTCTTTGAAATCAACCAAGGTCAGATAGCTGCTGCCACCTGCTGTGAAGCAAAATTAAACTCTTCTCTGAGATGTTTTTGGCTACAGGAAAAGATTATTAGAGCCAAAACCAATTTATGTCATATAATTTCTTCAGTTCGCAATGGATCACAATTGAGAACTTGTTATATTACTATTGAACATATGTCAGTCTATTTCATGGTAATGAACACCTTTATCTCAGGTATTTGTTGTTAATTTAGGAAGGAATAATACCAGCATTATTACTCAGCTGTCTGAGGTGTGTAAAATGAGGACCCAAACTGCTGGGGGCAATATGCTGACTCTGTAAACTGTTTATTAGAAAAGGCTATAAAGCACTATTAAGCAGTATATAAGTCTAAGTGCTATTGCTATACTTCATAAATATTTTGTTTGCTGCCAGAATCTACAGAAATTTCTTTCTCAGTGTGAATAGTTATGAGTATAATGAACTTTTCTCATAAACTCCCAACTTGGATGTTTTTTACATTATGGTATTTGAAATCAGACATCTGGAGGCCATAAAATTGGAAAAGGCTGCCAGTGAGTATTTTTTCCCCAAACAAATTTATCCATTCATAATACCAATTTCACTTAACATATCTTACATAATTATTTCTATACCTTTGATAATCTCTTTTTGCCTTTAATTAACGTATTTTTGTGAAAGCAAGATAATTTTGAAGAACTATGGGCGTAAATGTCTGAATACTGTGCTATAAAGACTCTTGTCTAATGTATTTTTAATAGTTATTTAATGTTATAATAGACTTTAGCCTCTTAAAGGAATGAAGCAGAAATGTAGATGTCAGAGAAGTACGTCTTGGACCATGGATATTATTAAATTACAAAATACCAATTATTAAGGAATGCATGTTTTTACTATAACAATCTTTCTCTTTTCCTTTTGGGGGGCGGGGGGGAGGGACAGATAATTAAAATAATGTTTAAAGTTATGAACCTCAGATATGTCATAACTAGGTACAGTTTGTATTGTATTAATAAGAATTAATTGTAAGGTCCAAGACCTTTTAAATAAATGCATTGACCCCATAATTTCAAATCTAAGAAAATACTATTAATCAGAGTTGTTACCAACCATTTTTACTTTATTTATTTTTAAATCAAAACGTTGCATTTTTTCATTTTGCTTGTGCGAAATGTCTATTTATGCATGATTGTGTGGGTATATATTTCCAATAATTATGACTTCTCGTTTTAGTAATAGCAAATATTGCTAAAATTCTATGACAAATTTGTTACCACACTAATAATTTTAGATTTTTTTATTGTATAAAAACAGTGCAAAATATTCACCAAAGAATTTATTCCACCAGATTTGATTAAAGAGGGGAGTGTTTATAAATTGATAAGTCAAAATTATAAATCAAATGTTTCTAGTGCAACTTCTGAGAAAAAGGCCTCTTTGTTCTAGCAAAAATCTTTCCATCATAAAAAAATAAAGAATTGTGAGACTAAAGCCATTATTAAACATACCTATTATATCAGCTACTGAAAATAGTTCTTCAGTTGATTTTCTTCACTACTTTTTTAAAAATTGAGATAATTTTTTTCATCTTTGTTATTTTACCTATTGGGCATTGGAATTGCAAATAATAAATGATCCATTTTTAATTGTGAAATAGAGAAGATTCTGATACGTTTTGATGCTCTTAATTTTTATTATTAATGTAAACAATATGATTCTTTACATGTATTTTCTTTTCTTATATATATAGTAAATCTGCAAAAACAGTCCATTAATTCTTTATTATATGCATTATAAAACTATGTTGCTTGCCTGAGCATGGAACTATTTATTTTAAATATGTTAATTCAAGTTATTGCTTTCCTGCATCCTTATTCGTTCATACAAGCCCTGATGTTACTGTTATAGTCATGGAGAATACATGTAGTACAGGGCAGAGTGGTTAGGTTATTGATATCCTGGTTAAATATCAATTTAGATGGCACTAAAAAGTATTTTTTTAAAGAAAATGTAAAAATATAAGTTATTAGAATCTGTTGCTAATCATTTTACCAACAGCTTCCTATCTTATTTGACCATTGTCCAGTGGCTTGTGATAAAGCAATTGATTTCATCTTTGTAATGAATGGCATATCTTAGTTTAAGCTATTCTCACTTTTTATTTACTGGTTCCCAAAATTACACCAGTTCTAGTTTCTTAACAGCTTGGTTTTGCTTTTTGTTTTTTAAAGTAATACGGCAATGGCAGAAAAAAAATAGAATGTTAATCAAAGGAAAATAAGATCTGACATAATTAACTCACAGGGAAAAATAATCAATAATAGCTATTGGTTGTTTACATTTTAGCTGTAAAACAAATTATTTCTTTTCCAGGGAGTAAATTCCCGTAATCCTAGAAGGCCACCTCCTAGTTCAGTCAATACAGGAGGCATAACTGAGATCATGGCTGAAGGAGGAGAGCTAGAATTTGTTAAGAGAATCATTCATGATAGCTTGCAACTTAAAAAAAGATTACGGTAAGAAGTTACATTAAATTAAAAAGCACTGGTATTCAGTATAAATGGTAGGTCTGTATGTAAACAAAGCAAAAAAGATAGAAATTTTACACACACACACACACACACACACACACAATTAGCTTCAGAATAACTTCTTCAATACAGTGAGGAATTGTAGCCATACATTTATCTTTCCAATGTTGAAGAATAAGTTTCTTAATAATAAGAAACAAAATGAAGGATGAGAAGAATCCATTTCCATTATCCAGTCATCAGTTCCTATGTAGTAGATAAGTATTTTTTTTAAAATTAAATTTATATCCCGCCCTTCTCCACCAAGGACCCAGGACGGCGCACAGGAATTTAAAAAACATATAAAACAATAAAATACAGAATTTAAAAACATATTAAATTACAGTCCTATGCTAAAATCCAAATTAAAATCCCCAGTTTAAAACTATCTAAAATAGCCCCAACGGGAGGTTAGGCTAGGCCGGCTTGCTGAAAGAGATGTGTCTTTAGACACTGGCGGAAGAGGCGGAGGTCCGAGATGGTACGCAATTCAGGGGGTAGGTCATTCCAAAGGGCAGGGCCCGCCACAGAGAAGGCTCTTCCCCTGGGTGTCGCCAGTCGGCATTGCCCGGCCGACGGCACCCTGAGAAGGCCCTCTCTGTGGGATCCAATCGGCCGAAGGGATGTATGGGGCAGGAGACGGTCTCGCATATAACTAGGCCCCGAGCCATGGAGCGCTTTAAAGATGGTCGTCAGAACCTTGAAGCACACCCGAAAGACCACAGGAAGCCAGTGCAGCTCGCGCAGGATCGGTGTTACATGGGAGTGTCTTGGGGCTCCTGTAATCACCCACGCGGCTGTATTCTGGACTAAATGTAGCTTTCGAGTACACCTCAAGGGAAGCCCCATGTAGAGAGCATTGCAGTAGTCGAGTCGGGATGTCACGAGTGCTTGAGTGACTGTGCGGAGGGCAGCCCGGTCCAGTAAGGGGCACAATTGGCGCATCAGGCGTACCTGATGAAACGCCCCCCTGGCCACGGCTGCCACATGGTCCTCCATAGACAGCCGGGAATCCAGGAGGACACCCAAATTGCGCGCCCTCTCCACGGGGGCCAGTGTTTCGCCCCCAGTGGCCAGGGTTGGAGTAATCTGGCTGAACCGGGGTGCCGGAAACCATAGCCACTCAGTCTTGGACGGGTTGAGCTTGAGTTTGTTACTACCCATCCAGATCCGTACGGCCTCCAAACACCGGGACAGCACGTCGGCGGCATCGTTGGGGTGGTCTGGGGTGCATATGTATAACTGGGTGTCTACAGCGTACACCCCAAAACCACGGATGATCTCACCCAGCAGCTTCATATAAGTGTTGAACAGGAGGGGCGAGAGGACCGACCCCTGAGGAACCCCGCATAAGAGGAGTCTCGAGGTCGATCTCTGCCCTCCTGTCAACACATATTGCGACCGACCAGAGAGGTAGGACGAGAACCACCATAAAACGGTGCCTCCCAGCACCCCCCAGTCGGTGCAATAGGATACCATGGTCGATGATATCAAAAGCCGCTGAGAGGTCTAACAGGACTAGGATAGAGGAACATCCTCTATCCCATGCCCTCCAGAGATCATCAACCAACGCGACCAATGCCGTCTTGGTGCTGTGACCGGGTGCTGTGACCGGGAAGCCAGACTGGCGCGGGTCTAGACAATCAATTTCCTCCAGGTGTCGCGGAAACTGTTGGGCCACCACACACTCAACAACCTTCGCTAAAAAGTGAAGGTTGGAGACCGGACGGTACGCTGATGATACTCAGCTGTACATCTCTACCCCGGACCAGCCCAACGATGCCATCGAAGTGATGTCCGGAGGCCGTGCCAGTCTGGATGGGGAGAAACAGGCTCCGACTCAACCCATCCAAGACCGAGTGGCTGTGGCTTCCAGCGTCACGATATAGCCACTTGGTACCATCTCTGGCTGTTGGGGGTGAGTCATTGGCCCCGGCAGAGAGGGCTCGCAACTTGGGTGTGTTCCTGGATTCTCGGCTGTCTCTAGAAGATCACATGACGGCCGTGGCCAGGGGGGCTTTTTATCAGGTCCGCCTGATACGCCAGTTGCGTCCCTTTCTGGATCATGACACTTTATGCACGGTCACTCAAGCCCTTGTCATCTCACGCCTGGACTATTGTAATGCTCTCTACATGGGGCTTCCCTTGAGGTGCACCCGGAGGCTCCAGCTAGTTCAGAATGCCATCGCGTGGGGGATTCTGGGAGCATCTAGATGCTCCCACATGACACCTCTCCTGCGCGAGCTGCACTGGATGCCTGTGGCTTTCCAGGTGCGCTTCAAGGTATTAGTAACCACCTTTAAAGCGCTTCATGGCAAGGGACCTGGCTATCTGCTACCAAATGCCTCCCACCGTCCAGTTCGCTCCCACAGAGAGCCTCCTCAGGGTGCCGTCAGCCAGTTAATGTCGACTGGCGATCCCCAGGGGGAGAGCCTTCTCTGTGGCAGCCCCCGCCCTCAGGAATGACCCTGACCTTCATACGAACACAGACCTGCGCCTTTTCCATCGGGCTTTGAAGACCCATCTGTTTCAAGCGGCCCGCCTGGCATAGTTTCTAAACTGGCATACTTTTAAACGCTTTAGTTTTATATGGTTTTAGTAGGGATTTTAACAGGTTTTAGACAGGCTATTCATTATTTAATGTATTTTAATAGGTTTTTAATTGCTCTCTATGTTTTTATTCGTGATTTTACTGCTGCCTGTACACCACCCTGAGTCCCGGAAGGAAGAAGGGCGGTATAGAAATTTAAATATTAAATTAAATTAAATCTGTAAATATCTGTGAAAGGAGAATTTGACCTTGGTTGTTTGCTTGCAAACATTTCATTACCCAACGAAGTAACCTCATTGCTGAGGATGTGAGATTTAGAGAGGAAGAAAACAACAACATACTACCCTTCCTCATCATCAAAGAAAACAACAGCAAATTAGAAATCAAAATCTTTTTGAAATCGGTCCACACTAACCAAATGCTCCATTATCAAAATAACAACCCAGCCTCTCACAAGGTGCCCAGATCATGATGTTGAGATGATGGTGTGTGTGTGTGTGTGTGTGTGTGTGTGTGTATTCATTCTCTTTTATCTAATTTCCACATTTTGAAAAGACCATAACACATTTTTTTCCAGCAGCCAACTTCCAGATAAGCAAGGATTAATACTACCAATCAACAGAAATTAAAACGCTAATCAAAAAGAATATCAAAATATCAAGTTTTAAATGAAGTAATAAATATTAATTATTTGCATCTTAATGTAAACTTGTTTGCTATTTCAAAAAAGTCAAAGTGACATTTGAAAAAGGCTAGTTCCAAGAAAGAGAGCCATTCCAATACATCACAGTGTATTATTTATTCTGTTGATTTAGAAATATATTTCATTTACTTGAACTTTATTTCCCATTTCTGAAATGTTGTTTTCCTTATTAAAGGTGGTATAGTTGTATGTTGGGAAAGAAATGCACTTTGGCACCATTGAAAGAAGAACTGCGAATCCATGGAGTAAGTAGTTTTTTAAAGACACTAACATTATCTGTTATTTAAAAATTATGACTTACCATATTTTTGGACTATAAGACACACCGGAGTATAAAACACCCAGGTTTTGAAGAGACTTTTTTTTTTTAAGTAGGTAGGTAGATAGAGAGATAGAGAAGGAGAGAAAGAGAGAGAAATACAGTAGGTAGGGAGAGAGAGAGAGTAGGTAGGTAGATAAAGGGAAAGAGAGAGAGAGAAGGTAGGTAGATATATAGGTAGATAGAGCGGGGGAGAAGGAGAGATAAATACAGTAGGTAGGGAGAGAGAGAATGTAGGTAAGTAGGTAGGTAGGTAGAGGGATAGAGAAAAACAAAGAGAAATACAGTAGATAGGGAGAGAGAGAGAAAGAAGGTAGGTAGGTATATAGGTAGATAGAGGGGGGGGAGAGAAATACAGTAGGTAGGGAGAGAGTGTAGATAGGTACGTAGGGAGAGGGATAGAGAGAGAAATACAGTAGGTAGGTAGGTATATAGGTAGATAGGGAGAGAGAGAAATGCAGTAGGTAGGGAGAGAGTGTAGATAGGTAGGTAAGAAGAGGGATAGAGAGAGAAAAATAGAGAGAAATACAGTAGATAGGTAGGGGAAGAGAAAGAGAGAGAAGGTAGGTAGGTGGGGGGGAGAAATATCGTAGGTAGATAGGTAGGGAGAGAGAGTGTAGGTAGGTAGGGAGAGGGATAGAGAGAGAAATACGGTAGAGATAAGTAGGGGAAGAGAGAGAGAGAGAAGGTAGGTAGATATATAGGTAGATAGAGGAGGGAGAGAGCGAGAAATACAGTAGGTAGGTAGGTAGATGTTTCCAGGTGTATTTATCCATGTGCTGGAGAAGGAAATTGCTGTGGCACCTAAAACTTTGTTTCTGCTGGCACAGCACTTGATCATTGTAATTCTCATCAATCCCTCTAACTCAGGGGTACCCAAACTTGGCAACTTTAAGACTTGTGGACAATTCTCCAGCCAGCTATGTCCACAAGCTATGCTGGCTGGAGAATTAAGGTTTTTTGCACTGTGCAAACCTTCCCAAAACGGCCCATTTTTTGCAAAAATGGGCCCATTTTTTTCCAAATAAAAGGCATGAATAGCCTAGGGGGGGGGGCTTACAGAGTGCTCCTGGGGGGGGGGTCAAAATGAGCAAAAAAAGGGGCAATTTTCACGAAAACGGGCCATTTTTATGTCAAAAAATTGCATGCATAGCCTTATGGAGGCTTATAGAGTGCAAAAAACAGCCCGTTTTAGGCTAATTTCTGCCCTCTTCCAGGAGCTCTCTAGAAGCCTCTATAACGCTATGCACAACCATTTTGGTGAAGGGGGTGAGGTTTCGGGAGGTAAAAAAATGCTGTATTCGATGTATAAGGCGCACCCAGATTTTCAGCCTCTTTTTAGAGGAAAAAAGGTGCATCGTATACTCCGAAAAATACAGTACATAAAGTTACATCGTGAGAAAAGCATTCTTTAAGTTTATTACGCTTAGTTAAAAAACCTACTAATAAGAAAGAGGTGTAGTTCTGATAATCTTATAAAAGAAATTAAACCACTATTTTTTCTTCAGTGTCAATCTATTAGAAACCAATATTGGTATTATTTTGTGATGTGCATTGCATGATTTGCTTTTCTAGCTTGTTTGTTTTCCATATGAACTGTACAAAGAGCAGAAGCAATGCTTTTTCTTCTGTTTATGTGAAATTGCTGGTTCCTTCATATCTGACCAGTAATTCATCCTGTGCTCTTTCTCATTTGAAGAAATTTAAAAGCTGGTGCTAAGAATTAGGGTGAAATTATTCTTAATGTTTTGCTGTTTTATTATATTTAAAAAAACCATAACTATTTAAAGGGAATTATGTGGGAGAATATGTAAATTGATGTAAATTCTGCAGTGTAGATTAATAAGCAGTATAGTTCACTTTTCTTAGTGAATTCAAAGAACATCATGCCACTAGCATGCTATAAATTTTCATTCAAGTTCCTTTAACATTGATTCAACAAAGTGGCTGAAACACATGTAATATGAAATTGTCAGCTCATATTTGACCTTCAGATCATAGTGCTCTTCAGACCAGCTGTATCTGTATATTTAGATACATTCTTATTTGGCCCTATACAAATTTGGGGGGAAATGTCCACTATAGAAACTTGTCTCTTATGTTTATATTTCACTTACTTGGATGTTTATGTACACTATCTCATAGATATGCTCAACAATTTGTATCATATCAAATTCAGCCCCTTCCCACACAAATATAGCAAAATGAGAAAACAGCATATAGCAATTGAAAAAACAGTATGCAAAGTTAAAATTTCACATACAGTATGCCATCACTCCTGCAAGACCTGTGCTTCCTGTTTAATTTGCCGAACTGTCAATCAGCAGGTTTGTGGAAGTGCATTTTGTGAGCTGGATATGATATATTTCAAGTTTTGTGCGGGCTATAACTTATCCAGATGTACTCTTCATACTATTCTTTATTTTTATTTTTGTAACAGGTTAATTGTAAAAAAGAATATCAATAAAAAGTATTGATGTTATGTCAGATATCTCTTAAATTGTCATTAAACAGCTGTAGAATATAGCTTTTGGAAACTGAAAAAGCTTAAGACTGGTTTTATTTTTCGATGCAGGTTCCTAAAGTCACCCATACTGAATTTTGCCAAGGTCGTACTATGCGATGGGCCTTGGCTTGGAGCTTCTATGAAAATGTCAAAGTTCCAGTAAGTGGTTCTCTTGTCCTCTTCTTTCAATATCGACTTTGAATCTTCATGGGGAATTATTTACAGGAAGACCTCACAACTATTAATTTAGTGACAGTTCAAAATTACTGAAAAAAGTGACTTATGATTGGTCGCCAAACTTATGACTATCACAGCATCCTCACAATCATGTGATCAAAATTCTGACACTTGGCAACCAACACATATACAACAGTTGTAGCATCCCAGGGATATGTGACCTTATTTGCTACCTTCCCCACCATCTGCCAACACGTAAAGTAATAGGGGAGACAGGATTTGCTTAACAATCAGGTGAGTTACTTAACTGCAAAGATTCACTTATTATTTGTGGCAAAAAGACCTTAAAATTGGAAGTGACCACCTTGCTTAGCAACAGAAATTCTGGTCCCAATTATGACCATAAGTCAAGAATTATCAATAGTCCTGGGACTGGTTGCACACTTTTCAGTTTTTCTAGAGCAAATAGGGAGAGGTAGAGTACCTGTTGATAAAACACATTCAGGTCCCTTTTTATTTCTATGGCTTACTGGGGTGATTCTTTAGATCCCGGGAATGGGTTATTCTTTATACAGGAGAGCCTTTTCTAATATAGTGTACTTGGGAGAAAGTTATATATGCATATCTTAAGACACTAAAGAGATGAATGTGGACACCACCACAAATGGAAAGAAAGAGTGCAGAGATTTGTTGCTCCATTGCCTTCATCTCATGCAAGTAGAGGCCATCAACCATGTGTGATTGCAAATTATACCATTTGTCTTATTTGTATAGTAAAACTCAAGAGGAAAGCATAGTAAGTGGCCCTCTTTGCTGGGTTTTTGCTGCCTTTGCCTTTGTGGGATCTGACTTCTCAGGCACTATCATTGTCAGTCAAAAATTATCTATTGTTTCAGCAGACAATGAAGATACTAAAAATAATTCAACTACTTATTAAATAATTGGAGGAGGTGATAATTTTTGGGTTGTTCCCTCAGATGTATTGTAACTATGCTATTGCAGTTCCCAGAATACTTAGAATATGTACTTAGCTTTAGGCTGGCTCAAAAAATGTATGAGATGCATTCTAACATGTGTAGGGAACATCAAATTGGAAAAATTCACAGAAGGAAACTACCTCATTGTGGCTTTCTTCTCAAGCAACATCTGCCTCACCAAATATATATCTGGAAAATGACAGAAGCTTTCTAAAAAATGAGGCATTGAGTTTTGAAGGGTTCTTTTTTATGAATTTCTTTAATCCAAAACCAGGTTTCTATCCTTATGCATTCCATTTCCATTCCCAGTCCCATAATCCCTTCTGTTATATTCACAATGTTCAGATGTGGCTTTCCACTGGCATTTTGTGGGGGGGAGGAGGGCTGCATAGTGATGAATGGGATAGCAGATATTTTATGGACTCACTCACTATATGTATGCTAGGATCAAAGTATTTTCAATGTTCTCTTCATGTTCTTCAGGATATCATTTTCTTTGCTAATTATTTTGTTCAACTTGAATATTGTACTTTTCCTCTCAGTCACCTCCTTCTAAGAAAAGGAAACTAGAAAAACCTCGGAAACCAATCACATTTCTCGTCTTGGCATCTACAGCTAAAGAGTTAGGTATGAAAGCTTCATCTGTAGGAATCAATGCTGTTGAAGGATTAGGAGTTGTTGCCGCATGGATTAGAAAAATACTCACTGACCTGAAGGTATGCTAATTTTTTAAAATTCTGCTTCAGGCAACTGCCAGTAGCCGAAAAAGAGCCACACTATAGTTTGATGTTATTTCTTTCAATAGGTTCAGCATAAAACACTTCCGTGTGGAAAAGATGAAGTCAGCTTGTTTCTAACAGCTGTGGAAAATTCCTGGATTCATTTAAGGAGAAAAAAGAGGGACAGAGTTAGGCAACTGCGTGAACTTCCTCGAGCATCTGAAGATTTCCTGCAATCAACAGAAGAAAAGAATCAGAAAACATCCTGTAACATCTCTGAGTGTGAAGGAAATGCAAATGGGTCTACTGAAAAATCCTCTGAAGTGCTTTGTCTTGATGTTGAGTCCCCAGAGGGTAATGGACTCAATAATGTACCTGCAATTGAGGAGAAAAGTATGCAGGGATCCACTGAGGAAAGCAGCAACGCAGAGGAACCATCCTTTATTTCAGAATCCAAAGATACTTCCAGTAATCAAAATGAAGGAACCAAGACCTTTGCTACTGAAATCCTGGCTCTTGAAACTGGACAGAATGATAACACTTCAGGGGAATGGTTCCTTTTCAAATGTGTGTTAATTGTGAAGAAAGAAGGTCCTGACATTTTAATAGAAATGCACTGGATTGATGGACAGAACAGAGACTTAATGAATCAACTGTGCACTTACCTAAAGAATCAGATGTTTCGTTTGATCACAACTTAAAAACATGGATGTATGGAAGAATTATCCTTATTTTTGTAATCTTGCTTTTGTATTTAATACCCTGTTTCCCTGAAAATAAGTCCTAGCATGTTTTACACATGTGCATAATATAATCTGCCCCCCCCCAAATAAGCCCTACTTAAGAATCCGTGCAGCCAGCTACCTGCCAATTCCATCTGATTGCTCACAGTGCAGTGGCCATGAGACAAGATGGGGTGGTGGAGGTGCCCCATGCACCCCGCAGCCAGGCCATTCACGCTCTGACACTTGCAGCAGCAGCAGCAACCATGTTGTTGTAGCCTGTGGCCACCAGCCTCTCTAACAGCTGAGTCAGATGAGGAGGAAGCGAGTCAGATGAGGAGGAAGCACTGGAGTGTCAAGGCAATCTGAGAGCTCCAAGGGGGACAAGGGAATAGAGCTGTCAGAGATAGAGACAGAGGTGGAGCCTGCGACATCCATCAACCCTCAGATGGAGAGGCTGTTACAGTACCCAGAACTGGAGGTGGTTGAGGAGGAGGAACAGCTGGGTCCAGTACATGATGCACAGAAGGCAGAGGAGAGAAGCGGGAATCTATGGACCAATCCTTGAGATGGAAGAGCCACTGCTGCCAGCTAAGACCTACCCTGGCTCTGGGGATAAAAGGCAGGGGGTGGAGATAAATAGGTGTGGGAGACAATTATTCATCTCCCTTCGTCAGCTTCTGAATTCTGTCTGGGACTTATCAGACTCCTTCCTTTGAATCGAGCACTGAGTGTCGGGTGGGCTGGGGTGGGGGCTGTCTGCTGTTGGAAAAAAGCTAGCGCACCTTCCAGAACTTTTTGTGTGAGCATGGAGAGAGAGAGAGAGAGAGAGACTCCTGGTTGTTGGGCCATTTCAGGGGGAAAGGGAAGGACCTCGGCTTTCCACAGGCACTGAAAGACTTGTAGCCTGCTTTGAGAAAGACTTTTTGCAGGGCTGATGATGCTCCTAATAAAGGGGACATTTAATTAAGTACAGAGGGTTTGTTGTGTTTGGGTCAGAACACGTGCAGCAGAAGCCCAAGTAGCCGCTGGCCCACTTCTGCTTGCTCATGACCGCAATGGAACAGGAGGCTGAATAGTGTGATGGTGCCATGCCCCTGAGGCAAGGAAGATTATGGGGTGCATGGGGCAGCTTCACTGCCTCATCTCATGACTGTGGGACCAATGCATTGTGGGAGACTGCTGGATGGGGCTGCTGGTGCCGTGGCCATGAGGCAAGGCAGGTGTTGGGGCATGGATTGCCTGGCTGCAGGGGCCATGAGTAAGCCAGTGCAGGGCACATGAGGCAGCTCCATTTCTCCTATCTCACGGCAGCAGCACTTATATACCACATGGCCTCCTGTCCCACCACGAGCAAGCAGAACTGGCCTGTATATAGGAAAAATAAGATACCCCCTGAAAATATGCCCTATTGTTTATTTTGGGACCCAAAAGAAAATAAGACCGGGTCTTATTTTTGGGGAAACACAGGTAGCATTCACAACCTCTTAAAGGTAATAGGTTCTAAAAACTTCTGAAATTTGAGTTATTTATGATTAGTTAAAACAAAAAATGAATTGTGCTTACTTTCTACTGGAATAATTCAGTTTTACGTTATAACTGTATTTTTCTTACTGATTTCAGTGAGTCATAAATGTAACTAGTTCAATCTGAATCATTTTCCCTGCAATCATCACCTTTGTGTAATGTAGTTAGTATTTTTTGTTTCAGCTTACATATTGAAAGAACAGCACTGTATAATAGCATTAAAAATGTTGTGAAAAATTGTTGTCAGTTTTTCCAACTGCTCAGAAATGGTTTTATATCTATATCTGGACCTCCTTGTCAGAAGTGCTCCCACATGTTGGATTGCATTATAGCAATAATAGTCTTCTCAACTTTGAAAGAACAGAGGTTGGACAAAAATGCCACTTAGATTCTTTTGATATAAAATTAAGAAAACTATACTTGTTCTCTCATGTATCTTGATAAATTTTAAACAAAGTTGCAGTTACTAAAATCAGAATCCAAGGTTTGGAGTGCCTCATTAACAAATTATGTTTTTGCAAAGATGCAAAATCAGTAGTTAGTAGATCAAATAGAGTTCATATCACTTCTGTAATAACAAATGAGTCTAGGCAAGATTAATTATTTACTATTTTTTTTGGAATTTGAGCAAATTTAAGGAATAAAATGGAAATTTTATAAAGATTTACAAACCCATTTCACCCTTCCCACAATCAGGCCCATTTTAAATTCTGTCCTTTATTTTGGAATGAAATCTTCAACTTATTAGTTACCCGTTTGTATGCTATAAAGCAAATCAGTTATAAGATTACCACCTCCTGCTGCCAAATACCTCCCACCGACCAGTTCGCTCCCACAGAGAGGGCCTCCTCAGGGTGCCGTCGGCCAGACAATGTCGGCTGGCGACCCCCAGGGGGAGAGCCTTCTCTGGCAGCTCCTACCCTCTGGAATGACCTACCCCCTGAACTACGGACGATCACGGACCTACATCTCTTCTGTCGGGCCTGTCATAGTTTTAAAGTGATTTTAGTACGGGGTTTTTTAATGCAGGCCAATTACATTTAATTCATTTTAACATACTATTTTAGCTTTTATATTAACTTTAATTTCCTCAATTCAGTTCTTGCCATCTGGTTATCGAAGCACATGCAACTTCATATTTGTTCCATATGACTCTGATAATCTTGTCTTCTGTCAACTTGAAGGAGCTGCACCACAAACACATATTGCATGGAACCTTTTGAGAAATATGTCCACAAATAATAACTTCTCTTTCAGTGCATTTGTTTCTCAGGCCTTTTGTAGCCAATATTGTAGACTAGGCACAAGAAATAGCTACGAGAGCCAAAGTTGTCCTTTGTAGTCTTGCTGGACCTTATGTCTCATCAAGTGGCGAAGAATTAACATAATTCAAATGCTCCTTTTAGTTTGCGAAAGGTACTTGGAACATCAGTACAGAGCCCGTTCCAAGAAGTTAAACCAGCAGTAAAATTGTGCCAATGAACTCCCAAATTATTTTTCATGATTATTTTGGCTGGTTTGATTTAGGGAGGGGTAGGGGGAAATCAAAGCATACCAAAAGTTTGCCTCTTCAGCCAGGGGTCATGCATTGCAGGAGCCATCAATAAGCCATTAGCCTTGTGCAAAATGTTCTAAGATGCCCTTCATGAATTATTTTCACGGGCACTTGGGGTCTTAAAAATCTGTCTTGAATGCCATTCTGCTTCCTACAGACAAGTTTGTATCATCTTTTCTTATGGAAAAATGACTACGTGATAATAATAATAATAAGTTGAATTTATTGACCGCACCCTCTCCCCACAGGGACTCGGGGCGGTGCACAGGGAAATTAAAAGCGAAAAATATACAAAATACATACAAATTAAAACGAATTAAACTCAATCCTGTGCTAAAATCCCATTAACTAAAAATACCCAATAAATATAGTATACATTTAAAAAACCCATAGACAGAGAGACTACCCTAGGCCGGCCAGGCAGAAAAGATGAGTCTTCAATTTCAGGCAGAAGGAGCGGAGGTCCGTGGTCGTTCTAATATCGGGGGGAAGGTCGTTCCAGAGGGCCGGGCCCGCCACAGAGAGAGCCCTTCCCCTGGGCGTCGCCCGCTGACAGAGTCTAGTGGACGGCACCCGGAGAAGTCCCTCTCTGTGGGAGCGAATCGGCCGTGAGGATATATGAGGCAGGATCCGATCCCGCAGGTAGCTAGGTCCCGAGCCATGGAGCGCTTTAAAGATGATGATTAATACCTTGATGATATCATCATACCGTGATGATAACTTTATGTTTCTTAGGGCTATTTTTCAAGTAAGGTGCTTTGCAAGGCATAGGGAACATGTGCAGAGTGTCTCTCTTCAACTCATTAAAACGATGCCTCTTTTTTTCCAGGCTTGCACAGGTTTTTTATAATCTGCATCAACTGTGTATACACTATGCAGGAAAGCAAGGACAGGCAGGAGCATCCAAGGTTGGCAAACACCATTCTATTTATTTTGTCATATTTAAGAATTGCCAACTTCTTCATAGAGGGAGTGGGAAATGTACAATAAAATATTAAAAGCATAAAAAAACGGGGATGGTAATTCATTAAAAGGTGGGGGGGTGCTCTTTCTGAGCATCAATCAACCCTACAGCGACATGATCATCTGAGCCATGCTTTTATGCTTGTACAGAAGGCAAGGCAAGTGGGGGGCTGCTTCGGGCCCAGGGGGAGCAGATTCCACAGTGCAGGGGTGTATGGCCTCTTAACAGTTCTGAAGGAAGAACTTCATACTCCTCTGGGACTTGACAGCCGTACCACAGAGCCTACTGTACTTGCTGAAAAGGGTAGGTAATCTCTTCTGAAGTGTGTGTGTATATGTGTGTGTGTGTGTGAGAGAGAAAGAAATGGGCACACCTACTCCTTTCAGTCCTTTTAGCATCATTTTTCTTTATTACAATACTAAAACATATTTTTCTGGATTTGTGTTCTAAATCATGTGTTTCCAGTAATAGAACTTTACATTCAAGTCTAGGGTTATTGGTTAACATGATTTGGTGAATATGGTAAGGGGTTTATGGATTAGTTTCCACTTTCATGGAATGACAGAGAGCAACGCCTGATATATTGACATCGCCCTTGAACCCCAAAACATCTGGTTCCTCCATGACTTAACCATGATGGCATTTTTTGCTATGTTTTATTGATTAATTTATAAACCCATAAATTCACAAGAATCCAATAATTCACAAATCACCATGCCACTTTGTGAACGAACTCAACCTCTGACTCCAGACCAACCCCTTGTACACCTGCATAGTTCAAAAGGAAAGAAAATAGGTTTAAAAAAAGGAAAAATACCTCACAGAAAACCTAAACAGAGCTTTACCATGGCAGACTGTTCGTTCTATTCCACCTCTGCCGCGTGATCTATTTAAAAAGGCTTTTCTGAGCCTCCCCTTCCCTAAGTGAAACTGGGCACTGAATGTGTTAGTGTTGCCTTTTGCTCTCAGAACCTTTTCTCCCTTCTCTGTTCGGACAAAAGTCTGATCCTGGCCATCCCTTTCATTCCCTGGGTTCCTCCTGCATGAGAAATGAATTATTAATGGTGCATTAAACAGGCTGGCTCAGGGCCAAGGGATGGTGCTAATCAGAAGCTAATTGAGGGAGAAATTAGATACTGTTCCCAGCTGCCTGAAAGATGAGGGGTAGATGGCAGCCTGCTAGAAAAGGTGACCCCCATGACAAAAATCACAAATTCGACCGCAGCACCATGGAACACAGCTGGTTTGGATGCTGCGCTACACCACCTCCTCTCCAGCCACCCATTCTTTTTCATCTCCTAACCCACTTCCTGGGCTGCTTATTTCCAAAGGTATGACCTGGGCCCTGTATTTGATGGTGTAGATGAGCACACAAGTTATAATCGTAGTAGTTCTGTGCGGGACTGAATTCCTTTTATTGGACAGCAGAAGAAAGTCTGCCACCATGGCCAGTACTTTCAGACTTGCAAGATTCTTATCAATGTAACTTTACAAAAAAAGCAGAATTGGCTCATCTGGTCGTATTTCCTGTCTGATCTACCTGGTAAGGCTGACAAGTTCTAAGAGGAGCTGAGTGAAAGTTATGAGGTGAAAAGAGCAGATTGATTTATTGACCCAGCTCTGCCTGCCTTATCTTCCTTTCTGCATCCAGTGTCTTTGTGGTTAAATCTATAGTTTCCTTGAATAACTCCCCACTTTCAGAGGGGGGGGGGGAGTAAACATGACCTGTTATTCTTGGCCTGCTTTGTTCACCCAACTGATTGAAAATATATCAGGTCAGATCCCCACCCCCACCATCTTCCCTCTACAAGCTATAATGCCTTAATTCGTTTTATCCACAGCAAATTCTCCTTTCAGGTCATTCATATCATTGACCTGCCCAATACCCCTGAAAAGTAGAGGGAGATGCGTCCATGCACTGAACCAGCAGTTTCAAAGTCATGCTCTAAAATAAAATTAGGTTTATTCTTCAGGGGGATGGTTATTTCTAGAGCAGGCGTGGAATCAGCCTGCCTGATATTTTCATAGCCCCAAAGGCAGAGGTAACCTTCAGGAAATCAAGAGCTGCCGGTGTTAAGGACATGCAAGAAACAGGAAGACAGAAAAGAAGCAAGAGATTTTAGATACATAGACCCCACCCTAGAGATACTGCTGGGGAGAATTTTACTGTCACCCATTCCTCTTTGCCTTTGTGCATACTGTATGTTCACCCACCTTTCCATCTGCTCTTGGGGAATTTTCTGATGAAAATAGCTCTTTATTATCTACGTGGGAATATTACAGTCATGGAAGGAAGCTTCATTTTCCAAAATGCTGCATTCTCTGAGGAAACAAAATGCTCAAAGGAAATTCCTGAAATATCCCTGAAGCACAGGTAATCCTCAACTTATGACTGGTTACTTACTGATCATTCAATATTATGATGGATCCTGAAAATGGGACTTATGACCTGGATTTTGTTCTGCTTTTGTCCCCCTTCCCTTGTTACATAACTGCATTTGGGCATTTGGCAACCAGCCCACATTTACAGCAGCATCCCACAGTCACATGATTGCGATTTATGACATTTTTGCCAGAAACCAGTGTTTTACTTGCAGTTTTTGGCCAAATCTGTTCCATAGTAAATAATGGGTTCACTTAACAACTACTGCATTCACTTTGCAACCACAGTGTTTGCTTTATGACCACTGCAAAAAAGATCATAAAATTAGGCCTGGTCATAAGATGTTCTATGTTGCCACCTTCACTACTTATAACCAAAATCCTGAGGTCCATTACAATCATAAGTTGAAGACTAACTGTAATGGCAATAGATATCTGAAAGCTCTGATTCTGGAAAAGCTGGAAGGAAAAAGAAGACGACCACCAGCAGTGAAGTGGATGGACTCACAGTGGCGATAAACGTACCATTGGGACACGAAAGATCAGATTAAGGACAGATCATCATGGAGAAAATCTATCAATTTGATCTCTAAGATTTGACACTGATTTGATGACACATAATGAATTCAGTAACTCTTTGGTAATACAGCGGCATAATAATTCTGCTGTTTTTTCCATTGCACAAAATTCTCAAACACTGTTTTGGGTCATTGCTCTATGAAACTCAAGGCATGCTTCCATATGGATGCATTTGGTAAACCAGCTTTCCATACATGGAATCTCCACAGCTCTCTCCCAACTAAAATGCCAAAACATCTTCTCGGAGGATCTGCCTGGAATTTACAGACTTTGAAAACAGAAAACAGAATTTGAATTCAACAGGAAGATGTGCTATTAGAACAATGGAAAAGGCTAAAAGTGTATCAGTTCTTTAGCAGCAGGTCTCCTTCAAAGAAAATTGCTCGTAATATAGCTAACTTGGACTCTAGGTTTAGCCCAGTTATCATTGAATGCTAGCAGAAATGTGTTATGTTTGAGGTAAAAGGTTTATTAAGACATTCTTTGGATTTGAAAGCCACGTTGCTACCTAAACTATAACTGAAACAAAGAGAAAAGGGACATGGAGGTGGGAACTTTATTAAATACAGACTTCAGGAAATCAAGAGCTGCCAGTGTTAAGGAAATGCAAGAAAAAGGAAGACAGAAAAGAAGCAAGAGATTTTAGATATATAGACTTATTTTACTACTGTAACAATAGACCAAGGGAGAGAGAGATACAGAGGCAGGGAGCAAAGCTTCTCCCTTTCCTTGGCTTCTGGCCATTTATCCTAGTGGTCGGAAGACTCACTGGTGCAAAGAGGTAATCAGCCTCCAACAGAGAGAATACTGTTCATCCCCAAATGGATTTGTAGCTTCACAGCATGTTCAGTCAAACTGGAAAGGCTGGGAATGAACGTCTCGGTAATACAGTCCTCTGGCATTATTGATTTTATCATAGAGAGACGAAACTTGCCTGCTTCCTGCACCCTTCAGATAACAACTCTGCAGAGCAGTAAAAAATGTCTTAGAGGGATGGGGTGGGAATTTGTGGGAGAAATCAGAAGAACCTGCATCCCTGCCAGCCAGCCTCTTCTTGTTGCCTCTTACAAAATTTGGTGTCATTTTGTTCAATGGCACCCTTTTTTTCTGTAGAAAAGTAGGTAAAGGAGAGAAGCTGTTCAGGTGTCTGGTGGTGGTGGTTGTTGTTGTTGTTGTTGTTGTTGTTGTTGTTGTTGTTGTTGTTATTATTATTATTATTATTATTATTATTATTATTATTATTATTATTATTATTATGAGGAAAAGCCAAAGCAGTGGCATTGAAAATAAGGATTTGTAAAAAGAGAAATCATGCAGAATCCTGGAACCTATCCTCTTAGTCACCTTCTGTGGCATGCCCATTCATTTTCCAACACTTCCCATGTTCTTCTATTCCTTTCATGAGCATCAGCTCATGAGAACATTATAAACATTTCAGTTTCCTGTATGCAATAGTCTAAGATTATCACATCTCTTTTTGATATTATTTTTCATAATTTCTAAACTTACCCATTGAACAAAATGACAAATGTTCCAGTCTTTCTCATCTCAGCATGTTTAGGATAGGTGCATTTCAATGCCCAGAATTTCTCAGTCAGCATGAGAAACACTGGTTTAAGCCTTGGCTTTGGTAAATTCTTCCTATTGGGATTCTGCAGACTTAAACAATGGGGAAAGCTCCACATCTATATCTGTCTCCTCATTCCCACATTCTTTTTCTGGCTTATTCTTCAGTTCAAAGGTGGTTTGTTGCATAATAAATATATTAGGTGACATTCTTCCAAATGCAAATGTAAAGTTCGGTCTGCTATTTTTTTTATTTCTGGAAGAAGTGTAGATAATTTATAAGGAATGACCTCTAGACCCACCTCTGCACAACCAAACTGAGAAGTACAACAGGCTTCCAGAATTCAGATTTTCTTAATAGCTTGCTTCTTTTCTTTATTTGTTCAGAAATTAACATGCCACAATTTACATCAAAGCAATCTGTACACCAAGAACAATTAAACAGTACAGGGAAACGAGTCTGGAAAATGGTGGTGGTGGTGCTGCTATTGATTATAATGATTCCTCCTTTCTTTCTAGGCTTATTTAACTGAATCTTTCTTATTGCTTCTTGCAATACAAAAACAGACTTCATTTATTTATAAACATCACTACTGAATTTGAAGAAGCAGGGAGAGTCAGAATTCAGATTTCTAGCAGATTGAGATTCCAGAATTGGGAAGCATCACTACAAATTATTGTTGTTGGTCAACTGTCAGCCAGATGTGCCCAAGGCACCTACTACTATTGGTACTATCTTTGCTTTCTTTTGCCACAATCATTCTGCTTCTTTTTTCAGGTTTTTCTTTATTGTAATTATCTCTTAGATTCTGCTGTCTCCAGGTAATGCAACATCTACTATCCAGACCATTAGCTGCTATTATCATAGCTAGATGCTTAGACTGGATTTGGCATTTTTATCACTTATCAAGTTTTTGTTATTATTAACCTTAGAAACTAAGAAACCTTTGACTTCTACACTTGCTGAATTCCAACATCTAGTGGCTCCAGCTAGTGTGGCCAATAAGGAGTATTTCTGGAATTTATAATTCACAATATCTGGTGCCACAAATGTGGTGCCTTAATTTGTACTGTATTATATAAGCTTACTTTAGAATATAGCAAGTCCATCTTATACATTTAATAGATTTACTGTTTATTTGCTGAACAAGTCCAGGAATTTGGTATCACCCAGCTATTTTTTTTTGTCAAGATAAATGCCCATTCTACAGATTATGAGGATCAAATCTGATTGTGTATGTTTTGCAGTTGGATCTGGTCATTTAGATCAGAAGTCTGAGTTGCAATAAAACATGCAAAAAGTAGAATGTATTATTCCACAAAAACATACAATAGTCTTAAGGCAGGACTTGTGAAACAGAATTGGGGAACTAGAACCAGATTGAGGAACCAGGAGGGGGGAGCATGAATTTAATATTTATAATTTGAGAGTTTATGGATAGACCCAACTGTTCAGGCTAGACACTTGATGTGCAGATATAGAATATGAGTAAATAGCCAAACAGAAAATAGCCTGCTCCATTATTTCTGGCTAAATAGTCTTTGTTTGAAGTCTTGGGAAACAGGCTAAAACATTTAGAGTAGGTTTGTCCCACCTACAGCCCACAGGCTGCATGTGGCCCTAGACAGCTAGCAATGCACTGCATAAGGTTTTTGTAAATACCGTGTTTCCACGGGTATTTCTTTTGACCCCCGAAATAAACGCTTGGCCTTATTTTTGGGGAGGTCTTATTATTTTTGAGGTGCAGGAGGCAGCAAGCGTGATCACCTCATGGCTGCTGCTGTGTTGCAATATTTTGGGGGAGGGCTTATTTGAGGGGGGGGCTTATTTTAGCGCATGCACTCAAAAGCCCAGTTGGACTTATTATCCAGGGAGGTCTTATTTTGGGGGAAACAGGTATAATAAAGGAATTTTTTTATTTATATCTATTAACTGTATTATATATATAATTTATATGCAGCCCAATTTCTCTTCATTCAGAGCAGCCTAGGCAAGCCAAAAGATTGGACATGCCTGATTTAAGGGTTAGACTCTGATATATGGAAAAGGTTAGCAGTTCAAGTACTTATGGCCACACCAGAAATCTTTCACAGTAAGCCTGCATGATACAGCATGAAAGATGGAGGAGGACCTTGAGGAAAACTGTTCTCTATCCCTTCTGCTTTCCCTCACTAATGACAATTGCTTATCATAGCATCGTCTGTTAGAGAAAGAAGAACATTAGGCAAATGAGTTTGAGAGCTCTTCCAATCAGCTGCATTTCTGGAATCTGAACTTGACACAGAAAGAATATGGGATGGAGGTTCAATTAAAAACAATTAAAAAGCCAAGATTGCATACAAAGTGCTGTTTTATTGCTGTGTTCAAGTTCAGTCCATCAATCACAGAGTGTCTGGATGAACTAAAATATTGAATAGAAATTATTTTGTGGATTAACAATAAAAACAAGAAAATTTCCCAAGACAGCCTTCCTTAACCTGATATCATCTATTATAATCCAGCTCTCATAGGTGGCTCAGTATCTAAAACACTGAGCTTGTCGATCAGAAAAGTCAGCAGTTTGAATCCCTAGTACAGGTCTCCTGGGTGAGCAGGGGGTTGGGCTAAATGACCTCCAAGGTCCCTTCCAACTCTGTTACTGTTTACCATTTGGACACATTGTTGGGAGATGATGGAAATTATAATCCAAATGTTAACTATAGTTCAGGAGGGGAAAGACTATAAAGGATATTCCATAGCTTTATACCCTATACTAAATCAAAATGACATTTATTTGCCTGGATTTAGAGGGTAACTGTAGTTTGGAAAATATAACACATGGCTTAGATTATTGTGTGAATCCATGTGCTTTAATTTAAATCATGGTTTATGGCTCAGCAATTTGAAAATTTATGTTGAAATATATGGTTAGGCAAACTATGGTTTAGTGGGATGCTTGAAAATAGTTTATCTTATCAGCATTTTAAAGTTCACAGTCCATTCTTATCTTTTAAACTCTGTTTTCTCCAGGTTACAGTATCAAATTGTCTTAAGTCTTCTGAAGCCAGCAAAGGTTAGCAAAGTAGGGGTGAGGGAGATGGTTTAATTTTTTTTCCAGGAAGCAGCTTAAAATGATTGTTTTGGTTGATCCCATGTTTTTCATTTGTTGTTAGTGTGAGAAAAGAACAACTTTTTTTTCTCTCTGTTTGTAATCAGGAAGTTCATCCATTATTAAAAACTTTTGGGTTTTTGAAAGTTTCCATCATGGCAATTACCTGATTGTAGGATTTTTAGGGATTGAGTATGCCTATGAGTCCAACTATTATATTTTATAAATGACAGTTTACAATTTAATGTATTGTGTAAGCACAACCAATTATGATTTACTCCAGAAGTTAATCAAACTAATAACTGAACTGTACTTCTGAGAATACTTTCATGAAGTTTCAATTAGTGATATAGACCAGGGGTCTCCAACCTTTGCAACTTTAAGTCTGAAGGACTTCAGCTCCCAGAATTCTCCAGCCAGCTTTGCTGGCTGGAGAAGTCTGGGAGCTGAAGTCCTTCAGACTTAAAGTTGCAAAGGTTGGGGACCCCTGATATAGACCATTGTGAAGAAGACATTAAACTTTTTTTTTCAACAGCTGGTGGGTCTTATATCATATTTCGCTCCTAACAGCAGCAGGAACAGATTCTTGTGAGTGAGTGAATGAGTAGTACAGCTACTGTTCCCAAGCTGAACTTTCCAGGTGTACTGGATTCAGTTCCCAGCAAGCCTAGAGAGGAAACATCTGGGGTGTTACATCTTCAGGAATGTCAGTATTTATCCCAAAATGCTTAGCACCTTCAGAAGAATGTGATTAGGTGCACATTCCACATTCCTTTTTAAGGAAAAACCCCAGAGATTCACCAAGAGTCCTTCATGCCAAATATTTTGCAAAGTAACTATATTCCTACTGTACATAATTATTTCCTTCTGTTTCTTTACAGTTGGTTATAAAATGTCCTATAAATTTGCCAAACAATAGAAAAAAAACATGAGCAATTCAGTCCTACAGTTTTCAGCAAAGACAACAGACTCTTTTACCGTACTAAAGACTAAACTATTTATTCAACATGTCAATCTGAAACATCGTACACACATCATCAGATGCATGGAATATTATCCTGAGAAAAGAGTCATATATTGATTGATACTGGCCATGGGTAGTTTTCACTTACCTTCCCTACCGGTTCGCAAATGTGTGTGCGCACACAGTTTGATTGCACCCGCCCCGTCCATGCATTCACCTGGTATTCCGTGCATGTACTTTGCTCAAAAAACATCCGTAAATAGGACAAAATAGGGCCAGGGCATGTGGGCAGGCCCACCCACGATTTCCAATACCAGTTCGGGTGAACTGATCTAATCAGGTAGAATACCAGCTCTGATACTGGTCATTCACAAAACAATGGACACCAGATATGCATGACATTATCATTAACACATGCATAATGCTAGGAATCACTTGAGTGTATTCCATCCACATGGAACATTTAAATGAACTTTTGCCATAGTTATGTCAAATGCTTACATTCTTCTTTTAAACAAATGTGCTATGTTAGTATCATTTTTCTGCAATTGACTAACTTGGTTTTGAACTATAGATCTAATCAAGCAAATATTGATTTAGATTTAAATCAGAGGTGGGTTTCTGCTGGTTCGCCCCCGGTCAGGCGAACCGATAGTAGCAGTGGCAGGAGGCTCCACCCACCCTCCCAGACACTTCTGCGCATGTGCAGAAGCATTGCACGAGCATGCGAGCACCCATGTGCCCAGTAGTAAAATAAATTATACCCCTGATTTAGATGCTACCCAACTCCTGATGGAAGAGACAATTCACTCATACCAAGCTATGTTTTAATAATAATAATAATAATAATAATAATAATAATAATAATAATAATAATAATAATAATAGTATATATAAGATTTATTTTGGGTTCACATGTCCTAAGCCAAAAAGAAAGAAACTGCATCATAGTTTAGTATGCTAAATCCATTTCATACCTTTTTTTTTTTTACAAATTTCCAAGGAATTCTGGTGGCATGGTCCTTCTATGAATTCCCCATTGGAAGATAATCATAACTGGCTGCCACTAATCAGTTTCAATTTCTTGACCTCTCATGTCTGTGGAACTGTGAAGTTTTCAGCCTTTCAGTGAAGGGTTTCTTTCTTCAACTGAATCATGGAAACATGAGAATAGAAGATGCCTTGTGCCTTCCATTGAAAACCCAGGAATGCAGAATCTTCTTGTAATCTTGAAATACAGAAGGTGGCAGCATAACTGTGCAGCCTTGCACATGGAGAGGTCTTGAATGAGAAATGTGTTTATTAAATCAATCAAACCGTATGCTTGGAAAAATAGTTATTGTAGTTCTTACACACATCTGTGTATTCTCTCTGATGCCAGATGTTTAGACTGGATTTGGTATTTTTATCTCCCCAAGGATATGGTATAGGCAGATGTTGATGATGTAAAGATATTGTCACAGGTTGTAAGATGGACTGAGTAAAGCTGTCTTTTGCAATTGATTGATGGTGATTTTGTCAATGCTGATAATATTCAAGTGGTGCTTTGGGATTGCACCTAACCCATTTATTAGTACTACCTTTCTTTCTTTTGTCACATATAACAAAATTCTTTCTTTTATTGTTATACAATAACACTATTTGTTTATTTATATTGTTACAGTTATTCTTTCCTTGAATATATTCTTGAATTTCAGCACATATTCAGGGTTCTGTGCAGAGGGAACATTTGCAGAAATAATGTCTGGGCCTTCTGTTTGGTGTTAGGCTTTTTGGCATTATTTTCAGTTTGACAGAATGTGGAGGTTGACTGCAAACCAGCCTTAGGAACACATCTTACATCTATGCCTTCTCTAAAGTCCTGGATGTAGCCAAATTATTGAGTGCCTTGGAGTCTTGATATGAACCTTTAAATCTAATCTCATTCTCTGCAGATAACATAAATGGAATTATCTGGGAGAGGCACTTTGTGGAAACAGTCTTAGTTTCATTTATTCAGGTCTCTCAGCTTGGGTCAACCTACGAAATACTTTAGAGGGCACTGTTGTGCCATACAAGAGCAAGGGTTTAAAGTTTAAACTATCTTGAAAACTCTTTAAAAGAAAGTTTTCCTCTTTTGAAGGAAAGAGAATAGAGTTTAGGTTACATACCATGTTTGAAGATATCTTTCCAAGATTATCCAAAAGTGCCTGCTACTATCTACTGTCCAGCAGTTTTGTTAGAAATCATACAGGACCTCTTTGAGTGAGGTACAAAACAGAGACAAAGATCTTGTAAGATTTTTTTTAAAAAAATATGGTGGGAAAAAGGTGGACGTGATACAATTTCTTAAGGATGACAAAGTCCAGAGTTCCTATGCTTGCTGCAATTAGCAAACTTGCCCCAACCCAAACTCTGATGGTATATTGGGAATATACATCCCAGAACAATTGTGCTGATACTGACTGGCAACTTTGGGAGAAACAGTCCAAACCTTGAGGCAAGGTGATTACATTAACTACCTGTGCTATGTGGCTGTTGATAAGGCCACAAGTTTGAAAACCTGCTCGTTTAAGGTCAGAGTAATTAAGACCTTCCTTTTCAAAAACAAACAAACAATGTGAATAACACAGGTTTAGCTAAAGCAATTGGTTTGTCTCCAGTCTGGATGGGGATGTTAACATCAGAAAGAAAGTTCATTCCACCTTTAGTCAGCAACCGGAACTTCACTTTTGTACCTAGGAAATATCAGTAAGAATTTACTTCTACCAGCTAAGTGTCTAGGAGGTGCCAATAAGAATGGCAAGGCTTTCTCAGTGGCCTCCCTCAGCTCTAGGTTCAAAGGCTTCCAGAGAAAAAAAAGACATAAGGAAAACAGAAACTGTCATATGCAATTTAGTTCTTGAAAAAAGGCATTGCCAGCACTGTAAAGGTCAAATCAAGATTTTGGTTATCAGCTAGAAAAGTAGATATATACACTACTTCATATGATATTTACAGACGCCCATCTTGTCTTTTATTAAAGTGTCAGGTCAAACAGACATTTTAATCAAAATCAGCTAAGTTAAAAGGGCACAGCCATGTACTCCTCATGAACAGTAATGAACAATAATCTCTCTGTCAATTTTCAGCTACTTACTAAAGAAACCCTATCATGGACTGTCTGTTGCATTACCCATTGTCCCTGCTTGAATCACCCACCTGGAGAACTAGAGTGCAGATAGTCCTTGACTTATAACCATTTGTTTAGCAAGCATTTCTAAAGTTATAGTGCTGAAAAAAGTGACTTTTACAATTCAGACTTATGACTATTGCAATGTCCATGTCATGTGATCCAAATTTGGGCACTTGGCAAACCTAATGTATTTACAGTGGTTGCAACATCCTGAGGTTATAGGCAGTGGTGGGATCCTCCCAGTTTAACAAATGATTCAGTGATCGTGTGAATTGAGGTCACCATCTGTGACCTTCCCAATTGTCTTCCAACAAGCAAAGTTAATGGGGGAAGCTGGATTCACTTAACAACTGCATTATTAATTTATTTTTTATTTATTTTATTTTAATCACATTTATATTCCGCCCTTCTCCACAAAGGACCCAGGGCGGCGCACAGGAATTTAAAAAACATACAAAACAATAAATACAGAATTTAAAAACATATTAAATTATAATCCTATGCTACAATCCAAATTAAAATCCCCAATTTAAAACTATCTAAAATAGTCCCAACGGGAGGTTAGGCTAGGCCGGCTTGCTGAAAAAGATGTGTTTTTAAACACTGGCGGAAGAGGCGGAGGTCTGAGATGGTATGCAATTCAGGGGGTAGGTCGTTCCAAAGGGCAGGGCCCGCCACAGAGAAGGCTCTTCCACTGGGTGTCGCCAGACGGCATTGCCCGGCCGACAGCACCCTGAGAAGGCCCTCTCTGTGGGAGCGGATTGGCCGAAGGAATGTATGGGGCAATTTAATCATGTAATTTGCTTAATGTTTGGCAAAGGTGTCATAAAATCAGGTGCACTTATCAACCTCATCTCTTAGCATTAGAAGTTTCTGGTTTCAGTCAAAAACTACCTCTATTTCTGTTCCAATATCTATATTTTATCCATTTACCAACCTTCATTTGCTTTCTCTATACAGATATCCCTATACATAAAATGGTTTGTTTAGGGACTGTTTGAAATCACATGGCACTGAAAAAAGTGACATGGCCATTTTTCAGACTTAGGACCATTGCAGAATCCCCATGGTCGTGTGATCAAAATTCAGATGTTTGTCAACTGACTTATATTTATGACCATTGCACTGTTCTGGGGTTATGTGGAATACGGCGACCGCGGGGGCCCTCGATCAAGTCGTGCCCTTGCAGCCTCTCACTCGACGCTGGTCCACCCTGGTTCCCTGGTTCTCCGAGGAGCTGAGGGGAATGAAGCGTCGAAGGAGATGCCTAGAGAGCATTTGGAGGACCACCCATGCCAAATCTGACCGGACACTGGTAAGGTCTCATTTGAGGACCTACCTAGTGGCGGTAAAGGCGGCGAAACAAAATTATTTCTCTGCTCTTATCGTGTCTGCAGGTAACTGGCCCGCCGCCCTGTTTCGGGTGACCCGCTCCCTCCTTCACCAGAGGGCGCAGGATGCAGCCCTACGGGGTCGTGCGGAGGAATTTGGGTGTTACCTGCAAGATAAAATCAATTTGAGACTGGTTAGCCTCCGACTGGGCTGGTTCAGGCGGGCTGACGGAGGCAGGTCTTGAGACTGTTATTTGGGAAGAGTTTGATCCTTTGACTCCCGAGGACATGGACGGGATGCGGGGGCGACTGAACGCCACCACATGTTTATTGGACCCGTGTCCCTCCTGGTTGGTACTGGCCTCCCGGGAGGTGATACGAGGCTGGCTCCAGGGAATTGTTAACGCTTCTTTGAGTGAGGGGTTTATGCCAACTGCCTTGAAAGAGGCGGTGGTATAAAACCCCTCCTCAAGAAGCCCTCCCTGGATCCAGTCATTTTAGCTAACTACCGTCCGGTCTCCAACCTCAGCTTCCTGGCAAAGGTTGTTGAGAGTGTGGTGGCAAGACAGTTCCCTCAGCACCTGGAGGAAACTGTCTATCTGGACTCACGCCAGTCCAGCTTCCGGCCTGGGCACAGCACAGAGACGGCATTGGTCGCGTTAGTGGATGATCTCTGGAAGGCCAGGGACAGAGGTTGTTCCTCTATCCTGGTCTTGTTAGCGAGCTTTCGATACCATCGACCATGGTATCCTATTGCACCGGCTGGAGAGGTTGGGGCTGGGAGGCACGGTTTTGCGGTGGTTCTCCTCCTACCTCTCCGACCAGTCGCAATTTGTGTTGGCAGGAGGGCAGAGGTCAACGTCGAGGTATCTCACATGTGGGATGCCGCAGGGGTCGGTCCTCTTACCTCCCCTGTTCAACATTTATATGAAGCCGTTGGGTGAGATCATCCGTGGTTTTGGGGTAGAATTCCATCAGTATGCTGATGATACCCAGCTGTACATTTCTACCCCAAACCACCCCAACGATGCCATCGAAGTGATGGCCCGGTGTCTGGAGGCCATGCGAGTCTGGATGGGGAGAAACAGGCTTCGACTCAACCTGTCCGAGACCGAGTGGCTGTGGCTCCCAGCATCACGTTACAGCCAGCTGGTTCCATCACTGGCCATTGGGGGCGATTCACTAGCCCCCACAGAGAGGGCTCACAACTTGGGTATCCTCCTGGACTCTCGGCTGTCGTTAGACGATCACATGACAGCCGTGGCCAGGGGGGCTTTTTATTAAGTTCGCTTGATTCGGAGTTGCGTCCCTTTCTGGATCGTGATGCTCTATGCATGGTCACTCATGCCCTCGTCACTTCCCGCCTGGACTACTGCAATGCTCTCTACATGGGGCTGCCCTTGAGGTCCACCCGGAGGCTCCAGTTAGTACAGAATGTGGCCGCGCGGGGGATTCTGGAGCCTCAGGGTGCTCCCACGTGACACCTCTCCTGCACGAGCTGCACTGGCTACCTGTGGCTTTCCGGGTGCACTTCAAAGTGCTTGTAACCATCTTCAAAGTGCTCCATGGCACGGGGCCGGGTTACTTGTAAGACCGCTTCCTGTTACCAAATACCTCCCACTGACCAGTTCGCTCTCACAGATTAGGCCTCCTCAGGGTGCCGTTGGCCAAACAATGCCGCCTGGAGACCCCCATGGGGAGAGCCTTCTCTGTGGCAGCCCCTGCCCTCTGGAACGACCTACCACCCGACCTACGTACGATCACCGACCTGCGCCTCTTCCATCGGGCTCTGAAAAAGCACTTATTCCGTGTGGCCGGCCTGGTTTAGTGGCTTTTAATTGGTTATTTTAAATTGGTTTTATTCAACTTGGATTTTAACGGGCCCTAATTAATTTAATATTATTTTAAAGTATGTTATTTATTGATGTTCTTATATGTTTTTATTGATGCCTTTTCACCGCCCTGAGTCCCGCAAGGGAGAAGGGCGGTATACAAATTTAATAAACCATAAACCATGTGATCACTTTTTGCAACCTTCCGACAAGCAAAGGCAATGGGGAAGCTGGATTGACTTAACAATCCTGCTACTTAATTTAACAACTGCAGTGATTCACTTAACAACTGTGGCAGGAAAGGTTGTAAGATGGGGCAAAACTCACTTAACAAATGTTTCACTGAGGAGCAGAAATTTTGGGCTCGATTGTGGCTGTAAATTGAAGACATTCTGTACACAGGAGATAAAACAAGAGAATGCAGGGCTATTCCCCCAATGAACATATTCCCCTGACAAGTGAATGAGGAAAGCTCCAGATATCTGCGTTTTATTTTGTTTGCTATTTATCCAGATGATTATGCTTTTCATCTTGTTCTATTGGCCTGGCCTTATCTACTCAGAGAATAATTTGTAGAGAAAAGAAGAGGCATTGAGCATTATGCAGATTGCCTTCAGGGGGTTCAGTACTCAGCCACAATCCCCCTGCAAAAAAAAAAGGAGGGGGAGTTAGATTTAAGATTAAAAGGAATGTTCTGATGGTATGAGGTGTTCAAGAGTGGAGCAGACTGCCTTGGAAAGTCATAGTAACTCCATTACTGCTTTTAAAAGCAGAAACATCAGGCTACTGAATTATATGTGTTGTTTATTGCCAAGAGTTTGGAGTAGAATCAAGCATATCAAACTGGCAGCCCATGGGCCAGATACATCACATGCAGGCCACGGCCACCCTGGCTCCATAAAGGCAAAAAAACATTGCAATATATCCTAATCCACCCTGTGACATGATTGAGTTTGATACCTATGGAGTACAATAATACAATACAATAATACTATAACAGTTGGAAGGGACATTCGAGGTCTTCTAGTTCAATCCCCTGCCTAGGCAGGAGCCCTATGCCATTTCAGACAAATGGCTATCCAACATCTTCTTAAAGACTTCCAGTGTTGGGGCATTCACAACTTCTGGAGGCAAGCTGTTCCACTGATTAAGTGTCCTAACTGTCAGGAAATTTCTCCTCAGTTCTAAGTTGCTTCTCTCCTTGATTAGTTTCCACAGATAATAGATTAGTTTCCACTAAGTAGATAATCTTCAAGTTGGTTCTAGTTCTAGGGTTCTACAATTGGTCTACAAAAGAGGCATTCCTTTTTGAAGCGGAATGCTTCTTCAGAACTGGGGTGTCCTATAGCAATAATCTCTAAAGGAAGAAAGAAGGCTTCCCATTCTGCAACTATGGAACTGTAATTAGCTTGTCTCCATACTGTAGTTTTAATTTACTAATTCCATAACTCATACAATTACATCTCTTTAATAGGATGACAGAGTTCAATTTATGAATGCTCTACCTCACTCTTGTCAACCTGAATGAAAAAAATGAAGTTCCTGCAGGCATCTAAGCAGATGCCTCCTTGTAACCTGATGTGGGATTTCAAATAATAATAATAATAATGATCTTTATTGTCCTTGTAATAATATTGTAATAAAATTACAATGAAATTGGTTTGAGCGCCGTGCCAACACCTGCACCAGGTGGGATACAGACAGCAGTGACAGCCACAACAGGAATCTCTCCAGGCAAACAAAAAGGCTGACAAATGACAGTTGAAAAGAATCAATTGTACTTTGTCTTTTATTATTCATTTCTTCAAATCTGTTTGGCATTTTAGGAGTTAGTGGAAGAGGAGCATGTCTCTTTTTCTTTTTTATTTCTTGTTGCAATGAACTTTGAGGAATCGCACTTAGCATTTTTTCTTCTCTCTCAGCTTTCCCAACAGAAAAGGATGGAATTACTGGTAGGGGTGGTGCTCTCCGCTTCTTCATTTCAATTCTTGCAGTTGCTCCTTGTATATTCCCAAGAGATGGTGATGGTGCCACCGTTACAGAACATAAAGTTCGTGAAGAATCTGCGATCATTGTTTCATCAAGGCTTTGTTTACGATACAACATGGGTTTTAAAAATTCTCCACTACCCATATCTAGGCTTCTTCTTCTTGAGGATTTCTCTGCCTGAAACTTGTTTTCTTACTTGTCCTAAAAAATCCAAATAATCCTTTTTTTTTTCTTTAACTGATGTGTCACAATCAATTGATATGTTTGTTTCTCTATAATTTAGAGTAGGTTCAGAGCGAGTTTTTGATGGAAAAGTCTGCTGTGACACCAGGAGCTCAAAGCCGCTGCGCCTATGCACACCGCCATCTTGGATGTAAATCAACGTACAATATTGATCCTTTTTTATAACAACAAACAAATTTGTCTATCTTAGAGCCATGAAAACACAACATGCAAATGTGTGTTTAGTTGTCTGCAGAAAGAGTTGGGGTATTCCCCTTTAAATGCTGACTCAAGAATCTAGTATCACCAATGTCTTTTCTGAGGAATCTGGACTGGTGGGTTTCCATTGTTTCCTGTTTCTAAGGCATTACAAAGTTTATTGAGCCCCTGACAGCATTCAATTTCAGTAAAATATATGAGTCAACCAGAAATTAGGGGCTTAGTGGCAGGCAGAGTGTAGGGAAAGCAGCTAAAAAGTTTACAGGAAACATTCAGCCATTAATGCCAGAAGAAAAAGACAAAAATAAAGAAAATACCAATGTGAAATTTTACTGCAAAGGAAAGATAAGGGGAAACATGCTAGGAGTTATGTTCACACTGCATGCTCTCCCATCGTCTGTTTTGAAGAAACCATAATACTGGATATTTAAACTGGCTGGATTAACACACATTAAACCATGATTTTAAACCATGGTTTATTGATAGCTAAGTGAGCTGTAGTTTATAAGCTGAATAGCTAGGTTGATATATTACACATTATGGTTTAGGATAATGCACAAATACATTGTTGCAAGCCATAACTGATTCAGTATGTGTAATTTATCTCTGTGGCCGGCCCTGCCCTCTGGAACGACCTCCCCCCCCCCGATATTAGAACTACCACGGACCTCCGTTCCTTCCGTCTGAAATTGAAAACGCACTTTTTCTGCCTGGCCGGCCTAGGGTAGCCTCTTACCATAGCATTATAGGGTTTAGGGTTTTAGTGATTGGTTTTGGGGAATTTTAGCGCAGGGTCTTATTGTTTAATGTGTTTTTTAACTGTTTTGTATATCTATGTATATTTATTGTTTTAATTTCCCTGTGCACCGCTCCGAGTCCCCTTGGGGAGAGGGAGCGGTCTAGAAATTTATTATTTTTATTATTATTATTATTATTATTATTATTATTATTATTATTATTATTATTATTATTATTATTATTATTATTATTATTATTATTATTATTATTATTATTATTATTATTATTATTATGGTTTGCTGAACAATTCATTCTAAAATGAATTCTAGACTAGCACAATGATAACATCCAGAAATGGAAAAGCATAGATTCTGTTGATTTCAATGTATTTCCTTGGCAATGCTATAATTACTTTGGATTTCAAAGTTCAGAAAACCTATCTTTCATGTTTGTTTGTTTGTTTGTTTGTTTGTTTGTTTGTTTGTTGCACCGCTGTTTAAGCTATGATTGTATGTGGGGATTGGGGAACTCTTCTAGGTTATATCACATCTGTGTTCTGGCTCAAAAAATCAAATCAGAGGAAGAAACAAAGCTTCACCTGGAAAGGAAGGAAAGAAAAGGTGATGGAAGAGAAAAAAACCCAATCCTTTACCTGTCCCATCACCTAATTCTTTAGGGTACATAGCTAATAGAGTTGTCTTATGATTGTTATATTACATTATGTCTGAGTTCTCCCTTGGCCATTGGAATGGAACATTTGACAGGGAGCAGCAACCTTTTTTCCCCCTCCCACTCTGACATCAGTTTACTGACATCATTCAGGAAAATTAAAGACTAAGCAAAGGTGTAGGGACAGTTTAATACGCTGTGGAAACGTTAATCTGTAATTTCAGGATACAGATATCACACTACATCTGGAATTGGAAACATTTCTCTAAACCAGACTGAGCTCTACCTGGTTTTGACTTAGATGATGTCTCAATAAAGCCACTATGATTTGCAAACCATGCTTTATAGTTTATGCTCATACCATATTGTTCTCTGTAATTGAGTAAATTGCAATTTTTAAACAAATGATGGTTAATCCAACAAATGAATTCAACCATTGAGTTAAATTTTCTCAGGATTTTTTTCTGAACATGCCCACATCCCGTATTTTGAAACAATTGATACAAATACAAAGGCTCTCCAAAATCCATTTTCAGATTTAAAAAAAAAATCAGCTAAAGCATCTTATTAAAGAAGCTGTCATTGTCCTGCATTGCTTGCCTGCTTATTATTTTGCAAGGCTGGACAGCAGCTGTGCAAATTGCTATTTGTAATGGCAGATTAATATACTTACTTGTGAGTAAAATTGCTTAGAATTGAAGTGCACCTGCTATTTCTAGTAGCAATTTACAGCTTTTCATGCCAGCAAATCTGCTCATAAAGAAAGACTCCAGCTGCTATATTAATAAGTGGTAGCATAATTCTTTCCCTGCCTCCAGATTTATTCATGGAGAAGTGTCCTAGGCAGTTACTTGTTTGCCACTTGTGCTCTTGTTTTTCATTTTTCTATGAAAATGAAGAAACTGAAATGAGCTAAAATATGCATAGAATCAAGCAACATAGATCAGCAAAAGAGAAAACAAGGCAACAGTTTATGGTCTTGTTTTCTTATGTGCTCTCCAGCATTAGGAAACTTATTTCCTAATTGTATTAATTTTCATCAGGAAAATGAGACCCAGTTTGGTTTCATGGTTAAGGCACTAGGCTGGAAACCATGAGTTCTAGTTCCATTTTAGGTATGAAAACCAGAGAGTTACTTTGGGCCAGTTGTATTCTCTCCGCCCAATCCATCTCACAGAGTTGTTGTGAGGAAAATTGGAGGAAGGAGTTTTCAATGTATGTTTGCCACCTTGAGTTATTTATGAAAGTGATAAAGGGATAAAAATAAATAAACCTTTTGTCCCCCACATGCCCATTCCATTTAAAAGCATGATTGCATTGATGAAAGTTAATAGTTCAAGAAAACTGAGGGGACACTGAATTGTCTGCCCCCATGATCTACAAATATTAGCATAAATAATAACAAAGAGAAAATGCACATCATATACAATACAATAGCAGAGTTGGAAGGGACCTTGTAGGTCTTCTAGTCCAACCCCCTGCGTGGGCAGGAACCTTATACCATTTCAGACAAATGGCTATCTAACATCTTCTTAAAGACTTCCAGGGTTGGGGCATTCACAACTTCTGGAGGCAAGCTGTTCCAGAGGTTAATTGTTCTAACTGTCAGGAAATTTCTCCTTAGTTCTAAGTTGCTTCTCTCCTTGATTAGTTTCCACCCATTGCTTCTTGTCCTGCCCCCAGGTGCCTTGGAGAATAGTTTGGCTCCCTCTTCTCTGTGGCACCCTCTGAGATACCGGAACACTGCTATCATGTCTCCCCTGGTCCTTCTCTTCATCAAACTAGACATAACCAGCTCCTGCAACCGTTCTTCATATGTTTTAGTCTCCAGTTCCCTAATCATCTTGGTTGCTCTTCTCTGCACTCTTTCCAGAGTCTCCACGTCTTTTCTACATCGTGGCGACCAAAACTGTATACAGTATTCCAAGTGTGGCCTTACCATATGATAGGATCATAGATATGCAGGTTTTCACATATACTCTAGAAGGGTTTGCATGATTGTCAGTAATCTTTTTCAAGCTAGTCAGTCGGATTGGAACTCTTCATCTCTTGGGAAGATGACAATCAAAATAGTGCGGTAGTTAAGAGTGCTAGGGTAGGGAATTCCAGCCTCAACTCCCGCCCTATCAAGGAATTCACTTTCTGACTTGAGTCCCTTGATATCGCTCAGGCAAATGTTTGTTGTATGGGTAAAACAGTAGAAACAGAGAACCTTAAACCTCTTATCTTGGGCTTCTAGAAGTGCAAGCCATAAATGGAGATAATGCTAATAATAATATGCTGCTATATAAGAGAAATTAGGATAGAATCTGCAGGTGAGAAATGCACATCTTTCACTTGATTGCAAAGTGCATCCAGCACAGTTAATCCACATACAGATGCTTTTTCGTATTTTAAAAGTCAAATGAGCCAAAGAAATATGTCTATTCACATGAAACAACTAAATTTCTAAAGTTTCAGAGACACATTTCCATATTCCCAGACTAGTGAACATTCAGTAGGCATAAGCACAATTGCTAGGAAAAAACAACTAGGATTATTAGTCCCATTGCCCTTCTGAATGTCTCTGCTGCTCAATACCTTTGTATCAAATTATGTCCTCTAATTCCCTCCCCTAACGGACCTAATGAAGGAAAACTGTAGATATATAAATATATAGTGAGGCTAATAGCTTATCTTGTCAGGAGTTTCCAAAAACAATAAAATTAACAGCTGCAAATAATTACATGTACATCAGGTGGCATGAGTTAGTGAGCTAAACTGATGAAAGCCCTGTATAAATTGAATATATCTTTTATTAGGTGTTGAGAATGGCTGCTCTGGGATAGCTGTTAGCCTTAAAAGCTCTGTGCTTGTTTATGATCCTGCTTAGCTATCGAATAAAACTTAGCTTAACTGGATTTTAGTTACATCTGGTGTAAGTGGAGGGTCCCTACTGGAGGGACTTCTTTCCCTCCTCTGATGCCCTCAACATTTCTTTGTTATCAGTTTCCACAGTCACACCCTTCATGGTCTTTCTAGTTTCATGTTTGGTTTACTAAAAATGTTAATTTAGCATGATTGTGATCCAACTGGAGCAGAGATATTATGGTATGCCCTACTTCACAATTAGCTAGTAATAGTCAAAGGAATTCCATGTTTTCTAAATACTGTAATCTGAATTTTATGCTCCCCAGATTACATAAATGCTAAATATGCCAATTTCAAAGTGGTCTAACGGGGCAATTTTCCAAGAGACGAATTTTGCCAGTCATTAACCTGAGAAAATAAATATTCATATGGTAAATCTGGAAAATTAAAAATAACCTTCCCTGACAAATGACACTTTTTGAGGGGGGAAAATGAGCTGAATACCCAAAGACCAGCTGGCTGGTGCACATGCGTGGGCCGGCCTCTTAATCTTTGGGTTTCCGGCACATGCAGCCACACTGGCCAGCTGGTCTTTGCATTTCCGGCACTCTGGCACATGTGAAGACCAGCTGGCAGGCGCGCATATGCGTGCTGCAAACCAGAAGAGCAGCTGGCAACGACGTATGTGCCCAGAGAGGGCTCTGTGTGCGGCACATGTGGCATAGGTTCACCATCACGGATCTAAGAGGTATATCGTTTTAATCTAAAGAAAATGCTGCCTGTAAGCATTATTGAATTGTCCCGGAAAAAAATTAACTAGTAACTGCCCCCCTCTATGCATCAGTTCAGATTTATATCACTTTAGAGATTTTGCAGATAAAATAACTCCCATCTGTTCAGAATGAATGACAATTTGGCAAGTTCTCAAGAAATGAGAGACGAAGCAAGACTTTGCAAGATTATCTGGGACTCTTGAGTCTCTGGCACCTGAAGAAGTGGACAGGACCTTCCTGGAATGAGCTCAGCTTACTGTAAAATCCTTCTCTTTCCTGGTTTCCACCTGTGGCCAGAAAAAGAATGACAGCATGTAGATTGGAGGTTGTAAATGTGTCCTTAAAGGAGAAGGATATATTGCTGCAGCAATGACGTGCCCCTCCTAAATTTAGTTATAACTAGATCCAGTGTCTTAGTTAAGATTGAATAGATTGCAAGTGATACTTCATGTGCAAGATTGTAGAAAAGTTGTTTGGATTCCAACTATGGAGGATGAAACACATTTTCTGAATCTACCAATCACAGTTCAATTCAAAGCATGGGACAGAAATGGCATCAGTCACCCTTGTGGATGTCTAGCAGTGGGACATGGATGATGCACTATACGTGGTCCTACTTCAAAACAGTGGCATCATCAACCATGATAGGTTTTGTGTATCTACAAAGGTTAGAGCCTGCACTATCTTGCAAAGGATCCATTGCTTTTGGAATGGATAATACCAGCTGGAGTTAAATGAGAAGAAGCAGTTAAACCCTTGGCAGTTCACATTGAAGTAAATTCCGTAAAGGTTCATTCCTCTTCCTCATTTCATTTAATATGACATTCTTTTGGACACTTGTCTCTTAACAGGACAGCAACAAAATTAATATTTTAACAAAAGTAACAATTAGAATAAGAACTAATGTTGGGTCTGAGATTTATAGAAAATAGTTTCTATCCCATTCTGCTTCTGGATTTTCATTTAGAGTTAGATTTAACTCCTTTGAGAACTCCTACAATATAAGCTAAAAGCATTAAAAATTGTATCAAGTTGTATCATTTGTATGAGGATATAAATATGACTGGACGTTGGTAAGAGCCCATATTAGGCTTATATCAGGATGGCCATGAAGTATCACTATTTCTGTTTGCTGAATCTGATAGCAGTTCTATTTAAGATGACCTGGCTCTTTTTGGATAGGGGAGCTCCTCAAGAAAGAGTGCGCTCACATGTGGCAATTGTGATAATTATTCAAGCTCCCTGATGAATAAAATTGTTTAGATTCTACTTGGCTTCTGATTGGGTAGGATAGACGGAGGAAGTTTGGGCACAGTCTGTGGATGTATGATCTAGGATGAGTTTCAGCTGTTGATCTCTAAGAAAGTGGACAGGCATTTCTGTGGTATCAGTTCAATCATTTATTTACTGGATCTAAGTCCCTCCTTTGTCATAAAAGCAGCTAGGAAGATGACTGACAGTTGGGTATAGACTGTGGTATTGTCCTCTCTGAGAGGACGCTGATAATCCCTAAGAGGCATTAATGTGCCCTCTCACATTATTGAACAGTGGATTGAACAGTTTTTGACAACTACTGACCAGCCTCTAACCTTCCACTTGTCCTCTTTCAATCACACACACATATTTATTATGAAGAAAATAAATTTTACTTCAAAACTGTGTAAAATTTGCTCTTCAAAGCTTGCCTGAAGTATTTGATTTTGATAAGAGCATGTGGGGAAAATAGTCCAAATCCCATCCAGCGTGTTAGAGCAAGGTCAAGGTTGTCAGCCATTCTTAAGGTCAGAGGTTCAAGGTTTCTAACAGGAACTTACAGCATTCAGAAGAACCTAATGCAATAGGCAGATATCAACATCAAATATTGTTTGCAGCAATAGGCACGTGGGTCAAAACTGCTTCTTAAAGCAGACTATAGCCAGCTGCCACTCATAAATAGATTTGCAGTAGACTTATGGAACATCTGCTCTCCTCTCTACTCATTGGGTGAAGAGCTACTCATCTGATTATTCCAGCTGTCCAAGTAGTTCCTGTGTTTGATCAGCTTCATGTGATTCTTGGCTTTGTGTTTCTTGAGGCTGATATTCCACAGGTTCAACTGGAACAGTTTCTTCAAATTCAGATTTAGAATCCATGTCCTGACATCTTTTTTCAGTGGTTCTCTTCCTTTCTCCAGGGCCATTTCCAACCAGTATTGGTTGAGAGGGGAGAGATTGTTCTCTTGACCCTTTCTATGTGGGGTACTACAGGGTTCTATTCCCCCTCCATTTCAATCCAGTATGAAGCCACTGGGTGAGTCACCTGGGTGAGTTTGGTGTTAAATATCATCAGTATACTGATGATACTATGTCTTTTGACCTGAGGCCAGCCAAGAGAGGGTATCAAGATTCCTGTCCCTATACTAAAAGGATGTGTGTGGTAGGATGGGGAGCAACCATTTCTGATTCAGTCCTACCAATGCTGAATACTGTGGGTATTGGAGTTATCCAGATCTGGGGCTATTCCATTTCTGACCTGAACTTCCCCCTTTACGGTTGGTAAGCAATGTGGGAATTTTTCTGGGCTTGTAACCCCTGCTTGAACAGCAGATGGCAGCTGTGACCAGAAAGCATTTTGTACAACTTCATCTGGTATGACAATTGCATCTTTCCCTAGTTTGGAATGGGGGCTTTCAGACAATCATTCATGCCCTTGTCACCTCACAGCTTGACTACTGCAACATAGTCTACTTGGGGCTGCCCTTGAACACCATTCCAAAGCTTCAACTATAGCGGTGCAATAAGCGATTATCATATGTCGTTCTGTCCAGGTTCAAAGCTCTATTTTGTGAGCTGCACTGGTGCCAGTATGTTAGTGCAATTCAAGCTGCTGGCTGTTATTTATGGCATAGGGCCTAATTACATGAGGAACTGCCTATTTCCCATAATATCTGCCCACTCATTTTGATTTTGCAGACTTGGCATACTTTGATTTCTTTCAATTCAACAATGTCAGGATTCCAAAAGTAGCAGCAACTGCCCTGTGGAAAAGGTTCCCCCTGATAATTGGATGGGCCTCATTCATCTGTTGTTTAGAAGGTATCAGGAAGACCTGGTTCTTTATCCAGGCCCTTTGTGAGGGAAAGTGAGACCCCTCACTTTTTCCCATCTAGTCTGTCATGTTTGCCATATTTTAACTTTCATTATTTTATATGTTAGATTGTTATGAACTTCCCAGAAAAGAAATAGAAAAGCTACAGCAAAGGACAAATAATATCCTTTCACTCCCATCCCATTGAGGGCTATGCTCTTAGGCCATTTTTCGTAGCAATGTATTCTGTTTTATAGCATCATTTAACCATCAGGGTGCTGATATAACTGTAATGAAGGGTGGCTTCATAGTGCCAGAACAATGGGTGGTGCTATAAATCACTAATGAGAAAATGGTCTAAACTGGCAGTGGCAATCCTTTTTAGAAAGACTGATGCAAAAAGTCAAAAGCATTTTCAAGTGTAAGCGAAGGTTTCTTTTTAAAAAGACAGAAAATTTATCCCCCTGGGAATAAGGATGAAGCCAATGGAAATAGAAGTATATTAGATAAGCTGTTTCTAAAGCATCTGCCACAGGCTTCCCCTTTTACTGGAGAAGATAGAGAAAAAGGATCGGGCCTGGGTGAAGTATAGCAATCCCTTAAACTTGGGTCACACAGGTGAGGCCATTCTGTCTTCCCATGGGGCATGCTGAAATATGTTTTTTAATCAAAAGAAAACCCTGCAAAGCAGCAATGAAATGGAAAAGTTACAAATAGCAATGCCAGAAAAAGAAGAATGAGGAAAGAACATGACAAGACCAAAAATCAAACAGAAGAGCACAAGAAAGCGTGTAACCCATCAGCAAACCCTGAGGCTGTACTTTGCACCCTGAAAAAAAAGTGTTACTCATCCTTTGGCAATGTTTCTGGGATTGTCTCCCTCTATTACTATATCATTTCCTTTTTACTATCTCTGTTTGTTGAGACATGACAGGTGTATCCTCCTGCTGAAGCCTGGATATTTCCATCAGTGGCCCTACTGTCTCATTTCTTTATTTTTTGGGTGTTATTAGAGAATTATTTCTTATCATTAACACAGGAGTGGTGGAAAGAAAGGTGGCATTCTCTAGAAGCAATGGAAAAACAGCTTATCTTTGTAGATAATGATCACTATACCTTCTGTTTTTATGTTTTAAAAAATCTATTTTAAAAAAATATATGGAGTATTTTTTTAAAAAAACAGGGACCAGAGAGAAAAAATAGTACATTCAGGGGACAAATGGCAATTTCAGCAATCTTTTTCTGAAGGAAAAATGTATTTAAAAACAATACGTGGGAGAGACTTAAAATAGCTCCCGTTATGCCCCTTACTGTTTTCCTTTATGTGGCCTTAATGCTGAAAAACTCAAGCTTACTAATTTCTTGACCGATCTTTCTTTAAATTAATTTTGGCAAATGACAACCCTATTAGTAGCTTGACCTGAATGTCAAGACTTTTTTTTTAAAGTATCAGCTAAACTGAACTTTATCAGTCCTAATGTGAAAGCAAAATTAGATTTAGAATGACATATGAATGACACATCTGCCTACATCTTAACTTCTCACAAATATTGTTAATTTTCTGAAGATTTATTAAATATAAAACAGGAATCAAACCACATTTAGATGTTAGTGGGGCACTATGACCCTACAAAGCTTCATATAGGTATTACATTAGTTTTATGACTTCTCCCTGTTTGGCTAAGCAAGCAGGCTATAACATACTTAGCTCTCTTTGGAGCATCTATAATTATTCATAGAGGAAAATAACACATTGCATTGCAAGGGAAATCTTCCCGCTTCTAATAAATAATTTTTAAAGAGAAATAATGTATTTATAGCTGCCCAATAGAATCATAGTTTTTCTCCTTTCTTCTGTAGTTGCTGTTCATGTAAGCAAGGAAAAAAACAGACCCAGGAAACTACAGACCAATAAGCCTAACATCAATACCTGGGAAGTTACTGGAAAAGATAATAAAAAACCAGATCTGCCAACATCTAGATACGAGTAAAAGTCATCATGAGTTTGTTAAAAACAGATTATGCCAAACCAATCTTTTTTTATTCTTCAACATAGTGACTAAATTAGTAGACCAGAGAAATACTGTGGGCATAATATACTCAGACTTCAGAAAGCATTAGACAAAGTAGACCACAACCTACTTCTTGGTAAGCTAGAAAAAAGCAGGATAGATTGCTTCACCACCAGATAGATTCGCAACTGGCTGACAAACTGTACTCAATGAGTAATCCTTAATGGCACTACATCTACATAGAGGGAGGTAAGCAGTGGTACCACAAGATTCTGTCTTACGCCTGTACTCTTCAATATCTGCATAAACGACTTAGATGAGGAAATAAAAGGAGAACTTATCAAATTTGTGGATGATACTAAGCTAGCAGAAATACCCAATACCCTAGATCAGGGGTCTGCAAAGTCGGCTCTTTGAAGACTGGTGGACTTCAACTCCCAGAGTTCCCCAGCCAGCATAGGTGGCTGGGGAATTCTGGGAGTTGAAGTCCACCAGTCTTAAAAGAGCCGACTTTGCAGACCCCTGCCCTAGATGATAGTCTCAAGATCCAGATGGATCTTCACAGACTTGAACAGTGGGCCCTATCTAACAAAATGAAATTCAATGTAGAAAAAAGTAAGGGCTTACACTTAGTCAAGAAAAACTAAAAGTACATATATAGACTGGATAAAACCAGGCTTAATATCAGTACATCTGAGAAGGATCTTGGAGTCTTAGTAGATAACCAATTAAATATGAGCTAACACTGCAGCAGCAGTCAAAAAAGTCAATACAATCCTAAATTGCATTAATGGAGGGATATAAGTAATCAAGTGAGATACTAATACCATTCTATAAAGCCTTAGTAAGATCACAGCTAAAATACTGCATCCACACTATAAAAAAGATGTTAACACTCTAGAAAGAGTGCAGAGAAGAGCAAACCAAGATGATAAGGGGACTGGAGACTAAAACATATGAAGAACAGTTACATGAACTGGGCATGGCTAGTTTAGTGAAGATAAGGACCAGGGGAGACAAAATAGCAGTGTTCCAATATTTGAGGGGCTGCCACAAAGGGGAGGGAGTCAAGCTATTTTTCAAAGCAACTGAACTCCAGACAAGGAATAAGGGATGGAAACTAAACAAGTAGAGATTCAACCTGGATATAAGGAGAATTTTTTTGACAGTGAGAGCAATCAACAGCTTGCTTTCAGAAGTTGTGGAAGCTTCATTAATGGAAGCTTTCAAGAAGAGACTGGACTGCTATCTGTCAGAAATAGTCTAAGGTCTCCTGTTGGGTTGGGGGGGTTGGACTAGATGACCTACAAGGTACCTTCCAACTCTGTTTATCAGTCTGTCTGTCTGTCCGTCCGTCCGTCCGTCCGTCCATCCATCCATCCATCCATCCAATACATAAATACAAATACAAAATCCATCCATCCATCCATCCATCCAAGTCTGAGAGTAAGTACCAATGAAGCTTTTAATTAGCTATAATATTGAACTGAAGCTGCCTTTTAAATCAAACTAAGTAAGTTGCATTTTATTATTCCAGAGCTAATGTAATAATTGCCCTTTTCTAGACAATGATATTAAATATATCAATACAATCTATCCATGTTGATGAAGTTGCAGAACTGATTATTCCAAGAGAAAAAGATTTCCCAATCATAGATTTACTCTTTAGACCACAAGGAATTACAACTAACCTACTGAAATAACTAAAATACTGACTGAAGCTACACTCAGTTCTTACAGGACATGTATCTATCTATCTTCTAGTGATAAACAGAACTAGCAAGCAGATTGAACTGAAAATGGATCCTTGAATATTTCTCTGATATAGAACAATTAACAATAAAGCAGCTTAACAAAACAAGTTTAGATAACAATTATTTCTTAAAAAGAAATACTCTTTCTGATAACATCTAAGGAGGTTATAAAATGTATCTAGTTTTTCTTTTCTAAGGGTGACAGGTAGCATAGCTTGATTGTGATGTTTATTTTTTTTCAGAATCTGATATACTTTGCTGTAGTATAGATGAAGAATTGTTAAGTTAATTCCAATTGAGTTATATGTTGGGGAAAATGAAACATCTGATCAAGATTTTGGAAAGTTAAGCGCAGCTTGCTATACACCTTGGTTTCAGATGGGTTATGAAGGATGCAAGATAACAGAGTTTGTTAGGACTTCATAAAATATTTTTCTGCCAGTACAACACTTTCAAACAGTCTCAGGCAAGACAGTTGAACCTTTCACCACCTTCATCTGAACATTTCAGTAAACCTAGCCAAGTCATCTAGACTCTCAATGAGAGTCTCTGTCTACTGCAAAGAAGGCCTTTTTAGAGATCACCAGTTGCATTTTTACTCTGGAACAGTTTCCCAAAAGCCAGCTAGGGAAGGGTTGGGTTTTCCCCTTCCAAAAAAAGATTTGACCACCCATTTTCTCCTTCACTGAGTGTGTGTTTTTTCTATAATCTGCAGCCAAAGACATCTGCACTGTTAGTTTCCTTGTCTATAAGGGCACTATTGTCAACAGATGTCAGCTAATAATGTTCAATCTGCATTTTGCTATGAAAAGTTACACCAGCTGCTGAACTGCTGGTCTTTTGGCAAGCCTACTATGAATGGGAGAGAGGTCTTCCTGTCTCTCTACAGAGAAGGATGTGTATCTTCCATGTTTTCTGCATGGAAAAGCACAGTAAATGATTTTTTTATTTCGAATCTTGTTTCAGTTTTAGACTATTTCACACACCATTTGTAGTGCTTTGTACAAATCTGAACCTTTGGTCAAAATGTTGCTTAAACGGGGCACCCATTAACTTCAGATCTTATCTAAAACTTGTAGTAGGCTTATCTTAACTCCAATTCCCCTTGATGTCAAGAACTGGAAGAGATCTTTCAGCTTCTGCCCAAGGAGATAAGACACATAGTGGTTCCAAAAATACATAGAGCTGCCTTAAAGACACTTTTTATTCCCATGAGATTTTTACGTTACATATGCTACCAGCTTGCGTAATGAATGGCGGCCACTAAGGTATTACATAGTCAGCAATGATTCTAAGTCTAATCAGGTCAATGTGAATAGCATGATAGCGGTGATTGCTATGAATTGTACTTCTCTCATATCAAGAGGGCCACAGGTTCTTTCAAGAGCAACAAAGAAAGAGAAAAAAACATGGATATAAAATTCATAGTCTATCTCTGGCATAGCCATATCAAATAGCCTTATTTATGCCAGTGATTCCGTCACTCATCCAATTATAAAAAGGGAATGGCAAATTATTTGTTGTTATAAAGACTAGAATGGTGATAGAACAGACTAAAGTTCTCATGAACTTTACAGGTAGTGCTTGTTTAGTGATCGCAATTGGGATTGGCCACCTGATCATTTGGTGAAGTGGCCAATAAATGAAACAATGATTGTGTCTATTATCTCACTTCAGCTTTCCTTTGCTTTTCAGTCCTGCAAGGTTGTAAATTTCCAGAGAAAGTTTGAAGGCAAATGAGGTCCAGGCAGAAGAAGAACATCATGGCTTCACAATCTAAAGGACTGGTTTCGACAAAAATCAGCAGCACTTTTTCCTGCTTCTGTTGATAAAAATAGGATCGCCAACATGATCGCCAATGCCTGATGATGGATATGGTCCAACAACAAGAAAGAGGAGGTCATAAATGTGAGCGCATACTGGGAATACTGGTTGCAAAGTTATTTTTTCATCACCATCATAATTAAAAACTGTAGTTAAACAAGGCAGTTGCTAAATAAGGACTACATCTGATGGTGAAATGGAAAGCACTTCCATTTAAAAAACAGCAAGTAGCAGCACCTAACCAAACTTGACTCATTTAAAAAAGCCAAGCAGGATCAGGCTTAGCTACTGTTTGGAGAGAAGACCACTAAGAAATACCAGGACTTTAAGCTGGAGAATAAAGTAGATTGGGATTTTGAGAGAACATCCCAGAAGGCAATAAAACCACCAGGGATTGATCTTTATTCTCTTACCTATGCCAGGGGTGAGAACTACTTGGGTATAGCAATTTAGGCATAGATTAGAGAGGAAAACCTACCATAGGCATTGAAGCCAGCAGAGTGATTGGTCACTCTTTATTAGCCCTAGGAATAAGGCAATGGCAAGCCTCTTCTGAAAATGCAAAAAAACCACCCCAAAACAAAAACCGGACTTGTCTGGATGGTTACTAGGAGCTAAGATTGATTCAAAGAAACCTAAAAATCACAAAGCCACAAAACAGGGTAAGCACTTCTCTAACTTTTTAAGAATGCCTTAAACAGATCTTCCTGAAAATAGATCTATTGTGGTTTCTAGCCATGATTTGCCCAAAGCTTCTTGACAAGCCTATTAAGTAAATTGCATCTTGTTTGAATATTGAGCCTATCAAACCCAACCAGTTTGTTTTCCTATATAGCTTTCACAAGGCCAGTGTCAGGAATCTTCCAATGTCACTGAAGGAGGCAGCTAGCTGGGGAGGTAGGGAAAATTTCAACCAAAACAACTGGAGAACAGGTTATTGCCCCAGGATTTATTGGTTCAGGTAATCATCTCATGTAGTTCAATGGCTGGTCAGGCTTTGGCTGTGGAGTGATTATGAGCACTATACGCACAAAAATATGTATTCTTTGAACTGTCCTGAATCAACTGCCTCTCAACTTAATTGGACTCATATATGATATTTTCAGACGGTGTGTACGTTCTGTTTATCCCATCCCATTCATACATTTATAAACTTGTGTTAGGCCCTCCGTCATTAGTCCCCTCCAGATTAGCATCCAAACTTTGCAGACTATGCGGGCAAGTTGTCACTCATTTTGGATGTCTTTTCTGCGTCTGGTCGGGTTATTCTAATATACGTTCTCATACTTTGCCCGGATGAATGAAAGCAACCTTTATATATGCAGCATGCATGCAAACATTTCCCCCGTTTAGGACTAATTGATGCAGCTGTCGCGGTCCGCACGTTGCCCGGGCCGGCGTTCCAACGGCAGCGAGAGGGATCAGCTACACACCCTCGAGAAGCGGGATAGCGCGCGTGCGCGTCCCCTAGAGTCCGAGGAGGCGAGCTCGCGGCGTTTTCATCCGCTCTTTGCCACGGCGCGAGTTGGGAGGTTTCTACCTGTTCGCCTGGACAAGCGAAGATGTTGCAAGCGATGCCCAGCTGAGCGGCAGTGGGCCAGGTAAGGAGTCAAGGGGAGCGCGGCGCAGCGAGAAGGCGCTGTTGATCGCAAGGGAGACTTCTCTGGATCCGGGTGCTTCCTGCATGCCACCTCCGCCTCCTTCTTTTTGAAGAAACCCGTTTTACTTTGCAAAGCGAGAGAGGCGGAAACCCCTCTTTGCTTTTCCATGAACTCGTGAGCAGGTATGAGAAGTGTGCTTTTGAAACGTGCCCGAGCAACACTTTTGCCTAGGCGAAAAGGGGATGTCTGTAGTTCCTGTTTTCCGTTAAAACCATGCCAGTAGATACTCCATTCATTTTCTGCTTTCTTTCTATTACATTTATTCCCGGTCTCTCTTCTCTCAAGCCGCTAACCTTCCCCTTGGGTCTTCTCCGCACAGTTCTTGGGTTTTCTGCCCTTTTCCCCCTGGTTCTTTCTTTTGACCATTTCTCTTTTATCCTTACAGACCTTCACCTCCCTCTCAATATTCCCAGTACCCCTCTTCTTTCCGATGATTTGGGTTCTATAAATTAAAAGGACAAATTTTTTTTTAAGGTTCATGTAATCCCTTCTTCAACCTGAATGTGGGGGTTTTGTTACTGTTTCTTTACTTTTGATTTTCCTGCCAAAGTAGTGTGGTTCAAGATTCTGTTAAAGATTTTAATTCTGTATGTACTATAAATCATGTTTCCTGGTGTAAAATACTCAAAGAGCCCAAGAGCTCAATAGTTTAATAGTTCATTTGGAACGTTTGCTTTAGCATTTTTGACCCTATGCAAACGATTTTGTAAAAACTCTCTGCATTGGTACACTTTTGTATAGTATTGTGAGAGATTTTTAGATTTGAAATGTGAGGCCTGGGGAAGGCATTGAATTGAACTGAGGCCAACGTTGAATGAGTTCAAAGGGATGGGCATTATTTATTTTATATGTTGGAGTATTTTGACATGAAAATGGTCTTTCCAAGCAATTTAGGATATTTTAATTAGGTAGTCCAAAACTGTATTATCAGATATTAGTTTTTCCACTAATTTTTCTCATCCTGGCACCTTTCAGGTGTTAGCTGAAAATTTTAATCCTAAAATATGTAGAGAGAACCAAGTGATGGAATAATCCTACATGGTGGAAATATAATTGCAATGCCACGTTGAAAATAAAGCCATACCAATGAATTAAGACTCACCTACCCCCAAGGCTTGCTACAATTATCATATGGACTCCCAACATTCCATAAATTCATCTGTGTCTAATCATGTTTAGTGTAAGAACATATACGTTTTTTGATTAGAAAGGATCCTCAGATTGTTGAAAATCTTTACAGAGAATGATTCTACTGGGAAATGTCTATGGACTGGTGTAGATAAGATAGATTTCCCCCTCTTTTTGCAATCAATGTACATAATACAAGTTTTTGTGGGAAGGAGTTTGGTTTAGATAATCAGCTGACTTACCTAATCATATCAGTAGACATTTTACATTAGCATTCATTTGTAAATAATAGTGAGTTGTAGAGTGTCAGATTCATTGTATTAAAAAATCATTGGGCTAATGAAAACAATACCTTCTGCTTTCCTGTTCTGTTTAGTTAGCAAGGTCTTGAGGGAATTTCCAGTATTCCTACATTAACAAGTATTTCTTAACTTTCCAAAAGTTGTTGCTGGGAATAAAATATACCCACATATGCTTTGAGAGCCCTCAATAATCATTAGTTCTTTGCTGCGCAAACAAATCAATAACACAAACTAAATAATTCTGAACTTCAGTTAGTGACTGGTCAAAGTTACAACAATGTTAAAAACGTGGCTTAAGACCACTCCTTGCATTTACAACTGTCATAGCATCCCCACAATCATGTTATCAAAATTCAGGTTCTGGGCAACTGGCATGTATTTGTGACAATAGCAGCATTCCAGTCATTTGATAGCCATTTGTAACCTTCCCAGCTGACTTCTGACTGGGGGGGGGGGGGAGCTGGATTTGCTTAACAACTGATTCCCTTATTATCTACAGTGATTTGCTTAATATCTATAGTTTTTTGCTTTGACAAAAAGTCATAAAATTGGGCACAATGGGAATTCTGGTCTCACATGTCATAAATTGATGATTACATGTATTGTAAACTTCTGGGACATACCCCAAACTACTTTACTCAATTGTTGGAAGAATTGATTTAGTTAGCTTTAATCTTCCCAGTTGTTTCACAGAAATCTATTAGCTTAATTTCCCCCCCAATCTGATACTGTCTAGATATTGTAAATGCCAGTTTGCACTTGGAGGTTACTTGATTAGAGAACTCAATTCTCGAACTGCTGACTTTAGCATATAATCATGGTATTCCCTGGATGTCTCCTATCCAAGAGCTAACCAGGTTACACATCTTTGAAGCACAGACAAAATTCAGCTAAGACTGAGACACCTGCTCAGATAATAAACTCTTATCATGCCATCAAACACCAATAAGGCAGTGGGTATTTAATAACATGCTGAGAATGGCAAGTAAGTGGCTCAGTGGAATATTTCTGATTTGGGAAGAGATAGAACATTCATTTTGTGTTGGACTGGCTATGTTTCATTTGAGGACAAATCTATACCTAACTGAAACTAAGTCAGTGGTTCTCAACTTGTGGGTCAGGACCCCTTTGGGGGTCGAACAACCCTTTCACAAGGGTCACCTAAGACCATTGGAAAACACATATTTTCGAAAAAATACTGAAAACATAAAATAATTTTATGGTTGGAGGTCATCACAACATGAGGAACTGTATTAAAGGGTTGTGGTATTGGGAAGGTTGAGACCCACTGTACTAAATGAACAGATTATATATTGACGCTAGTTGAAAAAGAAGTCTACAATTCCAATTCTGCAACGAATTAATTGTCTTCTAACTGGTTTCTTTGGTTAAGTTGAAACTCTCAGCAGTCTGGCTCACAATAGCCTAAAGACTTTGACTACTAATATGAGGCAAGAGTTTTGTCACATATTATCTTTAACATGACCTCCACTAATTAAGATATGCAAAATTGGACAGAGACTTCTTTAGGATTACACCAAAGCTATGAAAATTCCTAATCAAATATATTGTTGCTTTTAGAAAAGCAAATCAGGGGAACCTTCTTCCAGAAAATTGATTACCATCTTTAAAGCACTCCATGGCACAGGACCTAGTTATCTGCGGGATCGTATCCTGCCCCATACATCCCTTCGACCGATTCGCTCCCACAGAGAGGGACTTCTCCTGGTGCCGTCCACTAGGCAATGCCAGCGGGCGACGTCCAGGGGGCGATGCCTTCTCTGTGATGGGCCCAACTCTCTGGAACGACCTACCCCCCGAACTCAGAACAACTACGGACCTCCGCTCCTTCCGCCAAAAGTTAAAGACCCACTTCTTCCATCAGGCTGGCTTGGCCTAATCTACCTTGCCAGCCTTCAGTCTGAATGCTTAAATTGTTTTAATTGGGTTTTTAAGGGGTACAGTTTTAAGGATTTTAAGATTTTAGCGCAGGGTTATAGTTTGTTTAATTGGATTTTAAATATTTATAATGTGTTTATGTTTATATGCTTTTTAATTTCCTGTGCACCGCCCCGAGTCCCTTTGGGGAGAGGGAGCGGTTTACAAATTAAACTGATTGATTGATTGATTGAAAATGTTTAGGTTGCTCCAACTCATTTCTGCTGCTAACAATGTTTTCACTAGTATTTTTTTATTGAGTATATTATTTTGAACCCTGTATGTGTAAAATCTACCTATCAGGAATGATTTAATCTATTTTGTGGCCTGAGGCCAAAACACAAAAAAAGACAGCCGTACTTCTCTTAGCTTATAGAATCGAAAGAGACTCCTGGCTGAGATTTATTTCAATCTTCTCTTCATTTCTTTCAAAGATTTCTTTGCATCAGGAGGCAGCAGCTACTGTAAGGGTCTCTGAGCAAATCATGGCAGCAACCTTACATACAACTGCCTTTCATCAGTAGTATCTGATCTGAAACATAGAACAAATAATCATTGGGTCATCATATGGAGGTTGCACTTTAAAAGTAGAACCATTGTTTCTCAGCATTTAACTTAGTACTCGGACAAAAGGCCTTCATGGAGTAGTAGAATGGTTGTTTGCTAAAACTGGGAAATTGAACCATTTTGAGCCCTGGTGTCAAGAAGTCTGCAGGTTTATATCAGTGGTGGGATTCAAAAAGTTTTACTATTGGTTCTGTGGGTGTGGCTTTGTGGGTATGGCAGGGGAAGGATACTGCACAATTCCCATTCCCTCTCCACCCCAGTGGCCTTCTTTCCAGCTCTATTCTCCTGTTCAGGGAAACAAAAGAAGATCAGTTGGAAGGCAGCAGGGGCAGAGGCAGCCTATTTGCTGATTCTATGAACTATTCAAAATTTCCGCTACCAGTTCTCCATAACCTAGCTGAATACCATCTCTGGTTTACATGCATATTACATCTATGTTTATGAGAGTTGACTAGCTTTAGAAGCATAGTAAAATCACATACCAAATTTCTGTCCCTTCCTCAGACAGTTGTGCTCCAAATATTTTCAAATTATGGGAACTATAATTCCCAGCCAGAGGTTCAATTAATTTGGAAATCTGGGACTAATAATTACATGTATTTGGAGGCATTGAGCTAGGGAAGGCTTAATAATAATAATAATAATAATAATAATAATAATAATAATAATAATAATAATAATAATAATAATAATAATAATAATAATAGTTGTTGTTGTTGTTGTTGTTGTTGTTGTTGTTGTTATTATTATTATTATTATTATTATTATTATTATTATTATTATTATTATTATTATTATTATTATTAAATTTATAACCCGCTCTCTCTCCCCAAGGGGACTCGAGGCGGGGCACAGGGAAATTAAAAATACATATAAAAGCCACAAACAATACAGTATTAAAAAGAATTAAATTAAAACCCTGCACTAAAATCCCATGTTAAAACTAAGACAGACCCCTAAAAAACAGTTACGCAGCTGATTCTTCTTTATGCAGCTGATTCTGCAATAATGTTTAAGAAAAACAGAATTATGCTAGCTAAGGATGACAGAAGTCCTAGTCCAGACCTAGTCCAATATATCTGGATGGCTGCTCTGTCAATCAAAAGAATATCAAAGATTCACTTAGCCACCCTTTTATCTTTTGACTACCAGATTTACTTCAGCACCTCTGCTTCTTAATTGTAATTAGAAACTGTAACTAAAGAAATCCAGGTAATCCTTGCTGTTTATGAAATTCCAGAATTGAGTTTTCACTATCCCTTTTATTGCCTTGCTGAGATAGATCGACATAGAAACTGGCCTGATCTTAACATTTGTTGAATGAGTCATGGTTTCTTCAGACATGGGTCTTATCGTGCTTAATATAAAGCTATGGTGCTAACTTTCTCAGTGAGTCATTCACTAGTTTTATAAACATACCATGAATCTGTAAGGACAGTTGGGAATTAAAGGTAGAATAATGATTATAATTCCAAATTTCTTGTCTATATTCTTACTTTACATATACCAAAACTCAAAATCCTAGACAATTTCAGAAGGTTACTTACAGGTAATACAATTTATATGTAGTTCAAGTGCTTGGTACTTCAGGAAGAGTCAAATTCAGATCCAGCTAAGCCACCAATGTCTGTGAGGTCGTTTATGTTATTCACATTACATGCTGAACCATCATCCAGTAAAATTCACACAACATTTCAAACGGTCATCTAATAAGGTCAACTCTATCTTGATTCCTAATGATGTCATGGTCAGATCCATATGTTTTTCTTGGCAACAATATTGAAGTGCATCTTCTGAGTTTTTTTTTTTTTACTTTCCAGTTCAATGTATAGGTCTAGTATTTGAGGGGAGGCTCAAATTACCCAGCCAAGACTGTCTCTGCTTATCCTTTTGAAAATTGCTCAGGTCACCTTGGTACTAACATCTCATTAGGCTGAGTTAACCTTGAAATGGACTGTCTGAATGCAGCCACAACTCTACTCAACCCACTTCCCATTATTGTGAGAATAAATTTAGAGGAGAAAATACTATACACAGTGCCTCAAGTTCCTGAAATATAAAATTAACTACTATATCAAAATATTCAAATGTTGTAGTAGTGTGAAATCTTACTTGCACTTTTTTATAAAGGTGAAAATCCCTTCACAATTTTATTTTGATGGGTGAATGCTCTTGGCAGGTGCAGTCATGTTAAAATGCTGTAACAATAATTATCTGGCAAAAGTTTAAACAAGACTGGGTAACCCATGTGTCTAAGTTGGGACTCTAAAAGCTCTCAGAATGTGTAGGTCAAAATTGGGAAGGCTTTTGTTTTCCATAGTGGGGGGAGGCAGCATCTACTGTGGGTAGTGACTCCCTTCTCATTGGAGAGCTGAGTCTGGGCAAGATTAAACCCCGCCCCACGCCTTCTGGGGCAAGCCCAGTTTCGACTCAGCTCTCGAAGGAGAAGCAGCGTCTTGAGATCCTAGGATTCTTTCAGCAAAGAAGAAAACTAAAAAGGATTAAAGGAAAACAAACGGTCTGAGAGCTCCTGACTGCCTCTCCGGAGCAGCACGCCTCAGAACCGGGCCTTTAAGCCCCTGAAAGGCAAACAGGCCAGAAGATCGGCTCCGGTGCCTCTGCAGGAGCGAAGAGTTCGACGGATCAGAGGCACATCCGGAGCACGCCTTCCACAGCGCCGAAGATTCATCTAAAGTGAGTAACAGCAGCTGCGGGGGGATTTTAACTGGAGGGCCGCTCCGCCGCTCCCTTTAGGTTGAGCGGCGAACCGCAGCAGCCGGAGCGCTCTCTGCAGCCTTCCCTGCCTTGTTTTGTTATTTAGCTGCCGCGGAGCGACCCGGGGCCCCAGCCGAGGCGCAGGCAAAGCGTGGCGGCGTTTTTTCGTTAAGGCCAGCTGCAGGGAGGCTTGGTCTCCAAGCCACGAGGCGTAGGAAGCCGGGGCCGCCATTTTGAGGCATTCAAAAAGCGTGCCTTCTTCCCCAGCCCAACAGGAAGTGCGGGGGCGGAGCCTAGAGCGGCGCCATTTTAACAGAAAAAAAGCGGAATTTTTAAAGCACAACGAGCCTTCTGTTGAGCGATGGCGGCTCTTTCTTCGACAGAGACCGGCTCCATGGAGCAAAGGCCTCCCACCGAGCAGATGCCCCAGCCTGCTCTCCCTTCTACCTCGGAGGCTCCTGGGGAGCCGGGCCTGCAGGCCGCTCCATCCACATCCACCGCACGAGGGAAGGGGAGGGCCCAATCCAAGTCAGCCAAGGCCTCCCAGAAGACGGATAAGTCCAAGAAACCTGCTGCCTCCACCTCCTCTGCTTTCGAGAAGAAGAAGGACAAGGCCTTAGACCGGATTCACACCAAGGAGGCCAGCAAGACTGTACCAGTTCTGGCCTCACCTCTACCTCATCAAGCACAGGTACAACTGTCCCTGATGATGTCCCCAGCACAGCATCGGGGGGGGGGCAACCCCCTGTTTCCCATAGACATCACGGGCATTTGGGGATCATCACAGCAGCCCCAACCCATGGGCCCTGTGGCAGGGGAATTTTTTCCACTTACGGTGCAACGTCTGGAGGCCATCCCATCGACCTCCTCCGCCCTACCCATGCCTCAGCCGGTCCTGGGTATGCCAAGCATCCAGGACATTATAGCGGCTGCCTTCTCCCAGGGGATTAATGCGGGACTGCAGCAGAAGAACACCACGGTTCAACCCGTCCTGCCAGCACCTCCCTTCCCAGGGCCCTCACCAACAGCACCTCTGATCCCAGAGGAGCACGAGGAAGAGGACCTGGACGACTCTTCAGAGTCAGAGGAAGGGGAGATCAGAGAGATGGGGCTCTCTGATGACGAGATGAAACCACCAGAAAAGAAATCTTCTTAAGGGCTTTTCCCATCCGGCCTATTTACCTCCTTGCTGAACAAGACCATGGCGGCCTCCAAGATGGCCCCGCCAACCACGATTCCGGCAGCGGAGCCTCGAACGACGTTGGTCTCAGCCGAGACTTTGTTCGATGATGAGGATTTACCATCAGAGACCATCCCAATGCCCAAGAGCTTTGTGGAGTTAGTAAAGCACCAGTGGGCCAACCCCACGTCGGGCCCCAGTCCCACCACCCTGGACAAGAGATTCTTCAACGTCGCAGAGGAACTGGGACAGCTCATCTCGGTGCCACTGGTAGACGCCCCAGTCATCTCCCTGCACACTTCGGCCAACATGCCAGGGGCACCCGAGGATGCCCTCAAACCGGAGGAGAAAAAGGCTGACCTCTGCAGAGGGGATACCAGGCAGCAGCATGGGCAGTCCGTACCTCCACCACGGCCTCCTTTTTCATCCGTCCGTGTCTCCTGTGGCTCCAAGACCTTCAACAACGCACCCCAGTCACGGATCTAAGAGCGCATCAGGACATCGCCAAACTGGTCGCTGCGGTCCAGTTTACTTCGGACGCCACTCTGGCCTCCGCCAGGTATGCCTCCAGGGCCATGGCGTCGTCGGTCGCATCGCGGAGGCTGTTGTGGCTTAATGGCAGGCGGATGTCCGCCATAAGTGGCGTCTGGCCTCTGCCCCCTTCAAGGGTGACACACTGTTCGGGGATGCCTTAGATCCATTCTTAGTGGAGAATAAGGACAAGCACAAGGTCCTGCCTTCGGCTCAAAAAAAAGGGGGTTTTCCCGTTCCACCCCCTACCCCAGACGGCAGTCCTTTCGAGGTCAGGAATCCGGAGCGCCCTTTCGCTCCCACGAATACGGTTCGTCCTTTCGGGGGGCGGACTATGGTTCACAGGGGCCCAGATACCAGGGAGGATTCCCCTTCAGGAATAGAGGGGCCCCAGACCGTTACCAGAAAGGGAAACAACCCAAGCGTTCCTTTCGAGGGGGGGGCAACCGCCAGTACCGCCGGAACTAGCCTTCCGGTCACCTCCTATCCCATAGGAGGTAGACTGGCCCTGTTCGCCGACCAGTGGGATCGCTCCACTTCCGATGGTTGGGTTAGGGCCACTGTTCGCCGCGGGTTACTCCTAGAGTTTTCGTCCCCTCCCCCGTTATGTTTCAAGGTTTGTCCAGTTTCCTCCAACCCGGCGCGCAGGCGCCTTATGCAGGAAGCCATACAGCACCTGCTGGACATCCAGGCTATAGAACCTGTTCCCCCGGACCATCCAGGGCCAGGGCTTTTATTCGATTGTGTTCGTTGTTCCCAAGGCCTCGGGAGGTTGGAGAACCATTTTGGACTAAAAAAATTAAACAAGTTCAACCATTACAGGCGTTTTAAGATGCATTCTTTGCAGACTATTCTAGCAGGCATTCGCTATGGGGACTGGCTGACCTCCATTGACCTAACGGAGGCATACCTCCACATTCCGGTCGCCCCTCAGCATAGGCAATTTCTCAGGTTCGCCTATTCAGGGAGCCATTTTCAGTACACGGCACTTCCCTTTGGCCTCTCCTCTGCGCCCAGGGTGTTCACTAAGGTACTAGCGGCCTTGCTAGCCAGCCTAAGGGAGGCCCCATCAGACTGAACACCTACCTAGATGACATCCTTATTCAATCTTCCTCACCTAGCAGGGCACGCCAAGACCTGGCCACCACCATCCAAACTTTGCAGAGGCACGGGTTTTCCATTAACGTTCCCAAGAGCCACCTACATTCCACTAACCGCTTAGTGCATCTGGGGGCTCTGATCGACACCACAGAAGGCAGGGTCTTCCTATCCCAAGAGCGGCAGATCTCCCTCAGGGCGTTAGTTAGCCAGGTGGCAGGAGACCCTAGACCTTCCTTGGCCACTCTTTCTAAACTTCTGGGTACCATGGTGTCAGCCATAGGCATCGTACCGTGGGCCCGCCTGCACTCCAGGGCCCTTCAATGGTTTCTTTTGCCGTTTCAGAAACGGCTCTTGAGCTGCTCCCAGGCCAAAGTACGCATCCCCTCGGAAGTTTCCAGCTCCCTCAGGAGGTGGACTTCCAGGGCTATCACCGAAGATCAGCAGTTCAAGGATCAGGACAGGCTGACTCTCACTACAGATGCCAGTTTCTTTGGCTGGGGAGCCCATCTACAGGATCAGATGGCACAGGGCCAATGGGACTCTTCGGATTTGTCTCACAGCATCAATTGGCTGGAGCTGCGAGCTATCCATTTGGCCCTGTGCCACTTCCTCCCCTATCTGCGGGGGAGGCATGTACCGGTCCTGACGGACAACGTATCCGCCAAGGCACACGTCAATCGGCAGGGGGGCACTCGGTCCCGCTCCCTCATGACAGAAGCCAAGAAACTGGGGAGTTGGGCCGAACGACATCTGCTCTCCCTGACGGCAGAACACATCTCGGGAGTGGCCAGTGTTCGGGTGGATTGGCTCAGCCTCGAGGTAATGGACAATGCCGAATGGCGACTGCATCCGTCGCTGTTTCAGGACATTGTGGACCGCTTCGGCCTCCCGGAAATCGATCTCTTTGCCACTCCGACCAACTCCCAACTCCCGAGATTCCTATCACGCTTCCCGTCGCCGGGATCAGAGGGGGTGGATGCCATGCGGTGCAGATGGCCCTCCGGTCTCCTGTATGCCTTTCCCCCACTTCCACTGCTGACCCGAGTCATCCAGAAGATAGTGGCAGAGAAGGCGGAGGTGATTCTACTGGCTCCTCACTGGCCTCGCAGGGCCTGGTTCGCGGACCTGCGAGCCCTCTCGGTGGACCGGCCTTGGAGGATTCCCCAGGATCGAATCTCCCTCAGCCAGGGATCTCTGGTGCACCCGGACCCTCAGTGGCTCCAGCTGACCGCCTGGCGCTTGAGCGGAGCATCCTGAGGCAGGAGAACTACTCGACCAGGGTGATCCGAACCATTCAGGCCTCCAGGCAGCCCTCCACGAACCGCATATACGATTCCATGTGGCGGACGTTCTGCTCCTGGAGCGCCGGTAAGTCTATTGATCCCCTTAGGGCCACTATCCCACAGATCTTGGAGTTTCTACAGGCCGGTCTCGACAAAGGACTGGCTCTCAACACCATCCGAAGACAGTTGGCGGCCATTTCGTCCGTCCTGACCCAAGGAAGATCGATCTCTCTGACCCAGAAACCTACGGTACACCTCTTCCTGAAAGGGGCCTCGAATCTGACTCCGCCCGCAGTACACAGGTACCCCTCCTGGGATTTACCCAGGGTTTTAGACTCCCTCACCGGTTCCCCCTTCGAACCGCTGAGGGAGGTTTCACTGAGATTTCTAACCTTGAAAGTTGCCTTCTTAGTAGCCATCACCTCGGCCCGCAGAATCTCCGAACTCCAGGCCCTATCGGTCAGGGAGGACCTCTGTATATTCCACCAGGACCGGGTCGTACTGAGGTTGGATCCTTCCTTCATCCCCAAGGTATGTACCTGCTTCCACAGGTCACAGGAGTTGGTGCTTCCCAACTTCTGTCCTAGCCCCTCCCATCCGCTGGAACGGAGGTGGCACACTCTAGATGTGAGAAGGGCCTTGAAGATCTACATCAAACGTACACGACCCTTCCGTGCCTCAGAATCACTCTTCGTCTCGTTCCAACCATCCTCCCTGGGGAAGAAGGTCTCATCAGTGACGATTGGCCGTTGGCTACGGGCATGCATCGCCACAGCTTATCAGGCAAGTGCTGCGGGGAGTCCGGGCCGCGTAACCGCCCACTCCACCAGGAGCGCTGCTACCACAGTGGCTTGGGCAGCACAGGCCTCACTTCAGGAAATTTGCAGAGCAGCCACTTGGGCCACTCCTTCTCCGTTCATCAGTCACTATAAATTAGATTCTTTCACCTCGGCAGAGGCGGCCTTTGGTCGTAGAGTTCTGCAATCAGTGATACATGCAGACAGATCTTCTAGCCAAAATGTGATTCCCGCCCAGGGACACCTATAGCTTTGGTATGTCCCACAGTAGATGCTGCCTCCCCCCACTATGGAAAAAGAGCGTTGGTTCTTACCTGATACCCATCTTTTCATAGGGGGGGAGGCAGCATCTAGCCTCACCCCAGGGGTACTTTATTTTGTTTATGTTTCCTTTCCGGTACTACTGGAGAGACTGGTCCATGGACCAACAGACGCGAGACAACTCGACCAGGCAGACAGGAACCACAGAACAACTCGCAGAGAGGATCTCACAGGACGCTTCGAGTCTGGATTACTTCGTCGAAACTGGGCTTGCCCCAGAAGGCGTGGGGCGGGGTTTAATCTTGTCCAGACTCAGCTCTCCAATGAGAAGGGAGTCACTACCCACAGTAGATGCTGCCTCCCCCCCCTATGAAAAGATGCGTATCAGGTAAGAACCAACGCTCTTTTCTTCCTTTTTTTGAGATTTGAAAAAATACTTTAAAGCAAGCAAAATGGTGCAGATTTCCTCAAAATGAGAATGATTTCCCCCCCTTTTACAGGGATTTAAAAAGCCAAATGAGTATTATAATCTCTTCAAGAGGGCCCTAAGGCCACAAGTTTGGTCCCCTATCCCTTACACACACACAAAGGTTTTAAAAAATTTGAAGCTCCAAACTCTTTAGACCAACCCACTGATGATGTCCAGAAGTACCTCCTGCCTAGACAAAGTACAAAATCCAAATGAGTTTCTAATTGAAAAGGATCTCTCACCCTGATTCATTATAAGGATTAGTCCATATTCAGTGGTACACAGTATTTTGCTGTTAAAGTTCAAATAATTTATCTTCTGTCATTTCATTTTACTCAGTCCCTTGGAAAAATAAATAAATTTGCCTGTTCTAAAGCTAAGTCAGAAATAATCACCAATTATATCAGATAAGATATTCCTTTCTCTCTTCTGGGAACAACCCACATCCTGCAGTTTTCTATTTTGATCAGAGTTTTGGGTCCTTATAATTTGACATTGGTGTTTCATGTTAAAAGAATTTCATTGCATTTTCATACTTCCAACTGAAAAACCCAGAATCAAAATCAACAGAATCATGTCCTCAAATTTTATCATGTCATACAGAAGTTCTGGAGATCATACTGACCATAAGATCCTGCTTTTAAAAAGTGAAGACCTCTTTGACTGAATGCTGAAGTCAATTAGGACAACTTGAATGACATCCAACATATCTCAGAGGCTACCTCTGCCAGTCCAGAGAGGGTATTCTTAGTAATGTGGATCTGTTCCAGCAAGATTCTTTTTGAAATCTCTGTGGCCCATCAGTCAAAATTAGGAGATTGCCGAAGTGGATATTTGATGAGTTCTCACTCATCATTCCAGTAGAGGCTTCCCATTGGTTATGTTTGCTTAGTACAGCTGACCCAGTTAGCTTTATCCTGAGGGAATATTCCTGTTTGTTAGCACCATGTGAACATAGATGACCTAGTCAAATCCAGAACAGTCATCTCTGATATAAAGATTATGCTGTCATTATCCTGTTCAGAGTTTAAATGGCTGTAGATGGGATTTTTTCCGTCCTTTGAACGTGGCTGTCTAAATCTATTTTTTAACCCTAATCTGTATTTTTTTAATTGTAATTGAAACATGAGTAAAATGTTTTTTTTTAAACATCCAACAACAGTACTTTTTAAATTCCAGAGCTTTGTTTAAAAGGAAAACATATAACAACAATGTGCGAATATGGTTGTGAAAATGAAGCCCAACAGCAGTTCACCTATTCTGTAACATAAATATGAACAGCAACCAAAATTTATTTTGTGTATAAACTTTCTAGGTCTTCAGAAAGATAAGGAAAGTTTTCAGATGCATGAGGGAATTTAGCAATTGAGACATGAAGAAAACAGCACTTCTCTTCTGCTACATTAGAAACCTGTTTGATTTGGATCCATGGTAACACAGTACAGATATACAGTATGCTCCTGTTGGGAACTTATAAGATGGCAAGATCTGAGAATCTTGGTACTTGGTTTATACTTTTGATAATTTTTGCATCCTTAAAGTGATTTATGATTTTGACAAATTATTCTTGCTGAGCAGAAGTGATAAACCTAGAGTTTCTTTGTAGACATGAGCTATCAGTCATTCCCTTGTGTCTTCAGCTACATTTTTCAATTAATCTGATCACTTAAGTGAGTGATTAAGTGCTTGTGTTAGTTCTTAATTCCTTCTCAAATAGGAATTATTACTACACATTCATGTTAGAAATTCATTGTGGTACTGAATCAAATTCTCATGAAGGAAAGGTTATGAGATATAGCATATGACCAAAACCAAAACCCAGTGATTACATGGAATCCATGAGCCCATGGAGAAGCAGAGCAGGAGGAGTCTGTGAAGAAAAGTAGATGCTATTTTCAAATGTTACAGTTTGGACTATTGTCAAGAGCTGTTTGTAACTGCTATAAATACTGTTCGATTGAGGAATGAGATTTGAGAGGTGGGTGTTCTGAACAGAGCTGCTGAATGCCTAGTCAGAATGAGAGTTCTGTACCTCCATGGCAGTGGAATAGTCATGAGAATAGAGCTCATCCTTTCAGGCAAGGTTCCCTGTCAGATACAGAAACATGTAGATTATCAGTGCAAAGATGTATGTCTGGATTTTTATTTCTGGTCAGTGACTATGGCAAACTTGTCTTGATCTTCTGATATGTGTGGTTGTTGTTTTTTTAAACCCTGTTGTCCTTTAGGAAGCTCTTGTATAGTTTGTGCTCTTTGCCCAAGACATATGGAATGTCACAATTAAAAATGAGATCATTACGAAGTTTGCATATATCTATAAATCAAATCATTGAGGCAAGTCTGCATTTTCAAAAAGTGCCTTCGAGCTCTTAGGTACGCAAAGTCTTCCTTGGAATTTGTCCCCACCCTTCTTAAACTTTTCAATGCTGCAATCTTTTGAAAATCAAAACAACCCATTCCTTGTCCTCTGCTTCTTAAGATACACAAATCAAGCATTGAGTTCTTGGGCAGGGCAGGGTTTTTAAGTTGCAGTCTTGCAGTTGAGTACATTTTTATAAGTTTGTCTACATTATGCCCACAAGCTGTGATTTTATACTATATGAGTGAAATAGATCACCTTTCTTTCCCACCCCTCTGAAACATTTCACTGCCCAGAACCTCAAACATTTTGATTATAAACAGCAGCACAGTGTAGCTTAGTGGGCACTTCTGTATTTAGGTGTGAGTCATGCAGACATTGCTCTCGTCCTGTTCCTTCTCTTCAGCTGCATCTCAGTAAACTATTTAATGTATTGGCTCTCAAAAATAGTAGTGGACCTAAAGAAATTCAGTTTGTCTGGGCTGGAAACAAATCCTCATTTTTTCCTTGCCCTACAGATGTACCATAAAGAACATCTGTATGGTTAAGGAGCTATTTAAACACTGCCAGGAGCTTTAATAGCTAGAATTGGTAACAAGACCCAAAGCCATTTACCAAAACATTCAGGAAGAAGGCAAACCATAACATTGTCCTTTCTGAATATCTTCTCTGAAGACAGGACCCTCCAAGCAACAGCTTGGACATTGTTTTGCAGAGAGTCTTTTTTCACAAGTAACTATGTCCATGAAGCTGTCAGCAAAATGATGGCTGTATGCAATCTTAATACAGGAAATGCATCTTCTAGTACAAGAGAGGTGTCAAACTCCATTTCATTGAGGGCTGCATCAGGGTTGTATTTGGCTTCGTGGGGGCCGGGTGTAACCGGGATGGCCATGGCAGATGTGGCCGGCTCGACATCATTAGGGCTGTGGCCCCTGTGGTGGCTAAGTGCTAAGGCAGGACTTCCCTCAGACTCTCCCTCACTCTCATTATAATCTTCCTTCCTTCCTTCCTTCCTTCCTTCCTTCCTTCCTTCCTTCCTTCCTTCCTTCCTTCCTTCCTTTTCTTTTTTTCTTCCCTCTTCATTCTCTTTTCTTCTTTCTTCCCCTCTTTCCTTATTTTCCTTTCCTTGCTCTATTTCCATCTCCCTTTCTTTTTCTTTGTCTTTCCTCTTTCCCTTTCTCCTTTCCTATCCCATCTTGCATGCTCAAATGCAAAAGGGGAAACATTTCTCCTTTTGTTTTGCTTTTAGATGGTTTTACTAGCTCTCTGTCAGCAAAAATGGAACTCTGGAGGATGCATGTGGTTCCGCAGTGGCCGGAGTCACTTTGGGTAGAGTCACTGCGAGCCAGTCCTTTGATGTTTCCAGAGCAGCCCTGCAGGCCAGATCTAATCACCCTATGGGCTGGATCCAGTCCATTGGCTTTGAGTTTGATGCCCCTGTAATACATGATTAACATACCGTGTTTCCCCGAAAATACAACATGTCCAGCTAATAAGCCCAATCGGGCTTTTCAGAGCATGCTCCCCCTGAAACTAACCCCCCCCCCCCTAGTATTTAAGTGCAAAAAGAGCCTGCCACAAAACCAGCAACTTTTACCTTTCAAACTCTGTCGCGTTCTTCGCCATTGTGTCCAGGGAAGTCCCTGGGGGGAAAAAACCCTTCTCACAAGTTCAGTCAGACTTTTTGAACTCACGAGAAGGGTGTTTTTTCCATGGGCTTCCCTGGACACAATAGCGAGGAACACAGCGGGACTGGACAGGTAAGAGGTGCGCCTCGCTCCCCCCCCCCATATGTCACTCCTTGGTAAAGGGACAGTGGGGAAGAGAATTGGGGTGGGGTTGGTCCGCGAGGCACACCTCTTTATTTTTCCAGGTCCGCCGCAGTCTTTGCCATTGTGTCCAGGGAAGCTGCTGGTTAAAAAAAAAGAAACCATTCTCGCGAGTTCAAGATGTTTGATAGAACTCATGAGAATGGGTGTTTTTTTTTTTACCAGCGGCTTCCCTGGACACAATGACAAGGAATGCAATGGAGCTGGAAAGGTAAAAGGCACGTCTTGCTTCTTGCCTGCCCCAGAAAATAATAAGCTCTCCCCCTCTAATAAGCCCAAGGCCATATTTTGTTGGTCAAAAAAATATAAGACCTGTCTTATTTTGGGGGAAACACGGTAGCAACCTGCAAATCCAATTGTTGTCACACCTGAACAGAGAGCAAGGATTCCAGAAGTTGCCTTACACAGAGAAATGAGGAACCTGCATATATCATCAGCTTTTTTTAAAAAAAATAAAAGTATTGTGCATGCCTGCCAGGATACATGTCTTTGCTTGCAAAATGGAAGTTATACAGTATTTATAATACAGTCATTCTCTCAAGCTTAAAATTTCTGGCTAAAAAATATCCTCCATCCCAATTCAAATACAATTATAAGAGCTTGGTGGTGCAGTGGTTAGAATGCAGTATAGCAGGTTAACTCATTGCTCACTCCAGGAGTTAGAGCCTGACCAGCTGAAGGTTGACTCAGCCTTCCATTCTTCCAAGGTCAGTAAAATGAGAACCCAAATTGTTGGGGGTACTATGCTGACTCTGTAAACTGCTTAGAGAGGGCTGTAAAGCACTGTGAAGCAGTACATAAGTCTAAGTGCTAGTGTTATTGTATTAATATAATGTATTGTTATTAATGTAATGTTATTAATGTAGAAAGAGGCATGCTCAGCTGTTCATGGCATTATTCTGTTTTCTATGTTCATTTTGTTTTCTACTGAAAATTCTACTTCCTCAGTTTGATGATGGTAGGTGTGAAAGTAAATATTGATGTTTATCCCTTTTAATGTTGGCATGGCTTACTTTTTCTTAAAATACTGACCACCATGGAGAAGCAATTCCCTAGAGACTGAAGAGATGACACACACATTTGTTTACTTAGACTTTTCTAATAATTTTAGAAAATTAGCATGGCGGACCCCAGAATTCTGGGAGTTGTAGTTCCCACATCTTAAAGTTACTGGTGTTGAGAAACACAGAACTAGAACGTGTATTTAATATGAAGGTGGGGATTGGAAGATAGGAAGAAACCTGGCTCATAGAATTACCAAGAGTCGGACATGATTGAATGGATCATATCATCATCATCATGAAGTCTGACTTGTCCATTATAAGGTTATCAGAATCAAAACTAGGATGTGGATTTTTTTCAAATGAAAGTTACTCCTGTGTTCTAAACTAGGAATCAGGAAAAAAAACTGAAATATTTCAAGTAGAACGTATTGCTCTATTGACAAGGCAAGTTACAAAGCCAAGGTAGAGATTTTTAGACTTTAAAAAAATTATCTTAATTTTCACTAAATCAGAGACCTTATTCTATTTGCCCATGAAAAGGTTTGGTTTTCCAAGCACTGAAAAAGATTCTGAGCCCTACCTGTATTTCATAGTATTGTCAACTCAAAAGGTTATCTTCTACTTTCATTATATTATATTAAAAACCTATTTTAGTAGTAGAGTGCTCCCCCCTCCCCCCAAAGTACAAGAGGATACTTTATAATATGATGTGGGACATAGTCCATTTTGGCAATGCTTTATGCTATATAAAATGGTGAAATAAGAACATACAGCCCTGTGTTAAATGATGCAGATTTGAATGACTGCAAAGCATGACTTGTATGGCTTATTATATGAGTCCTGATTTGCTGTAATCATAGAGCAAAGCAGGAAGCAAAATAGTACTGGATGACTATGGATGGGGAAAGGGAAGTAGAACAATGTGAATAAAAATATTCAAAACTAGGAGGAGGGGGGATATTTTGAGATATATATTTTTAAAGGACAGACTCCTTGTCCCGAACATTTCCATCTACAAATCTAATTCAACAATAGCTGAGGTTTATTGTTGAAAATATTACAGTGCTAAGCCGTTTTTCATATTTCTTGTCAGATTACCAAGCACATTATTATTTTAATAAGACTCTCATTTTTAGAAGAAGAAAATTTCCTAGCTTTTAAAAGTCCTAGAATGTATAACTTTCTAGAAAGTCTCCCGCAAAGACATTACAAGAGACTCCTGCTGGGACTTCAACATATGAAATCAGAAAGTCATATTTATATTGTCATATTTTATAATATTTCCATTGCAGTATATAAGAAGTGCAGTAACCAGTATCCTTTTCAAATGATGCATCCTCCTCATGCTTCCAGCTGAACTAGCCATCTTAGAAATGCAGCATGAAATGAAAGCTGCATTAAACACACCTTTTTCAATGTTCATAAGGGGGATGTTAGTGGTCCATTAGGTTGGTAGTGCATCTCATCAACCAAAGGGGAGCAGGGAGAAACCACTAGAAGTGTTTTCCTTTTAATAGAATGAACATGGGTTGCAGATTCTGAGAATAAATGGAAGTGTAGAATCAGATTTTCTGTCTCAGCTCAAGGTTCAACCCTTTTCAATAAAAGCGCTGGAAATTCCTGAATCAATGGGTTTTAATTGGCAGGAAAGTATGCATACAAGTGTCTGAGATTTTAAAAAAACATTTTCAATGCTGCTTTGCCCTTAACTGCACTTAGTGTTTTCATCCCTTTAGTTACATTTATCTTTCACCAAGAAACATTTATATTAACAATTGTACTTATATTGACCTGGCTTTTTAATCAATTCAAGCATTCATTTTTCTTTATTTTTCTCTCTCTGTGTTTTTTTTTATAGCTTCGTTAAAAAAATACCTTTAACATGTTTGACTATAGCAACCATTGCTGGGCTCCACTTGACCTTCCACTGTTGAAACGAATTGCCTTTTCCCAGTTGAATTGTCTCCTACCACCCACACAATATTTGACCTCTGTTCACTTACCTAACTTTGAACAGCCCTGTGGGAGGCAACCATTATTCAGAAGGATGGTGGGTAGGTGGAGTGGAAAGAAACCATTTGCTTTTTGGTCAAGAGTAGCAGTCATTTTGCCTTCACTTAACTGTAGAAAACATACAGTAATCAGCACAAAGATGGTGCTGTTTGGAGGCAGCTTTAATAACACTGAGGAGAGTTTTGGAAAAAAACAACATGGAAAAAAAGGTCAAACATGAACATCCTCTGAGGGAACACTTCACTTTCTGATCCCCAATTACGGTTGGCAGAGGCCTGAAACAGATGCAATTGCCTTCAATTTATTTCTACTTGTGAGACTAAGGTTTCATTTTAATCTTAACATTTGCCTTAATTCTCTTGTCTTCCTTCTGTAAGAAATAAGCGCTAGTGTTTCTAGAGCTAAGTCTCTTATCTGGAGATCAGAGTGCCCATATAGTACAGATTAGGGGTGAAATGCTATCGGTTCGGACCGGTTTCCCCGAACTGGTAGTAGAAAAAAGCTAGCGGTTCACCCGAACTGGTAGTAAAAAAAAGCTACCGGTTCGGATGAGCCAGTATTGCCGATGATCAGGTGTGACGCACGATTTATATTAGCTAGAAAGCAGGATTTCTTGCTTTCTAGCTAATCTAAATCACATGGCCAGCGGAGTCTCCCCCCCCCCCCCCTGTTCTAATTATCTTTCAGGTGCACTCAATAGCAGGCTTTGACCACCACCACCCCCGGACATCATCAAATTCATTTTTGATGTTCTGCACATGTGCAGAAGGTCCTGCACATGCACGGAGGTGGCGTGTGCACTCACATTTGTGAAGGTAAGTAGATTTCACCTCTGGTACAGATGTATTCCTTCACACAGGCCAGCTCTTTCCCTATCTGACATTCAATAAACAAACAAGAGATAGACGCAAGCATATACCAGGCATATACCATAAGTTTAATTTACAAGAGGGACCTTCATGGTCCCTTGGAACTTCAAAGGCATTTTTAAAAATTGAAATGGTACTCATATATAAGTAGAAGTGTGAGAGCTAGCAGGGTTGTAAGGGTTAGTCTCATTATTCATTACGCATAAGTTTGTAAATAGGGAAGGTCCCTTAGCATCTATTTCAACCCCTGCATGAAACATAATGATGTAGTCAAGTTTACAAAATATAGTCAGACCTACACACATTTGAACATGTATATTTCTGATTATTTTATAAGGAATATATAAATGACCACAAAAGATCATAAGCTGTTGGAGATAGAAATGCATATTTTTTGCTGGGGTATGATAAATCTTGTCACTAGATCTTTGAATACTCTAATCCAAGGGTCCCCAACCTTCCTCCCCCCCCCCCCCCCTGTGCATGGACAGGCCCCACCCTACATCATGCCAGAAACTGGGCCGTGCAAACAAACGAAGCCCCATCCATGGGATGCAGGCATCATGCAAAACCTCGCCCCCTCCAGTCCGCGGAAAATCTTTCTCCATGGAATTGATACCTGATGCCCAAAAGGTTGGGGGCCATTGCTCTAATCAGTCTTTACCATCTGAAAAAAGTTCTTAAGTTCTTACATGAGTCTGCCAGCAGTATGTATGTGTATATACATACATACATACATACATACATACATACATACATACATACATACATACATACATACATATGTTATGTTTTTGAGCTGATCAATAAATAAGTCAGGGAGACTAGGATAGATCTATTTCGAACTTTTTAGCTCTCATCAGTTAAAACATAACACACCTATAAAAAAAATTACACAACGGAATTCATGGCTTTCTGTCTAGATCAGGGGTCTCCAACCTTTGCAACTTTAAGTCTGAAGGACTTCAGCTCCCAGACTTCTCCAGCCAGCAAAGCTATATATATATATAGTAGCAGTGCAAAAATAAGGTATGATATTTATATAATCTTTTACTTATTTTGCACACTAAAAATATAGTGCAAAATGCTTCCATAGTTTCAACCACTGCCTGGATACAGCTTTTATGACAGCAGGGGCTACATCATAGTAGCAGTGCAAAAATAAGGTATGATGTAGCCCCTGCTGTCATAAAAGCTGTATCCAGGCAGTGGTTGAAACTATGGAAGCATTTTGCACTATATTTTTAGTGTGCAAAATAAGTAAAAGATTATATAAATAGCTTGGCTTCAATTTTGCAAGCGTTTTAGAAGCATCTTCTGGGCTTTGTTTTGCAGCATCTTTGAAACTAAAATAATTTCAGAAGGGAGATTAAAAGCCAGTTAGATTAATCTCTTCTGAAGAAAGAAAATAGTAATCAAAGTAGGGTCTTTCAAAACCTCAGGGAAATGTGACTTAAATAAGTAGAGGACTTATTGCAAAGATAGGAAAATAGAAAAAGTTTGGAACCTGGGTTGAATAAACTGCCTAATTTCCAATATCATACATACATATATCATATAGATACATATGGGTTGAGTCACATCTCGTTCTGTCTGTCAATCTATCATCTTCCTAGTCTGGTTAATTTTGATTATTAGGCCAATCAAACAAGAAAATCTTGCAGTGCCTGCAGAAAGAATTGTGAATTACTGAGAATTCTTTCACTGTAGTGGCTTGCTGATAGTTCAGTATAATTAGCTTTTTTTTTTTTTTTTTGCACTGGCAATTAATTATACTAGATGTTTTTTAATCGTTAGAAATCCCTATTCAACTTTTAGAATGTAATACACATCATTTAGGGAATGTGATTTTCCCAATGAAAGAGTGGGTAGGAAGACAGCTTGGGATAAAGCGTCAATTCGTGGAGAATCAAGGAAGAAAACCAACCCAGGGCCTACTAGAGATATTGGATTTGGAACTCCCAAAATGATGAGTCAGCATGACCAAGAAGTTGATGGAGGGCTCCAGATTAGAGAATGCTGTTTTAGGCAAAGATAACTGAAACACAAAACACAGGCACAGGCACACACGCAGACACAACTTGCAATTGGTGCCATGCTCTTGATTAAAATTAATGCCATTGCTAATGCAGGAATAACATGAATTTAAGTTTTAATTGTGCCATGATTTGTTATCCGAAGGTGACAGGAAGTCGGAAAATTAGCTTTTTCATAGGATTATGCTACTAAATAGTGATGTCTCCTCAAAATTGAAATTGACTCCTAGTAACTTCAGTTAATGGACAAACATAAATAGGGGTCTTTTCGGATTAAAGTAACTGGTTTGCCTTTCCTTCTTCCAAGATGGAGTTCAATGATAGTCTCCTACTTCTGGTTTCAGTTATATAGTCATAGATGGTCATTATGGAAATTAGCAGTTTACAAAACAGAATCTTTAAATGAATGGTTTTGCGTTTAACAGGAACACTAAAGAATAGTCAAAATCCAGTCCAGAGTTCCAAGAGCTAGGTCTGTCTTAATTATCAGCCAGTTCAGAGGTTAGAATTTCACAAAAAGAATCCACAAAAATGACAAATTCCAACAATCAAATGACTGATTCCAATAAGGAATCATGTGCCGGGATGCCTTTTAGATCAGGCTGAAGCAGGCTGCCTTTAATCAACCTACTGCAAGGACTGGAAGGGCTAACATAGTCATCATCGGATTGCTTCAACTGTTCAGATTGTGTCTTGAGTTTGACCAGCTTCAGGTGATTCTTATTTTAGCTGGCACTTTACAAGGTTTGTTGGAGCCTCTTCTTCAAAACAAGAATTATGGTCTGAGTCTTGGCACATGTAAGTAGTTTCCATCTCAAATACCAACTAGACCCAATCCTGTTTAGCTTCTCACTTAAATGGAGTTAGCCAAGTCCAGGTAGGCTTTGTTTACTGGCTGACTACTTTAATGATTATTTGAAGTTATTGCCATTCAGCTGTTTTGCTGTTATCCAACATCTTCTTAAAGACTTCCAGTGTTGGGGCATTCACAACATCTGGAGGCAAGCTGTTCCACTGATTACCGTATTTTTCAGAATATAAGACACACCTTTTTCCTCAAAAGAGAGGCTGAAGGGATGCATCTTATACATCGAATACAGCATTATTTTGCCCTCTAAAGCCCCACCCCCTTCACCAAAATGGCCGTGCATACCTTTATGGAGGCTTTTAGAGAGCTCCTGGGGCTGGGGAGGGCAGAAATGAGCAAAAAACAGCCTGTTTTTTGCCCCTCAGCCCCAGCAGCACTCTATAAACCTCCATAAGGCTATGCATGCAATTTTTTGACCCCCCACTCCTACTGTATTTCTCTCTCTCCTCCCCTCTATCTATCTACCTACATACCTACCTATTCTCTCTCTCTCTCCCCCTACCTATCTACTATATTTCTCTCTTTTTCTATTTCTCTCTCTATCCCTCTACCTACCTACCCTCTCTCTCTCCCTTCCTACATACTGTATCTCTCTCTCTCTCTCTCTCTCTCTCTCTCTCTTTACTTACCTACTGTATTTCTCTCCCTTTCTATCCCTCTGTCTACCTACCTACTTTTTTAAAAAAAACATCTCTTCAAAACCTTGGTGTGTCTTATACTCCGAAAAATACAGTAATTGTTGGTACAGCCAGTTGACGCCATAACTGGCCATCGGGGGTGAACTATTAGCCCCCGTGGAAAGGGCCCGCAACCTAGGCATCCTCCTGGACTTCCGGCTATCCATGGAGGACCATGTGATGGCCATGTCCAGGGAGGCTTTTTACCAGGTTCGCCTGGTACGCCAGTTGCGCCCCTTGCTTGACCGGGACGCCCTTCGCAGAGTCACTCAAGCACTCGTGACGTCCCGTCTGGACTATTGCAATGTTTTCCATAGTGGGGGTGAGGCAGTATCTACTGTGGGTAGTGACTCCCTTCTCATTGGAGAGCTGAGTCTGGGCAAAATTAAACCCCGCCCCTCACCTTCTGGGGCATGCCCAGTTTCGACTCAGCTCTCGAAGGAGAAGCAGCGTCTTGAGATCCTAGAAAAAAATTTTTTGCAGCAAGAAGAAAACAAAGGACTTGGAATACAAACGGTCTGAGTGCTCTTGACTGCCTCTTCGGAGCAGCACGCCTCAGTACCGGGCCTTTAAGCCCCTGAAAGGCAAACAGGCCAGAAGACCGGCTCAGCTGCCTCTACAGGAGCGAAGGCTTCGACGATCAGAGGCACAGCTGGAGCACGTCTTCCACAGCGTCAAGGATCCAGGAAGAAGAAAGCCTAACTGTGAGTAACAGCGGCTCTTTGATTGAGCAGCAACCGCGGCAGCTGGAGCGCTCTCTGCAGCCTTCCCTGCCTAAATTGCTTAATTACTGCTGCTGAGCGGCCCGGGGTCCCAGCTGAGGCGCAGGCAAGGCTTGTAAAACTTTTTTAAGTTAAGCCGGCAGCAGGGAGGCTTGGCCTCCAAGCCACGAGGTTTAGGAAGGCCGGGAATGCCATTTTAGCTTTTAAAACGCGCGCCTTCTTCCCCAGATCAGCAGGAAGTAAGGGGGCGGAGCCTGGAGCGGCGCCATTTTTAAGAAGAAAACTTAAGCGGCACTTTAAAATGGCTTCTCTGGAAGAGAAAGCGGAAATCTTAAATCCGGACTGTCTCTAACAAGGGAAAGTGGTATGCGGCTACTTGCAACATTGTGTCTAGGTCTGGCTGGTTAAAAAAAAATTATTTTTCTACTCTCTCCTCTGGGCTCTGAGATGGGCGGTGGAAAGTGGCTTTTCTTTGTCCCTGCCTGACTATTTTAATTATGGAAAATTTCCAGCGTCTTTTTACAATTGGGACTCTCTCTGGATATTAATGAAGAATTTTTTTTTTGGATTTGTGGTTCCTTTCTGGATTACCTTCGTTATTATAACTATTGAGTTGGAAAATTGTCTCTCTCTTGGTTCCTGAATTTTACAACGTTCCAACCTTGATCTGAACTTTTGGCTCCCGGTTAGTCTCACCAGCCCCACCCTGAAAACGCCATTTTGGTGGCATTAACTCTAACAGTTAAGATGGCTCAAGAAACAGCACTGACAAGTTTAGAACAACGGATGGCTTCTCTTGAAACTGTTATACAAACTTTGGTTCAAGAAATTCAGGCCCAGCAGGCAGAAAACATCATTTTCAAGAAGGAGCTATTGGACACACGGAAGCAAACGCTGGAAATCACACAGAAGACTGAAGAATTGGAAGGGGGGCTGGTGGGGGTTAAGGGAGAGATTAAAAATGTTACTAAAGAGGTTGAGGAAACAAGTGGGCATGTGTCTAGGATTGATATGGAAAGAATGACATATTTTTTGAGATTTCAGAATGTTTTTGAGCAACCTGGTGAATGCCTCCCTGATCTTATGAGCACAATTTTAGCAGACTATTTACAAAAACCTAAGGATGAGATCAGGGGGGACATTGACCTAGCCTATAGAATTAACTCAGCATATGCCAGGATAAATGAAGTGCCTAGAGAGATACATGTGAAATTTGCTAGAAGGTCAACCAGAGAGGAAATCTTGAAGGCGCAGAGAGGGAACCCTTTAATTTACCAACAAAAAACGGTCACTATCTTGAAGCAGATTCCTAGAAAGATTCGAGAAGCAAGGAGGAAATTTTCCTTCTTGTCTAAAATTTTATTTGATCATGGGATTTGGTTCAAGTGGGTGACACCCGAAGGGATGCTGGTGTTCTGGGAAGGAGGAAGAGTGAGGATTAAAACAGTTGCTGAGGCGGAAGCCTTTCTTAAAAAACATTCCTCTGCCCTGGGGGAAGATCCAGGGGGGACGGAGGGGGCCACGGCCCCGCCCGCTGGGGGCCAGGGAGGAGAAAAAGAAGATACAATAGCCAAGAGACTTAGATCGAAAAAATAACTTTGCCTTGATTTTCCTGAACAATTTTGCATAATATTTTCTGGATTTTTTGTAAATGTCTGACAGCATGGAATTGAGAATTTAGGTATATGTACTTGCTTTTACCTTGTAGTGTTATGAAAAATGCTTTTTTTTTGTTATTTTTTTATTGTGTATTTTGAGGTCTCGGAAGGGCCGACGACTCTGACGTGAATGCTCTCAAAATTTCTTTGTATCCCTTACCCTACCCTATAGAAAAAATGTAAAACCAATAAAACTTTTTCAATATAAAAGAAGAAAAAAAGCCGAGATTTTAAAGGCAGACCAGCGAGGCTCCGGTAGAGGCTATGGCAGCTCTTTCTTCGGCAGAGACCGGCACCATAGAGCAAAGGCCTTCCACCGAGCAGATGTTACAGCCTGCTCTCCCTTCTACCTCGGAGACCCCTGGGGAGCCGGGCCTGCAGGCCGTTCCCTCCACATCCACCGCACGAGGGAAGGGGAGGGCCCAATCCAAGGCATCCAAGGCCTCCCAGAAGTCGGATAAGCCTAAGAAGCCTGCAGCCTCCTCCTCCTCGGCCTTCGAGAAGAGGAAGGAGAAAGCCTTAGACCGGATCCACAACAAGGCGGCCAGCAAGACTGTACCTGTTCCTGACTCACCTCTACCACATCAAGCACAGGTACAACTGTCCCTGATGATGTCCCCAGCACAGCACCGGGGGGGGGGGCCTTCCCTCAACCCCCTGTTCCCCATAGACGTCACAGGCATTTGGGGAACATCACAACAGCCCCAACCCTTGGGTCAGGGGGCAGGGGAATTTCTTCCTCCTATGATACAGCGTCTGGAGGCCATCCCATCGACCTCCTCTGCCCTACCCATGTCTCAGCCGGTCCTGGGTATGCGAAGCATCCAGGACATTATTGCGGCTGCCTTCTCCCAGGGGATTAATGCGGGGCTACAACAAAAGAGCACCACGGTTCAGCCCGTCCTGCCAGCACCTCCCATCCCAGGCCACTCACCAACAGCGCCTCTGTTACCAGAGGAGCACGGGGAAGAGGACCTGGATGACTCCTCTGACTCAGAGGAAGGCGAAATCAGAGAGATGGGGCTCTCTGATGATGAGGTGAAACCACCAGAAAAGAAATCTTCATCAGGGCTTTTCCCATCCAGCCTATTTACCTCCTTGCTGAGCAAGACTATGGCGGCATCCAAGATGACCCCGCCAACCACAACTCCGGCAGCGATCCCTCGAACGACATTGGTCTCAGCAGAGACCTTATACGATGATGAGGATTTACCTCCAGAGACCATCCCAATGCCCAGGAGTTTTGTGGAGCTAGTAAAGCGCCAGTGGGCCAACCCCACGTCGGGCCCCAATCCCACCTCCCTGGACAAGAGATACTTCAACATCGCAGAGGAGCTGGGACAGTTCATCTCGGTGCCACCGGTGGATGCCCCGGTCATCTCCCTGCACACATCGACCAACATGCCAGGTGCACCCAAGGATGCCCTCAAACCAGAGGAAAAAAAGGCTGACCTCACTCTACAGAGGGGATACCAGGCGGCAGCATGGGCAGTCCGTGCCTCCACCACGGCTTCTTTCTTCACCCGCCCGTGTCTCCTGTGGCTCCAGGACCTTCAACAACGCACCCCAGTCTCGGACTTAAGGGCACATCAAGACATCGCCAAGCTGGTCACTGTGATACAGTTCACTTCGGACGCCACCCTGGCCTCCGCCAGGTTTGCCTCCAGGGCCATGGCATCATCGGTCACTTCGAGGAGGCTATTGTGGCTCAAACAATGGCAGGCAGACGATCGCCATAAGTGGCGTCTGGCCTCTGCTCCCTTCAAGGGAGACACACTGTTCGGGGATGCCTTAGATCCATTCTTAGTGGAGAACAAGGACATGCGCAAGGTCCTGCCCTCGGCTCAAAAGAAGGGGTTTTCCCGTTCCACCCCCTACCCCAGACGGCAGTCCTTTCGGGGCCAGGAATCTGGAGCGTCCTTTCGCTCCCAGGAATACGGTTCGTCCTTTCGGGGGGTGGACTATGGTTCACAGGGGCCCAGGTACCAGGGAGGTTTCCCCTTCAGGAATAGAGGGGCCCCAGACCGATACCAGAAGGGAAAGCAACCCAAACGTTCCTTTCGAGGGGGGGGGCAACCGACAATACCGCCGGAACTAGCCTTCCGGTCACCTCCTATCCCATAGGAGGTAGACTGGCCCGGTTCGCCGACCAGTGGGATCGCTCCACTTCCGATGGTTGGGTTAGGGCCACTGTTCGCCACGGGTTACTCCTAGAGTTTGAGTCCCCTCCCCCATTATGTTTCAAGGTTTGCCCAGTCTCCTCCAACCCAACACGCAGGCGCTTGATGCAGGAGGCCATACAGCACCTGCTAGACATCCAGGCTATAGAGCCCATCCCCCAGGAACAACAGAGCCAGGGCTTCTATTCAATTGTGTTTGTTGTTCCCAAAGTCTCGGGCGGTTGGAGGACAATCCTGGATTTAAAAAAATTAAACAAATTTATCTATTACAGGCGTTTTAAGATGCATTCCTTGCAGACTATTCTGGCTGGCATTCGATATGGGGACTGGCTGACCTCCATTGACCTGACGGAGGCTTACCTCCACGTTCCGGTCGCCCCACAGCATAGGCAATTTCTCAGGTTCTCCTACGCGGGGAATCATTTTCAGTACACGGCACTCCCATTTGGTCTCTCCTCTGCGCCCAGGGTGTTCACTAAAGTACTAGCAGCCTTGCTAGCCAACCTCAGGGAGGTTCCCATCAGATTAAACGCTTACCTAGATGATGTCCTTATTCAAGCCTCCTCCTCTAGTAGGGCACATCAGGACCTGGCCACCACCATCCAATCATTGCAGAGGCACGGGTTTTCCATTAACGTTCCCAAGAGTCACCTGCACCCCACGAATCGCTTAGTGCATCTGGGGGCTCTGATTGACACCACAGAGGGGAGGGTGTTCCTATCCCAGGAGCGTCAGATCTCTCTCAGGGGGCTAGTCAGCCAGGTGGCAGGAGACCCTAGACCCTCCTTCGCCACTCTTTCTAAGCTCCTGGGTACCATGGTGTCAGCCATAGGCATCGTACCGTGGGCCTGTCTGCACTCCAGGGCTCTTCAATGGTTCCTTTTGCCGTTTCAGAAATGGCTCCTGAGCTGCTCCCAGGCCAGGGTACGCATACCCTCGGAAGTTTCCAGCTCCCTCAGGTGGTGGACTTCCAGGGCTATCACCGAAGGTCGGCAGTTCAAGGACCAGGACAGGCTGACTCTCACTACAGATGCCAGCCTCTTTGGCTGGGGGGCCCATCTTCAAGATCAGATGGCACAGGGCCAATGGGACTCATCGGATTTGTCTCACAGCATCAATTGGCTGGAGCTGCGAGCGATCCATTTGGCCCTGCGTCACTTTCTCCCCTATCTGCGGGGGAGACATGTACTGGTATTGACGGACAACGTGTCCGCCAAGGCGCACATCAACAGACAGGGGGGCACTCGGTCCCGCTCCCTCATGACAGAGGCCAAGAGACTGGGGAGCTGGGCCGAATGACATCTGCTCTCTCTGACGGCAGAACACATATCGGGAGTAGCCAATGTTCAGGCGGATTGGCTCAGCCGCGAGGTAATGGACAATGCCGAGTGGCGACTGCATCCGTCGCTGTTCCAGGGCATTGTGGACTGCTTCGGCCTCCCAGAAATAGACCTCTTTGCCACTCAGACCAACACCCAGCTCCCGAGATTCATATCACGCTTCCCGTCGCAGGGATCAGAGGGGGTGGACGCCATGCGATGTAGATGGCCCTCCGGTCTCCTGTATGCCTTTCCCCCTCTGCCACTGCTGGCCCGAGTCATCCAGAAGATAGTGGCAGAGAGGGCGGAAGTGATTCTACTGGCTCCTCACTGGCCTCGCAGGGCCTGGTTTGCGGATCTGCGAGCCCTCTCGGTGGACCGGCCTTGGAGGATCCCACAGGATCAGATCTCCCTCAGCCAGGGATCGCTGAAGCACCCGAACCCTCAGTGGCTCCAACTGACCGCCTGGCGCTTGAGCGGAGCATCCTGAGACAAGGTAACTACTCGACCAGGGTGATCCAAACCATCCAGGCTTCCAGGCGGCCCTCCACGAACCGCATATACAATTCCACCTGGCGGACGTTCTGCTCCTGGAGCGCCGGTAAGTCCATTGATCCCCTTCGGGCCACTATTCCTCAGATCCTGGAGTTTCTACAGGCCGGTCTCGACAAGGGTCTGGCTCTCAACACCATCAGAAGGCAGCTGGCGGCCATTTCATCCGTCCTGACCCAGGGAAGATCGACATCTCTAGCCCAGAGACCTACGGTACGTCTCTTCCTGAGAGGGGCCTCCAATATGGCTCCGCCCACAGTACACAGGTACCCATCCTGGGATTTACCAAAGGTTTTGGACTCCCTCACCGGTTCTCCCTTCGAACCGCTGAGGGAGGTCTCACTGAGATTTCTAACATTAAAAGTTGCCTTCTTAGTAGCCATCACCTCGGCCCGCAGAATCTCCGAACTACAGGCCTTATCGGTCAGGGAGGACCTCTGCATATTCCACCAGGACCGGGTCGTATTGAGGTTGGATCCTTCCTTCATCCCCAAGGTATGTATCTGCTTCCACAGATCACAGGAGTTGGTGCTCCCCAACTTCTGCCCTAACTCCTCTCACCCGCTGGAACGGAGGTGGCACACTCTAGACGTGAGAAGGGCCTTGAAGATCTACATCAAACGTACACGACCCTTCCGGGCCTCAGAATCACTCTTCGTCTCGTTCCAACCATCCTCCATGGGGAAGAAGGTTTCATCAGTGACAATTGGCCGTTGGCTTCGGGCATGCATCGCCACAGCTTATCAGGCAAGTGCTGCGGGGAGCCCGGGCCGCGTAGCCGCCCACTCCACCAGGAGCGCGGCTACCACAGCGGCCTGGGCAGCCCAGGCTTCTCTTCAGGAAATTTGCAGAGCAGCCACTTGGGCCACTCCTTCCCCCTTCATCAGTCACTATAAATTAGATTCCTTCGCCTCGGCAGAGGCGGCCTTCGGTCGTAGGGTTCTGCAATCGGTCATACATGCAGACAGATCCTCTAACCAAAATACGATTCCCGCCCAGGGACACCTATAGCTTTGGTATGTCCCACAGTAGATATTGCCTCACCCCCACTATGGAAAAAGAGCGTTGGTTCTTACCTGATACGCTTCTTTTCATAGGGGGTGAGGCAGTATCTAGCCCCACCCCAGGGGTACTTGAATTTATCTATGTTTTCCTTTCCGGTACTAGTGGAGAGACTGGTACACAGACCAACGGACGCGAGACAACTCAACCTGGCAGACACGCAGAGAGGATCTCACAGGACGCTTTGAGTCTGGATTACTTCGTCGAAACTGGGCATGCCCCAGAAGGCGAGGGGCGGGGTTTAATTTTGCCCAGACTCAGCTCTCCAATGAGAAGGGAGTCACTACCCACAGTAGATACTGCCTCACCCCCTATGAAAAGAAGCGTATCAGGTAAGAACCAATGCTCTCTCTCTACATGGGGCTCCCCTTGAGGTGCACCCGAAGACTGCAGCTAGTGCAGAATGCGGCCGCACATGGGATTTTGGGAGCCTCACGGCATTCCCATGTAACACCTCTCCTGCGCGAGCTGCACTGGCTACTTGTGGTTTTTCGGGTGCGCTTCAAGGTGCTGATAACCATCTTTAAAACGCTCCATGGCATGGGGCCTAGTTATTTGCGAGACCGTCTCCTACCCCATACATCCCTTCGGCCGATTCGCTCACACAGAGAGAGACTTCTCCGGGTGCCGTTTGCCGGGCAATGCCGGTTGGCAACCCCCAGGGGAAGGGCCTTCTCTGTGGCGGGCCCAGCCCTCTGGAACAACCTGCCCCCTGAACTCCGGACCACCACGGACCCCCGCCTCTTCCGCCACCGTTTGAAGACCTATTTTTTTCATCTAGCCGGCCTAGCCTAGCCTAAGAGCACCATCACAGACTGAATTTTAAATTGCTCCAAATTGATTTTAATTAGCGGCTAATTTTTAGGGAATGTTTTAGCACAGGACACTTTAATTTAATCTGATTTTATTTGTAGTCTTATTTATTATATGTTTGTTTTTACTTATGTGTTGTATTACTGTTTTTTAACCTCCTGTGCACCGCCCTGAGTCCCCTCGGGGAGATAGGCGCGGTATAAAAATCAAAACTCGATTATGGTTCGAAAAAAAGAAGGGATAATCCTAGCTTTCTGCTGCTTGGGTTATCCAGTAAAGTTGTGAACATGGAACCAAAAATGTGTGAAACAAAATTTCACATTTCACTGGAAATTCAATCAAATCTCCAAAGTAAATTTGAATCTCATTTTTTTCAAGTGAATTGTTAGATCAGATTAAATCAGTGATTCAAAATGGATCAAATTGTTGGAACTGGATTTGAATTATATGTCCCTTTTGGGAAACGTCTCTTGGTCTCTAGATGAAGGGGTCTGTATAGTTGCAGCTTGTTGCTACTGAAAGTTGCATATCTATAGAGGTATGAAAAAGGAATTTTAAAACTATGTTTCTGCTTTGTAGATACTGGACTTTAATTGATGTCTCCAGAATAGCTATTACAGATGATCAGTCCTCCTTGAAACAAATTACTGTAAAAGGACTGCTATCAACTCTTATGAAAGGATAAAAAACAAACAAGTTACTTAAGACTTCCTTGAATATTTTTCCTTTTTTTCCTTTTCTTAAATGCAATCCATGCAGTGTGCAGTCTATGCACACACCCCTTCGTTTATGTCAACGAAGGGATGTGTGTTCCTGGAAAGATGAGCGAGGTGTTTTCTGAGGCTGGGTCAAGGTATTTGATGTAAGAGCTGCTTTGATTTATCTGCATACATCTATTATTGGGATCCAGCCACTTTAGCAATCTGCTACTTGTGATTTGGTTTGGAGAAAGAAGCTACAAATCGGAGGTTAATCTTCATATTGAAATAGGAACTTGAGCATTTTAAGATCATCCTAAGAAGGCGAAAATATGTATCTTCTTCTTTAAGATATTGAATTGATAGTTTTATGGCACTTTTATACTTTTCTGCTATAAACAAAGGCAAGATTGTCAGGTTGGTGGAAGATTATAGATATTATTATGGAGGAAAGAGAGGCAACAGATGATTTACAAACTGAAATGGAGCATCATATGTTACCATTTGTATAAACTTCAATAGTGCAAAACATAATGAATTATCAGTAGTTCATTAAAAAGGTTTACAATCTTAAATTGTGCCAATAGTATCACGACTTGCAAGATAGTCTGTAGATTAGAGATACTAGCTTGCATACAATAAACATGACATGTTTAGGATAACACTGAAGCAGAACTGTCTGGTACTATTATTACTGTTAGCAGGGAAAGCTGCAGGAGCATAGATAAAAATAGGCTGGTAATCTAGACTACGACTTGCAAGATAGTCTGTAGATTAGAGATATTAGCTTGCATACAATAAACATGACATGTTTAGGATAACACTGAAGCAGAACTGTCTGGTACTATTATTACTGTTAGCAGGGAAAGCTGCAGGAGCATAGATAAAAATAGGCTGGTAATCTAGACTACTATACACCTTCTCTATTTTATAAATGCTGTTATGTAAAAAGCCTCCATTGACCAAAGCCATGATGGGTCAATATTCTTAGGCCCATCTGGTGAATGCCACGGCATATGGAAAATTGCAATTTGGAATGTGAAGATAGTGAAAAGCATGAATTCACGAATGAAATGTAATTTTAAAAAAATAATATGTTGTGTGTTTTTGAAACCAAGAGAAAAGGATGGATATAATAAAATTGAATGAAGGTAGTCTGATCCTGTGGGGCAGAATTGATGAAGTGAAGCTGTAGTTATAATTACAAATTTTTATATTTCAGAAAATATGAATTGATATTATCTAGTTTGTTATGGGTGTGAATGAAAACTGGTAAGTGTGTATTAACACTGCAGTCAAGAGTGATAATGAAAGGACAATAAATTACTTTTTGGGAGAAATTGTGCAATGTTATGAATGAATGCAAGCCAGTATGGAAAAATGTATTCTACTATTGGACATAAATGAATCAGTTTATTGGAATGAGACTAAAGAGTGCAGAAATGGTTATTCACAACCCTAATAATGAGTGAGAATGGTGACTGAAAAGTATGTGAGAAAAAAATTTGTTTGTCCAAATTTGTGATTTAAGCGTATGTCTGCTCATATGGAGGTAACAATTAGCAGTATTTAGGAAGTGCAGTACAGCTTTAAGCTAAGTAGGTGGTATACAAACCAGGCTGTTGTTATCCAGCTGGTCCTTGAAAATGCATGAATATGATGAAGTTGATTTTATGTTAGTTGATTTTGGGAAAAATATATGATAAAAAGGAATAGACTTGAATTAGATAATGTTTTACATGAGCATTGAATTAAAGGCTAGTTATTCAATGTTACAAAAGTGATAAATGATTTTTGGATGCCTGAGAATAAATGGAGTGCTTAGTGAATGGTTCACCCTGAGCAGGAAATGAGCTAAACATATTTAACATTTTCATAGATAAATATAAGTACTGCTTGTAAAACATATAGGCATAGGAATAATTCCATGTTAAGGAAGAATATTCCTTGATGTTTGGGTTGTGATGGTGATATCAGCCCCAGGTTGTCCCAGTTTCCGGTAATAGCTGAGAGTCCAGAATGGAAACCCTTAGCAGAGACATTGATCCTGTGTAGTAGCCCTGTATCTTCCTTCTTTTGAACTATTATTTTGATTCTGCAAAGATATTAATGAAGAATGGTAGCTATCTGTGTTGACACCAACTGGATTAACTGAAACATTGTCAGTTATGTTGAATTCATTAAATCAACGGAATGCATGTAAATTGGGTTGTGGTGTTAGGGTGGATCCAGCTGTTCCTTTTGTATATTGTATTTCATTTTTGCACAATTTCCACAGGATCATAAGAAGGGCAGGATCAGTATGGTGTCAAGCAGTAGGGAGAATGTCCACGGAGGGAGACATGGGAGTTATATAGGGAAAGGAATCTCTGTGGTAGTCATTAAAAGTAGACATTTTTATATATAACATTTTCCCCCAAGTACAGTATTGAGAACCATTTAATTATACTAGTAATCTATTGGGTAGATTTATTTCTAACATGTATAATATCATTTTCTAAACTTGAAATGGTAGGAAACTTGAGATTCAGAGAGAACAGGTATTGTGGGGTGGTTGTGGCATTTTAAGTGCTGTGCCCAGTTTCTTGTTGAGAAGCCATTTTGATTTTAGGAACAGTGAATGTATCTGCAAGAAGTTTCTACCTGATCAGATGCATCTTCAATATCCATATTTTTTTTAGCTCAAGGATAAAATAAGTCCCTACATGTTTTGGAAACTGCAGGCATTTTTTATATTTTTATATTACATTTATGTGCTGCCCATCTCACTGTTGAGTAACTCTGGATACCTGTTTACTACTGTGTATATCAATTGCACTAACCTTCAATGTGCTTTGAAATCCATTCAAGGTGCTAGTTGTTGTTACAGAATCCTCTTGTTTGCACTGCTTTCGGCTAGTTTGCATGGCAAAGCCATCAATGTGTGATGTGACTAGTGTACGATGGTAATTAGTTCGGCTTGCTGCTCTTTGGGATCTCACAAGAGGGTAACTGGCTCAAGGTCACCCAGCTGGCCTCTGCAGTCAAGGAAGAATTAGAGCCTGGGTAACTCTGTCCAGCAGTTTAATCATTGCACTTCTTACTAGCTTGTGTGCTGCTTCCTTCCTCCCTCCCTCCCTCCCTACGTGTGCACACTTTCTCTTTGTACACATTCCACATATGTGAGCAAACATATTAATAGAGATCCTGACTTGTTGTATTTGGTCTTTTCTGAGGACTAGAAATCTTGCACTTCGCTGACCTATTCCGATACACCTATTATTTCCAGGCTGATCACTTGTTTATGTTTGTGAACAACTTGGTTCTGCATTAACATTTTGTTCCATAATCTTCTCACCATTATATTTCAGGGCAGTTTTTGATTTAGATACAATGAGGAACCAAGTCCGATCCACATGTGAGGAAAGCAAATCATTATGGAGACTAATTATCATCTTATTTTTATTGGTTTCTCATTTGTATGTTGGTGTTAAAAAATTTGTGAGTGCCAAACATTTAAAAAATTGGCATAAATTTTGATCAGTTATAAAAGACTGAATCTCATTGGAGTCATCATCAGAAATATTAATTGAACAAATTAATATTTAAGATAATCTTAGGTACATACACTTTAGATGATTTTCTCTTTCAGGGTATTTTTTGTTATACAAAAATAATAATGAGGAATCCGTTATTAGAAAAAAATAAGCATTTAAAAAATATTCTTGATTCAAGTTTGTATTCAGGTATTTTTCTCAGTTAGCTCAAGAGGGTTACCTCTTCCTTCTTCTTAAATAAAATCAGTTCATCTAAGGTGGTCCTGAGAAATTAGAACTTATCTCAGAAATGAATGAAATGTGAATTTTCTTGTGTTTTGTGCTCTTTATTGATGCACTCTTGTAGCTTTCCAAATAGCTACATAGAACATAGAAATTATAGTTTGTAAGCCAGTTTTCCCTAACCTAGTACATTCCAAACAGCTTCCAAACATGTTGGAACTGCAGCTCCTAGGATTTCTAGCTAGCATGTCCAGAGGATTAAATTGGGGGTATGGAAGATTAGAACTTTATAAAGATGTTAACTTGAAACAGGATGGCTATACTTGGGATTTATCGACAAATGAATGGTCAGTTAATTTCTCAAAGATGCACCTTTGGTTTAACTAATGAACAATTTACACAGATGTTTAGGTGAGTATGTAAGCAGTGGTTGACTGGAGCATATAGGAATAATAGCCATGGGGAAGATATCACAGTGATGGCAAACCTTTTTCGTACCCGCGTGCGAGCCTGCATGCTGGAAATATCACGCCAAACCATCCCGTGAGGAATGCGCGGCCTCGCTGGCCTTTGTGCACGCAGGAGCACCAAAACCCAGAGGACCAGCGTTTCATCATTCATTCATGCGCCAGCATCCAAATTTCCAGTTTCTGGGTGTGGGCCCGACAACAGCTGGCCATTGCACATGCACGCAATGGATACTTGGAGGTTTGGGTGCCGGTGTGTGTATGTGCACTGGAACGCTGCTCATCTGGATTTTGGCACTCCCGAATGTGCGAAGGCTAGTTGCCGGTGTGTGTGTGTGCACAAGACTACGGAGGAGGAGCCAGCGAGGCTGCATGTCCCTCTGCATGTCATTGATTTCCACCACGGAAATATCATATAGAAAAGGCTGCCAAAGCTGCTACTTTTGACTAGCTCCATCCAAAAATGCTGTTTACATACCCAAATTTAAAGAAAGGAGATTAAGGATGCTCTTAGCCTCATTATAAAGTCCTAGAGCTCTCTCATTCACAGATACACACACCAATAGCAAGACAGTTTCAATACTACAAAGGATTATTATTCGTAGAACACACACATCCTCAAAAGATTGTAGAGAGTTGCGGATGGGAATCATTCATCATAGAGTAATTTGGAAAGGGACGTAAATGGCAACATGGTTAATTTAATAGATTTTCCAAATTCTTAAAGTGATAGATATTCTGATGAATATGAAGTTTATATTCTGGATATTATAACAAATATTAATGTATATGTTTCTTGTATGTATCTGTGTACGAATTGAATAGAGTGAAATAGAATGAATCTTTGGTAGATGTGATACATATTGAGATTGATATTTTGCTTCTTGATGAAATTGGCTAAATGTCAAAACCAATGATATTCCCAGTGATGAGAATTTCACATACAGACTGCGCTCCATAATGCCGCATTCTTTAAATATCTTAAATATCTTTAAATATCTTTTCAATACTTTGCTAACCTTCATTATCTTCAAGAGCCACTCCACCTTATTGAAGCTAAAAAGAATAAATTTCCTAACAGGGCAAGTTCAAATGACAGCCGTCAGGCACAATATTTATTCGATCCTTGTGAGAGGTGGAGGAGTCTGGTAATACAACAACCTATTACATAACAGAATAACTGATAATGCTATGTCACTCTTCTGAAGAAAATGTTGAAAAGAAGAATGCGTCCATAGCCATCAAAAGTCTTGTATTCAATGTTTAGACAAGCAGTTGAGGAGATTCATTATAAAATGACCATTGGCTTACCTGAATGGTCATTCTCTGGGTGCTGTGGGAGAGTCCAAGCATGGGTTAAATTCAGTCTATTCATCCAAGGATTGAGTTAATTTTCTTAGACACACCTCCCCTTCCTCACTGAGGGCCAGTTTAAAAATGAAGGCATGATCCTGTAGATGACATTGGGATGTTGTCGCTTCTCCAAACAGTCTGAAGCACCCTGGACTGAAGAAAAACCCCTGGGTGGGATTGAACTTTCCCATAGCACCCAGAGAATCACCGTTCAAGTAAGCCAATGATCATTCTCCTGTGCACTGCTTGGAGAGTCCACGCATACCCATGCTATGTAGTCCCAGGGTGGGGAGAAGGTCTGTCCAGGGTGTGCAAAGTTGCTATGACCCTTTGTAACACTCTTCTCCCAAACGAGACTTCAGCTGCAGCAAAAGAATCAAGTCTATAATGTTTAATAAATGGAGTCGGGGACGACCACATCGCTGCCCTGCATATTTCTTCAACGGGCACTTGTGTCGCCCAGGCTGCTGTGGTAGTGGCGCTCCTTGTGGAGTGTACTGTGACATGTAGTAGAACTGTCTTGCCTTGATGTTGGTAGGCCATCTTGAAGCATGCTCGCAGCCATCGACTGATGGTGGAAGATGAAATCTTTCGCTCCATGGATCCTGGTTAAAAAGCCACAAAGACGGATTCTGATTGCCGAAAGGCAGCAGTTCTCTTGATGTATCTGTGGACTGCTCGATGCACATCTAGCGTGTGCCAGGATCACTCCCTGGGATGCTGAGGATGAGGGTAAAAATTGGGGAGGATCACCTCCTGAGCCCTCTAAATTTCACCAACCGGCACGCGCGAGTAGGTGCGAGCCTGCAGAAGCCCACCACTGCGATGAACGACAGGTGGATGTAGATTCGAGGTGCCTTTTAGGAAATTCTGGATCTGGGGGTGCTGTGCAAGGGACTGTGTAGAGTCTCTGGATAGAATAATAGACAAAGCAACTACCTGTCGCCGAAGAGTGTTGAGAGACAACCCTTTATCCAGTTCCTCTTGTAAGAAGTCCAGGAGCTGTGGGATTGTCGCTGAGATAGCCTTGATGTTAAGTGCTCTGCACCAAGTAGCAAAGGTGGACCAGATAGTGTCATAGATTTGAGTTGTTGAAGGACGCCTGGATTCTTGGATGGTATGAATGAACTTGCCAGAGAAGTTGTCCTTCCTCAGGTGGTCCCCCTCAAGTGCCAGACAGCCAGCTGGAGTCCTGATGAATGATGGCCCTTTGGCTGAAGGAGACCTGATCCTGAGGCATTCTCCAAGGCTTGCGTATGGAGAGGCTGACAAGGTCTGCGTACCAGGTTCTCCTAGGCCAGTTTGGTGCCACTAGAATCATCTCCACTCCCTCTGACAGGATTTTCCTAATCACCTGAGGAATGAGGGGGAGGGAAGGAAACTCATAAAGGAGCTGTGGAGCATGTCTGCTCCCTATGCTTGAGGAGAGTGGTATCTTGGATAGAATCTTGGGAGCTGAGTGTTGTCTGGAGTGGCGAATAGGTTAACCACTGGAAGGCCAAATCATTGGGCCAGCTGGTGGAATATCAATGGATGTTGATGTCACTGAGTTGTCGATGGTCATCTGGCCCAGCCAGTCCACTCTCATGTTGTCTACCCCCAAGATGTGATCTGCTCGTATTGAGGCCAGATGATGTTCCACCTCCACCATGAGGGCCTTGGATTTTGTTCCCCCCTGGTGGTTGATTGTCTGTGTTGTGATGTTGTCTGTGAGCAACAGAACATACTGACCCACAATATCCTTTTGGAACTGCCTCAAGGTCAGTCTGGCTGCCTGCAATTCCAGCCAGTTGATGTTGTGGGCCACTTCCTTCTGCGACAACCTGCTCTGCATCATCTGCGAGTTTAGATGTGTGCCCCACCTATAGAGGTTGGCGTCTGATGTGATTACCAGCCGCTCGGATTCCTTGAAGAGACACCCCACTTGCCACTGCTTGAGAGTGCCACCACTTGAGTGATCTTGAGGGGCAATCTGACTCTTCTGTGAGAGTTGCTGGCACATGCCCGTTGCATGGGTAGGAAGAACCACTGAAGTTCCCTCCCATGAAGGCGTGCCCAGGGAACCACCTTTATGCACGAGATCATTAGTCCCAACAACTGAGGTAGCAACACTATGGTTGATGACATGGCTGCTCAAGCCTGTAGTGCTCAGTTCTTAAAGTTGTGCAGGCAGTGCTGTGAAAGAAATACCTGCAGCTTTCTGAGTCTCTGAATATGCCAAGGTGGAGAATGCAGGCTGATGGTGTCAGGTGGCTCTTTTCCCAGTTCACCAAGAACCTGTGGTGTTGTAGAGTGCAAATGGTGATCTGAATTTCTCTAAGAGCTTGGGTGGTGAACGATGATTGAATCAGGATATCATCAAGATAGCGCTGGAGGCATATTGGACAAGAGCATAGGTGTACCGCTCTGACTGCCAATAGGTTTTTTTTTTTGAATAAAAGTTTTTATTGATTTTACAATTTTATAATATTAGGAAAGGGTAATTAGGGTTCATATTATACATTTTAGAGCTTCCATACCAGAGATGGTAACTGCAATCGGGTCCTCATACAATATCATGTTAAACAAGTAGTGTTAGGAGATATATACATTTGGCACATTTTTAAGATTCATACATTCAATCTTTAGTTTTATATTTTCATCCGTTTCAAGAATTACAATAGTTCAAAATTAATTATTTTTGAGATCTGAGCCTTTTTGCTATCGCACCTTCTTTCTCCCTCTCCTCAGAGGGCGGGGCCGTGGCTCCTCCTGTCCCTTCTTCTTCATTGCCCAGGATTGAGGAATGTTTTTTAAGAAAGGCCTCTGCAATTGTTTTAATTCTAATTCTGCCTCCCTCCCAGAATACCAACATTCCTTCAGGCATTAACCATTTAAACCAGATCCCATTTTTATATAATTTTTTAGATAAGAAAAAATGCCGCCTCTCCTTCTTGCTTCTCTAATCTTTTTTGGGATCTGCTTTAATATGGCAATATCTTTTTGTCCATATTTCAACGGACCCTCCCGTTGTGCCCTTAGTATCTCCTCCCATGTGTACCTTCTTAAAAATTTAATATGAATCTCTCTGGGAACTTCATTTATTCTAGCATATGCTGAATTAATTCTATAAATTAAATCTATTTCCCCCAAAAAATATTCTTTAGTTTTTTTGATATAATCTGCTAAAATTCCACTCATTAAATCTCTTAAATCTTCACCTTCCCTTTCAGGAACATTCTGAAACCTAAGGAAGAAAGACATTCTTTCAAATTCAAATTTAGAAATGTACCCAGAAAATTCTGACGTTTCTTTCTGCAATTCTTTTAACTCGTCCCTCATCTCGGCTGCCCCCTTCTTCAACTCTCCAATTTCCTGTTGGTTAATTGTTATAGTTTTTTGTGACTCCTGCAGTTCATCTCTTAAATCTGAAAAATATTTCGTCAAGCCTCTCCGCATTTCTTGTATTTCTCTCATTATGTCATCAAGCATTAGTCCTTTCTCGTCTCTTTGTCTCCTCCTGTTGCCCCTTTCTGTAACATGGTAAAAATTTTGGCTTGTTGTGAAGTCGGTGTGGCTCTAGATGAAGTTTGAGCTGGAAGGGCTTTTCCCGTCGGAGATTTTTTTTTATGAGGCATTTGTGATTTTAAGTTCGTAGGATAAAAATGGTGTTGAGGAGTGGGCAGTTCAAGATATCAGGAACACATTAAGTCAGAGTCCAATTTTTAATTTTTTAAGTTTTATCAAGTCCAGAGGAGTAATTTTTCTATAAATCCACAATAAGAAGGTCCACGTATTGGGAAGTACACCAAGGGCTTCTTGGGAATACCGAAGAAATATATTTTCCTTTAAATTCCAAGTAACTGAAGGGATGTTACATAACTCAATAAAAGTTTATCATCCGGAACAAAGAAATCGCCATCTTGCCGCCTCTCCTCCGGGAGTGTGAAGAAAGTGAAAGCAAAGTAAAAGTTTCCGCTGTTTAAACAAGCTGCAGATATAGTGTTGCCAATTGTAATTCCAGCATTGAAACAAAGTTTCTTTAGTTGGTATAAGAACGGATGGTGTTAATCTTTCTCTCTCCTTGATTCGGACAGCATTTTAAACAGCCGCTTTTACGAGAGGGGGTTTTCGTAATTGAAACTCCCCCCTGTTTTTCTTTTTTTACAATGATTCAATGGATCATAAAGCAATAACTCACAGTCACATTTCCTTTGAAAGAAGGTCCCGCTGCAGCACCAGGTCCGGCATTTCAGCCCGTCTTCTTTTTTCCGCTAATTCCAGTAAGTTTTGGCAAGGGGGTCGCACCCCCCCGCTTTCCGCTCCCTCAGCTCCTAGAGCAAAGCGGGAAAGAGCATCCCGCCGACCGCCATCAGTACGGAAGCCCCCCGCAGCTGCTCGTCCAGCAGGGAGTAAACCCAAACTCCCTGGACCCCCCTGGGGGGCCAGCTGAAAAAGCAAGCGGCAGAAGCGCCCGAAAGCACTTCTGTGGCTGTCGAGAACCGGAAATGACTGCCAATAGTTTTGTGAAGCTCCTTGGAGCGGATGAGAGTCCAAATAAAAGAACCTTGTATTGGTAATGCCTGCCATCATAATGGAATCTTAGGAACCTTCTGTGTGACCTGCAGATGGGAACGTGCAGGTACGCTTCCTTCAGGTCTATCGAGGTCATTCTGTCTCTCTGTCTGATGCAGCCCAGGATCATCTGTAAGGACTGCATCTTGAAGCGTTTGTAGGCCAGATGTCTATTTAAATTTTTGAAGTTCAATATGGCTCACCCCCCCCACCCCCCGAGCTCTTTGGAATGAGAAACAGAATGGAATAGAAACCTCTTTTCTTCTGCTCTACAGGTACTGGTTCTATTGCGTTTATGTCTAGCAGATGTTGGATTTCTGCCTGCATGTAGTCTCTCTTGGGGAGACAGTGGACGAAGGTCCGCAGGGGAAGGGAGAGAAATTCTAGAGTCAGTCCCTGCCTGACCATGTTCAGGACCCCAGAGTCAGTAGTGATCAACTCCCATTGGGCGGCATATAGCTGGAAATGACTGCCTATGGGAGGACCCTGCTGATGGTCATTTGTTCCTTCAGTAGGGTCGATTGTTGGACCCACCTCGAAAGGGCTGACGGTAAGATGGCTGCTGCCTACTCTTATCCCTAAAGGATGGCCTCTGGTAAGATGGGACAGACATGGAGGAATCAGTTCCATGAAAGGACTGCTTCCAAAAGAAATTGGTATTCTTTCGATCCAGCTTCCTACTGGTTTTTGGAAGAACCTTTTATCTTTCGTTTCAATCAAAACTTTCTCTAGAGCCTCTCCAAAAAACTGCCCTCCATTGGAGGGAGTAGGGGCCAGCTTCCATTTTGACTTTATGTCCGCCGGCTAGTGGCGCAGCCCTAAGAGATGGTGTGAAGTCATATAGGACGCCAGTGCTTGAAAGGCAAATTTGGCAGCATTGAGAGATGCATCTGCCAAATATTCAATAGCTGCAATGATCTTGTTGAGATCATGGCGTCATCTGGAACTTTCAGCTGGGGGGGGTTGGACCTCAACTGGCATAGTGGAGGTTGATGCCCTGATGGACCAGGCATCCACCTGGTGAGTTTTGTAGCAGGCTTACTCCGCTTTCTAGTCCTCTGCCTTAAACCCTTCAAGCAGGCTAGAAGAATGGAATTAGATGTGAGGGATATGACTGGGGCATCTACTGGAGGAAGCATTAAGATGCATTAAAATTATTCTCTACAGAGTAGAGGTTTTTGTCTGCCCCACTAGGATTGGTCAATTAGCTGGGTTGTGTCCATTGGGGCTGAACCATGTTTACACAAAGTTCTGGAACTGGTACTAGATCCTGCATGAGAGCGTTCTCCTTAAAGAGACACTTCTTTGGATCCTGAAAAGCAGAGGAGACTGAAGCACCTTGACTGGGATTACCCAATTGGGTTGAAGCCTTGGTTTTATGCAAAATTGATTTGAAAAGAGAAGGCTTGAATAACCCTGCAAATGAGGGTTTATCAGGGGGAAGATCATCCTCCAATAATTCCTGTTCCTCTATGAGTTCTTCCTCCAAGGTGGATTCTTCAGTTGTAGTAGAGGTGCCTGGAGAAGGGGAACCCTGTGGATGATCCCTGCGATCAGGGCGTGGCTTGGCCTGGTCGAGGGGTATTCAGGAGGGCGATGCTGCTTCTGGCAAAGGCCAGCCACGATGCCCCGCTCAATTGGCTGAGTTATAACATCCTGCATTTCTGCTGATAGGTTAGGCCCCTGGCCCTTTGCAGGCCTGGTCCTCACTGGTGCAGCACTGCCTGCACATCTGGAGAGCCCAGGTCCCTCCTATGCAATATCACAGGCAAAGGGGCTCAATTCTCCCATAATGGAAGAAGCTGAGGACTGTGGATAATCTAACGAGGCAACAGGTGAAAGATCTTGTGATCCTTCCTCTGCCAGGAAGGTCAATCTTCCTCAGGGGAATGATGGGAAGAAGTCTCTTGAGTCTCAGGCAAGGGACTGGGGCACAGGGAATGATGGTCAGAAGAGATTGACCATCAGTCAATGAGCTCTCTCAAAGGATTTCTCCAGAGCCTTATGCCTACAAGCCTCAGCCTTAGACATGGCCTTGCTCCCTTGCTTGCTTTGGGCCCCCTTCCCTTTGGTGCCTTTCCTACCCACCTCCTTGTCAGGGGGATGTGGCCTACTGCGTTTTGAAGAAGGGCCAGGCTGGTTGTCTTCCGCCCTCATGCTTTCATCAGCCATGGTGATGTCTGTCATGTTATGAAGACCTGTGACTCTGCAGCCTAAATGTATGTGTGCTGCTGTGCAGGCTGAAGCTGTAGGCTAAAGGCACCTGGCTCAAGTTGCTGGCTCCATTGCACCTGCAGATCAGTCCCTCTTGGATCTGGAGTATGACCACACAATCATACTTGGAGAACGAACGTGGCAAAACAAATGGCCTGAGGAGAAAAACACGTGAAGTGCTGATTCAAAATGGCCACCACACTCGTCGGGTTATTTTGGAGCTGTCAGGCGCGTACCGGATACTCAGTAGAGCCTCCAGCGCAAGAAAACGTCCAAAACAATAGCTGGGGAAAAGGAAGCCTCCTACCTCCCCCACACTTGCCAGCAGCTGCTGGACAAACACCCCAGTAACAGTGTGCTCCGTGATTATCGTGGAGGTAGCCAAGTCCCGACAGACCTCTCCAAGCAAATTTAAATGAATAGTCAAAAGGGGAAAAAAAACCTTGCTAACATATCCAAGGTCTGGAAACTAGACAAAAATAATAAAACCTATGCTAGCTGCTAGGAGAGTCCCAGTCTATTTGATCAAGGGCTGAGGAGCTCCCCAAAAAAACATCCTTACTGGGCTGACTGAGTTTTTAAACCAGCCCTCAATGAGGAAGGGGAGGCATGTCTAAGAAAATTAACTCAGTCCTTGGGCTAATAGACTGAATTTAACCCACGCTTGGACTCCCCAAGCAGCACACAGGAGAACAGCCCTGCAAAAAGCTCAGGCACGTAGGGTAACTTTTCATAACTAACTTCCTAAATAGGTAGCCAGATACCCCCTACTTATAGTAAGGTAAGCTATATGAGAAAAATTATTCAGCTTTTGCTAAGAATCTCTCCAAAAAGCTTGCTTGGTGCTTCCTCTGGTTCTTTCTTTTGGAAAACTCTTAGTGGTTGAAATCATGAAACCAGTGCCAGATTTTACCACACAGCTTCCTGCCACCATCCCATCCCACCTTCATCCCAGGTTGGAGGCTTTGTTGCACAGCATCACTTCAAGATATGAAAACCAAAAAAGTGAGAGAGAAAACAAGGTAGGAATTTATTCTATCAAACATTTTTACTTTGAGACCATTATGTTCCAGCTGTGGTCAAAAAACAGTGGTGGTTAAAGCTCTGCCACCATTTTGACATTTTTTAAAAAGGCTTGCGGGTACCTGTGAGTGTGAGTAAAAATATTCAGTTGAGTCACTACTAATAAGGTGCTCACCTTTGCTTTTGGCTCAACAAGAATTTAAAGTAGCATTACATGTGTGATTCATAGAAATATCCATGGAATACTAATAGTGTTAGAACTGTGTTAGGCAGGGGAGGTGGAGGAAAAGTCTCTTTTTAAACTCCAGATGGCTTGAAATGTGCAATTCAAAGGCTGTTGAGCGATGCTCAATTTACAATTACCCCTTTTAATCAGCAGCACTGACTGAGTTACGCTCCAGAAGAGCCCTTTGAGGGGCTGAGTGAGGCTGCCATTGGCATTTTATGATTACAAACAACTGATTTTTATATTAACAAATAAGCCCTGAGCACCTATTTTTCCTTACGCGTTTTCCCTGCCATTTTGTCAGTCTCTCGGTTCATCTTCTTGTTCGTCTTTCAGTGCTTAGCATTGCCCTACACCTTATGCTGAACACTTCATGTCCCACTTAGAACAAATTATCACACTTTAGTTGTTCCCTTTCTTCTCTAACCATCAAGGGCAGCAGCCTGTCAGCTAGCCTAAGCATTCTTGGCACAATTACCCTTAGGCTGGATTTGATCCAGAGTGAGAAGCTAGTCGGGAGAAATAAGGGTTGCTCCTTAATGGTGTGTAATATTTCAGAAATAGGAAGGGAAACAGCTGGTTTCCCAAATCTCAAAGCTTCTTAATGAGTTATGAATTATGGGCATGGCTCTAAATATTCCATGACCCGAAAAGGAATGCCAAACTTATATAAATGAAAGTGGGGGGTCCCTTGACCCTTCAACCTGTAAATGCTACGAGAGAAATGCTATATACCATTTCTCCTGCTCAACACAATGCCTTCTGCTTTTGCTGCTGAGAAGAATCTTCATTCAGCCAGTCTTTTGGCTTCTGAATTTAAGCCGTTGATTTCAGAGAGGAAGCCATAATGCATAGGTCTCTGTGCAATAATGGATTATATATCCCTGACTTTAAACCAGTTCCCATACTCCTTTCAGGTATATTGGGATTATGCATCCAAGCACTCTAGATGGGTTATAGTCTCCCAGTAACACAAGACTGATTTAAAGCTGTTCATTTATAGGGTATTTCCCCAATTATGCATGGAAAGCGTTTCTTTAATTTATCCTTATAACAATCCTGTGAGACAGGAATGTCCAGGTAGAGGGAATAAAACAAATCATGGTGGCAGTTGTAACTGATGGATGCCCTGCCCACTTTTTAAATGCATGAACAGTTTTATTAAAAAGTGCTTTAAAAAGTATTGCATTTTTTTCTATTGTCCTCAGGATAAGTAAATCATTTACTTATATCGCTTTATTGTTACTTAGTGTTAAAATAAACATTTCTGAAAAAATATACATTATAGTTGTAGAATCTGGTCTGATGTATGGCCTGGAAGAAAACTTGAATTTTTAATTTGTTATTTCACCTTCAGCACTGTGGCTTATTTTGTTAGTTAAATAATGGAACGACTGAGGGTACCGCTGTTGGGTAGTGCTTTGGACATCAATTGGCCTTAATCCTTGGTTTGTCCAAAATTTTGTTTGGTTTGCTTTTTGCTGCAAGCAGTTGGCATTTACCATTCATAACAACAGAATGAATTGACCATTCATAACTATAGAATCTAGAATCATGACACATTTTTATGTATGTTATTTTTTACTTGCAGCCTCATTCAGAAACGGTTTAGAAAACAAACTGGCAAAATTGAAATTTGATAGAAGTACAGATAGTCCTCAATTTACAACAGTTAATTGAGTGACCGTTTGAAGTTACAACAGCAGTGAAAAAAGTGAGTTATGTTCATTTTTCACATTTATGACCATTGCAGCATCTCCATGATGACGTGATTTAAATTCAGATGCTTGACAGCAAATTCATATTTCTGATGGTTGCAGTGTCCTGAAGGTCATGTGATCACCTTTTGTGACCTTCTGATAAGCTAGGACAGTGGGGAAACCAGATTCATTTAACAACCATGTTATTTAACAATTGCAGTGAATCAGTTAATAAATATAACAAGAAAAGTCGTAAAATGGGGCTAAACTCACCTAACAATTTCTCAGCAACATAATTTTTGGTCTCAATTGTGGTCATAAGTCAAGGACTACTTATATATACTGCTACTCCAAATATGCTTTCTAGACTTGGCAGGTAATTTGAAAGTAATGATTAATTAGTACCTATGTACTTCATTTTTCTCTTCTACCCAGCTTATATGATGTCTGGGAATGATGGTATTAATAGCACAAGCGTTGAACTATATTTCTAAAAAAACCCAAGCATATCAGTATCCTGAAAGAAAAGGGAGAACTTGGCTCGGGTTGTTCTACAGTTCCATTGGGAAATGAGTGCCTTTTTAATGTAGGTGTCAACAAATGACACCAGCTGAGAACGTTAATGGAGACACAGCAGGACAAAACTTGTTTTCTTTACAGCGAATTATCAAATCAGGCACTAGCAAAGAGAATCCCTCAGAGGGGGTTTCCTGTATCCTCCTGTATTCAAACATATTTTCTTCTTATTCTGATTTGGAATGAATGAGGTGGTGAAGCTCAGAATTACCAATGACTTTAAAACTTGCTTTGGATCCATAGCTCTGCAATTACTAAGGCCATATTTGCAAATAGCTGCAGATAGTTCACTCATTTCACTCAAGTAAAAGCTGTCTCACAGCCAGCCATCTCTTCTCTCAGGCAAGAAAGGAGTAGAAGAGTTTAAGTACAGCTAATCTTGTAAAAAGAAAAAAGATCAGGCACCTGTGATAGCTTAATGGTAGTGATTTTATTGTTTACTGTAGAGGTAGCGTCCTTTAAATCATTGCTCCATGGCAACATTAAGATGGGTGAGCTCCCCAGCCAGTCCATGCATCTTAAAGTTGCTGTGGTTGATCATCACTGTTCTAAATTCTATAATATTGGCAGGCGTACTGTGGCTCATGCGGTTAGGATGCTGAGCTGATGAACAGCATGTTCACATTTGAGACCTGCCATGGGACAGGGTGAGGCTCCTGTCATACGCTCCAACTCCTGCTGATCCAGCAATTCAAAAGTGGACAGTTATGAGTAGATAGATGGGCCAACTTAACGGGGACATGAAAGGAGCCCCCAACTGGGTGTTCCTGGGCAACGGTGATGTCACTGTTCAATCCTTTCAACCCCGAAGTGCTTTGATGCTCCTGGCATTATTGTAGTATTAATTGTCTGATATTTAAAAATTGGAGCTGATTCATCTGACCAGATTGCCCCCACAAGAGTATGAGCTACTCCCTGTTTTCTGAGTCCATGAACAAAACATTACCCTTTACTCATCTTCAGCCTGCCAAAAGGCAGCCACCACTTGTCTTTTCTTGCTGTATATATAAAAAAATAGTATTTTTAGACTTGGCCTGATTCAAGCAGAATCTGATACATTTAATTTCATTTCTCCACTCCACTTGGACACAAAGTTGGTCATTGATGGGACTTTAAAATGTGGTCCTTTCCTTTCTTTCTTTTTCTTTCTTTTTCTTTCTTTTTCTTTCTTTTTCAATTGGAAAAATTAACAGTTCTTCTAGATACCCCTTACAGCACAAATTACAGAAATAGTAGCAAAGCTTTGATCCTTCCTTTCTCCCTCCCTTCCTGAACAACCAGAGGAAGGATGTTTGCTTTACTGGCTTGAGTGAAGAAGCAGGGGAATCTAGCACTGATACCGTGCAGATAAAAGATCAGACCATAACTGTGACCAAAACAGAGGAATTGAAACCCAGATAGCCAGCTTCACTTCCATCTGGTCAGAGCAAGAGTCACACACACTTACAATTGCAATTTAGAAAAGGCCTAAGATAAACAAATTCTGTTGGTTACATCTTTTCTTGCCTTCCCTCCCCACCTACAATACCTTTTGAGAGTGCAGGTTCCAAAATCTACATGAGCGTTCCAGAATTTGACAGCATACCCTGATCCACGTCTTTGTACAGCTAACATGGATTCAAACCCAAAGTTCATACTTCAGATGAGATTTCTGTAATGAATTGTATTTGAGAGGTAGACAGTGTCTTTTGAGGAAGATGACATCTGAGGAAGAGAAAGCAACGAGAAATTTCCCTGAATCTCAAGGAGTTTGAGTTAGAAACTTCAATTTAATAAAGAACTCTGCCAGAATGAATGTAGGTTAGGGTAAGAAGAGACTGCAGGCAGTTCTTTGAACCTGGGAGTGGAAGAGATAGGAACAAAAAATGCACCATCAACTACAGTAGGACTGTCATCTAAGCAGAACTCTTCTAAGTCCAGGATTGAGTGATACATGTAGGAGAGAAATCTGAAGTGAATGCTACATAAAGGAGCAACAGGAAGTACATCGAAAGCTTTGAATGGGCTGTGCATACATATGAGTGGTGAGAACTCACCATGCAGACATGTAAGGTTGTCGGATGTTGTGGAGAACTGAAAAATAAGGAATTGCTTTCCTTGTGTCACTCATTAATTTTGGCTTTTATGTAAGATAGGGCTTTATCAATTATATTTCATTTTTAAATCGAACAAAAGCATTAGTTCAGCCAATCCAAACAAAACTGTTTGGATTGGCTGAAATCTGCAATTTGACAGCCGTTTGAATTTTTTAAAATTTAACATCTAAATAAAGGAAGTACATTTTAGAATAACATGCCTCTGCTGTTTCTTCTGACTTTATATTTTAATTTATGAAATAAGCTCAATATAATTTCCCTTAAGTGTACTGCTTTCTTTGTAAGAAAATAAAAAGTTTCAGTTCTGTTGTTACTGAGTTGTCACTGACCCAGTTCATAACAAATCATTGAAAAAACCTAGGTGCGATCTTAGATGTGCGCTGAATCAAGATTAATGCATATTTGCTTCCCCACTCTTGGAATGGATGACAGAATGATTGCAACTGGTATTTCCAGCAATTTCAAATAAGCTTGCAAATCGTAATGATAGTGCACTCAAAAATCTTAGATGCAGCCTTCAAAGGTTTTCAAGCATTTTGATTAAATTGCTTCTAATTGTATTACAGGTAGATAGAGTCTCTTAGTTCTTATGACTGCAAATATATTTATTGCCTGAAAACATATGAAAAACTATAGAGCAAATTACATTTGTATTTTATTCATTATCTTGTTTTCTGTTGTGGTCAGCCACATGTGTTCATGAAGCTCATAGGATGAATAAAATGCAGAATCTTTTCATTCTGAATGCTGCCTCCCGCACATAAATATTCCCTTGCTATTATTACTAAATAATAATTGATAGAGAAAATTCCCCAAGAACATATCTTTAAAAAGCCATCTAACTAATGGTCATCTTTTTCAAAGCAATCTAAATAATGGCTATTTCCACAAGGGAAATGCATCAATAAGCACTTTACTAAATGAATGTTTTCTTCACTCTTTGGGGTGCTGTGTTTTGTTCTTTTTCTATCTCCATTGTTGTCTTTTCTTGAGATAGGGAACAGAATTGTATGCAATATTACAAATGTGCGCTGCACCAGGGGTTATTATAGTACCACCAGCTTTATTTTTTCTGCTTTCTCAATAACCCCTGGCATGAAGCATGCCCTTTTCACAGCTGTCGCACACCGAGTCAATGTTTTCATTGAGTACGCCAACACAACACAGATCTCTTTTCTATTCTGTCGTGTCCTTTAGATTGTAAGCCTGAGGGCAGGAGACTTGTCTTATTATTAATCTTTGTATGAGCTCTGGGAGAATTTTTCAGCTGAAGAGAGCAGAGTTAAAATGTTTTAAACAAAGAAATAGAGTTTCTCTCAGATCAAGCTACACTTGTGAGTTTACAGTAGAATATTTCAGTCCTCAGTGTATTATTTACTTGCAATAACTTTCTGTTTTTCACTCCTTCATTTACTTTCAATAAATTCTTTCCAGCTATTTGGATTTTCAACTATTCTAAATAATATAAGGTTGCCTATAACCTTAGCTGCTTAATTATGCATTCCAAATTTTCTATCATTTATTCACAAAATAATTAGTAGGGAGATCCCAGAACCTCCACCAGTCTGATCTGACAATTTTAATTTTGAATCAGGCCCTGAAACACATCAGAAGCAGATCATAATATTTGTATATCATGAGTGTAGCTTCCATTAGCTGTTTTGAATTTTTGTAATCAATGTATACATTTAGCACAGTCAGAATGGGAAATACTATAGTTGAAGTTGTTTGTCTTCTTGTCCTGTTCCTGTTCTTTTTTTTTCAAGCTCATGCTTGGGACAAAGGTGATAATTAGTATTTCCCAAAGGCTAGAGTGTCTATTATATATTTTGTCACACAGTCAGCCAGATGTTTACAGTGGATTTGGCATTTTTATCCACCTATGGAGTACTTCCCAGGACCTGGAATAGGCAGATGTGGTTATCTGATGACATTAGAAATAAGAAATGCTCCAGTTGTTTTGGGATTGCATCCAAGATACCTATTACTTTCTTTGTTTTCTTTTGCCACTGTTCTATTTCTATTTGCAGCTCTTTGTGGTTTTTTTATTTCTCCAATTCTTTGTCTTTTGTTCTTCTGTCTGCCATTCTTATTGATAGTTGTTAAATCTGGGGAGTTATGTAGCAGATGCCTGCTTGTTTCTTATCATTGTCATTATAATTATACGTTTAATGTAGCCACCATAAAGTTTGCTGCAGCAAATACTGGCTCAAGTTTTCTAATTTATTATATTGCATTGCTTTCCATATGCTGCAGAACAGCACTAATCCCGATTCACCCACCTATGCCCTTTTCTTAAAATTTATATCCCACAATAACCTTCACAATTGTTGAACTGCTTGATACCATGTGCTTGGTTTGGTTTGGCTCACTTCAAAAATCTGCACTGTGTTGTGTAATCTATGCTGTCTAGTTTAGAGTTAAATTTTATTTACTTTATTCTGCCTTTAATTCAAGATGTTAAGATGGTATACAAACTCCTCCTGTTGTTTTTCTCCACAACAACAACACTATGAAAAGTAGGTTGAGCGTAGCACTGTCCTGAGAATCAATCAAAGTCAACGATGAGTTTCCAGGGTTGCAGGTAGACTGGATTTTCCTAGAATATCACTGACTCTCCTATTTATCTCTCAATATCAATATCCTAGAATATTTTAAATTGGAATTCTTTGGCTCTAGAATACTTGAGTACGCTGAAAGTCATTGCAACAATTTCTGCCAAAAAAGGAATAATTATGACCTATTTATACTTACCATTGCAACTTCAACTGAAAGACAAGTCTTGGTAGTCCTTTCCTTATAACCATTTGTTTAGCAATCATTTGAAGTTACAGTAGCACTGAGAGAAGGTACTTACAACAGTCCTCGCACTTATGACCATTGCAGCATCCCCATGATAAAGTGATTAAAATTTGGGTGCTTGGCAGTTGGTGTGTATTTATGATGGTTGCAGTGTTCCAGGGACACGTGACCACCTTTTACTACCTTCTGACAAGGAAAGTCAATGGGGGAATCTGGGTTCACTTAATGACTGCACAATTCACTTAACAACTGCAATGATTTACTTAAGAATGGTCAAAAAAGCAACTGCTTTACTTACCAACTGACATTCTGGTCCCCTTGTGGTTGTAAATCAAGGACTACCAATTGTCTGCTTCTTTGAAATAATCTTTTAGAGATTATGTGTCTCATCATGTTTGATTTTCTAAAGAGGTCATCTTAACCAATCTCATTGTAATTTTATTACAATCTTATTACAATGACAATAAAGATTATTATTATTAAAAGATGTTGAATTTCTTTTTGGGTAGTCTGGATCTGTTGCATTTTGAGCAGAGTTCCTCTATTTTGTCCAGTCTTCACTTATAACTCAGGCTCATAAAATGATCCTTCATGCCATGAATTACTGAAGTCAATCTCACCTGAAATTTCCTGCAGCTGACCTTTGAAATCACTTTTGACTTCTTGCGATTTTTGAATTTAATGTTCAACTTCTTGCATTAGGGCTTTACCAGATTTCTTTTGAATTGTATTTGGAAAATAGCTTCAAGTCCTTAAGTCAGAATTGTTCCCTTTCAGAATTGCCATTAGTTACACTAACATTTAGTAACATTACTTTCCAAAACAACAGTTACTATTGTTTGCTTAATTAAGGAAAGCCATTAAAAAAATGGAATATACAGAAAGCAGGCCTAACTTTGAAGCAAAGAGTCAAATATAATTGCCCTTCAGAATAGTTCATGATTACTTAATTCCAATTTTCCTGAAGTTCATTTATCAGAATACTCAAATTCTGATTTGAGTGAGAAAATAACTACCCTGAAAATAAGACTTCCCTGGATAATAAGCCCAATTGGGCTTTTGAGCACATGCACTAAAATAAGACCTCCCCTGAAAATAAGCCCTCCCTGAAAATATTGCAACACAGCAGCAGCCATGAGGTGACAATGTTCGTTGCTTCCTGCACCTCACAAATAATAAGACCTCCTCGAAAATAAGGCCAAGCGCTTAGTTCGGGGGTCAAAAGAAAATAAGTCCCTGTCTTATTTTGGGTCAAACACAGTATGAAGAACTATTGAAGCAATCTCACCAGAAAGATATATGGATGGGAGATAAGTGATGTATATATAATGGGTTTCATCAAAATTTCATAGCTTATAACCCCGTGATGGCGAACCTATGGCACATGTGCCTTAGATGGCACAGGGAGCCATTTCTGCGGGCACGCAAAAATGGCTCCCTGTGCCATCTGCCCTGTCAGCTTCAGCGCACATGTGTGCGCTGGCAAGCTGATTTTTGGCCTTGATTTTCAGCCATTTTCCACCCAAAACCACCCAACAGGCAAACCACACATTTGGGAATGGACTTCTAGTTTGCAGGTTGGGCTGTTATTCAGAAGCCTTCAGAGGGAATAAAACGGCCCAACAGGCAACCCGGAAGTCCGTTCCTGGAAGTCTATTCCCGAACTTCCAGTTTGTGTATTGGGCTATTTTTTGCCCTTCCCAGGTTTCAGGAGGCTTCCCTGAAGCCTGGGTAGGGTGAAAAATGGCCCAATGGGGCCCACCAGAAGTTCAGGAATGAACTTCCGGGTTGCCCATTGGGCCGTTTTTCTCCCTCCAGAGGCTTTAGAAGGCTTTCCTGAAGCCTGCGGAGGGCAAACATGGCCCAATGCACCTCCTGGAAGTCCTGAGGCTTCAATGAGGCCCGCAAGCATGCATGGGTGGGATGGCATTGCATTATGGGTGTGGGCACACGCACATGTGACCCTCCCACACTCCCTTTGCTTTTGGCATGCCTAGACAAAAAGGTTAGCTATCACTGTTATCACCTATTGTTAGGACTGTCCTGGATCTCTCTTTGGAGCAGGAGTTGCCATGGCTAAGAACAGTGAACCTCAGTATACAAAGATGAGAGATCGGAAGCGATCCATTCTCTTCCAGGTAATCTGATCTAATCCCTGCTCATGAACGGATCTCATAGCTCTGAACCAGAGGTGGGTTGCAAATCATGCACACACTGAACCAGCAGTAACACCAGCAGCAACCCACCCCTGCTCTGAACCCATATTCACTACATTAAGGGGCAAAGAGCTGCAGGCCATAGGGTGCATATTTCAGGGAAAAGAGCTTTCCTGGGACACCACAATCATGCAGAAGCAATAATAAACATAGGTTGATTGTAGAAGGATCCAGTTCGGATTTTAAAAAGTACACCAGGGGCTAAAAAATTGCTGAAAGCTATATTTATAAAACCTCACTGTACATGTTGTACCTAGGTCTTTCCAACTTGACTCACCTACTTGCATTTTGTCATCTTTTCTACGCCTTGAGCACACTTTTTGACAAAACTCTTTCAGATACCAAATTGTATTTTCAGTTTTTATGGAATACATTTGTTCTCATATGACCCTTTTCCATTTCTCTTCCTCCCTCTGAATCTGTGGTACAGAACAATTCCTTGTTGAGTTAAATGCTTTATAAAGACTATTGCCTATACTTTATGAGACCAGTTAAGAACTGATAAATCATCATCCTTCTTTCACTTACTCAGAATTATTGCCTGTGCTGTTCTGAATAAGAATACAAATAAGTCTTTATATTGTACCAGCTTAGGAAGCTGGAAATACGAATATTATCATGGAATCAATAGTTTACTTTAACAAGCTTTTGTATTGATATGTGTGATTGTTGTTCCTACTCTCTTTATGGATGAGTAAGTACATTGAATATCTTCACAAGGTTATTACATAACTAATAATTAACGAAAAGAAAAAGTATCTTTTAAGGCAAATTCAGTTCCTAGCAGTTTTAAGGCAACATTCTCTAGTATTCTTGGTACAGAATATGAAAATGATTTGCTATCACTGTTTTCCAGGCTGTTTTTTTTAAATAGTTCCCAGTCTAGCTAATAATAATGTTTCTTGGTTGTCTTCTAAGTAGATGTTTCTTTGAACATCTAACCAGTAACCATGATTGACTTTGCTTGCTTTTTAGAATCTACTATCTTAACATCTTAGAATCTAAGCTTCATGCAGCTACCTAGTTGCGCAAATAATAAACATTTCATCCCAAGAGATTGCCATTATGTCCAGCAGAGATTTTATTCATTTTTGGCCAATGGTAGTCTTCCTCTCTATACTACCTACATAGTTCCATTCCTAACAGGCGTTTATTTGTAGAAGTGGGAAAACAGCCCTGCTAAACTGAAAGTGGTAGTTGCAAAGAAGCGTTAGCATAAGCATTGAAGACAAGATGGAAACTGCCTAGAACTTCAAAAGTCCCAAGTCATACATTTTAACACCCCTCTAATCAGTGCTTGAAAGATGCACTTCTCGCCAGTGAAAAGTCATACATCTTTATTATGTTGATGAGTGCAAGCAAAGCAATGTCAGCTGTTTTCAAAAAAGATGATTGCTGTCTTGCAAGGGGTGTAAGATATTTGATTTCAAGGATAATGTGTACATATGTGGGTTGGGTAAAGGGGAGAACAGATCCTTGTCATGACAGATCCTTGTAATGAGCAGAGCATTAGAGGAGTGCAGCTTGCATGGTTGTCTACATCAATGTTTCCCGCCCACTCTCTATTTTAAGTTTCAGATGATGTTGTTTGGAAGTGGGCCAAAACTATAAATTGAAAAAGTATTATTGCTGTCAAAAGGATTTGTGAACAGAACTGTTTGCAACTGATGAAGGTCCTGGCAGAATGCAGCAAGGCTTCTGTATAACTGTTCTCCCCCCAACCTTAGTTTAAAGAAATACAAGTTCATAGCTGTGATTACTGATCATAATAATGTACTGCAAGTCGCCTGTTCTGAATTATGAGAATCTTTAATTTTAGCATAAAATTAACATTTTTCAGTGAAAGTTACTTATTTGCAATAGCATTTGAACAAAAAGGCTAGTTTTATGTATTTGATAATGTACTTATTCGTAAATTAAAATACAGTGGTTTTTTTTAACAAGGTAGAATTTACTCAGATTTCTTTCCCCCCCCCTCTCCCTGGCCTCCCCAATTAGTGAAAGCAGCAGAAGATATTAAAAAAATACATGTATTTAAATATATAAAGTCAGTCCTCAACTTCTTCAATCTGGCCAGGCTAGTGTTGTAAAAATGGTTTTTATTCGGATGGCTTTACTGTGGTTGTCTTATAGTAAAAAAAACCTATTTTATGTTCTTTGTTCACTATAGAAACTCTTTAAATCCATATTAGTTTATCCCACAGGAATAATGTGGGACAAATTAATGCCCCTTTTGATAAGTCTGGAATTAATGCCCAGGAAGGAATTTGTTGTATATACAAAGTTGTGATTTCTCAAAGAGGCAGTTCTTTTGAGAGGAGAACTTGCTCTAAATTTGCCTCTGTGGTAGGTTACATTCCTTACGCTGTTTATGAGAGTATTTTATCATCTCTTAAAAATAGGACTAGAAATGTAACTGGAGGGGAGGAACTAGAGTCATCATCTCCTATTTGTATTAGGATTCCAAAATAAGGTCAAGAGAGACACTTCTGAGCCTGACTTTTACATTGCTGGGTTTGAACACTTCCTCCAGCCAGCATAAAAAAATGTATTTCTTAGCATCAGTTTAGATGTAGCAAAGATCCTTCAATAAGGAAGATCAAATTAGCAAAGTAAAGTATAAAATTGCAAATAAAAAAATGATATTGAAAAAAAGCAGATCAAACAAGGTTTTTTTTAAATCAAAAGACAAAACAAAAATATGTTTAGCTCTGGTTCACACAACCGTTTCCCACAATTAAAGTCCAGGGCTACCTATACTTTGATCTGTGCTGGAAATTGAATAAATGAAAAATGTGTAAACTCAGCCTCTAGATCGGTATTTCGCAATCTTGGCAACTTGAAGATGTCTGGACATCAACTCCCAGAATTCCCCTGCAAGCTGGCTGGGGAATTCTGGGAGTTGAAGTCCAGACATCTTCAAGTTGCCAAGGTTGAGAAACACTGCTCTAGATGAGGATTATTACCCTTGAGGATTCTGTCTGTAAATGGAGAGCCTCCACAAACAAGACTCTGCTTCTGCCAGCCCAATCAGAGGACATGAAGATACACAGTGCTCCATCTTCTGGGTCTCAAGCTACAGAAGGCTTTTAAGTTGACTAGTAGCAGTTTAAAGAACATTTCAAAGACTGTAAGCTGGTATGTTTCTTCCAGGAGTTGCAAGATGTTCTTCCTTTGCCGATCTCCAATTAATAATCTTGTACTTCTTGCAGGAACTGAAAAAAGGGCGAAGTCCATGTCCTGATGGTGCAAAGTGGCAGCACATATGGTAATTGCCACTGTGGTTCTTTTTATGTACTTTAATTCAGAAATCTACATAAATGACTGGGGTTTTTTTTCTGGGTTGATGGCTACTTTGTCCCATTTCACTGGTGGCTGCTGTTCAAGAACTTGTGGTTTTGGTCAAGTTAAAAAAAAAATTCAGAAATTAATTAAAATAACAATATAAAATTTTATTAAACCCGGTTTCTACATATTTTATAGTAATACATTAAAAAAATTTCTTCTTCTGTGGCCTAAGTGTTATTATTTGCTCAAAACTCTTGAAAATTTAAAGGAGCTGCAAAGTTTCCAAGCACTATCTGAGTGTAGACCGGTCTTGTCTTGTCTCTGAGAAGGAATAATAGTGATGTTGTAGCAGCAGCTACAACATCACTATGTCTGCAAAACCAGTAACTTTATGAAGTTAAACAATAACCTCAGGCATCCTCAAGCAACTAAAACAAAAAGAAAGAAAAATGGGAGGAATAAAAAGCCAAAATGGACCTGTCCAGTCAAATTATTTAGAGTTAATAATTGATTATTTCATTGATTATTCAATTTTGTTACAGTTGCCCAATTCTTACATATTTTCATTGTCCCATTTAATTTGATTAAATATTCCTTTCTTGGCACAAATTCTGAAATAAACTGAATCCAGTAACAGGGAACCCTTCCTATCAGCCAGTGAGGGCTATCACAATTTGAATACTCCCAAGTGGTACAGAAAGTTTACAGTACCTATCATTTGGGTGTTCTCTTTGCTGGGATTAAGATTCCCTACTAGCCTCTTATTTCAGACATCCACTGCTTCATATGCAGTTGATGAAAAGGAAAAAGAGATTGGAATGTCATTAGTATGTATGCCAACAATATTATATTGCATATTGCCACATGACACAGCTTATATACAGTAGTGGGTTACATTAGTAATAGGCCATTTGTCCTCTTCCAGGTAAGGAGGGCAGGTCAGATATTCAAATTTGACAGTATCCTGTGGGCACTTTCCCCAAATGATTGTCATGTGGGCATGATCAGAACAAAAATATCCCTTTGCCACAAGTGTGTGGATACTCTATGCCACCTGTTCTCACCCACCAGGATACTTTCCATCAACTCTCAAATTAATCTATTTTTTTCTTGGCAATAGGCCAGGTTTCCAAAGTAAACTCTGGACCGCAGTAACATGCTGAGTTTTTATTTCCCAAAATTGCATATAGCGCTAGCAGGGATTCCTAAAAATGCAAGTGATGTAAGATGCTGTATCATCATGACCATCGTCTCCTCCTCCTCACCTTTCCGCTTCCTCTTCCTTCATCAGCATCATGATTAATTAAAATAATAAAATAATAAAATACAATTGTCCAATGAGGCAGAAAACTTGGTAAGCACTAAGATTGTGAGCACCGAACAGCCTATTTCTATAATAGATTGCAACTATAATCTGTCACCAGTGGCCATGTGGATTGCAGATAATGACACTTTTGTGAACAATAGGAGGGTACCAGATTGCTTAAGTGTGATATACTAACAGATATGATTTCACATACCAGAGAAATGAACTCTTCCAAATGCACAAGTCAAATGTGGTTGGGTTTGTTTTGATAATGGTTGTCACTTCTATTTGGCTCTCTTGAGAACTTTGGTTTTGAATTAGCTCTGCTCTTTCATTCATATTGCCCATATTTCCCAATGCATAGATGGTAAGTACATATCAAAATGTGAGAAACTTTCAACTTTCCATGCAGCATTTCAGTGTACAAAAACCTGTTCCTCAGACACAACCTATGTAGGCTTAGGTGGCTTGATAGTAACATGTTTCTTTTCTAAGCAGTCTCATTGAGTACTTTTGGATTTGAGATTTGTTAAAGCTCTGTTTATTTTTATTCTTTTAGGATGTTTTATTAATGAAACAGATTTAATTATATTTGACAAGCAACAGCACTTGCTGTTTCCATCGTATTAGACGAGTTTGTAAAATGTAGTGAGAGCAAAAGGTGATCTTTCCTAGGGGTATATTACAGAACATAATATGTTTCTCAGTTAGACGTGTTGAAAAGAAATAAGGCTGAAGGTATTCTTAAATTGAAAGTCTCTTTTCTCTGCTACCTGTAGGGCAACAGGGCCGTGGTGGCACAGTGGTTAGAATGCAGTATTTACAGGCTAATTCTGCCGACTGCCAGCAGTTCAAATCTCAGCGGCTCAAAGTTGACTCAGCCTCCCATCCTTCCGAGCTCATTAAAATGAAGAACCAGATTGTGGGGGCCATATGCTGACACTGTAAATCGCTTAGAGAGGGCTGTAAAGCATCATGAAGCGATATATAAGTCTAAGTGCTAAGTGCTATTTTTGGATCCAATATAGGAAAGATACCTTAGGTCTGGCAAGGGTGTGTGTGTTGCAGCTGCCAGTATCTTGTACAAGAAGTGTCTTTTTCTGAATTAGCTTACACATGTTAATTCGTGACTTCTTCACTGCTCCTCTATTGCCTTAGTCCACAAACAAACACCACGGGAATAAGATAAGCACTTTTTATCAGCCACAGTTTCAGCCCTCTCTTTTGCATTTTCAGCAGGGGGCTTCAATGTACATGGCAGGGAAAACTGGCCAAACGGATTCAATGATTTATAAAAATAGCTTAATTCATTTCCATTATTTTCCCTGTTATATATCAGGTAGATGCACCTCCTAAAACAGGATTCAGCTTCTGAATGTGAAATGTGTGTTGATGTCTTTGGGCATGCTTTTCATGATGACCAAAGTTAATTTCCCACATATGTAGGATTAGAAAAGATGGAATATTCTTTCCAAGCCATTCCAAGGTGTTTTTTTTAATGATACTGTAGGTATTATCCCAATATGACCTCAGGCATGGCAGTTTAAGGACAGCAAGAGGTGATTCCCATCAACCCACCTCTCTCTCTTTCTCTCTAAGTATAATGTCAAGTGAATTCCATGTCCGCTTGGCAGTGAGCAATTGCTGTAATTCCAAGGATGCACCAGTTGGCACCTGTTCTGCCTTGTAACCAAGTCTAAAGACTGCCTGCTTTTCTTGCAGGCATCATCCATAAAAGCTTCATCTGGGAAAATCCCGCTGACAAGAAAAAACCCACTGATCCTTTATTTCAGTTAGCTATGTTTCAATTTGCATAGAAAGTATTTTACTCCATTAGGCAAATATAATCAGGAAATAATAATTGGATCTTGGCTCATAGAATGGCAACTTTTTCTCTCCTCTACTTAAAGGATGTGGAATAGGCAGGCGTAGTCCAGGAGTAGAAACGGCCACCTTTGGCAACCTTCACGGTAAGATTTATAATGAATAAGTCCAAACAAATGGAGATGTTAGCCTTTTTAAAGCATGGCGAGAATTAGTCTGTATTTTCCTCCTTTTTCTGTCTCCTCTCCCCCTTTCCCTCCCCCAAATGAAATCCATAAGTTGCTAGTTAAGAATGTTGCTGAAACGGCTGATCTTTTTTTTTATTACTGGCTTTTGTTAAGAGATGTATCTGTTGTATTGGAATTATAAGTGTGCTTTGCTTTTACTGTGTGCTGAATATGCCATTTAGGATGCTGCTAGGGAACTCTATAAATTCCAGTTCCAAAATCTGGGGGACAGCAGGTCAGAGAGGATGGGAGCTATGGGTTTTTAAACTTCAGCAGCATAGAAGTCTGATAAATAAATAAAACTAATATGTCTCTACTTTTAGCAACATTTCAAGGATTTGTAGAAGCTCCCTCAGTCAGGCCAAAGAAACTATTTCTTTCATTTTGTGATCAGGGCTGGAACACCCTGTGCTACTGTACCAATGGATATGCATTATATTTGAATAGAGATTCCATTTAACTGATATGATTAGTAGCTAAAAAGAGTTCCATCATCCAAGAAAATCTTCTTATCCCATTTCTTTAAAGCTGTTCAGGCTACTGTTTATCTTTCTATCTCCTACTGAAAAAATATGTAAATTATTAATATAGAAAAAGAAGAAGAAATAGCCTATATGGTACATTTTAAATCAATTGACTATAAATTTGATTTGATGACGGGATTGGTGGTTTTTAGTGTTATGAAAGATAACAGAAACAAGAAAAAAAATGTTCCCGTTTCCTATCAAAATTAGTTTAATTTTAATTTTGAAAGCTGGATATTATAATGGCTTAGAATAGAAATCTAGCGTATTTGAAGTGTGCAGTTTTGAAAAGGTTATTCTGTATTGCTTTCCCGTAATCATAGAATTACACAAGACGAAAATGATGAAATTGACTGTTTTAATTCTATCTAGTTTCGTTCTACCTGGAAATCCTGTTTGAAAATTTCAGTGAGAAAGAGTTTGATTTTGTTCTAGGGAGACTCCTTCCCTGCCTTATGGTTCTTGCTCTGAGGACACTCTTTCCAAAAAAGCCTCCAGTTATTTCCTTTTAACTTGAAGTCATTGGTTCTTTCTCTACCTATGATTTCAACAGAGAACATATCCATTCCCTCTTGTATGTGACAATCTTTATAAAAAAAAAGCTCTGTTATATCGCCCCTTAAACTTTTGCAAACTAAACAGGCTTAATTTCCAGATCCCTAATCAATTTGGTGACTGTTCTCTCCACCTGATCTTGTTTCTTCACACTCTTATTAGTTAGTGTCCAGAATCAGGCATACTATTCCAAGTGTGATATTAACTATTGTAAAGTATAGCGGAATTAGTACTTCCTGGGACTTGGAAATAGTTTGTTATTTCAGGCAAAAATTGTGCTGTTGAAATTTTTAGCTGTTGAATCACATAACTTGTTCATGTTTATTTGGTGACTGCCAAGTCAACTCATTTAATGTTTCCTACTGAGTTGCAAGACATTATATTAAAACTGAACAACTTCTTGTTGGATTTCAACCAGTATTCAAACCTGTAGAGGTTATTTTGAATCATGATTTTGCCCTATAAGGCATTACCCAATCCCACTAGTTTTGGGTGTAAATTTGCTAAGCATTAATTCCATTCATTTATAAATACATTGAATAGCATGGGGTTAAGAACAAAGTTCTGAGAAACTCTGCTTCATAGTCCCATCTAGTACCCTGCAGAATCTTTGATTAAATATCCTTTGGGTGCAATTCTTCAATCAGATGCAATTCTAACAAGTTGCAGAACTCTCTATTTTAGTTCAGTTACCCATCCTGTTCATACAATATTTTGTTAGATACTTCATTGTGATATGATACATTCACAACAATCCCTTTGTCTCCCAAGTTATAAAAAGAGATAATGTAATATGACTCACTTTTTACAAACTTAAGTTGGCTGGTAGTAAAGCTCCATTATTTTCTAAATACTTGTAGAATATGAGTTAACAGTCTGTTCTAGTTCATTGCTTAATACAGTTGTTAAAACAACTCATCTTTATGTCCCTAGCTCATTTCCCTTTCTCTCCATTTGAATACTAGGAGTATTTTTTTAACCATTTTTAAATATTGAAACTGGCCCTTTTCTCATTTGCTGGATCATATCATTTATCCAGGAAGCTACAGAGATCAGATCAGCTGATTTGAGATCATATTTGATAGCTTCTTCTACACCCAAGTAAATCTCCTCGTTTTGGAAATTTGAATTAATTGAAAATTAACTTATACTACTATAGTTTAGCATAGTATTTTTCTAAACATAGCTATTTCATAATACCTTAGTATACCAATCCTTTAATCCTTTTTATCATTTTGGATGAAACATTGAAGTCAAAGCCTACGTTCACAGAGTCCCTATGTCCCTAAAAACTGTGAGGTTTTAGATGACACAGTTCAGCTATCACTACTTACTCTGGGGAAGTAATTATTGGAGATTACACCACTGGCATCTCTTCACTAGAGTTAAATTTTCTTTTCCCATTAGCATTGAATTATCAATTCTTTATCAAAATGTATTAGAACTCCTCTGGTATTGTGTTAATTGAAAAATTGAAATGAAGAAAATTATACAACTTTCAAAATTATTTTAACTAAGCGATTTATATTGCCTTGAAGGGCCAAACTAGCTTTTCATAAAATGTAGAAGTTTATAGTCCTAAAGTAGGATTGATCATAGTTCATTTGGGGGAAGGGGCTGGGAGCTTTAAACAGTGAAATGGGTTCCTTGAGTGTCTGTAAGAATAAAGGCATCCATTTTGTTTCTTAACAACCACCTCCTAACCAAATTCCAACATTTTACATTCCACTTTTGGACTCCCATCAAAGGTAAGATAATGTTTCTCAGGTTGAATGCTTCTTTCTTTAAAAAATCCCACACAGGAAAACCACCTTTCCATCTGGGCTGCCTATAAAGATTTTATATAATTGAACTGCTACTGGAACACATTTTTGGATCAGGTCAACCAGCGGATTATTTGGCAAAGAATCTTCTTTGCTTAGTCTAAAACATGATGTTGGGCACAAACAAGCTTTTGAAATCCCCCATCCAATTTCTTGGTGGAGAAATTGGATAGAGTATTTTTCCAGAGGAATGAAAGGAAAGGTTATCCATTATTTTCATAGGTTAGGACTCCTCCTTTGCAAGGAGACAGTGGCATTGCTATTGGAAAATCCCAAATGAAGATGTGCCTTCATGAATCTTACAGATAGAACAGACTTGTGCAAAACAGCAAACTCTGGGAAAGATGATCATCCAGTGGTCACTTTTATAACTTTCATTGGTATATTTATGTTAAATATACCAATGAAAATCCTTTCAATTTTTTCTCTCTCCTGCAAAATAATTCCTAAAATCATTTATCTTTCATTAAGTTAATATGAACTGGTAGAAATAAATGCAGAAGTTTTTCACTGAGCATTAGAACAGATTTTTAATTCCCATTAGGGAATGTATTATAGAAACTTAGGTTGATCAGAAATAAACATTATTTTGAGCTCATAATTAATTAGATTAGTGGGTTGATCACACACTGCTAGGGGAAACCTTCCATTCTGTGTTCAGTTCTCTGATGAAAGAAGCCACATCTAGTTATTGTTTTCTACATTATCTTCCCTCTAGTTCCTTTTATATATCTACTTTCTTTTTAAAAATTGTTTAAAATGCTTTTATTATTATAATTTCAAAAAAAAACCTAATATAAACAAACATTTAAAGGAATAAACAGAAAGAAAAGCTGTGCAAGGAGATAGCCAACCAAATACAATTAGCTGACAGTTTGAAGATATCATATGGCTAACATATTTTAATACACTTGTAATTATAAAAACCATTATAGTACTCTAAGATATTTCATATGCAATTTCTGGTCAATATCTGTATTAAACTGTACAAATATATGGTTGCACAATTAAATTCAGTAAAAGAAAAATGCTATAAATAGTAAACAATACATTAAGAACATACTGTAAATAATGCGTAAACTATATCTTTGTTTAAACTCTAAAATCCATATTGGATTCAGCAAATTGCATGTTAAGAATTGTAGTACAGAAATTAAAAACGAATAAATAAATTAAAAATAAAATGTACACCAGATTTAGTTTTTAGATATGAAGTTTGTCTAGACATATTCCCATACTTTAGTCAACCATTCTTCCACACAACGATCAAATATCATTTTTAATAAAGAGCATATAAAATCTTTGCAGAATATCCAATGCCAGTTCAGTGTATTTTGAAAGTATATGTGATTTGGTGAAAATAAAAGTATCTTAATTTGAAATGAGACTACAACTTTAAATATCTGTTCCATTCTGTGATGAATTAATTTCCATATCGTTGAGCTTTGCAACATTGCCACCAGATATAGAAGAAAAATTTCAAGGGGAAGGGATCACTTGTTTTAACAATCATGACTGATAATAATATCCTAGAAATAAAACATCTTATGCCAATTCTCTCTTAAGTATAATGTCAAGGTGAATTGAACTTTCTTTTTCCATTGAAATTCCCACAATTCAGCTTTTGTATCTATATTGAAAATATACACTCTTTATTTTTAATGTCCCAAAACTCTGAATATGTGTTCGGCAAATAGGTCTGCTCTAATTACTCTTGCGGGATAATGGCTGAACTATGCTTGCTTGCTTGTCTCGCTCCAATATGTAGCTTGAGATGTGAGTGCAGGATGAATACCCAAAGAGAGCAAAATTTAACATCAGTGGATAATTTTGTCAGGGGCATCAAATGCAGGTCATCCATATATTTTATTGAATGATTATGATTTTTATCAGGACATGTAGAGTGTTTTTTTAAAAAAAATCCTCATCTTTATTATTTTTATAACTAAAATTAGTGAATATATGTAATATATTCCTTCCTCCTCCTATATTCTCCACAGCAGCAACCCTGTGAGGTGAGTTGGGCTGAGAGAAAATGATTGGCCCAGTTGGTTTTCATGCCTAAGACAGGACTTGAACATTGGGCGCTATCTAACAAAATGAAATTCAAAGGTGAAAATAAATAAGGTTCTACATTTAGGCAAGAAAAACAAAATGCACAGGCACAGTGTAAGTGGTACCTTGCTCAATAGCAGTAACTCTGAGAGGGATCTTGAAGTCCTAGTGGACATTTAAATATGAGCCAGCAGTGTGCAGCAGCTGCCAAAAAAAGCCAACACAGTTTCTAGGCTGCATAAACAGAGGGATAGAATCAAGATCACGTGAAGTGTTAATACCAATTTATAATGCCTTGGTAAGGCCACACTTGGAATACGCCATCCAGTTTTGGTCGCCACGATGTAGAAAAGATGTGGAGACTTTAGAAAGAGTGCAGAGAAGAGCAATAAAGATGATTAGGGGACTGGAGGCTAAAACATATGAAGAACAGTTGCAGGAACTGGGTATGTCTAGTACAGTGGTTGGCAAACCGCGGCTCGCAAGCCACGAGCGGCTCTTTGGCCCCTCGGGTGCAACTCTTCCTCTCTCCTTTCCCCCCCCCATCCCCCCAGGCAGCGGAGGGCCCGGCATGTCGGTTGGGGGGGGCTCTGGCTGCCTCCCCCTGGAGTGAGCGAACGGGCGGGGGGGAATGCCCGGGGCTGTGGCTGCGCCGGAGCCGTCCAGGAGCCGCACGCACAGGGAGGCGGGCGCCCGGCGCCCAGACGGCTCCAGCGCAGCTCCCCCGCCCGTTTGTTTCCCCCGCCCGTTCGCTCACTCCAGGGGGAGGCAGCCAGAGCCCCCCCTCCCAATCAAAATGCTGGGCCCTCCGCTGCCTCCGGGGGTGGGGGAAGGGCAAAAGAGGGGGCATCAGGCAGGGAAGCCGGGCACATCTCCACTGGCTCCCTCCGACAGCCACCACGGCACACGCAGAACGTGTGCCGTGGAGGCTGTCGGAGGGAGCCGGTGGAGATGCGCGCGGCTTCCCTGCCCGATGCCCCTGCCGGGCGCAAGGCTCGGGGGTAGCAGAAGCAGCAGCAGTGAAGCAGCTCCCCACTTTTCCACACCCAGGAAAAGATTGGCGTGTGCACGTCTCTCGGAATTACAGCCCAACTTCCCACCGCTACGAAGTCTCTTTTCTGTGGAAAAGATAGGCGTGCACATGCTCCGCTCAATTACAGTCTCGGAGACTTCGTAGCGGTGGGAAGTCATGCACGCTACGAAGTCTCCGAGACTGTAATTGAGCGGAGCATGCGCTTTTCTGTGGGGAAAAGATAGGTGCGCGCATGCTCCGCTTAATTACAGTCTCGGAGATTGCGAGAGGGAGATGGAGACGCGACCGGCTTCCCTGCCGGACGACCTGCCGGGTGACAGCCTTGGTGGTGCTTAAGATGCCGGTGGCCGCTGCGGGAGGAGGCGTCCGTAACCTCCGGCATGCCAGGCTGCTGCTTCCCGGGTTGGGGGGGGGAGGAGAGGGAAGAGAGGGAGTGACTGACAGACACAGAGAGAGACAGGGGAAGGGAGGGAAAGACAGAGAGACAGAGAGAGACACAGATAGAGAATGACACAGGGAGGGATTGAATCGGAGACAGACAGGGGGAAAGAGGGAGAGACAGACATACAGAGACAGAGAGAGGGAGGGAGAGAATCAGAGTGAGTGACACACACAGGGAGAGACAGAGAGGGAGGGAGAGACAGATAGAGACTGATTAAGTGAGTGAGAGACAGACAGACAGACACACACACAGTGACAGAGATGGGCAGACGAAGGAGAGAGAGACAGATAGAAAGAGAGAGAAAGAGAGAAAGAGAGATGGAAAGAAAGAGAGAAAGAGGGAAAGAAAGAAAGAAAGAAAGAAAGGGAGTGAAAGAGAGAGAAAGAGAGACAGAAAGAAAGAGAAAAAGAGAGAAAGAAAGAAAGAAAGAAAGAAAGAAAGAGAAATGGAGAGAGAGAAGGGGGGAAGGAGGAAAGAGAGAGAGAAAGAAAGAAAGAAAGAAAGAACATGACCACAATTGAGCCTAAAAGTTTGGTTGCTAACCAAGACCGTTGTTAAGTGAGTTTCACCACATTTTCCAAGTTGGCCACGCCCACCCAGTCACATGACCGCTGAGCCACTCCCACAAAACAGGCCACACCTTCCGACTCTCAAAAGAAATTTCAATCGTGGTATTGTTGATATTTGGCTCTGTTGACTAATGAGTTTGCCTAGTATAATGAAAATAAGGACTAGAGGAGACATGATAGCAGTGTTCCAGTATCTCGGGCTGCCACAAAGAACAGGAGGTCAAGCTATTCTCCAAAGCACCTGACAAGAAGGAATGGGTAGAAACTAATCAAGGAGGGAAGCAACCTAGAACTCAGGAGAAATTTCCTGATAGTTACAACAATTAATCAGTGGAACAACTTACCTCCAGAAGTTGTGAATGCTCTAACACTAGAAGTTTTTAAGAAGATGTTGGAAGATGTTGTCTGGTGTAGGGGTTGGACTAGAAGGTCCCTTTCAACTCTGATATTCTATTCTATTCTAGACTTGATTCACAGTCTTCTGTTGTTTTTTGGAGTGTCAAGCCTTGCTGGAGGAATAATTTAGCCATGCAGATTTCTCTTTCAGCCATTAATTTATGTGCTCGGAAGTCAACAGAACTTTCCCCCCCCCCATGGGCTTATGGAGCTTAACATTTAGAGCAAATATTGAAGACATTGAACTTCTAAGGCCATTACATCTAAATTTGGAAAGGACATTCTGTGCTTCAACAACTTAATGTTGAAAATACATTCCCCATGTATTTATGAAATACCTGTAATACTTACAAATCCGATCCTGGTGACAAGTACTTTCAGATAATTAGGCATGAAAACTTAAATGTTTGTGAAAGGATTTCCTCTTTTCTTCTCCATGCAGCTTCAAAAATGAATGTACAAGTCTTTAAGTAACACTTTCTGTTATTGATAGGCTTACTTTTAAACTGAGCATAAACATCTAGGAACGTTTTAGTTAAGTTAAACAAACATCACTCCATGCTTATTCTTCTAGATAAATAATATCGATCTACAGGCATAAGCAACAATTAAATATTAAGAGGTGCAAATTGTATAATAATAATAAGTTAGCCAGTGGAAATTGTATATCATTAATTAATGTTAGATCAGTTCATTATAGAGTCAGCTTAATGTAGTGATTAAGGCGCTGTGATAGAAATGGGTAGACTGAATTCTAGTCCTGCCTTAGGCACAAAACCAATTGGATAACTTTGACCATTCACTCCCTCTCAGCTCTAGGAAGTAAGGAATGATAAACTGCTCCCTAAATTTTGCCAAGAAAACTTCAGGGCCTTGCCCAGGCAATTGCTAGGAGTCAGCAACGACCTAAAGGCATGTACCTGAATGCATGCATACAGAGTTTTCTTACAAAGAGAAACTTTGAATATTCCACTATCATATCCTGGTATGATATTGTGATTTATTCCTTACTAATATGGTCCAGGAATTTTAAAAACTGTTGTTCAGCATAACAGAAAGTTGTTTTTTCATTATACCTTTATATCGAGACAAGGAAAAGCTGAGTTTCCTGAAATGTTTGAATGTTAAGTTCAGGATTCCACTAAGACAGAAATATGCAAGCTAAAGTTTGTTTACTTCAACAAATTACTCTGTTACAAACTCTTCTTAATATTGAAACTGAGAACTGAAACTGAAACTTTATTATGCTAAAACCCAGCATAGAACAATGCAATGTAAAAAGTTTTTTTTTTAAACTATAAAGATGGGGAAATGTACATACCTATTGATTGTACAGTCAAAATTGCCACAGTAGAGACTAAAAACCAAAATAATTAGAAAGCTATAAGAATCTATATAATTGGCAAACCATAAAATAAATAAAAGCAAGATAAAAGTAGAACAATTAAACAACTACATTATGCAAAATATAGTAGACAATGTATAAAATAGGAATAAAGAAGTAAGTTCAAAAACTTTGGCCAAAACCAAAATTTTCAGTAAACAATACATTCTATGATAGGAATAGTCTTTGCTTAAGGTAAAGTAGTTTTTCAGGGTGTTTCAGGCTGAGTTGAAAATTCCTGGTTATTTTAATGCTGCTAATGTTTTATTTATTTTTCAAAATGTATGACCCTTCATTGTCATATACTTACAGAAGGAAGCAATAAGAATGGCTTTTAATGCAAGGATCAGAGCAACAGTCTATTAAAAAGGAGAGCAACATTGGCCATCAGTGCAAGCTAAAAAATGAAATAAGTTTAAGAAGCTGGTTAAATAAACATAACTTTGTAAATGGCCTCATTGCAAGCAAGTATTCAAGAGTGGTTTTGATGGAGATAACTGTGTGATCCTGTTCTACAGCTATAAGGAGCTTCCAGTCCGTCTCTCATTCATGCTTCCAGGCCAGTTCACGTCCCATGAGTGAGCCCTTCCCCAAACCCCCTCCATTTCACTACTAGCAGACCCAGGTTTCCTGTCAGTTTGTCCAGTACTTACTTTTCCTAGTAGGTATGCACACACAGCGTCTGAGCTATTCTAAGAACTACCCTTTGCTTTTCTCTATTTGGGAATAGCTATGTTGGATAAATAATTAATAATTTACTGGCTTCAAGATACCCCAAATCTCCTACTTGGGATCCTTATCCCATTCTTCCTAATAACAGAGTTTGCAGTGCAGCTGATGTTTCAGACAGTTCTCAAAAGCAGATTAATGTGCCACATGTTGCAGTAGTCTAATTCAGATACCAATAGCAGTAGTATGTGTGTTCCTGCAGATTCACAGTGACACTAATTTACTTGCTTAGCACATGTTGACTTGAAAGCTAGAGGTAAATCTATCACTCAGCAGGGATGGCAGAGGAGAAACAAGGCCTCCTGTGATAGCTGTAACTTAGACTTTATTGAAGAGAATGAATACTTGCCCTTAAGCTGCATTTATCTCTAACCTACATAGGCTGGACCTTTCCCCTTTTTAAAAGGGTGTTAAAAAAATTTAACACCTGAGATCTTATGTGTTCTAAAACTGCTTGTAACACTTGCTGCTGTCTTTGATGCAAAACAATAACACAAAATAGCTTCAACTGAGATAATTTTTTATTGTTGAGTGAATTGTCCCTCACTTTGCAGTTGGCCCAGGCTTGGGGCTTAATTTGTAAGTGGCTCTCAACTTGTTTTCAGAATATTTCTCCATCTCAAAACACTGAAAAGTAGAACCATTCATATTATCTAAAGGGCTATCGGCATTCACTACTGAATTAGAGTTGTTACTAAAAATATACTAACATTGATGAAATTCACCTTGATACTGCAATAGTCTCAAACAAGATTGTCGGCTGTTGTAGAAATCTATTAGCCACAGTGATTTTATTTCTTCTTCAAATGCCTGGTTTCTCCTTGTTTAGTGTGACTTCAGGTTTGTTTGTTTGTTTGTTGCATCCTACTTTTTCCCCCTCCTGAATGTTGATAGATCTAGGAACCAAAGAGATGCCAAAAACAACTCTTGCCATATAGTAATCTGTAATTTTTGCAGTTCAGATAAATTTCTCAGCCAGCTGGCATATATTTTGGAAAAGCAATAAATTACTTGTCCTGCAGGATTATGATAATTTCCAAAAGCAAGAGCTCATTGAGTCTTGCTTTCTGCAGTGGCATACACATGCCCTCTCTCTGTGTGCTGTATATAATGGTTCAACCAGCATGCTTGAACCAAAGAGAACACTGAGCAGAGATGAGAAATCTCCAATATGTTGACCAAATGTGACTCATTAAGTTTTGCCAGTCTGCAGTACTTCAGTCAAGGTCATTCCCTAAAGCCTCTTCCAGTTCCTTTTTGAGGAAAATAAAGGGAGAAAGGCAATCTTCTCAAGCATACATACAAAAGTCATTTCCCCCTGCAGCCAGGAAAAAGGGCATACCTTGTCCACTACAGATTGTGGTGGGCAGTTATTAACTTTATGTGGAGATTGGCATGATTAGTGAACTTGGGATATTGTTTACTAATATATGTTGGAAGCAACAGTCAGCCTCATTAGGTAGACTGGACCAAGAAATCAACTTAGGAAAGCTAAAACCACTTTTATTAAGATTGGCAATAATAACAGAACATTGCAAGTTTGTTTTTGTGTACCTCCTCCTCATTATAATTCAGTGAATTAGAGTAGTATTTGCTTCCAAATGTTATCAGTTTGTTGTAGATGTAAAATATGTCCACACACTCACCACCCTGGACTTTGGCAATTCATCTTGCATATTTTTGTTAAGATTATCTTTCTTACTTTCTAAGCAAAATCCTTCAGATGATCATCAGTTATTTAAAAGGAATGTGTGAATATTGGAGGCAGGGTCATTAATAACAGAGTTTACTTGACTTAATTTTCACTTAATTTTAGCATTAGGGATGACCAGAATTGATAAGATGAATTTTTTGTCTATAGTTGTGTAATTTGCCATCCCTGTTTACTTTTCCATCCCTGTCCACTGATTGAGTGTGCGCTATAATTGTGTTCAACCATCCCTCAAGATTGGATCTCTTAATACTCAGTTTTAGATTTCTTTTTTGTTAAGCACTGATTTCTCATGTACGTCATCTGAGATGCCACTTTAAAACACTTTTGTATTAAAACCCCATACTTTGAGCTTTTCAGTACAGCTGTACTAAACCTGTGGGAAGAAGGAAGTGTTGCTAGGAAGTGGGCAAGCGTTGCTAGGGTTCTGCCTGCTCTGTGTGATTTTGACAAATTTGGGGGCTGACAAACAAATTGATACTTTGAAGTGTGTGAGAGCCTAGCAACTAATTCCTTTATCCCAGGTGTCCCAGTATAGGTACGAGGGACAGTCATTTTATTTGTCAGCATTTTCTTTTGTTGTTTTCCTGGTGTTTCTAACATCATCTTATCATGCTCTCTAAAGTGTTCATTTACAGTTCTCATTCTTAATTCAGGGCACCAGGATGAGCAAGATTGAAAGAATCAGCAGGATATATTGGTACAGGTGTTGCAGCCAGAAGATATAGGTTCTACTCAGCCACAGAAATTCTCTCAGTCCAGCCTTTGTGGTAGTTGTGAGGAGCTGTGTGAAAAAGGAGCGTTGTGTACGCTATCTTGAGCTCTTAAATGAAAGTAGGTTATAAATATATTAAATACATAAGCATTTTAGACCAGGGGTCCCCAACCTTTGCAACTTTAAGTCTGAAGGACTTCAGCTCACAGAATTCTCCAGCCAGCTTTGCTGGCTGGATAATTCTGGGAGCTGAAGTCCTTCAGACTTAAAGTTGCAAAGGTTGGGGACCCCTGTTTTAGACCATCTGAATTATTGGTGATCACATTTATAATACTCTGGAGGTAAATTATAATTGTTGAAGAGGTGTATGCCAGTGGTTTTGCTCATCGTGTATGCAGGTAGTTTTCTTTACTCTATTTTGATTAAGGAAACAGCCTTCCCCAACCTAGCATCTGCCAGATCTGTTGGGACTATGTATCCCAGATAATCATCTAATAAATTTTATTCAGACAAAAAAAATCTCAGATAAGAGGTGTGTGTGTACACATATATACATGTGTAGTTGTATAAACACTGATATAGATTTAAGGTATTAGTTGCTCTTTGTTTAGAATTGTTTTGTTAAGAAATGGACAGCAAATAGATGTAATTAATACATAAATAAAAACGACTATTTTACTCTAAATAAAATCCCCAAATCTGGTTCAGTGGATTATTAAAATGAGATAAGTGCATGTTATAAGGAAAAATCCCTATTTTTAAAACTTTATCTATTTATGAAAGAACAATTGTCAAGATACAGGAGTCAAATATCATCTGCATTCATTTCTAGACTTTATGATTTCAGAAGGAAGCCCAAAACAAATTAATAATAAAATGTGTACCCTAAACAAATTTATGTTTTATACAATTGCTGCAAAGCGTAAGTCAGTTGAGATATTCCATTTGTAGAATAGCCATTAATTTGGATGACTCTCTAAAAGATGTTGCCAAATATATAAAGGATACTGAATTGGTGTTATGGATTATCAGTATTCCGCTGACTGCTGTGGCAATCAAACAAGTAATGGAAATATTGTCTTTTGTGCCAGCTTGATAGCTCCCAGAGGCATCTGAATCTGAACTCTCAATGGTGAGTTACAGATCTGTTAAAGTTCCTGTGGCAAAAGTTGTCTTACTAGATGATTCATAGGAGATCTATGACTAGATCTCATCTTTACAGAGCTACTGTAGGTAAAGGGTAAAAAGTAATTACATCTTTTCCAATATGTCAGGATCAGGAATAGGGACATATTTCATTAACATTTATTATTTGTTTGAGAGCTACTATAAATTCTACCCCTGAAAGAATAGATTGAACCAAACAGAACCTTTATAACATGTTGAAACAATCTTTTCTATTGAAAGAGTAATCTCTTTATTAAAAAAGGTTAATGAGTGACAGATAACATTTTACCAATTTATCTGAATTGTGAATCATCACTAACAACAAATTATACTATAATGAGGGAAGGGGGAAATCTGAAACTACTTTGTATCTTTCATTGGATTGTGTAGATTGAAACTTGAGAATTCACCAATAGTGTTGAAAAGAAATTCACATTTGTTCTATGCTTGTCTTTACCTGTAAGTCTCTTTACACTTACATTATAAAACTCATCACAAGATATTAAGAATTCATAGGTATATATTTTATGAAGGCATGTAAATCTTTTGACTTTATACATTTTTTAAATTATATTTATTATAACACTTATCAGGCTATCTGAAATTGAGCAGATCATAGAAAGCTTACAAAATTAGTATAAAAAAGACAGGATATAATATCAAAAAAGTGAATTAAAACAGTAATTAAAATAAAATCCTAATGTTATAGATTTATTGAAAATGCTGGAAGCTGAAGGGAAGAGTTAGATTTTAAGTTGTTTTCAGAAGGTCCTGAAGATGACAGCCATTGAGCTTCAGAGACAAAGAATTTCAAAGGAAAAGAACTCCTGGACCTCCTCACAATCTTTCTCCTGCTAAGTGAAGACTTGTCAGGAGTCTCTAATTGGTCTCGGTTGGAGGGACCAAAACAGTTAGGTAAAGATGGTTGTTAGGATACCCAAGTCCAAGGCCAGGGGTTGGCAACTTTAAATACTCAAAGAGTCACAGAGGTCCTAACCAGAATCACCCCGTTCCGACAAAAGTCCAATTCCCCTACCATAGAGTCTCCTCCTACTGCAGCATCCTTTTTCCTCTACCTGTCCTAACCCAAAGACCTATCAATTGTGGAGCCAATCAGCGACAGGGAGCCACAGCAGAGGGACAAAAGAGCCACATGCAGCTCTAGAGCCACAGGTTGCTGACCCATCCTAGGCTATGTAGAGCTTTACAAGTAACAACCAGCATTTAGAAACCTATTACAGGTAATCTTGATTTATGACCAGAATTTCAGTTGCAAATCATTGCAGTTATAAATCAGTGCGCCCACATGATCAACTCAATTTTTTAACCATTTTTACAGTGGTTGTTAAATAAATTATGCAGCCATTAAGCAAATATGTTCTCCTGAATGCTTTTTTCCTGGAATCTGGAAAAAAAATGCAAATTGTCATCATGTGACTGCAGAATATTGCAACCAATCATAAATACGAGTCAGTGCCAAGTGCCCAAAATGCAGCCTTGTGACTGCAGGGGAGGGAGATTAATGATTTTTATGACAGCTGGAAGTATTTTACAGGCTGTAAAGCATTCTTTCTGAGACATCTGGCGGGACAACTTCCTCACCTCGATAGATCTCATGGAGGCTTACCTCCATGTTGCAATCCGCTTCGAACATCAACGGTGCTTGTGTTTTTGCTACCATGGACGTCATTACCAATATCAGGCCTTTCCATTCGGCCTCTTGTCAGCCCCCAAGGTATTTACCAAGCTGCTGGCAGCTTTGGCAGCTCACCTGCAGGCCCGACCCATCCAGATATTGTGCTACCCGGACGACATCCTCTTATTGTCCAGGTCCCCCGATCCGGCCTGCAGGGACCTACGGGACACCTTAAATGTTCTGCAGGACCACGAGTTCTCAATAAACAGGTCAAAAAGCCATCTGGTTCCAATCAAATGCATAATTCATTGACACCTGACAATGACCTCCGGCACCAGCCTGGTGGGATGGAGAGCCCATTACAGATCAGGGGTGGTGCAGGGTCAGTGGACCTACTCGTAACAGCAGCAGACTATCAACTTCCTGGAGCTGAGGGCTATCCACCTGAGGTTGCTACATTTTCAGTAGAAGGGAAACACGTGTTGGTCCTAATGGACAACACGACGGCCAAGGCCCATGTCAACAGGAAGGGTGGAACCCAGTCCAAACAGTTGATGAAGGAGGCTCAGCTGCTGTTATCTGGGGCCGAGGAGCATCTCCTCTCCATGTGGGCCAAACACATCGCAGGCACTGACACCGTCATGGCAGATTGGCTGAGCAAGTTGCGGATGGATCATGTGGAGTGAGAACTATATTCAACCAACTTCCGGGAGCTCAACCAACAGTTCGGAGCGCAAGTGGCCGAACTCTTTGCCACCACCAACAATGAAAAGGTCCCTCGGTTTTACACAAAGTGCACGTCTCCAGACGCAGAAGGGAGGGCTGCTCTTCGATGTCAATGGCCGCCAGGCCTTCTTTATGCCTTCCCTCCATTCCCCTTGATTCAGAGGGTCATCAACAAGATGCTGGAGGAGCAGGAAGAGCTGATACTTCTGGCTCCATACTCGCCACGCTACCAATGGTTGCAGATCACTCCTTCGTGGAGGATTCCTCCCTCCAGGACCTCGCTATACCAGTGTGCCATACCACATCCAGACCACAGTGGGTCAAATTGACCACATAGCGGCTAAGCGGCGCTCTACAACAGAGGAGGGTCTTTCGGCAGAAGTCATTCAATGATCCAAGCAGCCAGAAGACCTTCCACGATTCGAATCTATGATGCCACTTGGAAGGCCTTCTGCATCTTCTGGGCCAGAGGGATGGCTCCGCTCTGTGCATGGACTTGCCACATCCTGGACTTCCTACAGGATGCACTGACTGCTAGGTTGGCGTCCAACACTCTTTGATGACAGGTCGCGGCCCTATCTTCCATTCTCTGCTCCAGCCTTGAGAGATCACTGACTACCGATCCACTCATTTGGCAATTTCTAAACAGTACATCAAATTTATGACCGCCTACCATACATCGCTATCCTTCTTGGGGCCTACCACTTGTCCTTCGGGCACTAACCCAGGCTCCCTTCGAACTGTTGTGGGACATAATACTTCTCTACATGTCGCAAAAAGTTATGTTTCTAGTGGCCATCACATCTGTCCATTGGATTACGGAGCTAGCAGCCCTCTCCATGCGGCAGGACTTGTGCACTTTCTGTTCTGACTGGGTGATTCTCAGGGTGGATCTGACATTCATACGCAACTCTTATCATTCATTGCGCGGAGGAATTGGTTCTACCCAATTCCTCAGCCGGTCCATCACTTTAAACACACCTGTCACGCTCTAGATGTACGAAGGGCCTTGAGTACGCATCAGCTGATGCAGCCTTTGGGAGGAGAGTCTTGCAGCAGGTCAGGATAGGTTTAGGGGATTCGTCCCGGACAGTTTCCCTCCCGTGATGCTGGACAAGCTGTGGTATGTCGCACACAGGGTTGCTGTCTCCACTGAGTCAGGAAAATGTAGCATTGGCTTACCTGATATGCTCATTTTGAAGAAGTAGAGACAGCATCCACCCTTAGGATCCTTGCCGTTATTCTGCGAGAGATCATTTTGCTCTAGCACGTCTGTCGGCATGTTAATTTCGTCAAAAAAGCTGGGGAAGCTCAGCAGGAAGAGGCAGGCCTTAAACCTTGCAGACTCAAAGTTGGATAGTAGATGAGTATAACCCACACAGGAATGCTGTCTCTGGCCTGGCCTAATTTTACCTAGCCTTTAGCCTGACAACAAATTGTTTTAATTGTTTTTTAAGGGTAATATTTTTAATTTATTGTAAATTTTTAGCACAGGGTTAATAATTTAATTTGATTTTAAATTTTGTATATTGTCATGTTTATTTATGCTTTTTTAAATTTCCTGTGCACCGCCCCGAGTCCCTTTTTGGGAAAGGGAGCGATATATAAGTTTAAATAAAACTCAAACTCCACTTCTTCAGAAAATGAGCATATCAGGTAAGCCAATGCTACATTCTCCTGCTGATTATACCACTTTCTGTCCCTCTGATGACTCCATCCCCAGACTCCTTCCCATATGTTAAGAAAATGGCAGTAATTGGGTAATTGATTGATTATGTGCCAACAAGTCATTTTCAATTCTTAGCAACCACATTGATAGATTTTCTCCATAATTATGTACCCCTTTTTTTCAGGTCTCCCAATGATGGACTCATATCCAACCTAATTGAGTTCACCCTATTTACGCTCCATGGCTCGGGACCTAGCTATCTGCGGGATCGGATCCTGCCTCATACATCCTCACGGCCGATTCGCTCCCACAGAGAGGGACTTCTCCGGGTGCCGTCCACTAGACTGTGTCAGCGGGCGACGCCCAGGGGAAGGGCTCTCTCTGTGGCGGGCCCGGCCCTCTGGAACGACCTTCCCCCCGATATTAGGACGACCACGGACCTCCGCTCCTTCCGTCTGAAATTAAAAACTTATTTTTTCCATCTGGCCGGCTTGGGATAGCCCCCCTGTCTTGGGGTTTTACTGGGTAGATTTTAGTTCAGTTAGTTTAATGGGAATTTTAGCACAGGCTTAGTTTAATTTGGCTTTTAAAATTGTTTGTATATTTTATTGTTGTTTGTATGTTTTTTACTGTTTTTATTCTACCTGTGCACCGCCCCGAGTCCCCATGGGGAGAGGGAGCGGTTTATAAGTATTAAATGATGATGATGATGATGATGATGATGTTTATTGTCCTCTTCCTCACTTTCTTTCCACTTTTCCTAACATTAGAGTCTTCTCTAAGAGAGTTAAGTAGAATAATTTAAGCCTAGACTAGGACAAATTTATTAATAGAATGTATGGGAAAGAGATAATGTGTAGATGATGTCCTTGATTGTGTGGCTGTTGTATCCCTGAGGCTAGTAAAGAAGATGTTGCTTGGAGTGGAATGTCCTCACAGTGTAGGCTGGGCTCAGAGATTTCCCACAGTGCATTTTTTTGGGTGGGATGACTGCTCAAGAGCATCATTGCTGTGCTGAAAATAGAAACCTGGCATACTGTCTCGCACTTTGTATTATTGTCAAAAATGAATCCTTTCTGCACATATATATAACTCCTTCTAAAATGAAATAGATAGACTATCCAGTCCTATTATGTTTTGTCTCATTTAGACATTAAAGGAGGTGGGGGGGACCTGACAACTTTTTCAAATTTCTGAAGGTATTTTAAAGCTGTGGTTAAATTGTTCTACAGTTACTGCAGAAGTTTGTATGGAAAAGATAAACTTTCAAAGGCAGATTTAACAATTGAGAAGTGGATGCTGCATATAAAAGTAGCTTTGGCATAGATAAAGCTTCTGATTAATGCATTACATATTATATTTCTTTTTTCCTTGTTATTTTTTTGGAACCTAGAAAATCAGCTCTGATGGGAATGCTCTGTTATTATTTTCTCAGGAACCCTGGAGACTTTTTAGATGTTTATTTTTTCAATATTTGTGGAGTAAAGTACATTACTATCACACATATTACCATTGATCCTTCTCTTTAATACACAGTTGCAAGGAAGCAGTGAGTATTTTGAAATGTACTCGTTTTGCAAAGGATGAATTAAACAGGTCTGAGATGAGTTCTCTATCATTGGATATTCACATTGCTTCACCTAAGCAATAATGAGATCTGTTTGATTTTGACTTACATGGTATCCCTCAGAGCTCTGCTGTTGCCAATGCTTTTCAGTATCTGTGTAAAACTGCTTGAAGAAAACATCAAAAGATTTGGAGCTGATTACTTTGAGTACATTGAAGCTCTTCCATCTGCTTTTGTGTAGCATTTCCCAGTAGAGTTGTGACATCCCAGTGCCTATTTATAGTTGGTAATAGACTGGATATGTGATAATAAACTGAAGTTGAATCGAAAGAAATCTGAGGTTTTCATTTGATGGGTTAATGTTTAGAGAAAAGTGAAAGATTGTTATGAAATGTTCTGAAATGGTCACTGTCTCCCTGAAGGAGCAGATCTACATTTGGGGCATCTGAAATCTCTGGTTTACAGACTACAGTGACCAGAAATGCCTTTTATAGATTTTGATTGGAACATTAGTGGTGTCTCTTCCAGGAACATAATTACTATAAAGCTTTGGTGTGTGTATTGCCAATCTCCAGGCTTGAATATTGTGTTTCCTGAAATGCCAAAATACTGGATGTCACACCTGAATGAGGCAGTATTGATTTACCTCAACAAGGTAGTTTGCAGTGTGAAAGGAACACACAGTCTCCTGTTGAGGAGAAGAGAACATGCTATTTGTTGAGGAAGTGGGTTGCCTTGCCCTACCTTGCAGCTGCAGTCAAGCTGTTAGAGAGATCCAACAGGTAAAGCAAATAAATGAAGCTTCATTTGGGGGTTAGAAATGAGGGGGCTAGGTTGCTTTGTAAAGAAGGTGGGAGGGAATGTTTTGGTTGAATATTCATTGAAGTAAAAGGATATTTTTATGTTTTCCATAGCCATGCTGCTTACTTATTGTCTCCCCCCCCCTTCTTTTCTCTCCTCTCTTCCTTTCCTTTTTCTCTCAACCCCCCCTCCCCCAAATAATCTTCCAAAGACCTGTTCAGTCTGGGATCAGGCTACTAGAGAAAGCACTTCTTTCTGTATGGGTGTTCCTCCTCCTCCACTTACCAAAATATTCATCTGTCAGCCATGGTAGGGAGACCAGACCAAGGAAGGCTAAAACTACTTTTATTGAGACTACCTATAATAATAATAATAATAATAATAATAATAATAATAATAATAATAATAATAATAATAATAATAATAATAATAATAATAATAATAATAATAATAATAATAATAATAATAATAATAATAATAAATTTTTTTTATTTATAGCCCGCTCTCTCTCCCCAGAGGGACTCGAGGCGGGGCACAGGAGAATTAAAAAACAATAAACACAAACAGAGTACAAAATTTAAAATCACAATTAAACATATCCTGCGCTAAAAACATCTATAAAAACTAAAAACTGTCCCTAAAACCCCTTAACACTATAACTAACTAAAATAAACAGAATCTTTCAAGTCGGATTGTGTTGTACCACTTCTTTCTTATACAGCAGTCCCTATTTAATTATCCTAACTGGGACTGGAATGTTCATCATTAAGTGAAATGGTTGTTAGGTGAAATATCACATGACCCGCACCACTTAGTGATTACCATTCTGAAACTCCCAGTTGTAGTTGTTAGGCCAGGATTTTGCTGTCCTGCCATGCTCCCTTCTGCTTCAACCCTCCCATTTATCTCCCTCTCATCTCTGCCCTTTTAGTTGACCTGCACTCCTCTGCTGCTACTTACCTTTGCTGTCCCCTGTCATTTGCTGTCCCCAGCTGACATTTGCCTTTTCCTTCCTCCCGCTGCTTCTGAGGCAATGGCCAGCTGAGGCAAATGATAGCCCATAGGGAGTCACATCCACAGGAGGAAAAAGCTGGGAGTGGTGATGGAACATTGAAGACAGCTCTAACTACCTTCCTTCAGCCGTGTCATGACTGTTTGCTGGATAAATGGTTGTTAAGCAAGGACTATCTGCACTTCCACGAATTAAGGAGATGCCAGTCTGGGTTTTTTCCATTTGGATATTCTGGCCTTTAAAATACCTTTCAACCCTTTTTGTCAGGGCAACAGTTTCTGCATATCTTCATCAAGGTCATCTTCCTTGCTCTCTATAGGTTCATGCCGAGCAAGAGGCATCTGCTGGCGGTGTGTGTTGAGTAAAAATAGGATGATGGCTGCAATCACAGGATCAAAGCCTTGGCTCTTTTTTGCATGTGTCAATGCCCCTGCTTCCAACAGCTCTCTGTTTTCTGCCTGTATTCATGGAATGCACTTCCTGGATATCTGAGGGGCCTGGCCTCCTTGTTGACTTTTACAACCAATTTCATTGTATTTAAGTACAATGACAATAAAGGTTATACTTATAAAACATCATTTAACCCTGTATCTTTAAATAGTCCCTTTAATTCTTTAATTTTAATTCTAAACTTAATTCTGAAGTTTAGTGGCTGTTAGTTAATTGTCTTTGGTATTGTTGATTTTAAATACAATATATTTTAGTCCAAGCACCAAATTACCTTGTTAATAGTATCCTGCCCCATACATCCCTTCGTCCGATTCGCTCCCACAGAGAGGGACTTCTCCAGGTGTCGTCCACCAGGCAGTGCCAGCTGGTGATGCCCAGGGGAAGGGCCTTCTCTGTGGCGGACCCAACCCTCTGGAACGAACTACCCCCCAAAATTAGGACTATCACGGACCTCCGCTCCTTCCGCCAACATCTGAAGACATACTTCTTCCATCTTGCTGGCTTGGCCTAATCCCCACAATCAATTTTATAGACTGAATTCTAAATTTTAAATTGGATTTTAATGGGTAAGAGTTTTAGGGAATTTTAGCACAGGGTATATAGTATTTAATTGATTTTTTAGCATTTATTATTGTCTCGTTTTATATTTCTATTTTAATTTCCTGTGCACCACCCTGAGTCCCTTTGGGGAGAGAGGCGCGGTTATACAAATTTAATAAAAAAATAAAATAAAAAAATAAAATATAGTATGTTTATTAAACAAATGAATTACAGATTAAAAATACATCCCCTGATCCTTTAGAGGCCAAGATAATTTAGAACCTAAGTGCCATTCCTGCTGAGAAAAATGGCCCATATCCACTCTGGGGTGTAATGTATTATAACTGTCTAATCCAATGGTCCCCAACCTTTTTTTGGCCATGCCCCACCTAAGCATCTCTAAAATCCTGATTTCTCCCCCATCCGTGACATATAATTCTTACTTTACTCAAAAAGTGAACTCTACTCACATGGAGGAAGCCTAAAAGGCCATTAACTTGGTTTAAACAAGGTTCAAATTGCCCCCTTCTAATCGGTTGTTATTTCACAACAAACTATGATTAAACAAATAATGGCTTGACATGAATGATGAGCCATTACTGTGAATGAATGGGTAACAATGAATATAGTCCAGAATTCTTTTTACTATGTTGGGAATATCTTGTAAGCTCCTTGATAGGTAATGATTTTCCTGAGAGAAAGCAATTGGAAAGCCCTCCGAATTTTCTTTAGAAGGTTAAAAAAATACCGTAAGTTATGCTGTTAGACTGCTGAATCTTTGTTTTTGCTTATATATATATATGTATGTTACACAGATCATTCACTCTTTATTATAAAGGATGAACCTTATTTTTAAAAAAATGTCCTTTAGATTTGTTTGATGTAATTATTGGTTTTGCTATTACAGTTTCTTTTGTAAAGAAAATTTATAGACATAACATTTTTTAAAATCCTTATGAACCTCTTTTAGGTTTGCTGCTTCTTTCAGCTTGTTCTCCACCCCCACCCCCAAGAAAATACAGTTATTGTAATGTATGTGCACATAAACTTGCAAAGTGAAATAGAATATGTACAAAATTGATTTGCTGCCTATCTCACCATGGGGCTACTCAAGGCAACTTACAATAATAAAACAGAAATGAAAAGAAGTGTAAAGTGTAAATAGTAGCAGAGTAATGAAACAATAGAAGAAACAATAAAAACACCACCAATGAGAATACAGCTATACAAGGATAAAAGGTAGATGCATGGAGAGGGAGCTAGGGCAGAGGTGGTTTGCTATCAATCTAGTAGCCGCCTCCAGTGTGGTACTCCCCCATTGGGTCCCTGGCCAACCGGCAGAGCCAGGTCTTCAGACTCTTAGGGAGGGAGAGGAAGAGAGAGGCAAATTTCACCTTGCAGCATAGGATATTCCAAAGGGTGAGTGCTGTGGAAGAGAAGGCTCTTCTTCTGGATCCCAGAGTTCTTTGACAGACAGATTCTGCAGTAGGCTGTCTGCTGGCACGAGGTGGGTGAGCTTGTCCTAGTGAGATGAGATGGTTGATCAGGTAGCCTTGGACCTATGCCATTAAGGGCTTTAAAGATCATAACCAACACTTTGAACTGTATCCAGAAGCAAACCAATAGCCAGTGCAGTTCACGGAGCAAATATATAATATGGACCATTCTAGGGGCCCCATAGACTGCTCTTGCTGCCATAGCAATGGGTAGCCCCTTGTAGAGTGCAATAGTCCAGATAAGAAATAACCAGGACTTGAGTAACTGATTCATGGAGTCATGATCCAGCACGTTCTTGGGGAGGGGGGGTGTCAAAATAGATAAAATTATAGGTACAAGGTTGCAGTGCATGATGTACAAAGTGAAGGGGACAATATTTACAATTCTCTGTCCATTTGCTCATTTCCTTCATTCCTCCAGTACTTATTCAAGGATATAAGGCACCCCTAGAACACCCTGGCCTCTCTGTGCTTTGACACCCTGGGTCAGTGCTTACTTGACCCCCTGATGACTAGAAGTTTTCCCTTAAGATGTAAATTGGTATATCTATGGGATCAACCACCACCTTCCCAAATTCATTTGCGCTTTGTCCATAATCCAGACCCATTTCAGATTTATTTTTCTCATTCTGAATTATCAGTAGTGTTTGTTGCCGTTGTGCACCTGCTCCTTCTATTTTTATTTAAAAGAAATTGGTAGCATTGTATTTTATGGCATTATTAAGATTAAAATAGAAAAAAGAAAGGTAATGGAGTGTATTATGAGGGCCATAAAAATGACCTTAGAAAATTATTAATGAGGTGGCAAGGCTCCCTTCCTGACAGCTTGCTTACCATATTCAGATTTACTGTTAGCCTGTGTGGTTAGTGGGTTGTAATTCCCAAAGTCTCTTACTTCACAGGACTGTGTATGCGCAAATATCTTAAAATGAATTGTAATTGGAGGATTGGGGAAATAATATTTACCACACTGTTAGAGACATTGGAAGAAAAACGAAAGCAACTGAACTAGTACAACAGCAGATTTTTGGGCAGTGTGATTTACTTTTGTGAGTATTTATGCAGATTAGTTTATATAGATGCATCATTTTTAAAAAGAGAGGTGTTGAAACTGATACATGAATTCACAAATTCCCTTTCCTGGCTTAATGCTTGGGGAAATTATTTGTAATTCAAAAGTTCAAAAGTTGTTTTTTTAAGTAAGTGAGCAATGACACACTAATCAGTTTATCACTTTTTCACATGACAGACATTCCTAGATGTTCATACATACTAGTGGAGCCTAAAATAAATTGTTGACATGTGGATAACTCCTCTTCAGTGTTACACTACTCAGCCAAGATGCTCTATCTAGATTTCCATTTTTCTACTCTGTTGTAGCATTATGGGTCCCAGGAGTGTAGATTGCCTTAACTAGATTGTCATGAGCTTTTTTGTGCTGTATTAACGTACTGTATTTTTCGGAGTAAAAGAACCCAGGTTTTGAAGAGGCAATTTTTTTTAAAAAAGTAGGTAGGTAGATAGAGGGATAGAGAAAGAGAGAGAAATACAGTAGGTAGGGAGGGAGAGAGAGAGAGAGTAGGTAGGTAGGTAGGGAAAGGGGAGAGAGAGACAGAGAGACAGAGAGAGAGAGAGAGAGAGAAATATGGTAGGTAGTTAGGGAGACAGAGTGTGTAGTTAGGTAGGTAGATAAAGGGATAGGGAGAGAGAGAGAAATAGAGTAGGTAAGTAGGGAGGGAGAGAGTGTGTAGATAGATAAGTAGGTAGAGGGATAGAGAGAGAGAAATAGAGAGAGAGAGAAAAATACAATAGATACGTAGGGGGAGAGAGAGACAGTAGGTAGTTAGGTAGATAGAGGGGAGAGAGAGAGAAATACAGTAGATAGGTAGGGAGAGAGTGTAGATAGGTAGGTAGGTAGAGGGATAGAGAGAGAGAAATACAATAGATTGGTTGGTAGGTGGAGAGAGTAGGTAGGTAGGTAGGTAGGTAGGTAGGTAGGTAGGTAGGTAGATGTTTCCAGGTGTATTTACCCATGTGCTCGAGAAGGAAATCACTGACCACCTTTGGAACAAATCTTTGTTTCTGCAGGCACAGCACTTGACCAACGTAATTCTCATCAACCACTCTAATTAAACAGCTTTCTGAAAGGGGGAAAAAACCATTTTTGGACTGTGCAAACCTCCCCCAAACAGCCCGTTTTTGGCAAAAATGGGCCTGGTTTTCCCCCCCAAATAAAACGCATGAATAGCCTTGGGGGAGCTTGCAGAATGCTCCGGGGGCGGGGCAAAACAAGGAAAAATGGCCCGTTTTTTGTGTGAAAACGGCCTATTTTTTGGTCAAAAAGTAGCATGCATAGCCTTATAGAGGCTTATAGAGTGCTGCTAGAGGTGGGGGTGGGGCAAAAATGCCCTGCTTTTTGCTCATTTCTGCCCTCCCCAGCCCCCAGGAGCTCTCTGCAAAGCCTCCATAAGGGTATACGCGTGGCCATTTTGGAGAAGGGGCAGGATTTCAGGAGGCAGAAATTGCTGTATTTGATGTATAAGACGCACCCAAATTTTCAGCCTCTTTTTAGAGGAAAGAAGGTACATCTTATACTCCGAAAAATACGGTAACTAAAAAGTTTTGCTTTTGTTTTTGGGGTTTGGTGGGAAGTGGGGTGATACTTTTGCAAAGTTTTCACTTCTATTGCCTCCATTTGTATCTGATCTGACTGCATAAAATCCTCATTTGCTTCTATGTTTTAAGAATAGCAAGAATTATGTATATATATATATATATATATATATATATATATATATATATGTAGATTTTGGTTTATTCGGGTCTTTTCCCGTGTAAAATTAAAGGTGTTTTTGCAATGTTTCGATGGGATCACCCCCATCATCATCAGGCTTCGGCCTTGGCTTTCTTGCAAAATATATATATATTTGTTTTCGTAGATTTTCACGGGTGTAGGTATGCTGGCATAGCTGGCTTCGGGGATTTTCCCCGAAAATCTCACAGACTCACAGACACAAGCTTGCCTGATGATGACAAGTGAGATCTTGTCGAAACATTGCAATAACATTTCTATGCCTTATACACGGGAAAATCCCCGAAGCCAGCTATGCCAGCATACCTACACCCGTGAAAATCTCTGTTTGGTTAGTTCTTGTCAGATGGATTTGGATTGGATTTCTGTTTGTTTTAATACTAAAATAAGAGATTTAATATTAAAACATTTAATAACACTTAATAATAATAGCTGTTCTAATATGCTAGTCTAAAGGGACTAAAAGATTCCTTGTAGCTGCTCATAAGTGTCCAGTTTTGAGAAGTGATGAGAGGAGCAAGAGATAATAATGAATGTTATTACTGCCTAGGAAGCAGATAGAGAAGAATACATCCAAATAGTAACCAGGTTCTGCAATTGCAGGGCAGGTTGATAAGTGGGAAAGTAATCAAAATTCCAATTTTGTTTTTAAATGGAATCTTTTTTGGATTAATTTTAAAGTTGAAGACTTGCCCAAATATATTTAAATTCCTGGATTGTGGAATGAAAGGAAGTCCTTTTTCTTATACATTTCTTGGGAATGGCCATTAAAGGTTCAGAGTGAATACTTGTTTTTGGTATATATTGATGCTGATGCATTACAGACAAGGAATTGTACTTATATATTGGTATCAGGTTTGTGTTTGACCTGGGGGGGTGGGGACTGAGGTGAATGTGACCAGGGGGTGGTGGCCAGCTCAATGTCACTCTTGTCAAGGGTGCCTGTGGTGGCCCAAGCACTCTGCCAGTGAAAACAGGCTCTCAAGATCCATTTTTGGCTGCCACGGCTTCCTGCAACCTTCTGCCAATGGAAACAGAGCGTGCGGCCCTCCTGAGCTCCTTTTTCACTGGTAGAGGGTTGCAGGAGGGCATGGCAGCTGAAAATGGAGCCGTGGAGCCCATTTTTGCTGGTAGAAGCACTGCACGCCATGACGGCCCCCTTGGGTCAGATTTAAGAACCCTGTGGGCCGGATCCAGTCCCCAGGCCTTGAATTTGACATCCTGGCCTATATTGAAAACCAGATGCTTGTAATAAAATATTAAAGTGCTTTTTGAAGGTCATCTGTATATGATTTCTGACATTTTGAAGAGATTTAGACATCTGTCAAGGATGTCTTGCTGTCCATCATCCATTTCCTTGGAAAATCACCCTCTCTCTTTCTCTTTTTGTATTTTTCTTTTCATATCCAAGCCATTTAAGGTCACATGATAGAAATGTTTGCCTGCTTGATTTAGGAATGAAAGAAAAAAAACTGCTTAAAACATCCATAACTGCCCCAAGTTTTTATATTTGAACGTTGAACTGTAAATGGATGATCAAACGCTAAGAAGCAAATATCTATAGAAGACATCCTTTGATTCTTGAGTAAACATGGTAAAATATCTGGGACAGGGCTTTGGTCTCAGTAGCCCATTTATCTGTGGTTGTATTGTTTGATTTTAACTTTATAAATTTCTGAAAGATAACTAATGCTGGAAACAATTTCAAAGTAGTATATTGTTTATACTACTTAACGACTAAGTTTACACAGGACTCTTAAATTATTGTAACTTAATTTCTGAGTGTTTGCAATATATTAAATAATAGATTGATTGAATAATCTGGGCTCATACAAAAACATTAAAAAACAAAAAAACACCAAGGTGAAAATTAATCAGGTTTAGCAGGTTGTATGAATTCAGCTATCAGGTCTTCAACTGACTTGGTTAAGCCAATATTAACTGTATATAATTGCCCCATGGCAATGTTCATTGAGTCCAATGGAAATACCCTGTTTCCCCATAAATAAGACCTCCCTGGATAATAGGCCCAATCAGGCTTTTGAGCGCATGCACTAAAATAAGCCCTCCCTGAAGATATTGCAACACAGCAGCAGCCATGAGGTGACCACGCTCGTTGCCTCCTGCACCTCAAAAATAATAAGACCTCCACGAAAATAAGGTCAAGCGCTTATTTTGGGGGTCAAAAGAAATTAAGACCCTGTCTTATTTTCAGGGAAACACAGTAGAAGAAAGGGGGGAAATGAGCAAGCATGATACACTTGTATTTATAGCTCTTCCATTAGATATTGCATTTTAGACTGCTGAATTGGACTAATATGTGCAGGAATTTCCAAAGTTGGTATCCTTGGAATGTAATATACTGTATTTTTCAGAGTATAACGCGCAGCAGAGTATAAGACGCACCAAGGTTTTGAAGAGGCAAATTTTAAAAAAAGTAGGTAGGTAGATAGAGGGAGAGAGAGGGAGAGAAATAGAGAGAAATACAGTAGGTAGGTAGGGAGAGAGAGAGTGTGTGTGTAGGTAGGTAGGTAGGTAGGTAGAAGGATAGAGAAAGAAATAGAAAGAGAGAGAGAGAAATACAGTAGGTAGGTAGGGAGAGAGTGTGTGTCGGTAGGTAGGTAGAAGGATAGAGAGAAATAGAGAGAGAGAGAGAGAAATAGGGAGGGAGAGAGAGAGTGCGTGTAGGTAGGTAGGTAGAAAGATATATAGAGAGAAAGAGAGAGAGAAAGAGAGAGAGAGAGAATGTAGGTAGGTTGATGTTTCCAGGTGTATTTATCCATGCCCTGGAGAAGGAAATCGCTGACAAACCTTAAAACTTTGTTTCTCCTGGCACAGAAACAGTTAAAGAGCCTTCCAAAAGAGCTTTCCGAAAGTGTTCTAACTCAGGGGTTCCCAAACGTGGCATCTGTAAGACTTGTGGACTTCAATTTCCAGAATTCTCCAGCCAGTTATGTCCACATGCTATGCTGGCTGGAGAATTCTGGGAGTTGAAGTCCAAAGTCTTAAAGTTGCCAAGTAACTAAACAGCCTTCCGAAAGGAAAAAAAAAAGGGTTTTTTTTGCACTTTCTTCAAATAAAAAGCATCACTAGCCTTGGGGGGGGGGGGTTTGCAGAGTGCTCCTGGGAGGGGGGTGAAAAATGAGCAAAAAAATGCCCCATTTATCACGAAAACAGGCCATTTTGTGTCAAATAAATTGAATGCATAGTCCTATGGAGGCTTATAGAGTGCTGCGGGGGAGGGGATTTAGGCTAATTTCTGCCCTCCCCAGCTCCCAGGAGCTCTCTGGAAGCCTCCATAAGGCTTGGCACAGCCATTTTGGTGAAGGGGGTGGGGTTTCGGGAGGCAAAAAATGCTGTATTCGATGTATAAGATGCACCCAGATTTTCAGCCTCTTTTTAGAGGAAAAAAGGTGTGTCTTATACTCTGAAAAATACGGTAATAGATATGGATGTAATATAATGTAATACTTGTATATTCCAAGTATTGGAAAATATCTACCATAATTCTCTGTTAGCATGACCAATAGATATTTGGAGATGAAATGTAAAATCCAGTATAGGGCAAGAACTCCAGGTAAGGGAAGTCCAGTGTATAATTCCCAGTAGCCACAGTGAGAGGGCTATTTAAAACCACCTAGATCTCAAGAGAGAAATTTCCAAAATCAGATTGTGAGCAAAGCACTCCCACTGCTTTCAGAGAATTCTATGAATCTTATGCAAGGTAAGGAGCTCCATGATGGTAACCATCATCTCAGTAAACACTCTCCCCATGTGTTCAATATTCTGTTTGGGAAGGCAGGCAGATTGTGAAATTGTCATGTCTTCTAGGACGGACTAATGGGCACCAAAGAGATTAAGTGAATGAGAGGAGTGGATGCATAATATAGCATGTTTATTTAAAACTCTGTAACAGGAGCACTGATGGTAAGCTTAGCTAATATGAGTGACTACATATCCTTTTTTTAGAGAGCACTGGTCTTTTGGAAGCATTATGTCCAGATAACTTTCCAATTTTAATTTCTGCCAGTATTAAAAATAACCCAGTCACCTGCAGGAAAACAGTTAATGTAAGCTATGGACTGGAAGCTTAGTAGCACTTCATACCATGTCTGGGTCAGAGGTCATCTGAGACCTTGGCAAGTTGTAAGAGAAAACTGTTGTACCCTAGACAACAAACTTAACCTTTTCAAGGGCATTTTAACTAGTTCTGAATTAAATATTATTTTATTTTTTATTCATTCATTTTTATTAAGAGTTCTCCATAGAAATGTTAGCTTGTTTTAACATTTTGCATGGTTTCTTCCCAAAAGTTTAGGATATGTTCTTCACTTTTTCTCTTCTGTGGCCTCACGATATGACAGTAATTGGATACTCTGTGACAAATGAACATATTTTTGGGCACCTTGGATCCTATAGGGCAGGGGTCTCCAACCTTTGCAACTTTAAGTCTGAAGGACTTCAGCTCCCAGAATTCTCCAGCCAGCAAAGCTGGCTGGAGAATTGTGGAAGCTGAAGTCCTTCAGACTTAAAGTTGCAAAGGTTGGAGACCCCTGCTATAGGGTATAAGATTATGTGGATTTATAATGCTTATGGAAAACATACTCCCTGATGTTAGATTTTAGACATCTGTGAATGTTAACAACTAAATGGAACATTGTTATGTTGAACAATGGCACAATGTTAACAACTAAATGGAAAGAGTGCAGAGAAGAGCAACCAAGATGATTAGGGGACTGGAGACTAAGACATATGAAGAACGGCTGCAGGAGCTGGGTATGTCTAGCTTGATGAAGAGAAGGACTAGGGGAGACATGATAGCAGTGTTCCGATATCTCAGAGGGTGCCGCAAAGAAGAGGGAATCAAACTATTCTCCAAGGCACCTGGGGGCAGGACAAGAAGCAATGGGTGGAAACTAATCAAGGAGAGAAGCAACTTAGAACTAAGGAGAAATTTCCTGACAGTAAGAACAATTAACCTCTGGAACAGCTTGCCTCCAGAAGTTGTGAATGCCCCAACCCTGGAAGTCTTTAAAAAGATGTTAGATAGCTATTTGTCTGAAATGGTATAAGGTTCCTGCCCACGCAGGGGGTTGGACTAGAAGACCTACAAGGTCCCTTCCAACTCTGCTATTGTATTGTATTGTATTGTATTGTATTGTATTGTATTGTAAATGAGAGCAGCAGCCAGTTCTGAGTTTTTAGTGGCTGCTTTTTAATAAATGAAATATGGTGTCATATTTGAATATCAAAAATATCTGCACAACTGCAGGGGAAAAGAGCTGAATCTTCCTGTCTTGCTTCCTTATTGCAGTGAGTTAAGAGAGAGAAAAATTTGATGTGACAAACGTGGGGAATTTTGCCCCTCTTGAGTTAAAAAAGAATCCTTCTGTTTCATAATTTACAAAATCAGGCACACGGTCAGCCAACAAAGACACAGTAAAAGAAACATGTAAGCCATAGTAGTAGACTGTGAAAGCTATTCCAGCATCCACAACAGAATTTAGCTTAACATCTAATTGGTGAATCTGGGAATTGTTGTCCAGGTACTCCTTAACCTATGACCGCAACTGGAACCAAAAGATTTGTCACTAAGCAGTGCAGTTGTTAAGTGAATTGGGCTCAATTTTACTACCTTTTTTTGCCCAGGTTGTGAGTAAATCACACAATTGTGTAAGAGAATTAGGCTTCCTGCCTTGACTTGTTTCCTGGGAAGATTACAAATGGTGATCATGTGATCTGGGGGACACTACAACCCTTAGAAATACATTCTGGTTGCCAAGTGCCCAAAGTTTGATCACGAAACCTTGGGGACACTGTGATGGTTGTAAGTATGAAGACTTGCCAAAAATCAGTTTTTTTCCAGTGCCATGGTAATTTTGAATGGTTGCTAAATGAATTGTTATATGTTGAGGGTTACCTGTAATCCCCTTTGAACAGAGACTGTGTTCTTTGTGCTAGAGCAGTGATGGCGAACGTTTTTGGCTCACTTGCCAAAAGTAGGGGGATTGCAGGAGGGTCATGCATGGGCGTGCCACACCCATAATGCTATGTGCGTGACCCCCTGCTTTTGGTGCCTTTTTGTCGCCCTCCCCAGGCTCCAGAGGCGTTCTAGGAGCCTGGGGAGGATGAAAACAGCCTCCCCTCCCCACCTCCAGAGACTTCAGGAGCTTCCCTGAAGCCTCCAGAGGGTGAAAAACGGCTTCAAAAGAAGGCCTAAATCAGCTGGCCAGCGCATACATGCGTGCTGGAGCTGACAGGGCAACATCTCGTGTGCCCTTAGAAATGGTTCCGTAGGCCACCTGTGGCACCCGTGCCATAGGTTCGCCATCACAGTGCTAGAAGGATAATTGAAATCTGTTATTTTGCATGTTTCCTTTATGCAGACACTCACCAAGAATTATTATCTCCATTCCTTACTAAATATCCTGGTCATCTTTAATTTGTTTTATGTTAAGTTGTGATTATCAGATCAGTTAAATACTGAGTAGTTTGTACAGTATGCTGTAGTATCTCTTCTAAGCTTTCCTAGATTCTTTAAAATAGTATTTTTCTTTTTTTTAAACTTAATTAATTGTGATTTCCTTGTTTTATTTGCTTGTCAGTGGTTAAATAAAAATTATTCATTGGTTGGTTGTGCTAGACATCATTTAATAGTGGCCATGGGGAGGATCTGTATAAAGGTTACACTCCAATGTTCTGCCTTGGTAGCATTGAAATTCTTTCTTGAAACAGAAACAGAACATCACATGGGTGAAATAAAGGGGCTGTAATTCTTGCGGTGCACACTCTGCTAGCAGTTATCCTTGAATTAAGTTACAGTGTGAACAAAGTATAGGCTGTTTACTCCATCTAGAGGCTGCTTATGTGTACTTATTGGGGTTTGTTCTCTGGTTACTGGTACCCAAGGAGGTTTAAAGCTGAAACAATGACCTTTGCCTCCCTCAGTTTTCATAATGTATTTTTTTTCTGCTGTAGGGATGAAGCGTCCCTTGACCCCCTTCCACTCCCCTGGGAGTGGTATTTGTGGAAGCCTGGCAGAGAACTCGTGCATAGGAAGTCCTCCAGAGCAGCGTACAAAGAGAGAGAAAAAGCACCCATCATTCACTCTCTGTGAAGTGTGTAATATCCAACTCAATTCTGCTGTCCAGGCCCAGATCCATTTCAATGGGAAGTCTCACCAGAAACGCCTCAAACATCTTAACAAAGGCAAAGTCCTGTCAAGTCCAGGTAAGGCTCAGTTTATGTAAGTGGCTCCTCAGAAATGTGAAAGAGAGTCTGAAATGTAGGGTGTCTATATCCCTTTAGCTCCCTTCTACGAGCTCAGGAGCACCCTATGTTTTGCTATTGCTTAGTCACATGTTTTCCAGATTTAATATTTATTAAGCAAATTTATATTGCCTCCCAACTCACATATGGATGACTCCTGGCTGCTTGCAATATTTAAAGATTTTGTTCTTTCTTTCCCCCCACCCCCTTAATTATTGAAACTGGTTCATCACTGTATTATCTTCCCTCAGACTCCCTTGATGATCCCTTTCTATGATTTCCTTCAAGTATGTCTCAAAAACTAACCATTTTAGTGAAGTTTTAGTTTTCATGCCCTACTTGAAAGGGATCCTTGAGGCATCTAAGCAAATTTTATAAGGAACTGACTTGATTTGCATTCATCTAATGAATATGCAAATTGGAATGCAATTATATGTAAGCATTCTGACATCTCATAATTTTCTAGTGTAGTTCTCTCAGCAAAGGTGCATATACACACACATACACATATGCCTTCAAATATTTTACAATAAAACTTATATAAGTATGAGGTAAGATATATTTGGTACTCTATATTCAGATTTCATATATGTTCACAGATACATAACCTAAATAAATATCTGTAGATTTTAAAAGTTTTCAGATTAATGCGGAAATAGGATAGGATAAAATGATGTAAAAAGAAACATAGAGTGATCTATCCAACCATACATGAAACTAACTTTGGCTTAACTGGATGTACGTTGATGGTCCACATCTTTTTTCCTTTCTGCGTCCAAATGCAATGAGCTGCTTATAACAATAGGGAGGTTGCTTTCTTTGTTACTTTCTGCACAAGTGTGTACATGAGACTATGATACCGGTATAAGTAATAAGATAATTATTCTAGATACAGATTTCAAATATTCTGAAAAACACCAGAAGCTTAATCTAAATATCTATTATGCCTAAACTGGCCAAGACATAGCATCTAGCATGCTTTTTTCAATAACAGTTAATGAAGCGTCACTAGTTAGAGATTTTGGTAACATGGGTAGTCCTCATTTAGCAGCTGACTTGTACAGTCACAATTCACAGTTATAATACTGATGAAGAAATAATTTTGTGCCCAATCCTTCCATTTACAACCTTCACAGGTCTGTAAAGCAAAGGAAAGCTGAAGTAAGATTATAAATACAGCTGTGGTTTCATTTAGTGACTGTTTAATAACTGAGTGGGTAGTCCCAATTGTGGTTACTAAATAAGAATTATCAATATGCAAATTAAATACATTTTTATTAAATACAACTCATTAAAAGGTTAAGAGGCAGATAAGCCAACCTAAAACTTTTGTTTACTAAGGATTTCAGTGTCAAAAAGGATCCTTGAGAGGGTAGAAGACCATTTTTTTCACAATTTCTCTGCAGGTTTTCATTTTGCTATTCTATCTCACTTAAATTGCAAATGGTTGAACTGGATTTGGATTGTGACATGGTAATAAAAATATCCCCAGGTCAATATAATGACCCCTAAAGCTTCTTGTGAGAGAACCCTTTGCCGAGGACCTGAATAAATGAACTGTATTTTTTTTCTCCTCTCCTCCTGTGGAACCTCCTATGGGTAGTCCTCAACCTACAACCACTAATTTAGTGACCATTCAAAGTTATAATGACACTGAAAAAAGTGACTTACAACCAGTCCTCACACTTACCACCGACACAGAATCCCCATGGTCATGTGATAAGTACATGGCCTCTAGCATATGTATTTAGAATGATTGCAGTGTTCCAGGACCACAAGATTGCTGTTTGTGACCTTACCAGCTAGCCTTTGACAAACAAAGTCAATGGTGGAAGTTGGATTTGCTAAAGGACCACTTGATTCGCTTAACTGCAGTTCTTCACTTAATGATCATTGCAAAAAAGGTTGTAAAGTTACACACGACTCTGTGATGACCTGGGACAAGGCACAAAAGGTCACATAGCTGAGAGTTCAAACTCCCCTTTAATGCTCCAAATTTTCATCCAAACACTCCCATGTTCTTGGCAAACCCCAGAGCAAAGCACGCACGCGTGCACAGCAACCCCTCCCCACAGCCCCTCCTTAAATCTCAGTCCTCAAGAGTGCCTTGTGTAGAGGGTTGGGGTGCTCTCCTCCTGAGTCATTGGGTCAGCCAGTGCTGTTCCTGATTTTTTTCTACTCTCCGTGCTTGGGGAACAGGAGAGGGTGCTCCTTGCTCATTGTCTGAGCTCAGTTGCTCCTCATAGCCACTGCTTGCCCTCTCTCGGTCATCCTGCCCCCATTCCTCCCTGCTAACAAGCTGTCCCAATGTCTTGGTCTGCTCCTCCCCACATTCCTATGAAGCCAATCTCAATCTCTCTCGGCTCCAGCTCATCCTCCTCAGCAGATTCCATCTGAATCTGCTGATATGACTCACTTAACAACCATCTTGCTTAAAATTGGTCTCAGTTATGGTCAAAAGTAAAGGACATCCTATTCCACAAAAGCATAGCTAGACACAGCTTATCATTCCAGCCAGGGGCATTAAAGTTAGTCCATTGGTGGAGCTCTAGATAATATCTCAGGACATCTGAGAGAGCATTTTCTTTGAGTAAGCCAAGCTAAGAAGCGGGCTTTTAGTTATTTTCCACATTCTATGAAACTAGTTTTCAAACAAAAGAGGAAAAAATGCAGCATGTAGGCCTATATCCGTGATGGTGAATTTATAGCACACGTACCTCAGATGGCATGCAGCGTTCTCTCTGTGGGCATGCGAGCCATCACTCCAGTTCAGCGTTGCCACACATGCGTGTGCGCCTCCCACCAATCAGCTGGTTGTCAGGTCTCTGCTGTGCATGTGCAAGGGGCAGGGCACGTGCCGGGGCTTTGTGTGCATGCACAGGAAGTGGGGCACATGCGCATTGCATTTTGGGGGTTCAGGTGCACACGCTTGTGCATTGGGCACTCAGCCCAGAAAAGGTTAGCCACCTGGCCTTCTCTGCCATGAATTCTGTCAAAGATGAAGAGGTATTGTGCAAAGAAGTGGTAAATAACAAAGGAACTATTTTAGGTAAACATTTTCTATGATTTTATTTGAAATTTGGGTGTGATTATTGACTTCCCTTGTTTTCTTTTTATTTCTCTTTTTCTGGTAAACTTTTTCTAGCTGAAAATTTGGTTTTGTTGGTTTATAAATGAAATTTCCTATTAAAACTTTCATGTGCAAGACTGTGTAATTGCAAAATTATCCCTTGTTTTCCAGCATCGATCAAAGGTTTGCTAATTTTGCCTAAAAAGTGGTGTAAAAACAATGTTGACAGGTATAGTCTAAATAATAATAATAATAATAATAATAATAATAATAATAATAATAATAATAATAATAATAATAATAATAATTATTATTATTATTATTATTATTATTATTATTATTATTATTATTATTATTATTATTATTATTATTATTATTATTTAATTTATAAACCGCTCTCTCTCCCCGAAGGGACTCGAGGCGGTGCACAGGGAATTTAAATAGATATAGCCCGTGGTTTTTTGCCTCTTGAAATAAAGCTACATTTCATAAATGTGTATAATTTTATAAAGAGTTTATTTTAAGACAAACTGTATTGAATTTGGTGCAAAAGGTCAGTTTGCTTTTTGGGAGCTAACAGGATTTTTTTTAAGGGGGAGGTGAGCTTAAATTAGTTCTCTTCTCAAACTTTCTCTGGGTGAGACATTCTCTCACCCAGTATTCAGTTCCTGGATTTCTCCATTCATTTATTGAAAGTAGGACTAGGATTCTTCTGTAATAAATAAAATCAAATTTATGTAAGCATGTTAATACCCAGAATTAATACCCAGAACGGCAGAAACTCAGCAGACTATCCAAACTTTCCTCTTTAGAAATATTTTGTTTATTTTGTGATTAGTGGTAGCTGGCCGTTAATAATTATTTCATTCATACATAACATGATTACTATTAAACCATATCATTTTATGTAAATACATTTCCCTTACTTAAAAACAATATTGCATTTGCATGCTCTGTGTGTGTGTGTGTGTGTGTGTGTGTGTGTGTGTGTGTGTGTAAATGAGTGTGAGAGAAAGAGAGCCAAATACAGAGAGAGAAAGAGAGAGATACACAGATACACAGTCATTTATTACAAGTGTATTTGGACAGCTACTAATCAATCACAGTAATCTAGCTGCATTGGAAGAAGCAAGTTATCCATATTTCTATGGATATCCAGTGTCTATACTAAGTCTAGAGAGGGCAGCACAGTGCAGCATACAATACTAAAATCACCCGTTCTTTCTTTTTCTAACCTTTTTCATATAACTGCTATCAAAAAGATTTCAAGGGCTCAATATTAAATTATATGATAGTTGGTGGAAGCAATTGTAAAAGTTGTGAATGTGGATAATTGATGTGATAATAATAGACAAAGAACTGGAGAATATCAGTAAATATCAGGATCTGAAAATCAAACTTGAAAGATTATGGCATAAACTGGCTGTGGCAGTTCCTGTTGTTATCAGTACTGTGTCATATCAAAAAAATCTTAAACAGCACTTAGTAAATCTGCACACTGACGAAATTCCCATCTGTCAATTAAAAAAATACCATATTGTTTGGAGCTGCTTATATACTATACAATATATGACACCTTATGTTCTTGGGAAGAACGCAATGAAGACCGACATCTGCTAAGAACTGGCAGTTGTGATTTCATGTTATTGGAAATAATAATAATTACAACCAACTGCAACTGCATCCAGTTTTGGTTGCCACGATGTAAAAAAGACGTTGAAACTCTAGAAAGAGTGCAGAGAAGAGCAACAGGGATGCTCTAAAGAAGAGGAGGTCAAGCTATTCTCCAAAGCAACTGAGAGTAGGACAAGAAGCAACAGGAGAGAAGCAACTTAGAACTGAGGAGAAATTTCCTAAGAGTTAGAACAATTAATCAGTGGAACAACTTGCCTCCAGAAGTTGTGAATGCTCCAACAATGGAAATTTTAAAGAAGATGATGGATAACCATTTGTCTGAAGTGGTATAGGGTTGCCTGGCTAAGCAGAGGGTTGGACTACAAGACTTCCAAGGTCCCTTCCAAATCTGTTGCTCTATTCTATTCTATTCTATTCTATTCATTGGTAAGGACTTGAACTGTTAAGTTTTACCAGTCCCAGACTGCAAATTGAATTGAAGATTGTTATTGTTACCGGTATTATAATTATTATTATGTAGTACTACATTGGGTGCAATCCCAAAACAATTGCAGCATCACTTGAACACCATCAGCCTTGACAGAATCGGCATCGGTTAAATGCAAAAGACAGCTTTGCTCAGAACAGCTTATATCCTGCAACTATATCTTTAATACCATCAAATGTCAATATCTGCTTATCCTGGGTCCTTGGGAAGAACTCAATAAATGGATGAAAATGCCAAAGCCAGTCTGAACCTCTGTGTGACCAACTAATAACAATAATAAAATAATTTATTATGCTTGTATGCCATCTGACTCTCAATGATTCTGGATGATTTACAAGAATCAAATAGAAACATTACAGTAAAATATAATATATATATATATAAAAAATGCAATGAAGTGAGGTGTCTCCTTCTCCCTCGTTAAAGGCCTCAGTGAAGCCAATAAAGGAGAATATTTGTAGCTCAGAGTTGAAATAAGGGGTCCTTGGTGCTCTATGAGCTTGGTTGTTTTCTTGCAAACATTTCATTACCAAAACTAGCCTGACAAGCACTGATGATATTTCCTAGTATGGGGAATAAAAGGTGCTAAGTCCTCAGACTTAGTATCAAGCACTCCCATTGGCTAAAGGTCACACTCAGTTTGGGCGGGAGAATTACAGGCTCTCTATTGGTTAATTGTCTGACAGCTGACTCTATATAAGAGCTGTCAGATGGGTGGTTCTTTGTTACAGTTTGGTTCAGTTCGTATTAAACAGTTTAAAGCAGCTCTCTGCCTGCGTGTTTTTTACCTCAGAGAACAGTCTTGAGCACTGGCGACGAGGAAGAAAATAAACAAACACAGAGAACACCAAAGACTTCTCGCCTCAGTGAAGAGCCAGATTCGTCTATACAACTGGAGAGTGGGGCCCTTGGAATATCGGGGTGCCTTGTTCCAAAGGAGAGGTGCCAATATAAAAAAGATGCACTTCCAAAGTCCCAAAGGTGGCATTGTGTAATCGAAGGAGGCCAGAGTTCATCAACCAGGCAGCACTGAATTGGCCAGGCCTGTGCTATGGGAGATAGGCAATTCCTCAAGCAAAAATTGCCAGGTCTAAATAGGGGGAGGGGGGAATAATAATGAATTCCCTTGTTGCTGTCACCACTGATCTGAGGATATGTAGGGATTACAGAGGATTATAGTACAAACTATGAGAATAAATGGAGTAAGGCCATATGCTATGAAAGGTTTTATAGCTAACAGCAAGCACCTTGAGTTGCACTTGGGAGCAAACTGGCAAACTGGTGCAGCTCACAAGGGAACAAGATCTAACCAAAATGCATGACTGTTAAAGAGTACTGTAATTTCTTAACATTTACTTAAGGAATTGACATTACAGGGAAAGTGTTCCATGTTTCTGTTTGCAAAGGATCTGGTTATATTAGGTAGGAGGATCCCTAAGGAACCTATTATGAAATCATTGCTCTCTATTTCCAGTGTTCAAACTGTGAGTGCCAATATTGATATTGCAGCACAGCAACACACAAATACCCGAGGCAAAAGATTCAGCAGGCTTGGATTTATAAATTTGTATACTGTGGGAAAAGGTTTGAATGATGGTGGAAATATCAAAACAGCCCTATGAAGACTTCTTAGTTGCCATTCATTAGGGGAAAATACCAATGAAAGATAAAGAAATGCTGTGCCTGAAATTTAGAATAATAAGAATAATTTCAAATTGATTGAGAAAAAACACCTCAGCAATTGCTAAGCACCCCGTATAAGCAGTTTTGAATACATTAGGGAGGGAAGGAGGGAGGGAGGGAGGGAGGGAGGACGGACATGCATCTAGAAGTTGTGGGTCTCCAACATTAGAGATTTTAAAGGAGAGATTGGACCACAATTTGTTTTAAAGGTTATGGGATTTCCTGCTTGAGCAGGGTGTTAGACTAGGAGACCTCCAAGGTCCCTTTGAACTCTGTTTTCCGTTATTCAGAAGGATAGCAAAGTAGTTCATATTATATCATATTATGCCATAATAGTTCATATTATGTCATTGTATAAAAATACCTGAATAGAATATATATTAGATATGAAATAATAAAGGTATTAGATGTGGTTGCCTTCTAAATCTTTGGTGTAATTGTATATAAAATACATCATGTAGTCCTTAATCAAACCAGATCTACATGGAAGGAAGGATGTAGACCTCTAATCTCTGGTCTTGGGTGCAGTACTCTTCAACATCTTCATAAATGAACTAGATGAGAGGATAGAAGGTGAACTCATCAAATATGTAGATGACACCAAGCTGGGGGAAATTGTTAGCACTTTGGAAGAGAGACTCAAGATTCAGAAGGATCTTGACAGCTGAGCATTGGGCTGTATCTAGCAAGATGTAGTTCAGTGGTGAGAAAAGCAAAGTCCTGCACTTAGACAGGAAAAACAAAATGTGTAAGTATAGAATAGGTGTTTAATTATATTAATTATAAGAGAGATCAAGATATCCAATTGGACCATTACTGAAGTATATGTCAGCAATGTCCTGCACTTGCCAAAAATGCAATGCAGTCCTGGCCTGGCTTGCATCAACAGAGGGATACCATCAAGATCACAAGAAGTAATAATACTACTTTATAAGTAGTCCTTTACTTACAACCATAATTAAGCCCAAAATTTCTGTTGCTAAGGGAGACATTTGTTAATTTATATTGAAAAAGTTTTATTGGTTTTTACCATTTTCCAAAAGGGTAGGGTAAGGGATACAGAAACATATTAAGAACTTTCGCGTCGGGATCATTGGCCCTTCTAGGGCTTCATAATAAAACATTAAAAGAACATTTTTCCAAAAGTACTATAAGGTGAAAATAAGTACAAGATTCCTAAATTCTCCATTCTATGCTAGCAGTCGTGTACAAACATCCAGACATAAGGTTATACAATATTAATAATAATAATAATAAAAAAAAAAGCAAAGTTATTTTTTCGATCTACGTCTCTTGGCAATTGTATCTTCTTTTTCTCCTCCCTGGCCTCCAGCGGGCGGGGCCGTGGCCCCCTCCGTCCCCCCTGGATCTTCCCCCAGGATAGAGGAATGTTTTTTAAGAAAGGCTTCCGCCTCAGCAACTGTTTTAATCCTTACTCTTCCTTCATCCCAGAACACCAACATCCCTTCCGGCATCGCCCACTTAAACCAGATCCCGTGGTCAAACAATTTTCTGGATAAGAAGGAGTACCTCCTTCTCACCTCTCTAATCTTTTTTGGGATCTGCTTCAAGATGGCGACTTCCTTTTGTTGGTAAATTAACGGCCCCCCTCTCTGCGCCTTCAAAATTCCCTCTCTGGTTGACCTTCTAACAAATTTAATATGTATCTCTCTGGGTACTTCATTTATCCTGGCATATGTTGAATTTATTCTGTAGACTAGGTCAATGTCCCCCCTGATCTCATCTTTAGGTTTATGTAAATAGTCTGCTAAAATTGTACTCATGAGATCAGGAAGGCATTCCCCAGATTCTTCAGAAATATTCTGAAATCTTAAAAAATATGACATCCTTTCCAAATCCATCCTAGACATATGACCAGACAAATCTGCAATTTCAATGTTGACATTTTTAAGTTCTCCCTTTGCCCCAGCCAAGCCCCCTTCCAGCTCCTCAGTCTTCTGTGAATTCTCCAGCACTTGCTTCCGTGTTTCCAGAAGATCCTCCTTGAAACTTTTATTATCTGCTCTCAAAGCTTTAATTTCCTGCACCAGAGCTTGTAACACTGATTCCAAAGATGACATTCTTTGTTCCAATCCTGCCAATTCTGATTTTGATGCCATGGTAAGCTGTTAAAGTCAGTGTCACTAAGATGGCGTTTTTTTGGGTGGGGCCATTGAGGCAAATCAGGAGAAAAACAGTTCAAGTGAAAGTTGTAAAAGAATTCAAGACCCAGCAGAGAAACACTTTTCACAGTCAATAATTTTAGCAGAGAAGGAACTCAGGGAAGGAATCAATTAATCCAGAAATTTCTTCATTAGTAGAGAGAGAGAGTCCATTTCACAAAGAGATGTTGGTAATTTTCCAAAGGTAAAAATAGTCATTCAGGAACAAAGGGAACCATCCTCCACCGCCCCGTCTGAGAGCCAGGAGGAGAAAATAACCAAAGAAAAATTGTATCAAGCCAGCAGGACCTAGATACATTGTAAAGAAATAAGCTGCAGATCACTTTCGCTTATTTCAAAGCAGTCTGGAAACAAAGTATCCGCTTCCTCGCAACGAGGAGCCATTTCCAAACACCGCTTTAAATCCGAGGGGGGGTTTAGCCAACAAACACCCCCCTCTACATTCTTTCAATCCAGGCTGCCAGCATAAATAATGTTGAAAAATCACTCACTCTTCACCTCGCCACCAAAGCCCCAGGGAGCCTTCCGACCCGCACGCTCAGTTCTTTTTAAATTCGCTGATCGTTACCGTCCTCCATTGGCGAAGGGAAACCCCCCCCCCCCCGCAGCATGCCTCCCCTCGCCTAGACCGAAGACAAGGGCCGTTCTCCAGCCGCCGCTAAGAGGAACAGACCCAGGCAAGCCAGCCCTACGGGAGGCCCCCAAAAATGGGGGTGCCTCGCCCCCGATGGGGGGCAGAAAGAAGGAAAAGCGGTGAACAAGTCCAAGACTCATCCGTCACCGCTGGAAGGCGGAACCGGAAGTCATTTGTTAATTTAGTTTAGCCTAATTTTACAACCTTTCATGTCACCGTTTTTAAAGAAATCACTGCAGTTGTTAAGTTAGTAACACAGTTGTTAAGTGAATCTGGCTTCCTCATTGAGCTTGCTTATCTGAATGCTACAAAAGGTGATCATATGACCCTGGGACATTGTGGCCATCATAAATACGAACCAGTTGTCAAATTTCTCAATTTTGATCAGGTGACCATGGGGATGTGGCAATGTTGTAAATGTGAGAACTGGTCACAAATCACTTTTTTCAACGCTATTGTAACTTTGAATGATCACTAAACAGACTCTTATAAGTCAAAAACTACCTGTATACTGCACTAGTGAGGCCACACTGTATATTGTTCTGGTCACCATGATACAAAAAAGAGCACGAGAAAATGTTCAAAGAGAAACAAAGGTGACATAGGATCTGGAGATTAAATTATGCGATAAACAGTTGAAGGAGCTAGGTATGTCTAGACTAGACTAGACTAGACTAGACTAGACTAGACTACTGAAGGGAAAGATTAAGGGAGATGTAATAACTGTCTTCTAGCCCTTGAGTGGCTTTAGCAGAGAACTGAGGATTGACTTAGCACCAGAGGACAGGAGAAGCTTGAGAAAGCTGGGTGGAAGCTTGAGAAAGAGAGATTCAATCTAGAAGTAAGGAAAAACTTTCTGACAGGGAGTACGATTAATCAATGGAAAGCTTGCCTCCCAGAGTTGTGCATGCTCCATCATTGGAGGTTTGAAAAATAGCCTGAATTTGACTGCGATGGTATAAGGCAGGGGTGTCAAACTCAATTTTATTGAGGGCCACATCAGAGTTGTGTTTGACCTTGGAGGGCAGGATGGGGGTGGCTGGGGTGGGAGTGGCCAGATCGATGTTACTCATGTCAGGAGCACCTGTGGTGACCCAAGCACTTTGCCAGTCAAAAACGGGCTCCCAAACTCCGTTTTTGGATGCGATGGTCTCCTGCAACCCTCTGTAAGTGAAAACAGATCTTGGGAAGGCCGCATGAGCTCTATTTTTGCTGGCAGAAGCACCCCAGGCCACTGGGCCTTGAGTTTGACACCCCTGGTATAAGGCCTACTGCCTTAAGCAGAGGGTTGAACTTGAAGACCTCTGAGGTCCCTTTCAGCCCTCTGATCTTATGTTCTGTGTTCAGTGTTGGTAACTTAAATAGGAAGTTCTGAATAGTGTTCCTTCCCTTTACTCTTTCTCCTCAATCATTTTTCTCCACTGCTCTCTTCCTCCTTCACCGTGGAGCCCATGAGAAGGTTCACAGCTTAGGAGCCTGGCTCATGAACAAGAACCTAATCTCTTCCTCCCTCCTGCTGCTTCCTTCTCTCTCCCTCTCTCTCCCTCTCCCTTCCTCTCTCTCTCTCTCTCTCTCACCACCCTCTCTCTTTTTCCCTCTTTCCTTGCCCCTTTATAAGACCTTTCTTCATTAGCCAACACCTTTGATAGAGTGCAAGAGATTGAATCTCACGTGACCATGCATGTTCTTGTTTGTATAATCTGTTAGTTCTGTTAACTTTAATATTGGTCAGTGATCATAATAGTACAATGGATTGAATTGGACTTAATTGAAAGAGTGGTGGGTGTTTTTATTCTTGATAGGGCTATTATAAATTACTAATGTCCTGTTTGTAAATGGATATTCTGGGACATGTTAACTTTGATATGGCTGAGATTCAAGGTGGCAGAATTTCATGCAGTAATGATGTTTCTTCCATCTCTTTCTATTGCATCTCTCAGTCCATCCTTGCCATTCTGTGGCCCCAAAAAGTCAGTAAGCATCCATAGGCATTGCAGTTTGAGTTTTCCAAGCAGGCTTGCCTTGGGCCCTGTCATCTTGCATTTAATCAAGACACCAGTGTTAACATTTGGGGCAGGAAGAATATTCTCCTTAGGGCTTGCCTACCCTTCATCCTATTACAGTGATGTGTTGTAAGGTCTGAACCATCTTTTTTGCATTTTACTATATGATTTAAATGATTGCTACTGAATTAAGGAACTCTTTTATTTATGCAGCTTTATATTATCCCTCTGTGACCCTTCCCTCCCTCTTTCAAGGTGCTCCAGAAATCATGGAGCCACCATTGAAAGCATCAGTCCTGCATTTCAATCTCCTTCTTTCTATACTTGCTCATGATAATATTCAATAAAGCATATCTCTAAGTTTCTTGACTCTTCATTACTTTATTGGCTGCCTCTACCTCTATGAACATATAGATATAAGCATATCTGTATATCAATAAGTGTTAGCAGGCAAAAGAAAAGTTACAGGACTAGCAGCCTGGAAAGTCAATTAATTTTTGTAAAATAGCAAATTTGACCACAAATTAAGAAGGTTAGAACCTGGTTTTACAAAGATGTGTATAAGCCACCATTTTCTGCTACATTTTCTGATTGTATCAAGTAACTTTTAGTAAAAGACATTGGCTGATCTGACTTCTTCATTCCTGAGATTTCTCAGCACCTAGTGTGTCATAATGCAGGCAAATTGATTTATACAGGCAATTGATACATGATTTGTTTAACCACAAATCTGTTGTTGGAATTAGCTATACATTTCTAATAATAATTGGCTTTTAGTAAGTTGGCAATGTGAATCTGTTTTGTCCTTCCAAAAATGAAAGCACTAAATAGTATTACTGTATGTACTTCTTAATTAGTGAACTTCAGATATGTTGATCTTCCACACACATTATCTCTAGTCCATACTAAGGGAGGGATTCTAGAACATTTTGAATGTGAATGTATACAACTTTGCATTTTTAAATAATACACAAAATCCTTATTAGTCATCATTTTTAAAAATGATGCTATTTGAATATTACAATATTATAATTCACCAATTAAAAGCAAGTTTAAGGAAATTTAGGAAAAAGTATAAACATAATGTACCTCTTCAGGAAAATAAAGAACAAAAATGTATTATATTAGAGAACATTATATGTAAATAATGGGTTATGTGCTCGTAAATAAATGTAAATGTTTTAGTGAGGTTTTTTGTAAATAGCAAAGTTGACAAACCAGGCTAGATTTACTTGACGAAATGGAAATTAACTGATTTGTTCGTTTCTCCTCTTCATGGTTAATGCCTATATCAGTGATGGCTAACCTTTTTTGGCTCGCGTGCCAAAAGCGGGGGGAGCGCAGGGGGGTCGTGCGTGGCCGTGCCATATCCATAATGCTATGCGTGCGACCCGCTGCTTTTGGCATGCTTTTTTCGCCTTCCCCAGGCTCCAGAAGCTTTCTAGGAGCCTGGGGAGGGTAAAAACAGTCTCCCCCCCCCCTCCAGAGACTTCAGGACCTTCCCTGAAACCTTCAGAGTGCGAAAAACAGCCTCAAAAGAAGGACTAAATTAGCTAGCCAGCACACAAATGTGCGCTCGAGCTGACAGGGCAACACTTCGCGTGCCATAAACAATGGTTCCGTGTGCCACCTGTGGCACCCATGCCATAGGTTCGCCATCATGGGCCTATATCAACTAGGGCTGATGGCAGCTGTAATTTGACTTATTCAGGGCCATCAGGTTGAGGAAATAAATCTAACATCTATCCATCCTTTTCAAAATCTAGATGAGATATAAGGACATACAAAAGATACTAAATTATTCCATTATCTGGTATTTTAAGGAAAAAATAATTTATCAGTAAATCTTGCTGTGTTTTTACTCTCAGGACCAGAAGTAAAGTATGAAATCAACTTATGTTTCTGAAAATTGTTTCCTGGTTCTCTATTCTTATTTATTTATTTATTTATTTATTTATTTATTTATTTATTTATTCATTCATTCATTCATTCATTCATTCATTCATTCATTCATACATACATACATACATACATACATACATACATACATACATACATACATACATATATATATATATATACAGTTGCAAGAAAAAGTATGTGAACCCCTTGGGATTACGTGGAGTTTTGCATGAATTGGTCATAAAATGTGCTCTGAACTTCATCTAAGTCAATAACAAAACACAGTCTGCTTAAAATAATACTACACAAACATTAGATGTTGCCATGGTTTAATTGAACATTCACAGTGCAGGGAGGAAAAAGTATGTGAGTCCCTAGCCTAATGACTTCTCCACAAGCTAATTGGAACCAGGAGTTAGCCAACTTTGACTCCAATCATTGTGATGATATTGGATGTGTTGCTGACAGCTGTCCTGCCCTTTAAAACACACACACCTGGTTTGGGTTTACTGGTTTCAAGAAGCACTGTCTGATGTGAACCAGGCCTTGCAGAAAAGAGCTCTCAGAAGACCTACGATCAAGAATTGTTGACTTGCATGAAGCTGGAAAGGGTTACAAAAGTATCTCCAAAAGCCTTGATATTCATATATCCACGATAAGACAGACTGTCTACAAATGGAGAAAGTTTAGCACTGTTACTACTCTCCCTAGGCGTGGTCGTCCTGTAAAAATGACTGCAAGAGCACAACGCAGAATGCTTCATGAGGTAAAGAAGAATCCTAGAGTGTCAGCTAAAGACCTACAGAAGTCCCTGGCACATGCTAAGAAAATTGTTGACACATCTACAATAAGGAAAACATTAAACAAGAATGGAGTACGTGGGAGGACACCACGGAGGAAGCCATTGCTGTCCAAAAAAAATATTGCAGCACGTTTGAAGTTTGCAAAAGAGCACCTGGATGTTCCACAGCACTACTGGCAAAATATACTGTGGACAGATGAAACCAAAATTGAGTTGTTTGGGAAGAACACACAACACTATGTGTGGAGAAATAAAGGCACAGCACACCAACAGCAAAACCTCACCCCCACTGTAAAACATGGCAGAGGGAGCATCATGATTTGGGGCTGCTTTGCTGCCTCAGGGCCTGGACGGATTGTTGTCTTTGATGGGAACATGAATTCCAGAGTTTATCAAGACATTTTGCAGAAAAACGTATGACCATCTGTCCGCCAACTGAAGCTCCGCAGAGGATGGGTGATGCAACAGGACAATGACCCAAAGCATACAAGTAATTCAACAAAAAAATGGCTTCAACAGCACAGAATATGCCTTCTGGAGTGGCCCAGTCAGAGTCCTGACCTCAACCCGATTGAAATGCTGTGGCATGACCTTAAGAGAGCGATTCACACCAGACATCCCAAGAATATTGCTACACTGAAACGGTTTTGTGAAGAGGAGTGGTCCAAAATTACTCCAGATCGTTGTGCAGATCTGATCTGCAACTACAGGAACCGTTTGGTTGAGGTTATTGCTGCCAAAGGAGGGTCAACCAGGTATTAAGTCCACCGGTTCACATACTTTTTCCTCCCTGCACTGTGAATGTTTACATGTTATGTTCAATTAAACCATGGCAACATCTAATGTTTGTGTAGTATTATTTTAAGCAGACTGTGTTTTGTTATTGTTGTGACTTAGATGAAGTTCAGAGCACATTTTATGACCAATTCATGAAAAACTCCACGTAATCCCAAGGGGTTCACATACTTTTTCTTGCAACTATATGTGTGTGTGTGTATGTGTATATGTGTGTATGTATATGTATATATATATATATATATATGTAGGTCTTTGGTTGTTCGGGTTTTCTCCCGCGTAGAATTGGAAGTATCTTCAATTCTTCAAGTGTCTTCAAGTGAAGATACTTCCAATTCTACGCGGGAGAAAACCCGAACAACCAAAGACCTACATACAAACACCCGCGAAAACCTCAGAAAACATATATATATCAGATCTCATTTTTGTCTCAGGCCAATGGAAGAGTGATCTGGGTATAGGGGACATAGTCATCACACCCTTGTCATGGTCAGACCACTCACTTCTCCGGCTCGACTTTCCGACCGCTACTCCCCTCCGCGAGGAGGCGGTGCCAGAACCACCTATCTGGTTCCGCCCCAGGCGCCTGATGGACCCGGATGGGTTCCAGATGGCGCTTGGGCCACTTCCTGTACCCCTGACCCGCGCCCCGATGGAGGACCTCGTGGCCGCATGGAATATTGCGACCACGGGAGCCTTGGATCGGGTCGCGCCCTTGCGGCCTCTCTTGCGGCGCCGAGCCGCCCCGGCCCCTTGGTTTACCGAGGAGCTGAGGGTGATGAAACGCCGCAAGAGATGCCTAGAGGGAAGATGGAGGGCTACCCGCTCTGAATCTGACCGGACACAGGTAAGAGCCCATTTACGGACTTACATTGTGGCGCTGAGAGTGGCCAAACGCCATCATTGCGCTACTCTCATAGCATCCGCAGAAAACCGCCCTGCCGCCCTGTTTAGGGTGACCCGTTCCCTCCTTCAACAGAGGGTGCGGGAAGCCCCGCTACAGGGTAGAGCAGAGGAATTTGTGACTTTTCTGCAGGACAAAACCGCTCAGATACAGAACGAGTTAGCCCCCATTCTTGGTCCAGTGGGGTGCCACGAGGCTGATCTTGTTTGGGAGGAATTTGACTCCGTTGCTTCCGAGGATATGGACAGGTTACGTGGGCGACTGCGAGCCACCACATGTTTATTGGACCTGTGTCCCTCCTGGCTTGTACTGTACTGGCATCCTGGGAGGTGACACGAGGCTGGCTCCAAGAGGTTGTCAACGCTTCTTTAAGTGAGGGTTCCTTGCCTGCTTCCCTAAAAGAGGCTATGGTGAGGCCCCTCCTTAAGAAGCCCTCTTTGGATCCAGCTCTTTTAACCAACTATCGTCCCGTCTCCAACCTTCCCTTTTTGGCGAAGGTTGTTGAGAGTGTGGTGGCACAACAGTTTCCCCGTCACCTGGAGGAAATTGATTATCTAGACCCGCGCCAGTCCGGCTTTCGGCCCGGGCATAGCACCGAGACGGCATTGGTCGCGTTGGTCGATGATCTCTGGAGGGCCAGAGATGGGGGTTGTTCCTCCATCCTGGTCCTATTAGACCTCTCGGCGGCTTTCGATACCATCGACCATGGTATCCTATTGCATCGGCTGGGGGGGTTGGGGGTGGGAGGCACCGTTTTACGGTGGTTCTCCTCCTACCTCTCTGGCCGATCGCAATTTGTGTTGGCAGAGGAGCAGAGGTCGACCCCGAGACCCCTCACATGTGGGGTGCCTCAGGGGTCGGTCCTTTCGCCTCTCCTGTTTAATGCATACATGAAGCCGCTGGGTGAGATCATCCGTGGTTTTGGGGTAGAGTACCATCTATACGCTGATGATACTCAGCTGTATATATCTACCCCAAACCACCCCAACGATGCCGTAGCGGTGATGTGCCAGTGCCTGGAAGCCGTGCGGATCTGGATGGGAAGCAACGGACTCAGGCTTAACCCGACCAAGACCGAGTGGCTGTGGTTTCCGGCTGCCCGATTCAACCAGCTCTCTCCAACGCTGGCCATAGGGGGCGAACATCTTGCCCCTGTGGATGGGGCGCGCAATTTGGGTATCCTCCTGGATACCCGGCTGTCTATGGAAGAGCAAGTGACAGCCATGGCCAGGAGGGCGTTTTACCAGGTTCGCCTGGTCCGCCAATTGCGCCCCCTATTGGATCGGGACGCCCTTCGCACAGTCACTCATGCACTCATGACATCCCGACTGGACTATTGTAACTCTCTCTACATGGGGCTCCCCTTGAGGTGCACCCGGAGGCTTCAGTTAGTTCAGAATGCAGCCGCGCGAGCAATCATGGGAACCACTAGGTTTACCCACATTACACCGCTCTTGCACGAGCTGCACTGGCTGCCTGTCGTCTTCCGGGTGCGCTTCAAGGTGTTAATTATCATCTTTAAAGCGCTCCATGGCTCGGGACCTAGCTACCTGCGGGATCGGATCCTGCCTCACACATCCTCACGGCCGATTCGCTCCCACAGAGAGGGACTTCTCCGGGTGCCGTCCACTAGACTTTGTCAGCGGGCGACGCCCAGAGGAAGGGCTGTCTCTGTGGCGGGCCCAGCCCTCTGGAATGACCTTCCCCCCGATATTAGAACAACAATGGACCTCCGCTCCTTCCGCTTGAAATTGAAGACTCATCTTTTCCGCCTGGCCGGCCTAGGGTAGTCTCTCTCTCTATGGGCTTTTAAATGTATATCAATATTTAGTGGGGATTTTTAGTTAATGGGATTTTAGCACAGGAATTAATTTATTCTGTTTTAATTTGCTATGTATTTTGTATATTTATTGTTTATATATATATATATATATTGGTCTCTTAATTAATTATTATTAATCATCCCTTAAAGAAATTTAACATATATATATATATATATATATATATATATATATATATATATATATATATATATATATATATATATATATATATATATATATATATATAATAAATAAATTTATATATATATATATATATATATATATATATATATATATATATATATATATAAATAAATAAATTTATATATATATATATATATATATATAAATAAATTTATTTATTTATAAATAAATAAATTTATATATATATATATATATATATATAAATAAATATATTTATTTATAAATAAATAAATTTATATATATATATATATATATATAAATAAATAAATAAATAAATAAATAAATAAATAAATAAATAAATAAATAAATAAATAACATGGAAAGGGGAGGTGGGATAAGCTATTCCAGAGAAAGTTTTGGCAAGAATTGTGAAGGGTACAGCTGGCTCGAAAGAGAGACTATGAGGGCTCATTTGCTTGTGACGGCTGAACGCATTTATGATTATAATGGCAGCTGACAGGTTTTGTTGCTAGAGAAAGGGATTTTTTTAAGCAACAGAAAATTTAAAGCCCAAATAAAGGTCTGTGATTGTTTTTTTTTAAGTGGCAAAATGTTAGATAAATAGGAGACAAGTAAGATTCCAAAGAGTGAAAGCCTTTGCAGGAAGATACTGAAAATGGCCATGTCCAAGGATACAATGCCATGGTTCTGGGAATGAGCAGGAATGGAGAGTGCTGAATGTTGAACACGCCTCATTACTAGAATCATCATGACTTTGATATCATTTGGATGTCATTTGATTTAGTGCTTACTGGGCAGAGTGGGCTCAAGTTATGTTACTCTCATAGCAGCAAAATTCCATTCCTTTCTCTCTCCTCCCCCACCCCTTCATTGTTAGCAGAGCTCAAGGGTTGATAAATTATGGTTTCTTCCAGTCACCCCCCCCCCCCCCCCACCAGATGCAAAGTGAAAAGAAAATGCAACAATTATTGGAAACTCTATGAGAGCCAAAATACATCTGACCCTCATTCTCCAGTGTTTGGGAATCAATGGAGAATTTGCATTCTTACTATTGGCCATTTGGTATTTTCAGAATAATTGCTGCTTTTGAATTCAGACAGTTCTTTTTTGGATTGGGAGCATTATAATTGGAATTTGTGACATTAGTATAATGAGAGTAGGTTATGTTTTAGAGAAATCAGAGAAATGTAATAGGATTTAAAAGAGGCTCTTTGAACAGAACTAAAAGACAAAAGAACAAGAGCTATTGTTAAAACCACCAGCACCATGTTAACATCCATCTCTCTCTCTCTATGTGTGTGTGTGTTTGTGTGTGTGTGTGTGCGCGTGCGTGCGTGCGTGTGTGTTACGTTTTTGAGCTTATCTATAAATAAGTCAGGGAGACTATATAGATAGATAGATAATTGTTTTCATCAGCTCAAAAATGTAACATATATATATATATATGCTTCCGGCTTGGTGCTTCCAGGAGAATTTAGATTACTGCTGTGTGACATTTTTTAGATATGTGTTAGATTTTTAAGGGCTGAAAATAAAGAGACCAGGATGGATCCATTTCAGGCTTATTAGCCTTCTTCAGCTGTGATAATATTCTCTCATTTAAGAGTCCTGTAAATTGGCTGATGTATCAGAGATACCGGATAGCTCAAGGCATAGAGAGGCTTGCCTCAAATGCTGGAAAGCACCGGTTCAAATCCCAGTAGAAGGAGTATGACCAGCTGAAGAAGGCTAATAAGCCTGAAATGGATCCATCCTGGTCTCTTTATTTTCAGCCCTTAAAAATCTAACACACACATATATGTATGTATGTATGTATGTATGTATGTATGTATGTATGTATGTAGGTCTTTGGTTGTTCAGGTTTTCTCCCGCGTAGAATTGGAAGTATCTTCATGACGTTTCGATGAAGTCTCATTCATCATCTTGAGGCTGGTGCTTCTGGCTTGGTGCTTCCAGGAGTAATGTGAGATCTCAGCCGGTTCCTCTTTTTAACTGCCAGTGGGGGTGTGACCTATAATGGACAAAAATACAAGCAAATAGAAGGAGCACCCATGGGATCACCCCTCTCACCTGTCATTGCTAACCTCTACATGGAACACTTTGAAACCCAAACTCTAGAAAAATCAGATCACAAACCCAAACTCTGGCTCAGATACGTAGACGACACCTTCATAATCTGGCCACACGGGAAAGATAAACTGGACAACTTCCTCACACACCTCAACAGCCTACAACCTGATATTCCTATATGGTTCCGCCCCAGGCTCCTGATGGACCCGATAAGGTTCCAGAGGGAGCTTGGGCCAATTCCTGTGGACTTGCCCCGCGACTCGACTGAGGACCTAGTGGCCGCATGGTTAAATGCGGCCACGGGGGCCTTGGACCGAGTCGCGCCCTTGCGGCCTCTCTTGCGGCGACGAACCACCCAGGCTTCTTGGTTTACCGAGGAGCTTAGGGAGATGAAACGCCACAAGAGACGCCTAGAGAGCAGATGGAAATCTTCTCGCTCTGAAGCCGACCGAACACTAGTTCGAACCTATATTAGGACCTACTTAGTGGCGATAAGGATGGCCAAACACGAATATTGTGCCACCCTTATTGCATCCGCAGATAACCGCCCTGCCGCCCTGTTTGGGGTGACCCGCTCCCTCCTTCAACAGAGGCCACGGAAAGCCCCTCTACAGGGTCGCACAGAGGAATTTGGGATTTATCTGCAGGAGAAAATCACTCGGATTCGGAATGAGTTACCCTCCATCGACAGTGGTCCAGTCGGACGCCCCAAGGCAGCTCTTTGAAACACCATCTTGGGAGGAGTTTGACTTTGCTACTACCGAGGATATGGACAAGTTGTCAAAGAGACTTAAGGCTACCACATGTTGGACCCGTGTCCCTCCTGGCTTGTACTGGCATCCTGGGAGACGACATGAGGCTGGCTCCAGGGCATTGTCAACGCATCTTTGAGTGAGGGGTCCTTGCCCGCCGTCTTGAAAGAGGCGGTAGTAAGGCCCCTCCTCAAGAAGCCGTCCCTGGATCCAGCATTATTAGAGAACTATCGTCCGGTCTCCAACCTTCACTTTTTAGTGAAGGTTGTAGAGAGTGTGGTGGCCCAACAGATTCCGTGACACTTGGAGGAAGTTGATTATCTAGACCCGCGCCAGTCCGGCTTCCGACCCGGTCACAGCACCTAGACGGCATTGGTCGCGTTGATTGATAATCTCTGGAGGGCGTGGGATAGAGGATTTTCCTCTATCCTAGTCCTATTAGACCTCTCAGCGGCTTTTGATACCATCGACCATGGTATCCTATTGCGCCGACTGGGGGGGTTGGGGCTGGGAGGCACCGTTCTGCGGTGGTTCTCGTCCTACCTCTCTGATCGGTCGCAATATGTGTTGGCAGGGGGGCAGAGGTCGGCCTCGAGACCCCTCGTATGTGGGGTGCCTCAGGGGTCGGTCCTCTCGCCCCTACTATTCAACACATATATGAAGCCGCTGGGCGAGATCATCCGTGGTTTTGGGGTGGGATATCATCTGTACGCTGATGATACTCAGCTGTACATATCCACCCCAGACCACCCTAACGATGCCGCCGAGGTGATGTCCCGGTGTTTGGAGACCGTACGGATCTGGATGGGTAGTAACAAACTCAAGCTCAACCCGTCCACGACTGAGTGGCTGTGGCTTCCGGCACCCCAGTTCAGCCAGATTATTCCAACTCTGGCCATTGGGGGTGAAACACCAGCCCCCGTGGAGAGGGCGCGCAATTTGGGTGTCCTCCTGGATTCCCGGTTGTCCATGGAGGACCATGTGGCGGCCGTGGCCAGGGGGGCATTCCATCAGGTACGCCTGATGCGCCAATTGCGCCCCTTACTGGACCGGGATGCCCTGCGCACAGTCACTTAAGCGCTCGTGACGTCTCGACTCGACTACTGTAATGCTCTCTACATGGGGCTTCCCTTGAGGTGCACTTGAAAGCTACAGCTAGTCCAGAATGCAGCCGCGCGGGTGATTACGGGAGCCCCTAGATGCTCCCATATAACACCGATCCTGCGCGAGCTGCACTGGCTTCCTGTGGTCTTTTAGGTGCACTTCAAGGTTTTGACGACCATCTTTAAAGCGCTTCATGGCTTGGGACCTAGTTACATGCGAGACTGTCTCCTGCCCCATACATCCCTAAGACCGATACGCTCCCACAGAGAGGGCCTTCTCAGGGTGCCGACGGCCGGACAATGCCAACTGGCGACACCCAGGGGGAGAGCCTTCTCTGTGGCGGGCCCAGCCCTTTGGAACGACTTACCCCCTGAACTTCGCACCATCTCCGACCTCCGCCTCTTCCGCAGATGTTTAAAGACACACTTGTTCCATCTAGCCGGCCTAGCGTAACCCCAAAATGACTCTTAGATAGTTTTAAATTTCGGGAATTTTAATTTGGTCTTAGCACAGGGTTTTATCGAATAAGTTTTTTAAATTTTTTATGTATTTTGTATGTATTTTAGTATTCCTGTGCGCCGCCCTGGGTCCGTTTGGAGAAGGGCGGGGTATAAATTTAATAAAATAAAATAAATAAATAAAATAAAAGTTGCTGGTTTTGTGGCAGGCTTAGTCTATAAGAAATCCAATGGATCCCTAGGACACACCATCTCCCAGAAGAAAACACACACAAACCGCTATTTGCAAGCACTCTCACACCACCACCCAGCACAGATCAACTCTGTAGCCAAGACACTCATCTCCAGAACAAAACGCTTAGCTGACAAAAAACACCTAAAAGCCGAACTACACACTCTCACCAACGTACTAACATCCAACGGATTCCAAAGAAACAAGATCACTAACCTAATCCAAAAAGAAAACCCCACTAAAATCCAAGACAGTGAACAAGAAAACGGCAAAGCCCCCCTCCCATACATAAAAGGCACCACAGACAGAATCAGCAATATCCTCCACAAACACAACATCAAGACAGCATTCTACACAAACCGAAAAATATCCACCATCCTAAGAAACCCCAAAGACAAAATAGAGTTAGAAAATCAAGGAGTATATGAAATCCCATGCACCACCTGCCCCACCACATACATCGGACAAACCAACAGAAGAATAAAGGCACGCATTGAAGAACACAAAAACTCAGTCAGAAAGGAGGAACCAACTTCTTCCCTGGTCCAACACCTCAAAGCCACAGGACATGATATAGACTTTAAAAAGACCAGAACTATTGCCAAAATTGAACACTTTAACAACAGAATAATCAGAGAAGCTATTGAGATAGAAAAACGGCCACACAGCATGAATAAACGAGATGATACCTCCCGCCTACCAGCCATTTGGAAACCCGCCCTCACTGACAAATGACTCACAAAGAATGATACCGGACCCACACTCAGGAAAACCCCACAGGATGTCACTATCACACATCCACGCAAATAGCAAGCCCAAACCCACACCGATGATGACCACAAACCAGAAGCCCGACCACAAACCAGAAGCCAGACCACAGCTGCATTATTAGCCACTTTAAACCCCTCCAATCCATATATGAAGCAAACTGATGCCTACCACGGAGATGTGGGACGACCACAAACGCGAAGCCAAACAACAGTAACGCAGCTCACCAGGTCAAATCCTTCTGCAACTCGGACTAACACAAGCACAACCAGGCCCCCATCCAAACAGAACACGCCCCCATCCAATCAGAGCACAGCCAAACTCCCATCCAATCAGAACACAGCCAAACCCCCTACCAATAAGAACACACCTCCACCCAATCAGAATGCAGCCAAGCTCCCACCCAATCAGGTCACACCCCCACTGGCAGTTAAAAAGAGGAATCGGCTGAGATCTCACATTACTCCTGGAAGCACGAAGCTGGAAGCACCAGCCTGAAGATGATGAATGAGACTTCATTGAAACGTCGTGAAGATACTTCCAATTCTACGCGGGAGAAAACCCGAACAACCAAAGACCTACATACAAACACCCGCGACTTGCTGGCTTCGGGGATTTTCCTGTGTATATAGCATGGAGATGTTATTGCAACGTTTCGACAAGATCTCACTTGTCATCATCAGGCAGGCTTCTGTCTGTGACTGTGACTGCAGAGGCATCGCCCCTCTTTAAATCTTGCGGGGGGTGGAGTGCTTATTGTTGTGAGTGGGTTGATTGGCTGTGCAACTGCATCATGACTGGTAGATTGATGCTGATTGGTCTCATTTGTATGTTTCTCCTTGTTTTGAATTTCAACGGTTTGGGTGGAGGGTGGGGCTCGTCTGCTGGTCAATGCTGGTTTCCAGATGTCTGGTAGGCGGGAGGTATCATCACGTTTATTCATACTGTTAGATTGCTTCTCTATTTCAATTGCTTCTCTATTTCAATAGTCAGCACTCCACCACCCACCACCAAGTTTTAAAGAGGGGCGATGCCTCCGCAGTCACAGTCACAGACAGAAGCCTGCCTGATGATGACAAGTGAGATCTTGTCGAAACGTTGCAATAACATCTCCATGCTGTATACATGGGAAAATACCCAAAGCCAGCAATGCCAGCATACCTACACCCGTGAAAATCTGCGAAAACATGTGTGTGTGTGTGTGTGTGTGTGTGCGTATGTATGTTACGTTTTTGAGCTGACCAATAAATGAGACGAAAGGCAGAAAAGGGAAAGCAGTGTGCTTCCTCCCTTAATTGGGGCCTTAACAGGGTGTTGTGGAAACAATTATATATATAACTATATAACTATCCTCCTGTCTCAGCTGACAAGAACAGAACCTAGCTGGCGTAATGGCAAGGCTCTTGCCTGCCATGTAATACAGCCCTGGTTCGAATCCCATATGGCTAGCTGATGATAGCTAATAAGCTCGAAATAGATCTATCCTAGTCTCCCTGACTTATTTATTGATCAGCTTAAAAACGTAACACACACACACACACACACACACACACACACACACACATATAGGATGATGTAATCAGGGATACTGGTTAGCTCAAGGCATAGAGAAGCCTGCTTCGAATGCTGGAGAGCACCAGTTCAAATCCCTGTAGGGAAGTATGGCCAGCTGACGAGGGCTAAGGAGCCCAAAATGGATCCATCCTGGTCTCTTAATTAATTATTATTAATCATCCCTTAAAGAAATTTAACATATATATATGTGTGTGTGTGTGTGTGTGTGTGTGTGTTAGATTTTTAAGGGCTGAAAATAGAGAGACCAGGATGGATCCATTTCAGGCTTATTAGCCTTCTTCAGCTAAGCCTGAAATGGATCCATCCTGGTCTCTTTATTTTCAGCCCTTAAAAATCTAACACATATCTAAAAAATGTCACACAGCAGTAATCTATTTGGTTCTCTGTCTGGATGATCTCTAGGTTGAGTCGAAGGGCAGAGAGGGATGACGTTAAGTCTCCTCCCCTTAAAGCAGTGCTTCTCAAATAGTGGGGCGGGCCCCCCAGGGGGGGCGCGAGGCTCCGTAAAGGGGGGCGCGTTTGACCTCGGCAGTTTAGTTTAATTAAGGATTTAATTTTTTTTAAATTTCTAATGCACTTTAAATCTTTTCTGCTACAGTTAATAAAGCTATTCTTTGTTGTAAATTGATCCACATTTCTTTCTTTTTTTATTCTCTTATACATTAATAAGGATACAGTGTTATGCAGAGGTGTACTTATAACAATTTTATAGACAAATGATACTATTTACAGTCGCGCTGGGGGCGCGAAATGTTTTCCTCTTCCTAGGGGGGGGCATGACAGAAAATAATTGAGAAGCACTGCCTTAAAGGGACCTCTGAACAGGAGCTGTGATAATATTCTCATATATATATATGTGTGTTAGATTTTATATATAGATAGATAGGGTGTTGTGACACAACAAGTATATAATTGTGTCACAACACCCTGTTAAGCCCCAATTAAGGGAGGAAGCATACTGCTTTCCTTTTCTGCCTTTCGGCTCATCACCAGAGACCATCTAGACAGAAAGCTATTAGTTTCGTTGTTAGGTTTTTGAGCTGATAAATAAATAAATCAGGGGGACTAGAATAGATCTATTTTGAGCTATTTAGCTCTCATCAGCTAGCCATATCCTTACTGGGATTCGAACCAGGGAAGTATTACATGTGAGGCAATTGTAATTGCCTCTAGACCAACTGGTTCTATCCTGATCAGCTGAGACAGGAGGATAAGTATATGCTTCTGTCATAACACCCTGTTAAGCCACAATTAAAGGAGGAAGCATACTGTTTTCCTTTTCTGCCTTTCGGTTCATCACCATCTATCTATCTATCTATCTATATATGGCATTTGTGCAATACAACACAAAAATCGTTTCCTGCCTGGAAGGCTCCTAGGGTGGGGCTGAAAGGCAAAATGAGTAGCAGTATGCTCCCTTCCCATATTTTAGATAGATAGATAGATAGATAGATAGATAGATAGATAGATAGATAGATAGATAGATAGATAGATAGATAGATAGATAGATAGATAGATAGATAGATAAGGGCTGATTCTGTTAGGTTGACTAAGAATAGAAATGTTTATACTTCCTCACTTAGAGCTCCACAGGATTGGCTGCATTGCTTGGGGCAATAGTGCAATAACATTAGGACACAAACTTAGACATTGTTAGCTGAGTACTAATACTAATCTAGAATGCAGAATTCCTATTTTGGTTTCACTGCCCTTTTTGTCTATCATCACCTTAGAGGTTTTAGTAGTATACTGAAAACCTAAGGTTTCAGAAAGTTTTGCATCTAAAACCATTTTATTCCTTATGAACGGAATATATATTATGGGTGGAAAATTGAATATCATTTGGGTCAACTGACAAATTATTTGAAACACAGTTAAGGAGCATAAACCGTTTGGCTTTGAACCTTTCTTTCCCTGAACTCATTAGTTCCATCTACTGTGTTTTGCAATTTACTGTTTTGCAAGGGTGTGTGTGTGTGTTTCCCACTGCTTTGTTGAATGATCCAAGCTAATCAAAAAGCACACAAAGAATGATGACCTCAGAGCTCTACAGCACCGATTAACATTATCAGATAAAATGAACAGCAGGACAATGTGGATGCAACTGAAGAAAAGCTAAGTTGCAGTGCTGTCCTGTTTGTTGTAGGGTAGAGCTGGTGTGATTTCATTAGCGTTCAGTTGCTGAAGTTTAGCTCTGTAAAATACATCACGATTGTCTCAGTAAGAGGGCCTTCATCTGGCATCTGCCTCTATGGTCAGTCTCCCTTGTATAGGGATCCACAAAAGATTGCCAGCAAAGTGGATGATTTCTTGCAGCTTATTGAATGGCTGTCAATTCCTTTCTGCAGACTTTTAGTTTTTCCCAAATGTTTTTCAACAGCTTTTTACTGTTCTTTTATTGTTTCCAACAATAAACATCCCACACACAATGCTTCAAAAGTTAAAAGTGTTCATCAGGACTGTAATAACCACAATAATACACAGAAAGGTGCACAAGTCTGGATGAAAAGGTTGATCTTCAATTAACATTGATTTCCCCCCCTCAAACCTTCTGATCATTGCAAAGCACTTGCAAAAAAAGAAGAAGAAGAGCTGGTACAGGCTAGAGAGGCAATTCCCCTGTTTCTCCATTTTTCCAAATTGCAGTGCAAAAAGCGGTTAAGAATCTTCCTTGCCAAAGATTTGTATACAGCCTTCCTGTTCTCACCTACCTCTCTGATGAGAAGAAACAAACTGCAGATTTTTATACTCAGAAATTCAAACCCATATATATATATATATATATATATATATATAAAATTCTTAAAAAGGCAAAATTCCAAGCATATCTAAAATAGGCCTCATTGCTGAAAACCTTCAAACTTTAAATAACATCATTGTTTCTTTGGGAATGTCCCAGTATTTTAAAAATATTTTTATTGGCTAATAATTTGAAATATGAGTGAACTGTGTTCTGTGTTCTGTGTTTGGCTTCAGCTAATCCACTTGGAAGTGAACCCCCTTGAAATGTGAAAGGCAAATGACACTGATACTGATTGAACTATCTAAAAACAATTATACAATGTAATTAACTTTCATAGAATATCTGAAGGAGAAACAGATGCTGTCAGAAAGATTACAAATATTTATGGATTGGGGGCTAACATCAGATATGTGAAAAATCACTTTTTATAAGTGATTGTATTTTAAGCTGTATTTTAAACCTGGCAACTTTAAGATGTGTGGACTTCAACATCCAGCTTTCTGACTGGGAAATTCTGAAAGTTGCCAAGTTTGAAAAATATTGCTTAGTTTATACTGGTGTTCTTTTGTGTTCTTTTGAGTTATACCATCATGAAAGTTAGCAACAGTAAAGATTATTTCTTTAAGAATTGCTTTACCAATTTGTCTGGCTCTGAGCTCTCGGACTAACAATTCATGTACACTGAGTATAATTCCAATGGTCATTCAGTATTATTTCTTCTAGTAATCAAATAATCCTATCAGAGGTATTATATTCACTTATAGGGCAAATACACAGTTTCCTTGCTCTAGTATACAGATATCCACTGTTTCCCTAACACAGTCCTTGGGTCTAAGCCTATATTTCTGTGTCCACTTAGAGCTAAGGCAATCCAAGGATTACTTAAGGTGCTGTGAGGATTGGAAATTTAGTGGTGTTTTCCTTAAAACCCTGCCTGGGTGATGGGTGCAGACAGTGTATAGTGCCTGGGTGAACATTGGAAAAATAAACTGAAATGAGATGCTTCCTGCCAGCAATCTTGTACTTCCAATTGCTTTGCTAGTCCCAGTCCTCTTTGCCCATCCCATGCATGTTTGCGAGAGAGACCAGTACTTGGGCTTCCACAATTCCTTTTTTAAAAGAGAAATTAAATAAGCTAGCTAACTGATAGATCCAGAGTACTGATGGCAAATCTATGACATGCAAGCTCCAAAAGGTTTACTGGCTGAGTCAACTCTCGCCAAGATAGGCAGTGAACAAATTAAAAAATAACTGAAATAAATAAAATCTGACTATCTCATCTCTTGTTTAAGATACAAAATGGAAAGGACTTGATTTAACTTTGCAGCCTGCCTAGAAGGGAATTTCTTTCCCAATCTTTGTGGCTTCCCTGGATCCTTGCTTTGTCTTCCCACATTATGTACTTACAGCAATTTATTTGTCTCACATTGACTTCCCACAGTTTCTCAGACTCCAGCTCATCAATAGTAGAGGCTGTATCTTGACTGCACAAATTTGGACAAACACTAGACTAGAGGATAGCCAAGAGATACAAAACACCCTTTGCTGCCAGCTATAGTTGGTAGGTAAAACAGCTGACCAATAAACCCATTTTTTTAGGAAATTAAAAACAAAAGCAGTTGACAATACGGTGGAAAAGGGAAGAAAAGAAAAGCATAGAGTAACCAAAACATTATGCATGATAATTGAAGTAGATTTTTCACAAGATGGGTGAGTTTGGGCAGGGATGGGATTTCAGCTGAGAAAACCAATCACAGCTCTTGGAATGTTGTTACATTATCTGGTAAATAGTGCACAGCACTGACCTATTCTGATTGCAGTATAGGACAGCACAATTTATGGCGGCATAATGGCTTTGGGAGGGAAGAGGAATACAGCAAAGCAGTTGGGTGGATATGGTCATATATCTATCCTTCATGAAGACAGCTCATTTCTGGATATCAACATTCCTATCTTGCCATAAGCAATTTAATTAAACAATGAACATTTCTTGTAGCCTTAATGATGGTGAAAATCTAAAGGAGAAATATGCTTTTGTTTTAAATTTATTTATTTAAAGAAATGGTATTCTGTGCTTCCACTAATGAGTGGCACTCAAGGCAACTACTATAAAATAAAACATTACAAAGGAGAATTAAAAGATATTTAAACCATGTTATACCACGTTATATTGTTCTTCCAAATTGATTAGCTCAAAGTCTGTTTAGTGTCAGTTTTTGCTAAACATAAAATGTTCTCAGAATGTTATAACTATATTTTCTGTGAAGCTCCAAATAAGAAATGGAGACATCCCTAATTTTTGAAAAATAGCAAGCTGCACAATTACAGTTGGAGTCACTGGGAAAAAAGAGTACTTTATCAGAACAATACAAAGTTAACCCCAAAGAGACAAGGTTTCTTGCATATAAAATAGTCCCATAAGAACTTAGTCCTCACAGAATTGGAAAACAGAATATAGGAGAAAAAGAAATATAGGAGAAAAAAAGAATAGAGCCATCTAACAAATATAGTAACCACTTGGTTTGGTCCATAGAAACCAGACCAAAAGGAGAAAATATTTTAATACTTTTAAATTTTAAAATATTTACTTTTTCTTATTACCTGAACATTAGCTATATATAATGTATTTAGTTTTTATTTATAGGTTCCGTATATACTTCATAAATTATTGTTAATGTCAATCTGGTTCGGTAATATATTTAGGTTTGCTGTTAAATTTCAAGAACATCTCAAAAACTATGCTAGGGCAATCAGAAGATACAATGAGCTGATTTGAACTGATACACCTAGGATGCTACTATGTGTCTTAGTTTATGTTTGCACATAAGTTGTATGTATAAACACAAGACTTGCATAATTAAAACACAATACATGATGTTTTTCTGGAGGCATTATGCAGCCAATTGAAAGCTATCAGAACCATCAGGTTTGATGTGAAAATGAGCAAAATAATATTTCCAAATCCTTCCTCAGTCCCCTGAAGGTATCCCTCTTCCCATGCTGAACTATTCCCATGCTTACCCATGCTTACCTATGAATCAGAGATTTGATTTGTCTATAGCAAGGAAAAAGTACAGTGTATATTGAGGCAGGACTCAAATGCATTGGAGAAAAACTTTACTTTTTACTTTTACTTTTACTTTTATTAAATTTCTATCCCGCCCTATCTCCCACAAAGGGACTCAAGGCGGCGCACAGGAACTTAAAATCCAAAAATACAAACGGTAAAAATCTACAAAATTTAAAACTACAATTAAACAGTTTAACCCGTGCTAAAAAGAGAAAACAATTAATTTAAAACTCAGCTCTAATAAATATGGTTGTAGCAGCTATGCCAGGCCGGCCATATGGAAGAAATAGGTTTTTAAAATCCGGCGGAAGAGGCAAAGGTCGGTGATAGTCCGGAGGTCTGGGGGGAGGTCATTCCAGAGGGCGGGGCCTGCCACAGAGAAAGCTCTTCCCCTGGGCGTCGCCAGCCGTCATTGTCCAGCGGACGGCACCCTAAGGAGGCCCTCCCTGTGGGAGCGGACAGGTCGAATGGAGGTATGCGGTAGGGACTGGATGGGAATGGCAATCCTTTCACTTCACAGTTGTTTTATCAATCCCAGAAACCTTTCTTTTAAAATATAAATGGCTCATGCTATTTAAAAAAAAGATAAGGGGGTTATTGTTGTATGATAATGAGGGGTTATTGTTTTGTTAAAGGACTTTTATAAATCTTTTCATCAAGTACCTTATCAAATACTTACACAAACCTAACTGAATATTTAAAGGAAAACCACATTTCCATTTAATAAAGCAATGTGGTTCTCCAGAAGGTGGGGATAGCATCCATGAATGGGTTAACTCTGCCTGTTCTCTAATTGGACTGAGCCTGTTTAATAATTAATTAGCTCCCCTATATAAGGCCCCTGCATTAGGCTCCACCCAGCTTTCGACTCAGTCTTCTCTGGGACGTCAAGCTATCCAAACCTATGTATTTGGCTTCTAATGTTTGTGGATCGCAAAAGTGAGTAGTGAGGTGTTATAAGGACAGCCTGTCCCAACGAGTTTAGTATTTCTCTCGACAAATTTGGGCGCTGTGTGGGACCTCGCTCCCTCTGCCCGCCGCTAAAACCAGCCGTGACAGCCGCCTGGCCTCTTCCTTCAGGGGATTCTGCTTGCTCTCCCCCTTAATTGAGGCCTTACCGGACCCAGAGACTATCAGTAGCCCCGAGGTCCGTTTTGACACCTGAGGCGGAGGAAACGCTTTTTGGGCGAGCTGTGAGCCGAACGTTCAGATTGCCTTGTGACGAGAGGCGCCGTGCGCGTCTGAGGGTCACCGCACAAGCCGGGCGCGACGCTGTGAGGCCCTCCGAGAGAGGGGCGTCAAATCGGGCTGGTGGACATTGCAAATTGGGGCCTTCCCTGGTAATCCTGAGGCGAGCGCAAACGGAGCCGTTGGTAACGGTTTTTCCCGCCGTCGGGAGCATTCGCTACTTTGAGAGATCCGCGCAGCCGCACATTTCGGCTAACCGCCATCTTGGGAAGGACGTGACTCGCAGCAGCCATTTTGGACGTCGCCTTGGATACGGCGCCATTTTGAGAGGTGCTTGCATTGCGGCGGCCATTTTGAATCTGTATTCGAGCGCGCCGCCATCTTGAGAAGGGAGTCACATCGCGGCGGCCATTTTGAATTTGAACTTCAGCCATTTTGAGAAGGACTTTTTCTCCGTCATAAAAATAAAATAAAAATAAACTAAACTAAAAGGTCCTGATCGCTGCAGCCATGGCCGATAATGCTGCCTTGCCTTCCGATGCATCGACCGAGCGCCAGGCTACCCCAGTTCAGGGGGGCGCTCAGGGGGCCTCCCTCTCACCAGGCTTATTGCTTCCGCCCGCACCAGTGGCCAGGGCCAGAGAACCGGAAACGGAGGGGGCCAAGCAGCGTAAGGACAAATCCAAAAAGCCATCCAAGGCTAAGGCTAAAACCAAACACCTGGAGAGTGTTCCCGTTCAGGATGGGGGGCGCACGACGAGGGGCTCTACCCCCCATGGGGCACTGTCGCTTCCTCCTGCTATCCGGGAGGTACCACCTGGGCCTTTTAGTCCCCTCTTGGCTATTGATACCTCGGGCATTTGGGGTCAGACTTCATTTCCGGGCCCTGGGCAGTCCACGGCAGCCACACATGGCCGCTCTGATGCGTACTTCACCCCAACCACGATGCCACCGTTGGGTGACTGGTCATCTTATGGGGCCCTGAACTACCGCGCTCAAAGCACTGAAGCTCCCTTTATCCCAGATATGATTTCTAAGGCCATACGCCAAGGTATCGCTGCGGGGCTGCACGAACGCCCCCAACAACCGGTGGGGGCTCCCGCAACGATTGCCCCAAGGGAAGGGGTTGTGCAGGTGGCGCCCGCAGAGACTGTGTTGGAGGCGCCTCGTAGTCCCTCCGTGGCTTCCGATGATGGGGATTTGCGGGAGCTCACCCTCTCCGATGATGACACTGCCGCCCCCGAGAAGCCCAAGAAAACGGGTCTCTTTCCACTGGAGCTTTTCACACCTTTGTTGGCCAAGGCTAAGGTGGCTTCTGCCATTCAGTCCTTACCGGGCGCTCCGGCGCCCTCTACCTCCACGAGTGCCTGGTTCCGTGAGGGCAAGAAGCAAGCTGACACCATACCAATCCCTCAGTTGTTTTTGGACGCTGTTCAGAGGCAATGGGGGGCTCCAACTGCAGGCCCTGCCCCCTCGACAGCCGACAAGCGCTTCTATATTGTGGAGGAGTCTCTTGACAAGCTCCTGCGGTGGCCGTCTGTTGACACCCCCATCTCAGCACTGCAGTCAGCTACCAACTTGCCGGGGTCGCAGGAGGAGGTCCTCCGGCCGGAGGACAAGCGGGCCGACCAGACTCTGCAGAGGAGGCACCAGGCGGCGGCCTGGGCTGTGCGGGCAGCCACTGCGGCATCGTTCTTTTCGAGGTCCAGCCTTACCTGGTTGCAACAGCTGCAGGAGAGGATCCCCCTGTCTGATGCTAGGGCGCACCAGGACCTTAATAAGGTCATTGCGGCTACCCAGTTCTCCTCTGACGCCACACTGAGTGCGATGAAGTTCGCCGCAAGGGCCATGTCTTCCTCTGTGGCGTCCCGCAGGTTGCTATGGCTGAGACAATGGCAAGCAGACGTTCGCCATAAATGGAAGCTTGCAACTGGACCATTTCAGGGGGAAACGCTGTTTGGGGATTCGCTTACTCCGCTCCTCATTGAGGGTAGGGACAACGCAAGGTGCTGCCATCCACCTTGAAGAGGGGTTTTCCCAGACCTGCCCCGTATACCAGGCGGCCACCATTCCGGTCACGTGATTACACCCCCCCTTTTGGGGATACGATTTCAACCAGGGGAATTTCCGCACACAGGGTGGTTTTTACCAGCACCAGCGTTTTCAGCCTTCTCGGCCCCAGAGAGGCAACCAATCGAGACGGCCCTTTCGTGGGGGGGGGGAGCCGATTTGGTCGCAGATAATGACCCACATTGGTTCCCCATTGGCGCCCGCCTCCTGCATTTTGCAGCACAATGGGAGATTACCACCTCCGACCGGTGGGTTAGGGATACGGTCCGGTTTGGGCTGTCCCTTGAGTTTGTGGCCCCTCCTCCAAATTTCTTTATTCGTTCCCCTGTCTCCCATAACCCTCAGAGGCAGCTCCTGATGAGGGAGGCCATAGCCCACTTGTTAGATATTGAGGCCATTCAAGAAGTCCCGTTGGACCAATGGCACCAGGGGTTCTATTCAGTTCTTTTTGTTATCCCGAAGGCCTCGGGCGGTTGGAGGGCCATTTTAAATTTAAAAATGTTGAATGTCTATTTGAGAGTTAAAAGGTTTAAAATGCATTCTTTACTCACCATTCTAGAGTGTTTAAGAGGAGGAGATTTCCTGTCGTCTGTGGATTTAACGGAAGCTTACCTCCATGTACGTATCCATGACGATCATCGTTGTTATTTACGTTTTTGTTATTTGTCACAACATTATTTTTTTATATTGAAAAAGTTTTATTGAGTTTACATTTTTTGTGGGGTAGGGTAAGGGATACATAGAAATTTTGAGAATGGTCACGTCAAAGTCGTCGGCTCCTCCGGTACCTCAAGTTACATTATTAAAAAGAAAGAAAAGAAACATTTCACATAACACTACAAGCTGGGAGCAAGTACATATTCCTAAATTTTTCAGTTATATACTGTCAGTCAATTACAAAAATCCAGATTACAAATATCATACAATATTACTCAAAAAAAAACCAGGGCAAAGTTATTTTTTAGATCTAAGTCTCTTGGCAATTGCATCTTCCACCTTCTCCCCCGGGCCCCCAGCGGGCGGGGCCATGGCTCCCCCTGCCCCCCCTGGATCTTCTCCCAGGACAGAGGAATGTTTTTTAAGAAAGGCTTCCGCCTCAGCAACTGTTTTAATCTTCACTCTACCTCCTTCCCAGAACACCAGTATCCCTTCGGGTGTCACCCACTTGAACCAAATCCCATGATCAAACAATGTTTTAGACAAGAAGATAAATTTCCTTCTTGCATCTCTAATCTTTCTTGGAATCTGCTTCAAGATGGTAACCTCCTTTTGTTGGTAAATCATAGGACTCCCTCTTTGCGCCTTCAAGATTTCCTCTCTGGTTGACCTTCTAACAAATTTTACATGTATCTCTCTGGGTACTTCATTCATCCTGGCATATGCAGAATTTATTCTGTAGACTAGGTCAATGTCCCCTCTGATCTCATCTTTAGGTTTATGTAAATAGTCTGCAATAATTGTACTCATAAGATCAGGGAGACATTCACCATCCATCTCAGAAACATTCTGAAATCTCAAAAAATATGTCATCCTTTCCATATCTATCCTAGTCACATGCCCATTTATTTCCACAACCTCATTAGAAACATTTTTAATCTCTCCCTTATTTGTCACAACATTATCAATACAGGGCGTTGCCGTTTGGCCTTTCGTCGGCCCCGCGTGTTTTTACTAAGCTACTGGCCGTGGTTGCAGCCCACTTGCGTGGCATCCCAGTGAGAGTGCTCTGTTACCTGGATGACATCTTAGTTCAGTCGGCCTCTGCCGAGGCGGCTCGCCGTGACCTGCAAATCACTTTAGACACGTTACAGGCACATGGTTTCTCCATCAATACCCCCAAGAGTCATCTTACTCCCTCGACTCGCATTTTGCACTTGGGGACTTGGATTGACACGGTGGCAGAAAGGGTGTCCCTCTCAGCGGATCGCATTGCCACGATCAGGGCCCTCGCCTCTCAGGTCTTACGGGAGCCTAGACCCACGTTAGCTATGCTATCCAGGCTGCTGGGGTTAATGGTGTCCACGTTTTACATTGTTCCGTGGGCCAGGTTACATTCAAGGGACCTGCAATGGTTCCTAGTCCCTTTCCAGAGGTCTTACACGTCGTCTACACTACAAAGGGTGCGACTACCGGGGGATGTTAGGCGCTCCTTGGACTGGTGGAGGTCCTCGGCCATCTCACGGGGGTCTCATTTCCGGGTGGACAATAGGATCGTCATCACCACGGATGCCAGTCTTACCGGCTGGAGCGCTCATCTGGGTGTGCACATGGCCCAGGGTTTGTGGGATAGCACGGAGGCTTCGCTCCCTATCAATATGTTGGAGCTCAGGGCGATACGGTTGGCCCTCCTTCACTTCGAGGATCTGGTCCGGGGTGGCCATGTCCTAGTGCTTACCGATAACATGACGGCCAAGGCCCACATTAACAGGCAGGGGGGTTCCAGGTCGGCGCAGCTCATGCAGGAAGCCCGGATTCTGGGCTCCTGGGCGGAGACTAGGCTACCTTCCCTTACGGCGGAACACATTTCGGGGGTGGACAATGTCAGGGCAGATTGGCTCAGCAGGTCGACGGTTGACCCAGCCGAATGGCAATTACACCCTTCTCTTTTCCAGGAGATCACCAGACGGTTTGGAGTTCCTGTGATCGACCTGTTTGCCTCCCCGAGCAACACTCAGCTTCCCAGATTCATGTCCCAGTTCCAGTCCCCAGGCGCGGAGGGAGTGGATGCTCTCCGGCACCCCTGGCCCCAGGGCCTCCTATATGCCTACCCGCCAACGGCCCTGTTAGCGAGGGTGATTCGACGCATCATATACTGCAGGGCGGACATTGTTTTGGTGGCGCCACATTGGCCGAGGCGGCCTTGGTTCGCGGACCTGACAGCCTTGTCGGTGGAGCCGGCCTGGCGGATACCACCACACCGAATCTTGCTACAGCAGGGGTCACTTCAACACCCGGAGCCACAGTGGCTCCAGCTGACCGTGTGGCGGTTGAAAGGGAGGCGCTAAGGCAGGCTCATTTCTCGCTCAGGGTTATGGACACTATCCAGGCCGCCAGGCGTCCGTCCACCATACGCATATATAACGCCACCTGGCGTGCATTCGGCGTTTGGTGTAATGCAAAGGGGTATGCTCCCGTTGGCGCCTCTGTTGCCCTGGTTTTAGACTTCTTACAGGACGGCCTGGATAAGGGTTTGTCTCCCATACGCTCCGGAGGCAGGTGGCTGCACTCTCTTCGGTGCTTAGTGGGGGTAGTGGGCTTTCCTTGTCCCAACACTCCGTGGTTAAATTTTTTTTAAAAGGGGCACGTAACTTACGACCGACAGTGGTTCATAGGTACCTGTCGTGGGAGTTACCGATGGTCCTTGAGTCTCTCACCAATGCCCCTTTTGAACCTCTGCTTGCCGCCTCCTGGGAGGACCTGACCCTGAAGGTGGTGTTTCTCGTGGCCATAACTTCGGCCAGGAGGATTTCGGAGCTTCACGCTCTTTCTGTCAGAGAGAACCTGTGCACCTTCCACGAGGATAGGGTGGTATTGCGGTTGGATCCCTGCTTCACACCTAAGGTGGGGTCGTGGTTTCACAGGGCCCAGGAGGTGGTCCTCCCCAGTTTTTGTCCAGACCCACATTGCCCCCAGGAGGTTGTGGGGCATTCACTAGACGTTCGCAGGGCGTTAAGGATCTACATTGATAGGACGGCGGAGTTTAGGCGAACGGAATCCCTTTTTATCGCCTTCCAGGGACAGTCTAGGGGATGTAAGGTTTCGGTTTCCACGGTGGGCAGGTGGATTAAGGCCTGCATTCGTAAGGCTTACATGGTTTCCCGACAGGAGGTTCCCAGTGGGATCACCGCCCACTCAACGCGGAGCGCGTCTACGTCAGCGGCTTGGGCTGCACACTCTTCCATAGCTGAGATTTGTAGGGCTGCCACGTGGTCTTCTCCGTCTCCCTTTATTCAACACTATAAGTTGGACACTTGGGCATCTGCGGATGCGGCGTTCGGACGCAGAGTTCTGCAGTCCGTGTATAGCCAGGAGGAGGGCCAGTCTTCTTCCCACCCATAAGGACTATCCGGCTTGGGTATGTCCCATTCATGGATGCTATCCCCACCTTCTGGAGAAAGAGCGTTGGTACTTACCTGATACGCCTCTTCTAAGAAGGTGGGGATAGCATCCGGCCGCACCCTAAGATGTTAAGACTGGCCATGTATTGGGTGTCCTTGGTTCTGTTACGCATTCTCAATAAAGTACCTTTGGTTGTGGTTTGGATGAAAGCTTGGAGTCTGTGTATTGGTTTTTCTTCGCCGAAAGCTGGGTGGAGCCTAATGCAGGGGCCTTATATAGGGGAGCTAATTAATTATTAAACAGGCTCAGTCCAATTAGAGAACAGGCAGAGTTAACCCATTCATGGATGCTATCCCCACCTTCTTAGAAGAGGCGTATCAGGTAAGTACCAACGCTCTTTTTACAGTATAATGTTATACGACTGCATCACTTAGCAAAACTTCCTGTAGCCATCTTTAAGAAAATCACCACTAGATGCTAAGTGAGGATGTGATCTCCATTTATGACCTCTGCTGACTTCCTGTCAGCAATTCCAGGTATACCAGATAGGAAGCAGAGCAGAGGAGCTGCTTCTACTTTACCTTAAGGCTGCAGTAACAGAATCTTGTAAATCTGAAAGTACAAATCTTCTGCCATTTCTTTTACAGCCTGAAGAGTTAGGGAGGATCCTGTCTGAGCCTTTTTCTCCATCTGTTATGTCACTGAGATCTCTACCCTCACCCTATACTGAGGGAAAGGCATAAATTTGGCCAAGGAATAATGGGTGAGGAATAAAGTACATTCCTTAACACTCGTGAATTAAAGTCTGCTTAAGTTGCAATCAATTCTTGGTGTTTTCTTGGCCATAAGCACATAAGGTGAATGTGCTTTGCATTGCTGCCTTCTGAAATGTTATTTTGACTTCCCAGTTCATTTTATACTTCTCAAATCTTTTGTGGTCAGGCAGCCCAATTCTTTTTAGCTTTTTTGAAATTAGTGAGGATTAGCTTTTCACTGCTTCAGAGAATGTACTACAAAAGTGGCAATAGAGACCTTTGCTAGGAGACTCTCCTACATTGAGGGTGGGAGGCAATCAAAATATAAATGTGGTATGTCTCATATAGCTTTGATTTGGTTTAGCATGGTGTGCAAATTCAGTTTATGTAGATTTTAATTTTTTTTTATAAACAGTCATTTATGGTTTGTCATAAACACAGTCACTTGTAGTATTAATAACTGTATGTTATTAATAAAGACTAAGGTAATATACAAATAATTGAAATCCAAAATCCACAACAATTTTGCTGTTTTCAGGGTGCTTGTAGAATCATTCCTCCATTATTGTTTACTTTTTACTTTTGATTTACAGTAAGTTATATGCTGCAGAAGATTGCTTTAATGTACCTCTTGAGACAAAAGTAAAACCTAATGGGGATGGGAGCATTGATAATATCTCTGAAGAGGGTTGGTCTCCCATATGATGAAATGTGATGAATTACCACTATAGGACATCTCTCAGTTCTCATATTCTTGAACCACTGAAGATCTGAAAAACAGAACATAGACTGGAAACTATTTGTTCTCCATTTTCCCATACAAAAAAGCCTTTTCTTTCTTTAAATATTCCTTTCTTCCTTTCTGTCAAGGTCAGCCTTCTTCTCATATTTTTTTCAGCTGAAAAAAACTGACAAGAGGAAAGCTCCCTTTGACTAGATCATCAGCTCGTAGATTGCATATGACTTCCAACTGGGGCGCATAAAATAATCCAGCCCTCTTGAGTCTGAGTGAAAGTGACAGCTTTAGGCTTCATCCACACATTTCTCTTTCTTAGTCCTAGCCAATGGCTAAGATCCTGTCTTTAAAGATTTCACCAAACTTTTCTTGACTGTACTCTTATTTTTATCAGCAGTAGAGAAATTACAAGCCAGGATTTAATTTGTTTCATCACTAGAATAAAAACAAAGAAAATCAATAAATTTGGGTGACGCAATACAAAAAGGTTCTTGTCCTGTATTCTGGCACTTCCATCCAACTAGTAACCTTTTCCCAGCATCAAAACAAATTTTCTCTGTATACTTTATTCCTATTGTAATCCCTAATATATTTTTCAGCAGATATGAGCTGAGGTGTGCAGATAAAAATATATTTTAGAGTGTGCATTTCCCCCAGGATTGTACTATAATTGCAGAAGGCAACCACATAATTCCATAAGAACACACAGCTGACCTAAAGTGTGGCCATCAAGTGCAACATGCACAGCCTTATTGCACACTCCAAAGAATATTTTCCTTTGTATTTGAAGCCCTGCACAACACTGCCAGCCAGTGCTTTGTTTGGAATTATCCATGAGTCCAGAAAAAATGGATAAGCTAGGAAGATAGAGAATTCAGTGATATACCAGTTAAGTTTTAACTTTCTGGAGATTTAAAATTAGCAGAGACAATCTGTCCTTTTCCAGGATTAGTACAATATCAGTAGTAAAATCTCATGAATGCATGGTATTGGCACTTCCTTTGAATAAAGGTAGTCTTATATCTCTTTATGCAGAGCAGGTGGTGCTGGAGCCATAGTAAAAGTCTACTTGGAGAATATATCCAGGCAGTAATCAAATATCATGAAGGAGAGATCTTATGTACCCATTGAGATACAGTAATGTTCCTTTTATGTAGGAAGTGATGTGGCTAGTCTCCTTCAAATCCAAGTTATTATCACTTCTGGAATTGAAGTGCCTCTCTTCCTCAATAGTACATTTTCAACACAGATTGTGAATTTTTGAGTGAAGTCTATACACTTCAACCATGCAAATTGTCACACAAAACAGACCCTGCCAGAGTGCCCGCAATACTGAATTGCTGATTAGCTATTCAAACTGCTTCAGCACGAAATGCATTAATGACCTCCTTCTAATTATCTAGGTAAAGAAAGAAAGAAGCTTCACCCAGAAAAATGATGATTCTTAACCAAGCAAGCTTATTAGTCACTACCAGGGGGAAAGGGCATGCACAAAATTATTTTTTTGTGTCCATGAAATCTATTTTGTGTACTTCCTGACCAAAGGTGCTTTGTATGTTACTGGAAGGCTTCCATGATACGATAGGCGGAGTGCTGAATTAATGTTAGTTGGATTTAGTGTGAAGGATAAGACATCAGATCCAACAGGGTAAGTTAAGCAGAGGAATTTGGTGTTTATCTGCAGGATAAAATCGCTCAGATTCGGAACGAGCTGATCTCCACTGAGAGTGGTCTAGACTAGAGGGATTGTCAGAAGCTGGTCTTGAGATACCATTGTGGGAGGAGTTTGACTCTGTTGCTTCCGAAGATATGGACAGGTTACGTGGGCGACTGAGAGCCACCACATGTTTATTGGACCCGTGTCCCTCCTGGCTTGTACTGGCATCCTGGGAGGTTACACGAGGCTGGCTCCAGGAGTTAGTCAACGCTTCGTTGAGTGAGGGGTTCTTGCCGGCCGTCTTGAAAGAGGCGGTGGTGAGGCCCCTCCTCAAGAAGCCTTCCCTGGACCCAGCATTATTGGTAAACTATCGTCCGGTCTCCAACCTTCACTTTCTAGCAAAGGTTGTCGAGAGTGTGGTGGCACAACAGTTTCCCTGTCACCTGGAGCTTCTGGCTGTGCCTGGGCTTCCGGCCCAGGCACAGCACTGAGCACATTGGTCGCGTTGGTGGATGATCTCTGGAGGGCCAGAGATGGGGGTTGTTCCTCCATCCTGGTCCTTTTAGATCTCTCGGCGGCTTTTGATACCATCGACCATGGTATTCTATTGCACCGGCTGGAGGGGTTGGGGGTGAGGGGCACCGTTTTACGGTGGTTCTTCTCCTACCTCTCCGGCCGATCGCAATTTGTGTTGGCAGGAGGGCAGAGGTCGACCTCGAGACCCCTCACTTGTGGGGCGCCTCGGGTCGGTCTTCTCGCCGCTCCTGTTCAACACATACATGAAGCCGCTGGGTGAGATCATCCGTGGTTTTGGGGTAGAGTATCATATTTACACTGACGACACGCAGCTGTATTTTTCTACCCCAAACCACCCCAACGATGCCGTTGAAGTGATGTCCTGATGTCTGGAAGCCGTATGGATCTGGATGGGAAGCAACAGATTCAAACTCAACCCATCCAAGAACAAGTGGCTGTGGTTTCCGGCGTTCCGGTACAACCAGTTGATTCCATCACTGGCCATAGGGGGCGAACATCTGGCCCCCGTGGATCGGGCACGCAACTTAGGCATCCTCCTGGATACCCGGCTATCCACGTGACGGCCGTGGCCAGGGAGGCATTCCACCAGGTACGCCTGGTGTGGCAGTTGCGTCCCTTATTGGACCAGGACGCCCTTCGCACAGTCACTAACGCGCTTGTGACATCCCGGCTGGACTACTGCAATGCTCTCTACATGGGGCTCCCCTTGGGGTGCACCCAAAGACTACAGCTGGTCCAGAATGCAGCCGTGCGGGCGATCTTGGTAATGTCCAGGTTTTCCCATGTAACACCGCTCCTGCGCGAGCTGCACTGGTTACCTGTGGTCTTTCGGGTGCGCTTCAAGGTGTTGATTACCATCTTTAAAGCGCTCCATGGCACAGGACCGCATACCTGCGAGACTGCATCCTACCCCATACATCCCTGCGGCTGATCCGCTCCCACAGAGAGGGACTTCTCTGGGTGCTGTCCACCAGGCAATGCCAGCGGGCGATGCCCAGGGGAAGGGCCTTCTCTGTGGTGGGCCCAACCCTCTGGAACGACCTACTCCCCGACCTTAGAACAACCACGGACCTCCGCACCTTCCGCCAGAAATTAAAGACACTCTTGTTCCATCAGGCCGGCTTGGCCTGAGTTATTTACCTAGCCTACAGTCTGTACCATAAATTGTTTTAATTGGGTTTTAGATGGGATCATGTTTTAACATTTTAAATTTTAGCACAGGGATAATTTATTTAATTTGGTATTAATTATTTATATTGTGATATTGTGTGTTTTAATTTCCTGTGCACCGCCCCGGGTCCCTTCGGGGAGAGGGTGCGGTTATATAAATTCAACAAATAAAATAAATAAATAAATAATAAATACAGGTAGTCCTTGACTTATGGAGGGACATTTAACCAGTTGTTTATGATAAACTTCAAAAAAGCTACTTATGACCTTTGAGTTTATAACTGCGTTTCCCATGATTTGGTGATTGCATTTTGGGTACTTTGGCAACCAGCTCACATTTTCAACTGGCTGCAGAATTTTGTGGTCATATGACAGTGATTTCCAATATTTTCCCCCCATTTTCTGGCAAAACCGGGCTAGAAAATACTAACTGGGGAAGCTGGATTTGTTTAACAACCAAGGAAGTTGTTTAATGATTGCTGTGAAAATTGTTGTAAAATCAGGTCTGTCTTGACTTACAACTGCAATGACTTACAATGCAAATTCCAGTCCCAATTGCAGTTGTAAATTGAGGACAAACTTGAATCAGACTTGCCAGATTCTCTTACTGTAGTCCAGCGTTTCTCAAATAGTGGGGCGCGCCCCCCTGGGGGGGCGCGAGGCTCTGTAAAGGGGGGCGCGTTTGACCTCGGCAAATCGGCTCTGCCGATTCCCTTTCTCCCTCCTCCTCCCTCCCTCCACAGCCGGCATGCTGGCCACCCGTCGTCTTCCAGGGACTGCCGTTCCTCACACACACACACGCACGCACACACACACACACACACACACACACACACACACACGGAGGCTTCTCAGCTCCTGGAAGGAGTGGAGCGAGCGAACGAGCGATCAAGCACGGGTGGCCGGGGCAGGCTAAGGCGGGTGAGCCGGGCTGAGGAGACTCCGCGGGGAGTGGGGGCGGGGCGGGGACGACGACACACAGACAGAGAGAGGCACAGACACAGAGAGAGACAGGGAGGGGGGGAGGAATCAGAGAGTGACAGACACACACAGAGAGACAGAGAGAGACAGGGAGAGAAAGAGAGAGACACAGGAAGTGCGTGAATGCAAGACACACACACACACACAGTGATAGATGGGCAGACGAAGGAGAGACAGACAGAGATAGAGAGAAAGAAAAAGAAAGAAAGAAAAAAGTGGGAGAGAGAAAGAAAGACAGACAGAGAGAGAAAGAGAGAGACAGAAAGGAAAGAGAAAAAAGAGAGAAAGAAAAAAGAGAAAAAGAGAGAGAGAGAAAGAGAAAGAAATTTCTTTCTTTTTTATTCTCTTATACTTAATAAGGATACAGTGTTATGCAGAGGTGTACTTATAACAATTTTATAGACAAATGATACTATTTACAGTCGCGCGGGGGGGGGGCGCGCGAAATGTTTTCTTCTTCCTGGGGGGGCCTGACAGAAAATAATTGAGAAACACTGCTGTAGTCCATCTTAATATAAAAGTAGTTTTAGACTTCTGTAGAATTTGTCTGAGTGCCAAATAATTGAGGCTTTGGACTCTGGTGCTGGAGAAGACTCCTGCACGTCCCTTGGACTGCAAGGCGATCAAACCAGTCAGTCCTCGAGGAGATCAACCATGACTGCTCTTTAGAAGGCCAGATCCTGAAGATGAAATTGAAATACTTTGGCCACCTAATGAGAAGGAAGGACTCACTGGAGAAGAGCCTAATCTTGGGAAAGATTGAGGGCAAAAGAAGAATGGGACGACAGAGAATGAGGTGGCTGGATGGAGTCACTGAAGCAGTTGGCGTGAGGTTAAATGGACTCCAGAGGATGGTAGAGGACAGGAAGGCCTGGAGGAACATTGTCCATGGGGTTGCGGTGATTCGGACATGACTCCACAGCTAACAACAACAAGAATTTGTTTCTTGGTCTGGTCTACATCATGGGCATGACACCAACAGAGTGGGGAAAAAGAGGGAAAGAAATTTGGGCAATGAAAACTTTATAGCAATGACCAGGAAACCACATCCAAAAAAGTGCATTCTACCCTGATTCATTCACTGAGCAAGACAGAAGAGCTCACCTTCTGAAGGTAAAGATTTCTCTTGTCCAGGGACAGGGGGACAGTTCTCCTCTCTGTTTCTTAGCTGAGAGAGCCAGCAAAAGATAAACTCAGTGTCTTTAACCAGTGAGCCATTGTGCCCTTTATGACAGTTAAACATCCTATCTAATTCTATGTAATAACCTGTATTATTTCAATATATTGTGGCACAGTTGAAATCATTGAGCACTCTCTGTGGCTAGTCTTTGTGGTCAGTTCCAAGGATCAAATAAGAGCACATTAAATTCAAACGAACTATTTTGTCTGATGAAAGCTAACTTCTTATATTTTTCTTTTAAGGCACCTGCCAGCATCCTTTAGTTAAAAGGTAAAGGTTCCCCTTGCTTATAAATGTGCTAGTCGTTCCTGACTCTAGAGGGCGGTGCTCATCTCTGTTTCAAAGCCGAAGAGCCAATGCTGTAGCTGTCTCTGTCGTCATGTGACCGGCATGACTGAACGCCAAAGAAGCACAGAACGTTGTTACCTTCCCATCAAAGGTGGTTCCTATTTTTCTACTTGCATTTTTACATGCTTTCAAACTGCTAGGTTGGCAGAAACTGGGACAAGTAACAGGAACTCACTGTGTTACGCGGCACTAAGGATTTGAACTGCTGAACTGCCGACCTTTCTGATCGACAAGCTCAGCATCTTAGCAACTGAATCCCTTTAGTTAGGCCCAGTTTTGAGGTTTATTTGGGTCCACCTAGCTGCTCCAGCAAGCTATCAGTGCAAGGTGTAGGGCAGTGATGGTGAACTTTTTTCTGCTCAGGTGCCAAAAGCGCGCGTATGGGTGCCCACACCCATAATGCAGTGCCCTCCCCACCACATATGCACACACAAACACACACACACACGTGTTTCCCCTTGTGCATGCACTTCCGATTCAGTTTATTCCCAAACTTCTGGTAGGCCCATTGGGCCAGTTTTTCACCATCCACAGGCTCCAGAGGCTTTCCTGAAGCCTGAGGAGGGCGGAAATGGCCTCCACCCCCACCCCCCTACAGAAGGCTGAAAATCAGCTGGTCCACGTGTGCATGCGCGCTGGAGCTGACATAGAGCAACGCCACACATACTTGTGGCATGCATGCCATAGGTTCACCATCATGGGTCTAGGGCAGGGGTCTGCAAAGTTGGCTCTTTTAAGACTGGTGGACTTCAACTCCCAGAATTCCCCAGCCAGGGAGAATTCTTCAACTCTGGGAGTTGAAGTCCATCAGTCTTAAAAGAGCCAACTTTGCAGACCCCTGGTCTAGGGTATATGTCTAGGATTATTTTCTTATTTAGCTCTTTAAAGTGGGTGTCTGCCCAGCTTGTTGACTAGGATAATTGGGGACGCACATATAGTTTTGGTCGCCACGATGTAGAAAAGACGTGGAGACTCTGGAAAGAGTGCAGAGAAGGGCAACCAAGATGATTAGGGGACTGGAGACTAAGACATATGAAGAACGGCTGCAGGAGCTGGGTATGTCTAGTTTGATGAAGAGAAGGACCAGGGGAGACATGATAGCAGTGTTCCGATATCTCAGGGGTTGCCACAAAGAAGAGGGAATCAAACTATTCTCCAAGGCACCTGGGGGCAGGACAAGAAGCAACGGGTGGAAACTAATCAAGGAGAGAAGCAACTTAGAACTAAGGAGAAATTTCCTGACAGTTAGAACAATTAATCTCTGGAACAGCTTGCCTCCAGACGTTGTGAATGCTCCAACCCTGGAAGTCTTTAAGAAGATGTTAGATAGCCATTTGTCTGAAATGGTATAAGATTCCTGCCCACGCAGGGGGTTGGACTAGAAAACCTACAAGGTCCCTTCCAACTCTGCTATTGTATTGTATTGTATATGCTCTCAGGTCGATTTATTTTGTGAGACACCGTGGAGAGGAGGAGGGGGTGGGAAAATAGAAGGAAAAGCAGACATAAACAATCAAGAGATTTAAAACAAGGACTCAAGTTGGCAATTTATCTGATAAATAGTAACTCAGCCCAGGTAGCAAAAAATCTTCAAATTGTTCAGAAAGAATCCATCTTAATGAACTATAAACAAGGGTTGGAAATTCTCTTATCAAGATTTTCTATTTACTCCAGATGTTAAATATACTTTACTAAAATAATACTGATTTATATTGTACTTAATAAAAATAAAGCAATATCAATTCAATTTGAATGTACACAAATATATTTTTCTGCTATCTGCTTTTGTTATTTTATATTATAAACTAATAGAAAGGATAAAAATTAAAAAACAAAAGAAAGTAATTGCTTTACAATCACAATAATAAACTTGATCCTATAAAATGTAGTAATAATATATGTAATTAAATCAAATAAAATTAAATTATATGTAACAGTAAAAGTGAGAGACATGGCACTAAGGCTTTCTCAGAAGTTGTAGTCACCAGGAAAGCATCTCTAAGCCCATATTTAAAGACCAAAAAAAAGAAAAATAAGATCTCATCCAAAGAGTATGGGGAAATCTATTCCAAAGATTAACAAAGCTCCCCAATCTTAAATTTGCTGTCGGAGTAGGGGGGAACAGCCAGAATTGCCAAGGACATTATACAAACACATGACTTGATTTTGCTATCGGCTTGCTGAGGAATCCTTTTGACACGTTGGTTTATTCTCCCCCATGTTTAGGGTGTCTGTATGGTCTAATTAAGTCCCGATCGTGTTTAAACTGTTTTTCTGATATTAACCGCACAATCCTCTTATTTGGGTCTCTTAAAAAAATTGAGGCCGCTGACTTTTTGAATGTGCATGTGCTTGCAGCAGAAAGAGGATCCGTGTGCATGGCCTCAGACAGATGACCTCCCTGGACCCTTAACAGATGCTTCTTTTCTTTTGGGGGGATGAAGGTCAACTTCTTCACTTTTTTTTCCTGGTATGTTCTGCTTCACTTCAGGTAGGAGCCTTTACAGTTTTCTCATGCCAATAAAACTGCAGGAGACTTTTGGCATTTTAGAGATCTTGCACCTTCTACTTTTGGACTACTGGTGGCCTCGGATCTAAGCAGATGTCAAGAATTATGTTTCTTCTTGTCATGCCTGTCAATGGGCCAAATTGGTAATTGATAAACCAGCCTGTTACAACATTTCCCTGCTCCTGCAGGGCCAATTTCTCTGGCTTTCATTACTAATCTCCTAAATCTAAGGTTTCACTATTATCAAGATAGCTCATTTTATTTCTTGTAAGAGACTGCCTTCTCTGTGGAGTGATTGTCAAATCTTTCCTTTAAAAATGCCCTTCTGTTGTAGGGACCTGGCTTAGTTTCATTTTGGATTACAGAATCCAATTCACATCACAGTTCTGGAAATCTTTATTCCAGTTACCTAAAATCCACGTTCTTTTATCTTCCATCAATCACTGACATTTGCCAAACAGAGAAAATTCATGTAATTTTAGAACTGTTGGCCAAATTTGTAGCTTTTACCTAAATTAACCATAAGAACTCCTTGCATATCACAAATAGCATGTTCCTTTTCCAGGTGGCCTTAGAGTTTAATCCTCATTATTTGCCTTATTTGTCAGGCAGCAAGAATAGCCTGATCTTGCCAAGGCAGCTTAGAAATGTGCAGAAAATTCACATTAACAGAAATACCCTCCTATTGATATAGATCAGGGGTCTGCAAAGTCGGCTCTTTTAAGACTGGTGGACTTCAACTCCCAGAATTCCCCAGCCAGCTATGCTGGCTGGGAAACTCTGGGAGTTGAAGTCCACCACTCTTAAAAGAGCCGACTTTGCAGACCCCTGATATAGATCATTAATAGCTTTTGACTAAATTTTTGGCATTCTCTCATTTTTCCAAGAAACTAAATTTTAAATGGTCAAAATTCTTATCTTTGACAGTTCAGGTTTGGTCCAAACAAACAAAACCCCATCCATGGGATACAGGCAGCATTTAAAACTCTGCCCTCTCAGGTCCACAGAAAAAACTTTTCTCCATGGAACCAGTCCCTGGTCCCCGAAAGGTTGGGGACTACTATTGTAATTGTTTACTTCATTGCTGGCTTCAGTGAAGATCCACTGATTGCTCTTTGAACTTACCCAAACATTCTACATGCCTAACTTTCCTGCAAATGCCCTCCTGTTCTTGTTTTGAGGCCGGTATAGGAAATACCAGACTTTTCAGTTCACTGTTCTATTCAGAGCTCAAGCCTGTGTCAGAGCAGAGCTCAGAGCAGTGTCTCTTGCAAATGTGTTCCTGCTTTCCAAACAGTCTCTAGAATCCCTGGTATCAGGATTGAGAAGTCTGCCTTCTCTTCTAGTGGCATGTCTTCCATGGATTCTGCTAAATCTTCAAACACCGTGCTCCCCTGAAAATAAGACTGGATCTTATATTAATTTTTGCTCCAAAAGATGCATTAGAGCTTATTCTTTGGTTAGGTCTTATTTTAGAGGAAATATGGTACTAAATCTGGGTGGCAATCTTAAGTGGGGGAGGGGGGTTTATTTTGGATAGTAGGATTTAAATTATAAGCATCCTGAAAAATCATGCTAGGGTTTATTTTCTGATTAGGTTTTATTTTCAGGAAAACAGGTAGCACAGGGCCAGGATGAGTGTTTGTCACTGTAACCTCTCACTTCCTTTTCCATTGAAAATGAAGCTCAAAAGGATTCTTCTTCCTTGAGCACTGGCACATTTGATGTGGTATAGCTAATGTTTAACTACAGCTGACGCTGAATTTGTCATAATGGCACATTTCCACCTCATACCTGAAATTTAGAATTAAAACTTCTAAACACTAGCTTTTAGGCCATTTTTTCCACTGCCTGGCAGGCCAAAGATCCAAAAGAAATATGGCTTTATGATGTTGGAATTTTCTTCAGTATGAAGATTTGATTTAAAAATCTGATCAGGTACTGAGCTCTTGTTGAGTTATACCAACTATTTGTTTATTCCTATTTCTAAACGGCCCATCTCCCTCCTGTATTATTGTTTAAATTATATAAACTCTTAATCATTGAAGAGAAGGCATAGGATAATACACATATCACAACATGGAAGTTTGGCTCAATCTACATAGCATCTGGTGTGGGAGTCCAAGTGTCTCAAATGAGACACGTCTGTAAAAGAATTATGTTTGTAGTGCTTTTACAATGGTAGAAATGGGAGGTCTTTTTCCTGGATTTCTGGTTAATGTGTTTAGAAGGGTTTTTGGGTTTTTTGTTTATAAGCTTGATCAAATGCCATTGAACATGAGACAGTTGCCTATCCCACCCCTGGGTTAAGTACCAAAGAGTCTGGCCAGAAAGATAATAGCATAAGAGCTTAATTCTCAATAGTTGATGCTACAAACTGAGCTGTGCTTTCCCAACAATTTAAATTTGACTGAGCTGGTTATTAACAGATGGAACCAAACACCAAAATGGAAGAACACTTGGAAGGTCATTTTAACTAGAGTCTGTTGCAGTGAGAACTTATTCTCCAAGAAACATTCAAAATGGTGACAATTGGTTATGGTGATCCTGTTTGGCAAGGATCTAATGACACCAACAAAAATTGACTTCAATGAGGCATGACAAATGACTTTCTGGAACATTCTGAATAGGGAAATATGCAGGTGCAGACCCCATGTGTGAAACATAGAGGCCATAATGAAAAAGATGATGAGGTTCTGCCTGAAGCAGAGATTCCAGCTGCAATTTTCCAGAACAGCCATAGAAAGAAAGAATTCATGATCAGAAAACTATTCATGTTAATTTAAAAAATCTCCTCAAAACATCCCTTGTTAAGTCTTAACACAGCAACTACAAAACTTATCTATGAATGATAGGATTATTCAAAACCTACTTTTGCTGTAGACCTATTGTTTGGCTTGCTTAATTATGGTTTGTTGACTAAGCTATATCATGGTAAGCCTTATATCTTGGTAAATCATATGCTATAATTTGGAAAAGGCTGGGTTCACATGATACACTAAATCAAAATATACAACAGGAAACAGAACCACATTTTGGTTTATCATGATTTATGAATCCAGATATTGGGTGATTTCAGACAACTATTCTCCCACAGCAGCAATATTGTCATGCTTATAATCTGGCAACAATAATGAGTCCTCTTTACAGGTGTTAGTCCCTCTGATTAGAACACACCAGAGGTTTCTTAGATACTTGATTTGGTAAAGCTAGATAAAACAATAACCATAAATACTCAACAACACTGTTAATACATAACAAAAAAAATAAGGATTTTTATGCCATGAACAAGCTTTAATAAGCCTTGATGATGATGATCATCATCATCATCATCCTAGAAATACAGTCAATACATATTGCTCATCAAGGTAACATACAATAAATGACAGTCAATTTGCTCACAAAGGCTATTTGTGTAACTGTTCGTTCATTCAAGCTGAAATGGCTTTCCTAAAAAAGAAAGTCTTACTCCTTTTTTAAAAGCAAAATGATGGAGATTCAGCTCAACTTCCAAAAGAGAGCATACAGGAGAATTAGAGATTGACAAGCATCTTTAGAAGAATCTCTTCCCTGAATTTGCTATCTGAACAATTAATATAATGACTGGCTATACCTTGGATAATGAAGCCTCAAGGCATTTCAAACACCATAGACCAGTGCAGGTCTTTCAATTCAGGCATCTGCTGGTTTTACTACCAGTTTGCAATATGTGAGCGTACGCTGTTCAATGTAAATTGTTCTGCACACATGCACAGAACAATTTAGAGTGAACTGCACATGTGCAGTCACTAAAATCCAAAATGGCAGCAGCCCAGCGGCAGCAAGGGATCCGATTTGGGGGCATGGCAGACCTGGGTCACTGCCAGTTCTGCGACCCAGACCTGAATTCCACTACTGGTTCTGCTGAACTGGCAACAACCCACCTCTGATGCACTGGCTGTTTTGTCTGTTGAGTTTTATTTACTTATTGATAACATTTGTGTCCCGCTGAAGCTTCCTGATAATGCTTAGGGGTAACTGTACCTAAAGTACTTTGTAGCGGTCAGTCTATATATTCTATTTCCTCCTCTCTGCCATATTTGGATTCTGGTTCTTTTAAACAACTCTATATCTCATGTTTTGTTAACAAATATGGCTGAAGCCAAAATTGTCAGGTAGGTTGTATGTATGAAAGAAGAATGAGCAGTGTGGTGGTCTAGTTGTAAAGGTATTTGCCTCCCATTCAGAAGGTGAAGAGTTCAATTCTAGGTAGCAGCAGATGTTTCTGTCTTGGGTGCAAATAAAAAAATAACTGCTATGAACTCAGCGTGGTGTCACGTAGGCATCTGGCCAGTAAACACTCATCTTCATGCAGTCACCCCAACTTTATCCCAAATATGGACAACAGGGTTATACAAAGAGAGTTATATGGATGACAGAAGAAAGGATTTATAGAAAGGATTTGCACAATTCATACTGCTAATCTAAGTAACTATTGAATGACTGAGGAAGTATGCCATGATGTCAAGATCCATATAAGTAACAATCCCATGAAGCAAGAACCATATGGATTCAGAAAGCCATCTTTATTGCTCATCAGGAGTAAAAACAACTAAGGGTCAATTCTTTGACAGAGTTATAGTGAGCCAATTAAGTCTCTTTGAAATGTTATCTTCCCATGGGCCATACATCTGGTCTTTGTTACCTCTTCTCACAGTAACTATCCTCTTACTCTTCTTTCCTCCCCCCCCCCCTAACTTTTCACAATTCTTATACCTGGATACTTCTGATACTTTGGGACCTACAATGGGACATGCTGCATTTAGTTAGTTACAATCATTTATTCTGCTGAACATGGTGCAAAACTTATATTTGCCAGAAGACAAACTGACAAAGTTGCTTCTCGCCAGTTTGCATAGTTGTTTTGTTAGCCTGTCTACTTTTCTACTATTCAAGCATTGTTAGTTTGCATCAACTGATATTACAAGTGTTTGTTTCTATATTACTATTTTATTGGAACTCCTAGTTTGTGATTCTCTAGTATTGCCAAATATTCTTCTCAGGCAATTGTCTCTTCCCATCTCAGCTGAAATTTTCAGAGCCTGTTCACATCATTCTTCCTTTATTTTCTGTTTTGGGTTTTGAGGTTTACTTTCACAAAGCATAGCTCTTTTGCACAGAAAATAATCCAGGTAAGTGTATTGTCATTAAAGGGGCTGAGTTTTGGCGAGCAGGTATTCATTGAGTGTCTAATTTTTAAGATATTTTGCAGTCAGTCAATCTTAAATTGTCCAATCATCTGTCCCTTAAATCATATGACATTGACTACTTGATAATTAACTTCAGGAGGCTATACTTTCAAACTCTGTAAGGCTTAATTTCTTAATTAATAGAGGTAAGATTCCTCTATTTCTCCCAGAGTTTTTTGGTTTTGTGTATTAGTAGTTAGATGCAAGCAATTCACGATGGGGAATGCTTTCTATTCTCCCAGTTACATTTATGTTTACTCATATAGGTGTCCACAAAAGTTTCCTCTATTTAATAAAGAGGTCAACCATTGAGCTCATTGTGGATAGGTAGGTGGCACCTGTAAAGTAACTCCACACTGACCAGCTGAAACTTTTGGTGGGCTTAATTGTTTTGTGACTTTCCGACTAGTCATGTAGTTCAATAGACATAGACATTTCATCATTCCATCCTCAAGTCACCCAGAATTGCTGAGAGTGAGATGGGTGGTATATTAATTATTTATAATTAATCTTCTGACACATTAATAATCAGGATGCTTTTTCAGCTTACTGTATTGCTGTGGTACTAGCATGTCATCCAACACATTGTCTAGTGCTGATACATCAGGACAATATTTAGGCAATTGTTTTGAGCTATTCTGTATCAATATGACACAAATGAAGTTTGCTTTTGGAAAATTTCAACTATAGGGTTTTTTGGGGGGGGAGGGGGGTTGCCCATATCAACAACCTATGACTACTTTTGAAGCAGGAAAGATTTAATTTGTGAATCCCTAGAAGATAAATTCTGCTTCCATTGGTCCTGAAACTTGGGTTACCTTATATTCTACTACACTGAATCCTTGAGATAACACTAAAAATATTTAGGGTAGCCCCAGTGCTCCTTTATTGATCTGGGAAACTGTCCTGGATAGCCCGTTCTTCACTACTCTCTGTGTAAATCATTCATTGTCCGTCATCTGATACAACTATTCTCCAAGTTAGTGCATGGGATTTTCAATTATCTCCAAGTATGGTCATCTCAGATTGTGAATTGCAAATTGTAATGACTAAAGCAGCACAGACATTTTTCTGAATAAGGGCTTAGCAAACTTATTCTGCCAAATAGTTGAAGTTTGTTTTCTTCTTTTTAGGCCAGAGTTTTGATCTGTTTCCTCTTCGTTTGTCATGTTTCACACATTTCATTGTGGTTCTGAACATACCACCTTGTTGAGGGTAACAGTCTTGAAATCACAATAACTCATGGATGTTCTATTTCCGTTCTCTCCCAGATGTGAAATGGTTTTGAAAAAAGTTCTCAAACTCATTTCCATCCTGTGTCCCAGGCTTGGAATTTCTCTCTGCTATTAACCATCTTGGTTCCAAGGCTTTTGAGCTTCTTCCTGTGTTCTCTCCTGCTTGCTTAGCCATGAAGCAAACAGGTTTTAACAGGTTTTAACAGATATCATGTCAGCACAGCACTTTAGTAAGCTTTGTGCCTTCTGTTTATATTATGTTCACATGTTTATATATTTCACAGTTAAGACATTTCTGTCTCTCCAAAGCTATATCTGAGTTTCATTTGTGTCCAGTTTTTTTCTATCTTTGGGAGGGGGGGGGGATTTTACCACTTCCCTCTAATTGTCTCTTGCTACTTTGCAGTATTCCGCATTCAACATACTAAGGAGCGTTATTTCTTTAATAATCTTGCCCGAAGAAAGATATTTGAGCTTTTCCTTAATGTTTTGTTAAATTAGATCATGTCTGTTATATTGTTATAACTTAGTCAAGCACAGTGGTTGTTGAAAATAACTTGAGGAGAGCAATTAGTCTTTTCAGTAGTCTTTCTGATATGTATGTCATTGCTGATCTGCCATCTGGTATCAGCTATCCATGTTTATTAGGAACTATCAATTGGATCTTCAGATTTACAAGATCCAGCTTTTGGCAGAGAGGCATGTTCCTCAGTATCTTTCTGTCTGTTGGTAAATCAAGCATTAGTCTGCTATGTACCACTATGTACTTATATATGTGAATCACAGGGATCACCATGAAGAGGTGGTTACTAATACACAACTTATACATCATTCTCACTCAGATTCAAGAATGCCTTGTTTCTGATTACTATATTGATCTTTGGTGCTGATAGAAGGTAAAAAATGTTTCCTTGCAAAAATTGTTGGTTTTGAATATACCAAACAGATTACAAATTAGAATGTGTCTATGTGAATTCACAGATGATTATTCAAAGAACTGCAAAAGTAAGGATAGCCTTAAAATCTTGCTGACTAGAGGGGCATAATCATGAACTTTCTTTGAAGTATTGCAAAAGCTAATTGCTGTTGTCCCTGCCTGGAATGTTTTTCAGCTTCTCAATCTAGTCTATTGCCTAGGAATGCTCTGGTGGTCTACTCTCCAAGTATCTAAGCAAGTTTGTGTAGCTTTCAAACCCAAGCAGATACTGCAACCTGCCTAAATTTCAATATGGGTAAATGATCCTAGAATGGAGTGAAGTGATTAGATATACAGTGATATTGTTCAGTTATTCTGGGTGGGTATAAAGAAAAAAAATCACTGCAGTATTTGGTGATAGGGAAAAAATCCATCCATCCATCTATCTATCTATCTATCTATCTATCTATCTATCTATCTATCTATCTATCTATCTATCTATCTATCTATCTATCTATCTATCTATCTATCTATCTATCTAATTTAGGTATTGTCCATCTCACTCACAGATTTACTCTGGGTATTTCACAGATACTCATACTACATAGAAATAAATGGTGTAGAACAGTGATGTCGAACCTTTTTTGCCTCAGGTGCCAAAAGCAAATAGCTCGCGCTATTGTGCACGCTCATGTGCCCACACCCATAATTTAATGCCTCTCATGCCATGTCCCCTGAGCATGCATGCGTGACACCCCCTGTTGCCCTGCGCATGTGCACACAGCATTTTTGGAGCCTGGGGAGGGCAAAAAAAGGCCCAACATATAAACTGGAAGTTCAGGAATGGACTTCCAGGTTGCCCGTTTGGCCATTTTTCTCCCTCTGGAGGCTTCAGGAGGGCAAAAACTGGCCGAAAATCAAAAATCAGCTGGCCAGCATGCTCATGTGCACTGGAGCTGACAGGGCAACGCCTCACACGCCTTCAGAAATGACTTCGCGTGCCACTTGTGGCATCCATGCCATAGGTTCGCCATCATGGGTCTAGAAGAAATTACGTTAGAAACAACACAAAACCTGGATGGCCATTACCGCCATATTTTTAGAGCCATATCCTGGAAATATGCAAAGTTTCATAATCTCCTAATCTTAGCATCTGCCAATGTGTCACACAAGCATTAGAGGAAAAAAATTAAGATGACATCATGGTGACACTTATAAATTGCTAAGAGTTAGGCAGCTTGTATAAGAATCTATATCCTCTGACAAGCCGTAGCAAGGTGTATTTGACTTAGTTAGCTTTATGGAGCTAGCCACATTTTTTTTGTAAACTATTATACATGTATCCGTGTGTTGTGTGAATCTGGCCAGTTGTGCTTACAATAAGATGTGGTGTTAACAATTATTTTGGCTGGCTTCAAAAAAGGATAGGGCCAGGTTTGGAAGTCATAGAAATCAATGGGGGTAAACTACCAAGGCTTCAGAATTTTACTGTCAATTTAATAAACCAGAACACTAAAATACAATCAGAATAGAAGATGCCTCTAATTGTCAGATTTAGTTTTCATGAAACCCCTCATTGATACAAATTATATTGTATATGCCTTTTCAAATCTATATTCCAATAATCATGAGGACTAGAACCATTTATTTGAAAAACGTAAAGCAAGCATGCTTGGAAATCTATTAAGAATCTGCGGACCATAGAGAAGTGCGTTGTGGGAGCAAACAAACCCTTGTCTAGCTAATGGAATGGAAATTGGTTATCATCCTGAGCGGTTTCCATGCCAACCTGTTCAGCAGAGCAGATACTATTGAAATGCAATGGATTAAAAAGCCCCTTGCTTAACTGACCCTTGATACCTGTTAAGGACTAGTGTGATTATAATGAGTGCTAATTACACATACTTAGATCAGAACCGTTTATCTCTGCTGTGGTTATGAAGGCAGCATCTAGACTTGGTTCTTAGTAAGCTATAGAGAGATATTTTTTCCCAGAGGTTGATTGTGAATGGATTGATTTCCGTGGCTATTAACCTGGCTTGCACTATTACTTGCTATCTATTTCTATGTTGTAGTAGCATGCTGTTACCCTAGTGCTTGCACAGTCATATCTATAGGTGTTTCACTTTTTACACTTTTAAATTAATAGCTTTTCATTAACATGTATCATTTCTAAAGCAACTTGCTCTGCAAAATAGAGGCCTCATGAGCAGGCTTTCGCCATGCAAGTGGAGCAACGCATAAGGATAGAGCAGACAACACTGAACTACAAAATGGTCATGTTCCTTTCCACAAATATATCCAAACTTAAATATATACACATTCTTGAAACATAATGAGTGGAAAGGTAGAGCAGAGGACTTTATGTCATATATATATATATATATATATATATATATATATATATATATATATATATATATATATATATATATTTCTGATTATTGTTATTGACTGAGATGGATGGCCATCATTTTATTCAACAAATAAAATATAAATATTTTGTAAATATGTTCTTTAATTTCCATCATTTTTTATTAATTTAAATATTAAACTTTGGTTTATTTATATTTTTAAAGATATCAGTATGAATTATGTGACATCAGTTGAACATTGTGATGCTTTACAACATACTGTAGTTTGTATTTATAGTCTCGTATCTTCAATTTTGTTGATAGGCATCCGGATTATGAAGAAAATTTTTAAAAATACATTTTTAGTTAACTTCAGTGGAATAAAATCAAATTGGTGAGGACAGGAGACATACAGAAAGAAAGCAGACATATCCATCGCATTTTTTTAAAGGGAAGGGCAACAGAAATTATGGTACATTACTGACTTTTAATATGGAGCAGTCTTGCTAACCAGATGTGTTACAATTTCTATCACCCTAACTGCTCCCCTCCCCTGGCTGAGCACAATTGATGATCATGCTGGCTGTGGGTGATAGGAGTTGTAATTGATATATGTGGAAAGAGGGAAAGTTTCTTGTGAATACAGGAGTTATCATACCTGCTCTTTTGTCTACAATTACCATATTTTATTTTAATTTCAAGGAAATTAAAAGTTCCATATAATATCATTTTCAATCTTTAGCATTCCATTGTTTGTGTATTGCCTCCTATGTTTTTCCCATTTCTTATTTATGCTGATTTTAAAAAAAAAATAATTCAGTAGAGTCACAGTTTTCCTTCAACAAAGCAGAAAACATGTATTGTTTGAAAATTTTGCTTAATTTGATTGATCAACATCATGATAGTGGAATCTCCATTTTATATTGCTTTTAACTCATTGCAAAAATGCATTAATAACATTAAAAGACAGTTCTAAGAAGAAACTTTTAAACCTCTTTACACTATAGAATAAACTTTGTGCCTTCTTCTCATGTCTGTTAACTTTTAAATTTGAACAGATCTATACTGATAGGGAGAGAAATCTACAGAACAGTGGAGGCAAAAGACATTAAAGAGGTATCTAGGATAAGCATAATGATTATTCACAGTAACTGGATTTTAATTTATGTTAAGGTAATAAATAGCCTCTTTTTCTGTGGAAAAATCCATGTACCTAGTTTTACGGATTATCCTTCCTCAATGTACTACTTCCATCAGATTCAGACAGATTATTATTGTTATTGTTATTATTATTATTATTTACTTTATTCATAAAACATGAAACTCAGCCAACTGAACATTTAAAAATGCATTGCAAATACTATTGACTGATGCTAATGGTTGATACAATTTGCTGCCAGCATCCTAGGTATCAACCAAGTATCTTCTTAGAATGTAAGATGTTCCAAGTAGCGCCGTTTTTTGCAGTTCCGCTGGTGTTATTGCAGGAAGCTGCAATTTGCTGATATATTTAGTAAAATGTTTGGACATGGTGCCAAGTGCCCCGATGACAATGAGTGTCACTGTGACATGCTTCATCCATAGCCATGTAGTTTTGATGGCCAGTTTATTATTATTAATATTATTCTGTGGTTAATCTTTGGTGAGATTCACAGTCTTTGGGGCTGGTTGGTAGCTCAACAGCTCAAGTCCCAACCAAGGACCTAGGAACTGTCAAGGCAATGTCAGAGGATATAAGCAGTTCCAAGCAGGGTGGCCCTTTGTAGAGTTAGAATGTTCAAGTCCGGCAAACCTAGAACCTCCACATAGCGAGGTAGTCCCCTAGGTATTGCTCCAAGGGCTCCAATCACAATTGGGATACTCGACTTTCTCTTCCACATTATTATTATTATTATTATTATTATTATTATTATTATTATTATTATTATTATTATTATTATTATTATTAACTTTTCATAAAACATGAAACTCAGCCAACTGAACATTTAAAAATGCATATTACAAATACTATTGACTGGTGCTAATTGTTGATACAGTTTGCTGCCAGCATCCTAGGTATCAACCAAGTATCTACGTAGAATATAACATGTGCCAAGTAGCGCCGTTTTTTGCAGTTCTGCTGGTGTTATTGCAGGAAGCTGCAATTTGCTGAGATATTTATTAAAATTCTTGGACATGGTGTCAAGTGCCCCGATGACAATGGGTGTCACTGTGACATGCTTCATCCATAGCCGTGTGGTTTCAATGGCCAGGTCACGATATTTCATTATTTTTTCTAGTTCTTTTTCTTCGACTCTGGCATCTCCAGGAACAGCGATATCAATGAACTGTACACTTCAGCCCTCTACAACCGTGATATCTGGTGTGTTGTGCTCCAAATGACGGTCTGTTTGTATTCGAAAGTCCCACAAGATCTTCACCCTCTCATTCTCCATAACCTTTTCTACTTTGTGTTCCCAAGACTTTCTGGATACAGGTAAACCATATTTTTTACATAATGACCAGTGGATTAATTTAGCAACTCGGTCATGTCTAGCTTTGTAATCAGTTTGTGCGATTTTGCTGCATTCACATATTAAATGTGAAACAGTTTCGACTTTGTTATTGCAAAGTCGGCAGTTTGGGCTGTCAGTGGATTTTTGAATCTTCGCTTTCATGGCATTAGTTTGTAGTGCTTGTTCTTGAGCGGCCAGTATTAAACCTTCCGTTTCTTTCTTGATAGTTCCCATCTTAAGCCATGTCCATGTCAAGTTGTCATCACATTTTCCTTCAATGTTTTTCAAGTGCTGTCCATGCAAAGCCTTGGTCTTCAATCTATTTAATCTGTCATCCAGCTGTTTTTCCTTATATTCTGCCTTTGTTTCTGTTGTTTTTATGCTGTTCTCCATTTTTACAGCTTGCAGCAATTTTTCTGTACTTTGGTTCACATAATCATTCAAACTTCATTTTTCTTCTTCTATAATTTGATGGATTTGCAATAGCCCCCTGACAACCTGTCAATGTCACTTCGTGGATGTAAAGCATGGTATATATTCAAAAGTTTGCGTGTTTTCCGGTCCAGGTTTTCCAGTTCAGCCAGAGTCCAGTTGATGATTCCAGCTCAATAGCATATCACTGGAACTGCCCATGTATTAATGGCTTTAATTATGTTTCTGGCATTCAGCTTTGATTTTAATATTTTGCGGACCCTCCTGATGTATTCCTTTTGTGTTGACTCTTTGACTTTTTCATTCAAGATCTTATCTGCTTCCAATATGCCTAGGTACTTGTAACCATCATCCTTTGCTATTGCTTTCACTATATTTCCATTTCCCAGTTCTATTCCTTCTGTTTTTTCCATTTTTCCTCGCTGGATGGATAATATAGCACATTTTTCAAGTCCAAAGTTCATTTTGATGTCACTGCTGAACAGCTGAACTGTGTTGAGTATTGATTTAAGTTCAGTGGGGCTTTTCGCATACATTTTTAAGTCATCCATGTATAGTATATGGTTTATCTTGCCATGTTGTCTTGAGATTTGGTATCCCAGTTTTGTGTTCTGTAGGATTATTGTCAGGGGAACTAATGCAATGTTGAACAGTAGTGGTGAAAGTGAATCTCCTTGGAAGATTCCTTGTCTGATGTTGACTTTGGTTCTCCCCATTTGTTGTTAGAACTGTTTTCCATTTTTGCATATTTGCTTTAAAAAATGTACAGATATTTTTGCTAATTCCAAAGTTTTCCAGACAAGTGTTAATCCAGCTGTGGGGTAACGAGTCAAATGCCTTCTTGTAATCAATCCAAGCCATATTTAAATTTGTTTTCCTTCATTTTGCATTTTTTTAGTACCATTTTGTCTATGAGCAGCTGATCTTTTGTTCCTCTTGATTTTTTATAATTTCCTTTTTGTTCTACTGGATTCAAACTGTTTACTATCAGGTGATTGAATATTGAATTTGCCACTATCCTTGTAAAAAGTTTGAACGTTGTTGGCAGACAAGTAATTGGGCGATAGTTGTTTGGTTCTGTGCCTTTTTCTGGATCTTTCATTATCAAGTAAGTTCGCCAAGCTGTTAGCCATTCTTCGCTTGTTGCATTTTGAAGCATTTGATCAAATTGAGTGGCCATTCGATGATGTAGGCTGGTCAGATGTTTTAGCCAGTATCCATGCAGTTCATCCAGGCCAGGTGCACTCCAGTTCTTGACCTTCTTTGCTTGTTTTGTCACCATGTCAGTTTTTATTACAATATTTTGCATCTTGTTTTGTATTGTTTGTTGTTGAATATCTTTGATCCAGGAGGCAGTGTTGTTGTGTTCTACTGGGTTTTCCCACAGTTCTTTCCAAAAGTTCAAAGTTTTTTCTTTACGTGGGTGAATATAAGTTTGGATTCGACTTTCATCAAGGGACCGGTAGAAGAGGTGTTGGTTTCTTCTGAACTGGACATTTTCACGATACTGTTTTATTCGTCCTTTGTATCTTTCAATTTTCCTTGCTGTTGCTATCGCACGTTGTTTTAGTTCTTCCATAATTTCTGTTATTGTTTTTTCCTCCAGGTTGTATTTTTTGTGTAAACTATTTTTCAGCTGTTATTATTATTATTATTATTATTATTATTATTATTATTATTATTATTATTATTATTATTATTATTATTAATTTTCTCCTAGATGTGTTAGATTACAATTCCCATCATTCTCAGCCAGCAGCTTTTTGGTTATATTAACTGGGGCGATAGCAGTGTAATCAAAGAAATCTAGAGGCTGCCAGGTTGGGAAATTTTGAAACAAACAAAATGTAGAGATGATGAGTGGCTCAACCGTCTTTCAAGTTATCTTGGTTTTAGTTGTACAAGCTTTTCATTCATAACCAAGGAATGTTTGCCTTTCATCAACCTGCTCCACATCCGTTACCTGGCTGGGCAGGTATGTAATTAAGAGAAGGGGAGCTGGCTGGCCCAGTAGTTTTATCTGATAAGAGAAGTGAATGCTTCTATTTTTTTTAAAAATCCATTTCCCTTCCCCCAGCCTAAGAATAGGGAGGAGACAGGTTTTAAGATTAAGCAAATTTCATTATCCTTCCTTTTTATATATAAGTAAAATGAACACAGAGACACAAACAAAAGTGAGAACAATGTCTATTTGCTTTTTGGTTTGTTCTGATACTGCTTTGCTATTCAGAGGACTTGCATAGGCTAACACTCAAACTGTTGGATGTTGGAAATATCTTCAAACACTTTCTTTTCCATTTGGGTCCTACAAAATCGCTATGCATTTGCCACAGTAGATCTCCATACAGAAGTAAATTCAGCAGGAGTGGCTGTGTAGTTTGGTTGTTTCAAGTTAACTACTATACAATATAATCAATATGCATTTATCTTGAGGTGTGCCTTGTGTTTTGATCAGGATTTATGATGTCATAACCATACAATTGCAATCTAAAAAGATTGTATTCATTTATAATTTTCTACTGTACTGCTCAGAAAGCTACATACAGTACATGTGTTATTTATAACAGAGAAGTACTTCTAAAAACCATGTGCAGCTGAAATGCAGGTTGTTTTTTAGCAGAAGCCTTTTCGTTTAATTACAAAAGCATTTTTTCCCTGTGATGCCCTTGTGTCACATACCGACATCATCTACAATTGAACAAAAGCACGTGTTTTTCTTCAAAGTAGTTAAGTTTTTCCAATACCAAGTAATTCAGTCTAATAGAGATTCCATGGATGATATTTAAGATGTAAGCATGCAGATATGATTTTCAAGTTAGATATAGAACAAATGACAAAATTGTTGCCAGCTGCACTTCCAGGTTCTGTCATGTGCATGTGGGTGTGGCCAGCCACTCTCTTCCGGATTCTGTTGTGCGCATGCATGCCGGCCAGCTGGTCTTTGCGCCTGCGCACAATTGAACCCAAAAGTGCAGCTAGCGATGGTGCGCATTCTCGTGCAGCCAGTCAATCTCTTTCGGGTTCCATCATGCGCATGCGTGAAGACCATCTGGCCGGTGCGTATGTGTGCAATGGAATCTAGAAGAGAGTGGCTGGCCACATGCGCACCAGACCATCTGGCTGGCACGTATAGATGCATCAGAACCTGGAAGTGCAGCTGGCCACCAATCACCGGCCAGCTGATCTCTTCTGGGTTTTGGTGCTCCGGCACACACACACACACACACACACACACACACACACTCCTATTTCGGCACTCCATGCCAAAAAGGTTAGCCACCACTGAGCTAGAGAGAAACCTAAAGTGAAAAGGAACCTGGTACCATAGGCATATACATAATTCCTCCTATAATTTCTACTAGGAAAAAGCCAGAGAGGTCTTTCTTTTGGCTTTATTAATTTGGCTTTTAATATTTTGTCTCATCCTTTTTTCTTCTTTTTACAACCTCCAGAATTGTTCAGGGAAAGTGACCTTGGAGAAACTGGTGATTGTGATAGGCCTAAGTGGTAGGAGAAACAGTATTTTGGATAAATCAAGTGACCTCCAGATGGATTTCTTTCAGGGGTCTACCAAGAGATTGGGCATGTTGGAGGAAGACCATTGCAAGTGGCAGACATTTTTGAGCAGCAAGGAAAATAGATCATTTGAGAAAATGTTTTAGGGCGACACTTTACCGTAAATGGTGTGAACTATCTAGTGTCTTAACGCAGCCCTGAATATCTACTCAATTAAGCTTTGTTGCAAGACTTTTATAGATAGCCATCAACTTATGAGCACAATTGAGCCCAACATTTCTATTTGCTAAACTAGATAGTTGTTAAGTGAGTTTTGCCACAGTTGTTAAGTAAACTATTGCAGTTGTTGAATTAGTTGCACAGTTATTAAGTGAATCTGGCTTCCCCATTGACTTTGCTTGTCAGAAGATTGCAAGATGTATCAGATGACCTCCAAGAAACTGCAACGATCACAAATATGAACCAGTTGTCAAGCATCCAAATTTTGATCACATGATCATGGGGATTCTGCAATGGTCATAAATATGAAAAATAGTCATGTCACTTTTTTCAATGCAGTTGTAACTTCAAACGGTCACTAAATAAATGGTTTTAAGTCAAGGCCTACCTGTATTGCAGGCTTCTGTATCTGGTCTGCAAAATTCTGGATTAGCACTAGAGGTCAGGGGCTATCTAGTGGTCGTCTAAAGGTGTTCAGCCCAAATATAACACTGGGCTGTTGTCCTATATATATATTTAATTGCTGTTCAGCTTTAGCAGAAACCTGGCCTGTAGAAATGTAAGTGTAATAGTGATATTTTCCAAGCATATAGATCAAAAAATGAATGGGGAAATAGCTAAATCTGCTAAAATTGCCCATCTCAGGAATTCTGTGGCCATAAGAAGAGTCTGGGACTTTGTATTAGGGCTTGTAAAGCATCTCAGTGCAACCTCTGCAGAGGAAATCTTAAGGTAGGCTGAGCTTGCTAAGAAAATTGTCAGCAGAATTTTTTTACCCAAATAGCCATTAAAGCGAAAGTGGATTTGGGGCCATTACTAGAATAAGAATAAAATATAGTAGCTGAGATAAGGAATCTGCTCCATTAAATTAACAGAAAGAAGGCTGGAATAAGACTTCCTCTCTGATCTTGAGGCTTGCCTTTATTCAAATCCAACAAATTTGCCCCCTATGTCAAGTTCCAACAAGATTTGATTTTATTAACTGGAGAATTTGGGTTCCAGTTCTAGTCCAGAAGCTACCAGGTTGGAGAAATCTTTGTTAGTTATTTTAAGAAATCAAATGTGTGATCAGAAGAGGACTAAATTCCTCAGTTGTATTCTATTGTAGGATTTTGAATGTGCAAAATTCCTTTTGTCCTTTCTCTCATCCATTCATTCTTAGATGAACCTTGTAGGTTAGTTTTCCCATTCACCATATTCCATTTGGAGGTTGGTAGGTTTCAGATTGTGTTGCCTGCCCACAGCCTCTTATCAACCCCACGGCTCAAAAGAAACATTATGCCGGCTGTCACATTTGGACCAGTGAATCAAAAGCACTGCTTTGCATTGGTCATGAAATCCATTGCTTCATAATCCTCAGTAATTAAGGCTACAACTTACAGTTGAGGTGAGCGATGAAAAAAAGCATCAAGAGAGACTAGTCAGCATCCAGTTAGATGTTCAAATAGAAAGGTGCCTGGGAATGTTAAATAATAACAAGGTCATGTGAGATATTTTTGGTGGGTAGGGGTGGGAGTAAGGCTGTCATCTGAAAGTTTATTTGCTCATGGAAGCACTTAGTCAGGGTTTGTTTTAGTGGGATTATGTGTTCTTTAGCTTTTGAAAAGCAAAACGGGTGGTCTCCTCTTTCTCCCTCTGCCTCTTTCCAACCCCCCCTCCTTTTTTGCCATCCAATTTCGATGTTAATTCCTCATCATTGTTTGCATGGACCTCTGCTGAGAGCAGTTACGGAGGCTAATTTTTCCATCTGTCCTGCTTGGGCCAGTGACTGGGGAAGCATGGTTGCTGTTACCTCCTTCAGGGCATTGATCAGTGGAGCGTTAAGCTTTTAATTGAGGTGTAAGTGTATCAGCTTAAGGGGGAGGTAGTGGCCGGTGGTGTAGTACAGGCTGGCTGTAGCACAGCGCAGAGCTTTCAAAGAGGCAAGAGCTCTTTTGCACTCACCAGTGTTTGGGCAAATACGGAAGAAGTAGCCAGCTCTGGAGAGACGCCAGCTCCATCGCTATGATTCTAGGTGAGTGCTACACAACTTTCATTGCCTTCTGCTTTTGTGCCCTTTGGATTAAATGTGCATATGCCTCTTTCTCCACCCCCGCCCCACCCCCCACCCTCTCTGGATGGGAATCAGCTTCACTTTTATTTCAATGAGCAATTTTTTACTCTCCATGTGTGTCTGTATATGATGTAGAGGCTTCGTAGTATGAGAAGGTATAGACGTTTTCACCTGCTTTACAATCTTGCTGAAAGACTAAGCTGGTACACTTTGATCCTGGCAGAAGTATTTGTATAAAGGTGCAGGTGGCATCCGATAAACAATATCTCTCTAAATATGCGGAAGAAAAGGGCTCTTTCATCATTCCCAAAGCTGGATTTGTTGTATTTAAACCTACTATTAAATCAAAGTATCTGCTTAAGCAGCTGAAGCAAAAGAGGGACAAAACGGACTGTTGCTGGGAAAAGGGCTATTTTATTTATTCTAGGGTTTTGGTTCCCAAAAATGTATGTCTGCCCTGAACCTCCTTTTTTATGCAATTCATGCAGCTGTGCATTACATATTGAGGGCGAAATCAAGTTGACTTTTGATTGGATTCAGCTGTCATGCATCAGTTTCGTAAATGTTCCATCATTTCTTAAAATGCAGCTGGACAGAACCCTGAAAATCACTGGCAAACTTAGAGACTCAATTCAAGTATAGGTGAAAATATTTGCAAGAATATTTGGCATGCTTAGATCTATTGAAAAAGTCAACTTGTAATTTTGAGGCACAAGAGTGTAGGTGTTTCGATTTTGCTGAGCTATGGTTGTCAGTACTTAGATGATATCTTTTGTATCCATTTTATAAACCTTAGATTTTTATTATTCTTTCCTTTCCCTTTCTCTTTATTTTTGGAGTTCCCTATTTTCATTCCCTGTTTCTCTGCCTTAATCGTTGCCTTCTTACTTACTTGGGCCTTGAGCTGGAACACGATAGCAGTGGAAATACTTTTTTTTTTAAAGGAGAACAGAAATATGTATTTATAGTTTACAGAATGTATTAAAATAATTTTAAGTGCTCTTTTAGTGAAGAACATTTTATATTCGTTATAAATCAAAATAATAGCAAATATTTTACATCTAGATCAAATTTAGAAATAAACAATTCTTCCTAAAATATAGCAAATTTAGAGTAAAACAGACCAAAGAACATTTTTAAAATATTTGGTTTTTTTTTTTTTTAGTACAGATTAAAAAAAAAAAAAAGACATTCTAGAATACGAAGCATTGGAATTTTCTCTCTATTTCCCTCCATTTAATGACAGGCCAATTTTTTTTTCATGAAAAGGAACGGGTTGGGTCACTTTCGATGAACTCTCTTTTTTCAAAACCCTCTTTTGTAAAGAAACTGTACGTTCTAGTCTTTTCAAATCTTGATTACAAGTACCATTTGTGGGGCTTTTGTCTGACTAAGACAGACTGCCGTGCTCGAGAAATCAAAAGAAAAGCTGGCAACCTCAACTACCCTTTGCGCTGGTGTTTTCTCTGCATACAGTATGAGGAAGATTCTGCAGTATCTACTCCTGCTTCTTTTGTGGGCAGAGGCTGGGGTATTTTGGTGAAGGTGATTAGAATAACGTGCTGATTATTTGGCTTGGAATGAAATGCTACTCCCCCACAATTTCTGGGTATAAATGTACATTCCTATGTGCCTGGGTGCAGACGTACAACAGCAGTCTGGAAGGAGATCGAGCCAGTGAAGGCAAATCATGATAAAAGAGTTTGAAGACTCGAATTCCGTTTTTCCTTCACTCTTCTGTGACTATGTAAGTCCATCTGAAGCAACATATTCAAGAAACACATACACACACACACACCTTTCCTTATTTATGGATGGACGAGATTCTTTAGTAAGCTGCGGGCCAAGTATTCCTTTCATTGCTGTGAAGAAATTGTGAAATTTCAGTGCAATTCCTTGCGATTGCTGTGAAGGTTTGAAAGGCAGGTAGACAGTTTGTGGATAATGTATGTTGTACAGGAAAAACAGAACAAAACAATTACTCTCCACCAGTTATCTTTCTGCTCGTACTAATTTTATATTATTAAGGGCATCTTCAGCCTAGATTGGGCAAGTTGCATTTTATAAGAATGTGTGGTCTAAGAAACTTAACCATCTTCATTTAGGTCCTTCAGACAGCAGAATATTTCACTAGCAGCGGTGTAGCATATCAGTTGTCTTGCATGGATGGCTTTAATAATTTTTTTAATAATCCAAAATGTTATGTATGCAGCCTATCCCCTTCTGACATAAAATGATGTTTTCTCATATTTCTGGAATGTGTATCCAATTCAGGAGTGATGCATCTGGAAATATTTGCTTCTGTTGTATTTAGCTTTTCTCTTGTTCTCTTCTTGTAGAAAAACGTACCATAGGAAAAAATACTGCAATTTTTTAATTGTTTTTTTTAAATTAGGAATAAGTTGGGTGTAGACAAAGGCATGCTACTTTCTTTAGCAAAATAAAAAATGAGATATTTTTTTCTAAATAGTCTTAGATTAAAAAATATTTTGCAATGATCGCAATATTATTCAGAAATTTTCATTTGTGGTGTGCAGATATTTAATGGCAAGTTGCCATTGGAACAAAACAATCATGTTAAAGTACATAGACATAAATTTCTATATAATTTTTAAACTAAAATGATTTAGCAGTTTTATGAGCTGTGGGGTTTATCCATGGATCTGTTCTGCTAAAGGCCCAAATTATAGTTAAAATACTGTAAGGGAAGCTGCTTTCAGCAAGCCAGTCATGGAATGTATACCTCTTCTCTCTGTATGTATTCTGGCTGATACCCAAGCAAAGCTGCAGTAGTATGCACCTAGTTTTCCATTCCCCGGATGTGGTATTTGTATTCTGACATGTTCAGTGAAAAACAATTTATAATGTGATGCTCTAAAAAAAGAAAAGATGGATGGGTATATTCTAGAAAACCATTCTGAGATCTTTGTGTCAGTGCTTCGTCCACATTTAGAACCATCTATGTTGTAGAAAAAATTCAAAAAAAGCAGTGCAAAGAGTAGCAAGCATTGACATTGTAACAATGACATTGTTAAACAAATGTGTATAAAATGTACATAATTTGATAAAAGAACAACATAGATGAAATGGCATCTTTAATCATATCAGCTTTAGGTTAGCATCATGGATCATAGAGTTGTGAATGTATACATGTGCTTTGCAAAATTAATGTGTCGACTTAATAATTGACCACCACTCCAAATTTTTTTTTAATTATGTACACGATTTTCTAAGGCAATAACTTTCTTCCTTCAGCAAAATTAATCTAATAATAAACAAAAGATACCTTCAAATTAAACTAGCAATCCTACAAATCTGAAAGGAAAATAAATTTTCTTATCAATCTAGATAATTTTTTTAGCAGCCTAGTGATATATATGTATTCCGCGTCAAATTGGTTACAGTCAGACTTTAGGAGGGTGAAAGTGTTCTTGCCCAATAAGCTTTTTCTCTTTGGCCAAGGAAATGATTTGGGTGAAATATGGATTGCTACAAGAATGCAGGAATCAAAGTATCAGGCAAAGGTACAGTACTACCTACTGCATTCTCGACCCCACCTTTTCTCAGTCTGTGTGTGTGTGTGTGTGTGCGCGTGCGCACGCGCGCACGTGCATGCGTGTTGTAGGAAACTGTATTTCATAATTGTATTCATGTACAATGGCAACCATACAAAAACTGAGAAAAGGTGGGGTCGAGAATGCAGTAGGCAGTACTGTACTTTTGCCTGATAGTTTGATTCTTGCAGCTATCCTTATTTCACTCAAATCATTTGGATAGATACCGTGTTTCCCAGAAAATAAGACAGGATCTTATTTTCTTTTGACCCTCAAAATAAGCACTTGGCCTTATTTTCGAGGAGATCTTATTATTTTTGAGATGCAGGAGGCAGCAAGTGTGGTGACCTCATGGCTGCTGCTGTTTACATTTACGTTTACGTTTATTTAAATTTATATACCGCCCTATCTCCCTTGCGGGACTCAGGGCGGTGAACAGGCAATTATAAAACATAAAACATCAGGTACAATAAATATAATAAAAACAGATTAAACAAAAACCTGCTCTAAAAAGTTCCTAATAAGACCCAATTGATAAAACAAATTTAAAAGCTACACCAGCCGGCCGCATGAAATAGATGAGTTTTAAGGGCCCGGCGGAAGAGGCGCAGGTCCGTGGTTGTGCGTAGGTCAGGGGGGGAGGTCATTCCAGAGGGCTGGAGCTGCCACAGAGAAGGCTCTCTCCCTAGGGGTCACCAGCCGGCATTGGCTAGCCAACGGGACCCTGAGGAGACCCTCTCTGTGTGAACGGACCGGTCGGTGGGAGGTATGCGGTAGGATACAGTCTTGCAAATATTCAGGTCCCTTGCCATGGAGCACTTTAAAGGTTGTAACTAACACCTTGAAGCACACCCGGAAAACCACTGGCAGCCAGTGCAGCTCGCACAGGAGAGGTGTTACATGGGAGCATCTAAAGGCCCCCAAGATCCCCTGCGCGGCCGCATTCTGTACTAGCTGGAGACGCTGGGCGCACTTCAAGAGAAACCCCATGTAGAGAGCATTGCAATAGTCCAGGCGGGAAATGACGAGGGCTTGAGTGACCGTGTGTAAAGCATCACGATCCAGAAAGGGGCGCAGCTGGTGTATCAGACGTACCTGATAAAAAGCCCCCTTGGCCACGGTTGTCAAATGATCATCTAAAGACAGCCGAGTGTCCAGGAGGACGGCTAAGTTGCGAGCCCTCTCCGTGGGGGCTAATGATTCGCCCCCAATAGCCAGCGATGGAACCAGCTAGCTATGTCGTGACGCTGGAAACCACAGCCACTCGGTTTTGAGTCAAAGCCTATTTCTCCCCATCCAGACTCACACGGCCTCCAGGCACCGGGACATCCGCGGCATCGTTGGGGTGGAGATGTACAGCTGGGTGTCATCTGCGTACTGATGGAACTCCACCCCGAAACCATGGATGATCTCACCCAGTGGCTTCATATAAATGTTGAACAGGAGAGGCGAGAGGACTGACCCCTGTGGTACCCCACAAGTGAGGCACCTCGACGTCGACCTCTGCCCTCCTGCCAACACAAATTGCGACCGATCAGAGAGGTAGGAGGAGAACCACCATAAAACAGTGTCCCCCAGCCCCAACCCCTCCAGCCGGCGCAACAGGATACCATGGTCGATGGTATCGAAAGCCGCTGAGAGATCTAATAGGACCAGGATAGAGGAGCAACCTCTATCCCGAGCCCTCCAGAGATCATCGACCAACGCAACCAATGCCGTTTCTGTGCTGTGCCCGGGTCAGAAGCCGGACTGGCGTGAGTCCAGATAGACAGTTTCCTTCAGGTGCTGAGGGAACTGTTGCGCCACCACACTCTCAACAACCTTCACAAGAAAGCGAAGGTTGGAGACAGGACGGTAGTTGGCTAATATAGCCAGGTCCAGGGAGGGCTTCTTGAGGAGGGGTCTCACCACTGCCTCTTTCAAGGCGGTCGGTAAGAACCCCTCACTCAGAGAAGCGTTGACAATTCCCTGGAGCCAGCCTCGTGTAACCTCCCGGGAGGCCAGTATCAACCAGGAGGGACACGGGTCCAATAAGCATGTGGTGGAGTTCAGTCACCCCAGCATCCTGTCCATGTCCTCGGGAGTCACAGGATCGAACTCTTCCCAGATAGAGGACTCAAGACCTGCCTCCGTGACCTTCCTGAACTAGTCCAATCGGAGGCTAACCCGTTCCGGATCTGATCGATTTTATCATGCAGATAACACCCAAATTCGGCCCTGCAAGGACGCATCCCGAGCCCTCTGATGAAGGAGGGAGCGGGATACCCTGAACAAGGCAGACGCAATAAGAGCGGATAAATAGTTCCGTTTCGCCGCTTTTATCGCCACTAGGTAGGTCCTCAAATGGGACCTTACCAGTGTCCGGTCACATTCGGAACGCGTGGTCCTCCAAATGCCCTCTAGGCATCTCTTCCGACGCTTCATCACCCTCAGCTCCTCAGAGAACCAAGGGGCCAGGGTAGATCGGCATCGGGTGAGAGGCCGCAAAGGCACGACCCGGTCCAAGGACCCTGCGGCCGCAATATTCCAGTAGGTCCTCAGTCGAGTCGCGGGTCATGGACTCAGGTAATGGCCCAAGCTCCATCTGGAACCTCTCAGGGTCCATCAGGCACCTGGGGCGGAACCATCTTGTCACTTCTGATTCCGCCTCCCCGCGGTGGGGTGTAGCGGTTGGAAAGCTCAACCAAAGGAGAGAGTGATCAGACCATGACAGGGGCTCCACGACTATTTCCCCTAAACCGAGATCACTCAGCCACTGGCTGGAGACAAAAACTAGGTCCAGTGTGTGTCCTCCAGTGGGGGTGGGGTCATGAACTAACTGGGTCAGGTCCATGGTCGTCATGGAGGCCATGAACTCTTGAGCCACCTCAGATGATTCGCCTATCGACGGCAGATTGAAGTCTCCCATGACTAACAGTCTGGGGGTCTCAATTGCTATCTCGTCTATCACATCGAGGAGCTCGGGTAGGGCTGCTGATACGTAGTGGGGAGCCAGGTATACAATCAGCATGCCCTGCTGCCTCCCATGGCCCCACTTCACACAAAGGGACTCACAGCCGGCAGTTTGTGGCACAGCGGTTTCCCTCGGATCCAAGCTCTCTTTTATAATAACCGCCACCACCACCACCCAGCTTGACCCTGGGCTCTCGGCTGGTGAAATGCACAGTAATCTGGTGGGCACATTTCAACGAGGGGCATGCCCCCCTCTTGGCCCAACCAGGTCTCCATAATACCCGCCAGGTCCAGCCCCCCCTCCAAAACCAGATCATAAATGAGGGGGGCTTTGTTAATCATGGACCTGGCGTTACACAACATCAGCCGAAGGCCCAGGCCCCAAAAATATTGCTGTGTTGCAATATTTTCGGGGAGGACTTATTTTTGGGGGAGGACTTGTTTTAGCACATGTGCTCAAAAACCTGATCGGGCTTATTATCCGGTGAGGATTTATTTTCAGGGAAAAAGAATAGATAGGTAGGTAGATAGGCAGGCAGGCAGGCAGCCTATATATATAGATAGATATTGAGATAAATATTAAATTCTTCTCATGCCTATGAGTTGTTTTTTTTTTTAACTCCCAAATTCTAGTTCTGGTTGTTAAATTCTGGTACCCACTTTCTTTTCAAGTAGTCTTCAAGTTAACTTAAAGTCCTGTTTTAATATTTGGCAAGTTAGCAAGTTTCCAAATAGCAGCCTCTTCAATAATAGCCTGGTAAGCTCAGTACGGGTTATTCTCAGGAAGGTATCATTCTATGCTCAGAAACTAACTGCAATAAAATCAAGAGTATTGCTGCAGCCAAAAATTGGATCATATTCCCATTGAGCTAACCATGGTCTGCTAAACAAATTATTATCTAGATTCATAAATCCTACTGAGACATATATATAGTAAAGACACCATTGTTAAACTCTACTCTTGATGACTGCATGGACACAAATCTATCCAGTTTTCCTATCAGTGATGTGAAAGCACTTCTTCTGGGTTATATTTTATTATTTCTTTCCTGTAGTCTTGGAATTGTCTGCAAGTCTCCCAACCATATATTAACCAAGTCTTATCTTGCTTAACTTCTGAAATGCTGCCATTTATTGAGGCATTATTTAGAAATTGCCGTGGCTGAATTCACACAATATCCTAAACCAAAATTATAAATCTCTTATTTTTAATTACTTTATTTAATAGATTTTGATAGCTGCCCATCTCAAATACATGATTTTAGACAGAGGACAATATTCAAAGTAATAAAAAGCATATATAAGAAATATAAAATAGCATCTGGAAAAAATATGTAAGTGATGATGAAGCATTGAGCATAAACAAGATCTGAGTTCTGAGACCTGGGCACACTTGGGCTCAAGCACAGAACAATATTCTCAGGACCCTTTGAAAGGCCAACAGAGATGGAACCAATCTGTTCTCCAGAGAGATGATATTGCAGAGGATGGGTGCCATGACGGAAAACACCCTACCATCCAAGACGTCTTAGCAAATTGCATCCAGAGTATAACCTTCCTACTGGTCTGAATGGGGAAAGGAGAAATAACAGGTGAGAGATGATCTCGGAACCTAATCCCAAGCCATGAAGGTCTTAAAGGCAACAATCAGCACCTTAAATTGCACTCTGATACACACCAGTAGCCAAAGCAGCTCATGAAGTGTTCATACCACATATGCTGAAAAACAGACCCTTTTGACTTGCTGTACCATCACACTCTGCAGCAGCTGAAGTTTCTGAATGATCTTCAAGGGCAGCCCCATGTAGCGTAATCCATTATAGAGGTTACTAGGGCTTATTGTCATAGAATCTGATTGAACTATCTCCAGATCTTTTAATTCTACCATATTTTAATTGTAATGTAAATATTATTCTTGTTTAAATTTTCAAATGTAATAATGAAGTAATCCATTTTGGGGAAGCCTTCAACATTTCTATTTTTAATTTCTGAAGAATGCATTAGAGGTTGTTCTCGATTAACAACAGTTCATGTAGTTACTGTTTGAAATTACAATGACAGTAAAAAGGTAACATTTCACACACTTACGAATGTTAGAGCATCTCCATGGTCATGTGATCAAAATTCAGACGCTTGACAACTTACTCATATTTACTATGGTTGCAGTGTCCTCGGATCATGTGATCCTCTTTTGCAATCTTTTGACAAGCAAAGTCAGTGGTGAAGCCAGATTCACTTAACAATTGTGTCACTCACTTAGCAACTATAATGATTGATTTAATAACTGTGGCAAGAAAGGTCATAAAATGGAGTAAAACTCAACAAATGTTTCACTTAACAACAAAGATTATGGGGCCAATTGTGGTTGTAAGTCAAGGACTACTTGTATTATAATGGTTAACACTGTCAGCCACATGTTTAGACTGGATTTGGCATTTTAATCCACCTATTGAGTCTTTCCAAGGACCTTGGATACTAGTCAGATGTTGTTGTTTGATGATATTAAAGGTATGGTTGCGTGATGATGTAAGCTGTTCCAATAAAGCTGCCTTTTGCAATTAACTGATGGTGGCTTTGTCAAGCAATGCCCAGATGTTTTGGGATTGCACCCAAAGCACTAATTACAATTGGTACTTCCTTTGCTTTCTTTTACCAAAGCCATTCTGCTTCTGCTGTATTTGCTGTCTTTATATTCTGTGACTTTCTCCTGTTCTTTTTCTTCTGCTATCTTCAGGTACTGCCATGGCCACTACCCAGACTTTTTGTCTTTTTTATTCTCAGTTATTAAGTCTGGAGTGTTGTGTGGCAGGTGTTTGTCTGTATGAATTCTAAAGCCCCAAAGCACTTTAGTTTCTTCATTTTCTGTTACTTTGTCTATTTTGTGGTTCTACTTGTTCCTGCTTGCAGGCAAATTATATTCCCTGCAGATCTTCCAATGCGCCATTGTTGCTATTTTGTCATATTGTTCCTTATTTGTGGACAATAGGTTGCATTTCCTTTTGCTGCTAACTAGTCCATGGTTTCTTTTTTATTATTGTTATATTTATTACTTTATTTATTACATTATTAAAATTTACATGCCACACAACTCTAGGCAATTTACCAATTGTTAAAAATATTTTAAAACAAGGAAATAACACAAGACAAAAGGAACAAAGGTAGCAAAGTAAGATTTTCTTCATTATTTTTCTGTTCACATCTATAGGAAATTTGTTACCAATTTTAAAATTGCCCTATTTCCCCCCCCCCTCCAAATCTTTATTTTTATATATACAGAGAGAGACAGAGAGAAAGAGTGCAGTAGCAAGCTCTTTCAAAATTGGTGACCTTGTGCTTTAACCCTTCTGAATCTGCCTAGCATGACCTAAATATGTGATTGATATTGGGTTGCTTTAAGTTTAGATTTCCAAAAGCTGAATATGTGTTTTGCTTAGTTGTATGGTAGTCTTATGGAGTCTATTTGCTCCAAAAGTATACAAAGTTTTAGAGTTCTTTGAGTGCACTTGATTTAGGTTGATATATCAAAGAACTTCCTCCAAAGAGTGAGAGAGGACAGTACCAATAATTAATTTGCTTTGATGTAATGGAAAAATTAATTAAATATAAGTAAATGCAATTAATATCATTCATATTTTTGAGCAGTTTTTCCATTTCCTTGTAGTAAAAACTGAAGCGGTTAAACACTACCCTCAAGTCCTAAAGCCATGAGCACTTACCCTCTGGGGGCTACAGGGTAAATATCCACAATAAATATTAAAAGTATCTTTGAAATGCTTATTCCACATAGCAACCTCATTTGAGCTATTTTAGTAAATCACCTAATTTGGAGTCTTTCATTTCTTTGGGTTGGGGCCAAAGCTGCAATTTGAAGTAAACCCTAAGTTGCACAGTTATAGCAAAAGAAATGTTATTTAATGCTTTTTCTTCCTTGTTTTAGTGTGGGCCAGATTTACAGTGAAGAGATCTGTTTGCCTCACCTCCATTTTTCCTTTATCTTCTTTTTCTGTTGGTCTTCCAGATTCTTTGAGAACAATGGCAACAAGGACTTTTGTTGAAATAGAAGTCATGTGAGTGCCATTTATTAGTCCCGATATAGAGAGCTCCAGTTTTATGTCCTGTATGTGGACACAACTTTGTGGATTTTAAAACTGAGAAGAGAGGGAGATTTAATTCCTTTCACTCGTGTGGCACATAAAAAATTGCCCATAATTCAAATGGAGAAATAAATGTTAAGTCAAAAAGACTTTGGTTCTGAATGCATGACATCAACTTGGGTATATTCTCCCTGATTATTTTCATGAAATGAACTGGTGGTGTTCGTGCTCAGACATTTGGGGATCTGACCCCTGCATTCTGGGACACCTCAGAAAGCAAAATGTTTGTCTCTGCTATTAGCTGGAAAAAGTTTGGTTCACCAATTCTTTCTCTTAGTGTTAACATTAGCATGGTCTTAAAACCAACAGTTCCTCCAGCTTTTCAGCATGACCCAAAACCACAAATATGGGACTATTAGTAGGAGCATATGTGACTATTTCTGTTAGGAAAAATGTTTTCAGTTCTGATTTAATGACCATAAAGCATTTTTCTCAGCATGTAGTCATCAGGTCATGTTGGAACCAAAATTCTTGACTTAGCCAGCCAACATGACTAGGCTTATATTGCTGGGAATTTAGTTTCAGCATATCTGAAGGCTGGCAAGTGATCATCCATTAAAAAGATACTAGCGCAGAAGAAAAACTTGTCATTCAAGCTGTTGTTTATATTTGTGCACTTTATACACTTGGTATTCATGCATACAACTGAGAGTAGCATAACAACTAATGTTTTGATGAATTCTATTCCTCTGCAAAAGTTTATTCAACATGTATATTGGTCTTGAAGATGCCATAAGACTCTGTTATTTTTGTAATCATTCTTAATCTGAAATGCCTAAATTTCTGGAATGTTTTGACATAAATACTACTTGGGAGAATGATTGACTTTTTTGTGCCTAAGAAAATAAAATTTGTCTTTATCTTTGTGTATAGGTGTGTATATGAGAGTCAATCGAGAGGGGCTCAGGATAAGTTGCCAAAGGCCTTGAGGAAGATTAATTACATCAGAGTTGCATGTTATAGTTTTATATTGGGATTTGTATGCTCATTTAATCGTTTCTCATCCTGAACATTCAAGATGGACCAGATTCTACATTTTAATAGTGATGGGCATATTTAATTTAATGAATCACACCAGTGTGGGCTTTACTTAGACACCCAAAGAGAATATTTATTGGAAATGTTGAGTTTCTGGTTGCTTATGTTAGCTTCTTAATGAGGCATTCTCAGAAAAAGTGTTTTAGAATGAAGTTGGGTGATCTATAAATAAAATAACATAAATGTAAATAAATAAATCCCTAGGGCAGTATTAGCATAAATAAATTCCTGGGCCAAGAATTGCTAACAATTGCTAACAATTTCAATATGGACAGGTTTGCTTAGTTAAGAAAATAAAGATCAGAGGATCTGAGGAGTGGGATCCAGTATTACTCTCTGTTACTAGTATTCCTTTCAACTTCCAACAGTCTGACATAAAAGCCTTGTTTGATTTGCTTGAAGTAGTTTGTATATGTCATTCAAAATACCAGTTTAATTTAACTGTCTTTTGTCTTCTTTTCATCTAGTATCTCTTGGCTGTAACAAGTTGAGAAGGTTATAATTTACAGATTAAACCCTGGCTTAGAATTGTGTCCTTGATCAGTGGCCCTCAAACAAATGGGATAGTCCTTTATTTTCTTATGAGCAGTCTATTATTCTTTGTCTTCCTGATCCTCACAAAAACAAATCTGTGTAAACAAAGCCCAATATTGCTGCAGGATCTGGTGAAGGCAGAGCTTGAATTAGACAATTTTCTTCTTTTGAGCTTCTGAGCTTCTCTGCCCCCCAGGTCAAGATTAAACTTGTTCCTCTGTTCTGATGGGCTCCACATTATATACTTGTCAGAGAGCTGCATTCTTCAGCAGTGATAAATCAGAAGTTTGATCTGCTGGTTCTAGTGAATGTTGAAAGTTTTATAACTGCGTGAGGTTTATCAGTGGACATAAATTTCTTTTAAAACCTGGGGTACTATCCCATTGCTTCAAGAATTTCCAGGTTCTCCTCTTCATGCAGTTGAGAGTAGAGCACTCATCAGTGAAGTTTGCTCCTAAATTATTAACATCAGGAATCTTAGCTTTTAATAGGTTTCCTAGGAATAATCATATTTACTCCAAAAGAGAGGATCTGAAATTTTAGAGAGTTCCCAGAAAAATTAAACGGAAAACAAATTCTGTATGATTAACATTGCTTTATTGTTAAATGTTTAGCAGACAATGTGTATTTTTACCATTTTTTCAAATAGTTTTAAAGTGGGGGATAAATACCCAGGTAGCCAAGCTTCAAGCACAAAGTCATGTTTAAAATCATTTCTCCTGCTAAGCTAAGCAATTGGGCAGCTTAATAGTGGGAGAAATGTTCCTTCAGCCAAACCCTAAGCCATTTCAGACTTTAAAGATTAATACCAGTAGTTTAAATTGTGCTAAGTGACCAATTAGTAGCCAATGTAAATTTTTAGTATACAAGTATTATGGGGTACCAGTACTGTACATCTTTTTTCACAGTTGCAATTTCTGGATACTTTTCTAGTACAGCTCCATATAGTTTCCAATAGTTAAGGTAAATCACGGTATAGATAATTGGTGTAAAGTCTGATCAAATTAGGAAAGATTGAAGTTGGGACACCTGCAATAGCTGTACAAAGAATTTGCCAGAACTATCACCTGCAAATCCATTGATAACTATGGGTCAAGAAGTATCCCACTACAAACTTCTTCTTTCTGGGGAAGTAAAACCCTGTCCAAACAAATTTCACTTCAATTCCCAAGGGCAGTCTTCTTCTTTCCAATAGCACTTCTATTGTCTGGATTTAATTTCAGCATGTTCTTCCCCAACTAGCTCATTGAGATAAGGCAATGTTCAAGGATACTTTTTCCTCCATGCAGGTGGCTGATAAAGATCAGTGGAGCTGGATATCATCAGCATACTGATGACATCCCACTCCAAAGCTCCAAATATCTCTGAATTTTCATGAAGATTTTAACTAACAATGAATAAGACTGAACCCTGTAGGAAACCGCAGATCAACAACCTAAAAATTAAACATTCTTCAACATATCCCTTCTGGATACATCTGATAGGTGATATTTGAACCATTGTCTCTAGAAGTCAACCTCCACCATGTGGCCCAGAAAGGCATTGTGTTGGATGGTGTAAAAAAACCATCAAGAGATATAGGACAAGTAACTTTCTGCGTGAATCATCTACCAAGGTGACCAAATTAAATCTTGATTGGAAAAGACCCAAATAATATATTTTATCCTGATACCTCTAAGTAAGCACCCTATCCTCCATATACACTGTCCATATCTTCAATATCTACACACTGAATCAAATCCATATGAACATTACACAATTCCCAGATTTTCACAGTATGACCTGCTGCAAAGCTGGAGTCCAGACTGAGGTGCATTAGACTGTCTTTGTCTGCAAAGAAAAGTGAAAATTGCTCACAGCAAGTCTCTAACTATCTTCTAACTTCCCTTGGTCAACATCTTAATGTAAAGGATGCTACCGAGTATGGAAAAGTATTGCTATCCTGTTGTGTGCATATAAATAGAGGCAGAAAAGACCCCCTTTACTGTAGCCATTACCACAAAATAAAGTTTCAGATGGTCCTTAGGAGGGCCCCATTATGTGTTCAATCTGTTCCATTCCAAGAGTTCTTCCACTTACACTAAAGCCTTCTACCTATCTGCTTCATTGCTCTCGGTTTCTTGATTGCCAGACCTTCACAGTTATCCAGATCAGGAAATACACCCCACAAGAAGATTAAAACTTTATTGCAATAGACTACAGAATCTTTTAAATCTTTAAAGCGCTCCATGGCACGGGACATGGTTACCTGCGAGACCGCCTCCTACCACATACCTCCCTTCGACCTGTCCACTTCCACAGAGAGGGCTTCCTCAGGGTGCCGTCTGCTGGACAATATTGGCTGGCGACCCCCAGGGGGAGAGCCTTCTCTGTGGTAGGCCCTGCCCTCTGGAATGACCTGCCCTCCGACCTCCACACCATCACGGACCTACTCCTCTTCCACTGAACTTTAAAAACGTATCTATTCCAGATGGCCGGCCTGGCATAGTTTTTAATGATATAGTCCCGATTTTAATAATTTAAAATTTTTAAGTATAACTTTTAGCACGGATTTTTACCTATTTAATCTATTCTTAACTTTTATACTGTCATTGTTGTATCACCTTTTTATTCTTTCTGTGCACCGCCCTGAGTCCCTTTAGGGAGATAGGGCAGTATATAAATGCAAATAAAGTAAAGTAAAGTAAAGTAAAGTAAATGATTGTATTTTCCCCTCCTCCCTCTTATCCCCCTGTGAGTCAGGAAGAAATCACTTTCTCTCAGCCCTAAGAAAGTGGAAATGGCAAATGTCTTCTAAAAAAATCTTGCCAATTAGGGACTTTTCCAGGCAGTATCCAGGAATCAAGTATGGTTGAGTGGAAGAAAACAAAACAGAGAAAGGCACTTAAGTGATGGTACTTGGACCATCTACATGGTCAGCTAAGATTTCACAAGTATCACTAGTGCAAAAGAGCAAACACATTTATGAAACTATAGAGATTCATAAGATACTTATGTCAGGTCATTTACTCTTCTACTCTTAAAAGAGGTTTATAGCAGCCACCAGTTTAAAAATGATCAGAAAGCTCCTTCACTTTTAGATTTAAGGCTCTGGTTCAACTAAGGCTCTATATAGATATTCCAGGAAACGCTCTGCTGCATGCGTGTGGCCAAACACTACTGAACTTTTAAGTTCTCTGAAACTAGGACTCAGATCAAAACTAAGTCTTTATCTCCCACTGGAGCTGATATTCACTTTTTCTGGAATATGTCCACTGTTTCTTCAGTCAGCAATTCCTAATATTAATATTCATTTGCAGTTGGAGAAGCAATGTAGGTTATAAATTTAAGTAAATAAACACAGAACACATCACATTCCTAAGAGTGGATGCCTTGTTTTTTGGAATCCATTCATATTCCTCCATGCGTCTGATCATGCAGATTGATATCATACATGGTAGAATATATACTTTTGCATGCAAAGTATACCAGATTCAATTTCAGCTTGTTTTAAGGGCTCCTGTCAGAAACACTGAAATTTGTTTTCTGTTGGGGTTGACATTAGCTAGATTGGCAAGGCTTTGACATGGAATAAGCAGTTTCCCCTGGCAAACGTTTACTTCTCTTTTCTCTTGTCTAGAAAAGGGGTTCTTTTTCAGGAATTGGAGAAGCGTCTGCACCAGATATGCTGTTTCAAAACAGCATTGGAATGACAGAAAAAAGCTGGTAGTTGCTCTGGCTCATTCAGATCACCAGAATTTCTGTGGCTAGTTCTCTGCATGACTCAGGCAAAAAGCATCTTATGCCTCTCTGCATCAGGCATAATCAAACGATCCAAAAACAAACATCCTCTGATTTCTAGGTTTCTGCACTCATTTAAAAGGGCCAGTCTGATAATTTTTTATCTCATATGAATATCAATTGTTAGATTAATTATGTAGCACTATTGTTATAACTCTTAGCAGTCAGGTTCATAAATCATCTCCAGGGTGATTTGTCCCTAATCTGACCATTCAAGTCTTCTAACCCCATACCCATCGCCACTTTAAGCAAGAGCATCCAATTTGCTGTTGGTCATTGTTTACTTTTCCATCCTTCCACTTTTCTGAACATTATGGATTTCTCAAGAGTGCTAGGTCTTTGCATAATGTACCTATAATTTGATAATTTGAATCTTATCAATTGCCTCTCAAGTGAAAACTCTGGATTAATTTGTTCTATGATCTACATATTTGTTTCCTGTCTTCCCAGGAGTCTTCTTCAATACTTACATTCAAAAGCATCTTTCTATCCTGCTTCTTCAAAGTCTAGCTTTTGCTTCCATACAGCATCACAATGAAAACCAAGCCAGTAGAAACAGGCACATCTAAATATGTTTTCAAAGGCCTTCATCTCTACAAAATGTTAGGTCTACAGCATGTTTCTTGACTATTATTTTCTTTACTGTTCATATTCAATGCTAAAAAACAGAAGCTATTCACTATTATAGTTTTTCACTGTATGTTCTAAGGATGGTTGCTATTCCTGTTGTCATTTCATTGGATCTCTTACATTCAATTATCCCTTTTTTTCATGGTGTTCATACCATTTCTAGAGCCTGCAGATTATTTGCAGTTGTACCTATTAGGGTAGTGTCATCAGCATATCATAGATTATAGATGTTTCTTTCTCCAGTTTGACAACCATATTCATCTTCTTCCACTCTACTTTCCCTCAATGCATATTCAATGGATAGGCGTGTACAATCTTTCAGGTCTTTTGCCAATCTGGAGTCAGTCTGTTTTCCCAAATTCTAGCCAGACTTTGATTGTCTGCCCTCTATATATTGTATGAGAACAATGGAAAGTTCTGGGATTCCCATTTTTCTAAGGACATTTTATAGTTTATGATCAACATGTACACAGCCATTTTTCTATAATCAGTGAAAATGCATACAGAGTTCTTTTTTATGTTCTTTGGCTTTCTTACCTGTCTAGCACACAGAAAAAAACATTTCTCTAAAATCAGTTTGAATATCTGACATTTTCTTTTCCGTGAATTTTTAAATTTTATTTTAGATTTTTTTAAATTCCACATTTATTATTTTTATAAATAACTCCAGGCAGTGCACATATCTAATATTCCTATTTCCTCCTATTTTCCCCATAACAACAACCCTGTCAAATGAGTGATTGGTCCAAAGCCATGTGAAATGTGATTTGAGCTCTAAATTGTATTGCATGATCATAAGCATTATTTTGCTAGTTGGTTTTCTTTCTTTAGTATGGACATGTAGATTAACTTCGTCCAAACAGAATGATAGTCTTCTCTGTCATTCTCCAGATTTTCTGGCATAGTTTGGTTACAGCCTTTATTGATTCTTCTTCTGTTGCTTGCCATATTTCAGAAAAAATCCCTCCTCTGTGAGATTCAAAACAAATCCTGATGTTCTTGAAAATAGTAGGTTTGCGATCTGTTCTACAACACAACTTGACCACATCTTTCTTGTTACAAATAAAAGTCTTCCAGCTGCCCAGCTAAAGCAAGCAATTATTACCTATAACAATGTATAATCAATTTGTCATCCCAACTGTCCTTCTAAAGCCAGCATTACCATTAATACTGTATGATCGATTTGATTTCTGTGAACTCCATCTGGTGATCTTTACTTACATAATAAACATACACACACATATACACACACAGTTTGAAGATTGTGTTTAGCTGATAAAAATAATGGCCAGAAATGATTCTCCTGTTTCATTTTGGTTTCTAGACCATATAGTCCAACTACATTTTCCTTCTTGCTATTTCCAGCTTTGGTATTTCAATCTCCAGCTGCAAGCAGCACATCGTGTTTGCATGTACTGCCAAATTCAGATTAAATTTGAGTGTAAACTCATCAATCTCCTCAACTGCATCAATGGTTGGAACAAAGACCTGAATGACCATCATATTTTTTTATATTGAAAAAGTTTTATTGTTTTTACAATTTTCCAAAAGGGTAGGGTAAGGGATACAGAAACATTTTGAGAACTTTCGCGTCGGGATCTTTGGCCCTTCCAGGGCTTCATAATAAAACATTAAAAAAACATTTTTCAAAAATACTACAAGGTGAAAATAAGTGCATGTTTCCTAAATTCTCAATTCTATGCTGGCAGTCATGTGCAAACATCCAGATATAAAGGTTATACAATGTTAATAAATAAGCAAAGTTATTTTTTCGATCTAAGTCTCTTGGCAATTGTATCTTCTTTTTCTCCTTCCTGGCCCCCAGCGGGCGGAGCCGTGGCCCCCCCTGCCCCCCCTGAATCTTCCCCCAGGACAGAGGAATGTTTTTTAAGAAAGGCTTCCGCCTCAACAACTGTTTTAATCCTAACTCTCCCTCCTTCCCAGAACACCAACATCCCTTCCGGCATCGCCCACTTAAACCAAGTCCCGTGGTCAAACAATTTTTTGGATAAGAAGGAATACCTCCTTCTCATCTCTCTAATCTTTTTTGGGATCTGCTTCAAGATGGCGACTTCCTTTTATTGGTAAATTAGCGGGCCCCCTCTCTGCGCCTTCAAAATTCCCTCTCTGGTTGACCTTCTAACAAATTTAATATGTATCTCTCTGGGTACTTCATTTATCCTGGCATATGTCAAGTTTATTCTGAAGACTAGGTCAATGTCCCCCCTGATCTCATCTTTAGGTTTATGTAAATAGTCTGCTAAAATTGTACTCATGAGTTCAGGAAGACATTCACCAGGTTCTTCAGAAATGTTCTGAAATCTTAAAAAATATGACATCCTTTCAAAATCCATTCTAGACATATGCCGAGTCAGTTCTCCAACCTCACTGTTAACATTTTTAAGCTCTCCCTTTGCCCCAGCCAGCCCCCCTTCCAGCTCCTCAGTCTTCTGTGTGTTCTCCAGCACTTGTTTCCGTGTTTCCAAAAGATCCTTCTTGAAGCTGCTATTATCTTCTCTCAAAGCTTTAATTTCCTGCACCAAAGCTTGTAACACTGATTCCATTGATGTCATTCTTTGTTCCAAACCTGCCAATTCTGATTTTGATGCCATGGTAAGCTGTTAAAGTCAGTGCCACTAAGATGGCGTTTTTTGGGTGGGGCCGTTGAAGCAGGTCAGGAGAAAACAGTTCAAATCAGGATTGTAAAAAGTTCAAGACCCAGAAGAGAAACACTTTTCACAGTCAATAATTATAGCAGAGAAGGCACTCCAGGGAAGGAATCAATTAATCAGAAATTTCTTCATTAATAGAGGGAGGGAGTCCAAATCACAAAGAGATGTTGGTAATTTTCCATAAGTAAAAATAGTCATTCAGGAACAAAGGACAGCCATCTTCCACCGCCCAGTCTGAGAGCCAGCAGGGGAAAGTAGCAAAGGAAAAATTGTTTCAAGCCAGCCGGACTTAGATAAATTGTAAAGAAACAAGCCGCAAAACACTTTCACTTGCTTCAAGGCAATCCGGATGCGAAATGTCCGCTTCCTCACAACGAGGAGCCATTTCTAAACGCCGCTTTAAATCCGAGGGGAGGTTTAACAAACAAACACCCCCCTCCACGTTCTTTCAGTCCAGGCTGCCAGCACAAATAAGGTTAAAATCACTCACTCTTCACCTCGCCGCCAAAGCCCCGGAAAGCCTTCCGACCCGAACACTCAGCTCTCTCCAAATTCATCGTGCGTTGCCGTCCTCCATTGGCGAAGGGAAAACCCCCCGCAGCATGTCTTCTCTCGCCTAGACCAAAGACAAGGGCCGTTTTCCCGCCGCCACTGGGATAAACCGACCCAGGCAAGCCAGCCTTACGGAGGGACCCCCAAAAAGGGGTGCCCCGCCCCCGTTGGGGGGCAAAAAAAAGAACAAAACAGCGGACGAGTCCCAAGACTCGTCCGTCACCGCTGGAAGGCGGAACCGGAAGCCAATGACCATCGTATTAAAAGTCTATGCCTTGTCTGTGAAGTCTAATTGTTTTTATTCAGTTATTGACTAAAGTATACCCAACTATTGTCATTGCTGTTTCCTTCACAGTTATGAAAGCTTTATTATTTCTTCTACATTAATAGTGTACTGAGTACTATATGCTCCTCTGACTGGAAGTATTCAGCTTCCTTCTATTTTGTTTCTTTGACACTAAGACTAATACATTCTATTTCATTTTTTCATTCTGCTAAACTTTACCATGCTTGTGCTTTTTACATTTCATATTCCTACTGTAATTCCCTCTTTGCAGATTTGGATTTTTTCCCCTGCATAACAAGATAAATACCTGAACACCCCCACTTTAATCCTAATTATATTCTAAATACCATTTGTACCTGAAAAGATCCTTAGATCATCTTCAGCAGCACAATGATTACTACCTAGCCTAGAGAGATCTATCATCCAACACTATGGGACCAATCATTTTATCTTATCTATCTATGTGATTTTTGATGCTGCTTTATATTGGTGACTCTTGTTTTAGCTGGGCAGCTGGGATAACTTTCATGCTTTGGGTGACCTACTGAGAATACTGATTTTTGTTAGTGTTATGCCACAAAACCATTTGTGGCAATGTTTGTTTAGGATGTCACCATGGCCTATATATTATTTCAGTGTCTTCAGACTTTCGTCATGAGAATACTGGTGGCAGTCAAACATTAAAATGTATACTATCTGCACTTCCTTGCATCCCACCTGTCTCCCACCACCAAGTGCTATAAACAAGATAGTGATCCTCCCATGAACTTTTACTTACTGTATAACTGATGTAGATTCAAAGGGCTTTTACTGTCATTATATTTCTTTTTAAATATACTCCACTTCTTTCCTCTATCCAGTTTGGGGTATCAATTTTCTCACCTGAAGGCTAGATTATAGTCTTTGCCTGTTTTGTTTTCAAAACATGGTCCTTTCAACTTTCTTCTGTGGTGTGCTCCTAATCCCTATCTCCTGTGCCTTTTTCCTTCCGTACCTACAATCTCCAGGAAGCACTTCATATTTGTATATATTCCTTAGTGCCCTAGAAGATTCAAGTTCTTGTTTTTTGATTCCAGGATAGATAGTGCAGATCTTTTGGACAGTTCAGTAGGCGTGTTTATGCTACAGAATTTCCTGTTATATTTTTGTCTGCTGGAATTAGAAATAGATTAGCTGAAACTCAAGAAAGAAAGAAGCAGATATTTTCAAAACTGTAAGCACTTCTAGGCAAGCCAGACAGGAAACACAACAAGATGAACTAATTCTATTTTATTGTAAGGTTACATTAACAGAAACTTGCAAGTCTGAAAGTACAAACCTTCTGCCTCCACTTTTAACTGATCCATTAGAATGGGCCTTCCTAAATGTCTTTCTCTGACTGTTAAGCCCCTGGGAGTTCCTTTTTCTCTTGTCTGCTTGTTGTCTAGGGAACGCCTCTTCTCTTCTTTCCCCAAGGGCATTCACACAATCCATTATAAAAACAAATAAATAAAATAGAACCCTAGAAAATATTTTTGAAAGTAATTGCTAAAACCTGGAAAAATCTTCTTTCCAAATTTTATTTTAGTTATGAATTTAGTTCTTTTCAGGGAGGAAAAGTTATATTGAGTTTTGGATCAGAGCAGAGATTTGATGTCTTCCTCTCTCTAGAACAGTGGTTCTCAACCTTGGCCCACCTGAAGATGCGTGGACTTCAAATCACAGAATTCCCCAGTCAGATTCTGGGAGTTGAAGTCTACACATCTTCAGGTGACCAAGGTTGAGAAACACTGCTCTAGACAAACCAGAGTTTTTCCCCCTCTTCTGTGAGTAGACTTATAAACACCAAACTCTATATTTTCCTTTTGGTGTGAGTAATTTGTAAATTGAATACATTTATAAATGTTGATCCATCTGTTTTCACAGATCAAAAGAATGGAAAAAAATGTAAGACAAAACTCTCCATAAGTGACTGATAATTTTTCAGTCCATATTTCTATGTATGTACATAGCAACATAGATGTGTTGCTTGACTGCTGTTATTCAGTTTAACTGATGACTTAACAGTGTGAACTAATAGGGCACTAGTTTAACCACTTATATCCCCAATCTGCTTTGTGTGAAAGGACTTCCCACTTTATCTTCCAAGAGGTGAGTGTCTTATTTTCCATTTGGGGGGAAAGGAATTATGATGACTATTTTTATGTATGATTTCTGCTGTGAGTATGGGCGTGATGGCCTACCAAATAAAGACACTGAGCTTGTCAGTTGGAAAGCTGACAGCTCAGGTTCAAGACCTCAGTACTAAGCAATGGGGTGAGTTCCATTTCTGCCCCAACTCCTGCCTACCTAACAGTTCAAAAGCATGCAAATATGAATAGATAAACAGATAACACTTTGGTGGGAAGGTAACAGCATTCCATGTACCTTGGCATATAGCTGCTACAACCATATCTATTAGAGCTGGGTTTTAAATTAATTGTTTTCTCTTTTTAGCACGGGTTAAACTGTTTAATTGTAGTTTTAAATTTTGTAGATTTTTATTGTTTGTATTTTTGGATTTTAAGTTCCTGTGCGCCACCCTGAGTCTCTTTGTGGGAGATAGGGCGGGATAGAAATTTAATAAAAGTTAAAGTTAGTCTTGCTGGCTGTATGACCATGGAAATATCTTTGGACAACACTGGTTCCCTGGCTGAGAAACAGAAGTGGACATGACTTGACAGGGGAACCATAACTGCTATGAGTTTATGTGCGCAAAAATGAAAGAACACCAGCAGTGGGATTCACTTACTTTCTCTACCGATTCGCAAATGTGAGCATGCACGCTTCACTTGCCCACACTGTGTCTGCACATGTGCACCACCTTCTGCACATGGGCAGTGCTCATGCATTACATCGGGATGGGTGGGCAGAGCCTCCTGCAACTGCCGATACCAGTTAGTCCAAACCAGAGAGAACCGGCTGAATACCAACCCTGCAGGACACTGATATATCTATAATGGAGAAATAGTTAGATGATGGAAGTAGTGGAAAATGCAAAATTAGCTTATTTGCTTAGAGAAAGATCAACTGTTACAGACTTTCAGAAGAAATCATGGCAGTTTGAAGACTGCTCTATGAAAAGTGGAACCAACAACAATGGCAGAAAATGAAGGTCTAGTGCAGTGATGGCGAACCTATGGCACCTTTTTTAGGGCACACAAAGCATTGCCCTGTCAGCTCCAGTGCACATATGTGTGCTGGCCAGCTGATTTAGGCCTTCCTTTAAGGCTGGTTTCACCCTCTGGAGGCTTCAGGGAAGCTCCTGAAGCCTCTAGAGGTGGGGAGGCTGTTTTCACCCTCCCCGGGCTCCTAGAAAGCCTCTGGTGCCTGGGGAGGGCGAAAAAGGCACACCAAAAGCAGGGGGTCGCGCACCTAGCATTATGGGTGTGGCATACCCACACACAACCCCCATGTGCTCCGCCCGCTTTTGGCACGCGAGCCAAAAAAGGTTCGCCATCATTGGTCTAGTGAATAGACTGGCTCTTCTGAACCTTTCCAGACAAAAAGAGGACGGGATCACCCTCCTGCACTCTGAATAGTTTCTCCTCAAAAAGAGACTATAATAAAGCAGGTTTTGAGCACTAGGAAATGAGAATACCCATCTTGATCAAAACTAGGGTCAGCACTTTTTAAAGAACACTAATTTCACAAACTTCCTTTTCTAACCATATTCAGAAATGGTTTGTTAATTACTTTTATGCTATTAGGGATCTTTAGATCAACAAACCTATAAATGCTGGTGAATCTATCATCAGTCCTTAATGAAGAAAAAAAATTAATCGTAAATATTTTTTTAAAAAATAAAAAAGAAACCAAATATGACTGATCCTAGAATGTTATAAATGGATGAAGGGTACAGATAAACTTGGAATAAGACTTTAAAATTAATTATAAAGAATCCTTCCTGTGGGAAATAGAATTATTTGGACTTTTACAAGACAAAATAAAGATAAGTAATTTTGAAAATTGAACACTAGAGGGAACTAAAGGTTGTAATTAAAGGAGGAAAATGCAAAATCTGATTAACAGGTAATTAAAAACAATGGAAAACATAATATTGAGAATACTGAAGGACACTTGAAAAATGGAATCAGAAGTTTGTTTCAATTATGTCAACTATGTGTTTGCTTATATGGATAGATTGTGTACAAAAATGGTTTGAAAAAGTGGCAAATGGAGAACAAATTTTATTTGATAAGAAAGAAATGACATCAAAAGTGGATCTTCAAATGACAGGCTATGAAAATAACAGAAAAGGATGCCTCACTGGACATTCAGAATACATAAAATATTCATAATTTAAAAATAAAAAGAGATATAAAATAACAAACCAAAAGAGTGACCAAGACCTTTTTTATATTGTACTTACAAAGGAGGATTGTCAAAGCTTTGAAGAGTCCTGTAAGAAGCAACAAAAAAAAATTAAATCAAATTCTATGAGATTATTTGAAAGGACTAAATATTAAGACTGTTAGAAGAAAGGAATGTAAAGTTAGTTTATTTGATCAATATTAAAATAAGATGTATCATTAGTCTTGGTAACCCTTAATAGACTTTCTTCTGATGCTGAGATTTTAAAAAGTTATGCTTTATGGATTTGTTTAAAAATGCAAAATAGGATAAAGAGATCATTGGTTGTACATTAGGAGAAGGTAAAAAAATTCAAAACTTGTTTATGCTTGTGTGATAAAGGTTGGAATTTCTGTTCTCTTTCTTTGTAATCTTAATTTTTTTCTTTCAGTTTTCTATGTTTTTCTTATCTGCGCCTTTTACTCTTTCTACTCTTCTTTCTTTGTATTAAATTCTACTATAGTCATTAAAATCTTTAATTATATTATATTTATTAGTGACTGAAAATCCTTTAAGAACTTTCGCTGGGAAAAAAAAGGGCATGATTGAAATTAAAAAGCGTAGGTAAAGGAAAAAGAAAATTTTGATGTAAGCTTAGTGAGAATGTAACTGTTTTTATAATTGTTAAAAAGATTAGAAATCAGAGGTGGAGCTCTTGCCTCACAAACAGGAGGTTGTGAGTTCAGTCCTAGGTAGAGGCAGATGTAGGGTCTCCTGCTTGGGCAGGGGGTTGGACTAGATGACCTGCAAGATCCCTTCCAACTCTGTTAATCTATTAATCTATTAATTATATTTCTTTTTCTATTTTCTTTCTTACTTATTCACTATCCTTTTTCTTTCTTTCATTTCTTTTTTATTGCTTTGTGTTCCTTTTATCTGGTTAAAATTTATTCAGTACAAATGATGTCTTTAAAAAAATGGCATTATGATAGAAAAGTAGTGAATCAAACTGAGAATCACCATGCAAGATGAAACCAAAAGCCTCAGACAGCCCCAGCATCCTCTTTTCGTCTTCCTCCACCAGATCCTCTCCAGATCAGAGACATGAGTGGAGAGGCTGTTCCAAACTTGTGGCCATAGGCAAAGTATCCTCTTTTGGGCTCGTTCCAATACTATATTGGAGATAATGTGGGGAAAATTAAATTGCAGTTAACTTTCTGATGCTGTTTAGAGAGCCCATATTAGTAGTAATTCTAGGTGATATTTTGGAGGCTGCCTAAGAATGTTGGATTCTCAGGGCCAGGCTTACTCAAATGTAATTTCTTCACTATATTTATTAAAAAAAATATTGCAAAAAATGAGTTGGAGGTTGCATATAACTATCAGAATTGAAAGGATTTGATTGTCTTCTTCACAAAATCGTCTAATTTTCCTGTGGGGTCGAGGGAGGGGTTGCGCATGGGTGTAGTCAAAGCCTGATTGGTCCAGAGACTCAGGGAATTTTCTTTTATTCTTGTCCATATCCCATTGGCTCCCAGTTTCCTTAATCTCTTGGTCCAAGCACTGCTTTGGCTCCAAGGCAGGAATATTTATTCTATTGGTAAATTAGTTAGATTAAATTGGTCACTCTAAATTACTTAAATTCATCCAATTTTGTTGCTGCTGTTCCACACGAGGTGGGAGAGCCTTCGGGGTGCCCTCCCCTTCCCACCTTGTGAGGCTGGGAGCTCCGTCCAGTCCCTGGGCCAGCGGGGGTGATGGGCTTCATTCTGCAGCCAGTGGGAGTGTTAGAGAGGCTGCGAGAACTTTTGCGAGGCTTGGCAAGGCTTAATTAGCGAGAGCCGCTTTTAAGACAGGTGTGGATTTTTCCTTGAAACGCAGCGGCTTCTTGGTCTAGCAGTGAGTCTTTGAAGCACCACCGCATTTTGCCACATTCCCGGGGGAAATTACAGCCCCACCGGCTTGCTTCTAGCCTCCAGCTTCTCAGTGTGCCAAGCAAAGTCCTCGCTCCAGGCTGCAATCGCTTTAAAATGCTGATTGCAGCTTTTGATTGCGGCAGCCTCTCTTCCTGGCCATGTGTAAGCAGCCATTTTAAAGGTGCCTCGTGGCCACTCCTTTGAGCCTGCATCGTGGCCGCAAATCGAGACCGACAGGCCCTAACTGGAGGACTTCAGCCTCAGCTCCCGAGGGTCTAGGCATCGGTAGAGGCCTCTGGTGACCATTTGAGGAGACCACGTGAGTGGCTGCAATGGAATCCAGTTCCCGATTACCTCAGACTACAGCCACTCAGCATGAGGATTTGCAAAAGGAGAATTGCAAAGGGGCAGCAGCCTCAAAGCCTTCAGCTGCCCAACAACCCTCCAGAACCACAACCAGGATGGAACAAAGGAGGCATCGGGCCTGGAGAGAATAGTGGCTAGGGCAGAGAAGCAGGCCCAGAGCACTAGGCCCACCTTGCATACAAGGTCCAGGTACCCCATCAGGGCTGCCTCTACCCAATTGGCCTCCCCTCCTAGGGGATTCAGCCCAAGCTCTCCTTCTGTCTCCCCTGCAAGGACCACCGGTCAATCAAGGCAGGACGTCTCCCCTTCCCCCCTCGGCTCTCCAGAGGCTAATGTGAGTGAGGGGGGATCCCGTGGAAGGTTCTTCTAGGAATTTCTATCCTGTCCCTTGTTTGGCTCCCCAGAGTTCTTCGGACCCTGCTCGGGGGGGGGGGGCGCATCACAAGATGACCTAGAGGATTTAGAATTCCTCCCTGAGGGCATAAGGCATTTAATGTCTTCTCCCATAGAAAGAGGCATAGTCACTGGTATAGCTCAGAGAGAATATACATCTCAGGGTCACAGGTCTCGAGTGGACTCTCACCACCAGATCTCCCTCTCTTTCCATGGTCAGTGAAGGCTCAATCCTGGGGGAGGAGGCTCAGCAAGACATGGGGTTCTCAGAAGATGAGGACACAATTCCTTCAGACCCACCGGCCTTTCCGGGCCTGTTTCCCCCAACCTTTGTTGCACAAAGCCAGAAAGACTACCAAGATAGGGACAGGGGACCTGATGGTTTCCCAACCCAAGGACCCAAATCTGGCCATGTTTTCAGCCATGGCTATGAACAAGGAGGAGGTGCCTGCACCACCTTTGTTCTTGGAGGTGGTTCAAAATCAGTGGGCCCGACCTTCTACTTTGGCCAACCCCTGGAAGCAGCGAGGGCCGCTTCTATAATATGGAACAGTCCTTTGTTCAAGCCCTGAAACTCCCTATGATAGATACACCAGTGGCTGCCCTGGTTTCTTCCTCTTCCGTGGTCTCTGGGAATGCGGTGGACAAGATGAAAGCCGAGGATAAGCGTGCGGAACTTTAATGCTTCTGCTTGGGCGATTAAGTCAGCCACGGCAGTCTCTTATTTTAATTGTACTGCAGTTATGTGGTTATATCAGCTACAGGACCTCATCCTGGTCCAAGATGAACGGCTTTTGCAGGACATCACCAAGATTTTGGCTGCCACTCAATTCTCTGCTGATGCTACCCTGGATGTTATTAAGTACTCCTCCAGGGCCCTGGCCCTGGCCATCTCTGTCACTTCCAGGAGGTTGCTTTGGCTACGCAGCTGGCAGATGGATAATAAGGCAAAGTGGAACAAGGATAAGAAGAAGGCTGCCTTCCAATGCCAAAAAATCTGAGTCCCAGGCTGAGTCCCAGCGTCCCTTCTACCAGGATAGGAAGAGGTACGAGGGCCAGTCTCGGTGGTCCTTTCATGGGCGGGGCCTGATATCTCTTGCCGTAGGTCATCTGCTGGACATTCGGGCAGTATTTATTTATTTATTTATTTATTTAAATTTATATCCCGCCCTTCTCCACGAAGGACCCAGGGCGGCGCACAGGAAAATTTAAAAACATACAAAATACAATAAATAAAATTTAAAAAACTATTAAATAACCTATCCTGCGCTAAAACCAAATCTTAAAAACCCAATTTAAAACTACCTAAAAGTCCCCATGGGAGGTTAGGCTAGGCCGGCTTGTTGAAAAAAATATGTCTTAAGACATTGGCGGAAGAGGCGGAGGTCGGTGATGGTACGTAATTCAGGGGGTAGGTCATTCCAAAGGGCTGGGCCCGCCACAGAGAAGGCTCTTCCCCTGGGTGTCGCCAGTCGGCATTGTCCGGCCGACGGCACCCTGAGAAGGCCCTCTCTGTGGGAGCGTATCGGTCTAAGGGATGTATGGGGCAGGAGGCGGTCTCGCATATAACTAGGCCCCGTAGTTATATGCGAGACCCCAGTAGAGCTGGTCCCATGGGCAGAGTGTGGGTTGGGTCATTACTCCAACCTGTTCTTGGTCCTGAAGAGCTCTGGGGGCTGGAGGGCGATCCTAGATGTCTAAATCAGTTCCTGGTCTACAGACATTTCAAAATGTCGCCCCTCAGGTCCATTCTCCAGAGGATCCGTCGGGGGGATTTCTTGGCCTCTGTGGATCTCACAGAGGCCTACCTTCACATTCCAATTCTTTCCGCTCACCGTAAATACTCGAGATTCTTCCATGGAGACTTTCACTTTCAGTACAGGACCCTCCCTTTCGGTCTGGCATCGGCTCCACGCACCTTCACAAAGGTCATGGCGGCATTGGCGGCTCACCTACACTCCAAACCGGTGTGACTCCAATGCTACCTAGACGACCTGTTGATACAGGCTCAATCCCTTTCTCAAGCGGTTCATGACCCCATCCAGGCCCTCCAATCACTGGGATTCTATGTCAACTTCCCAAAAAATCATCTTTCTCCTACCAGATTCTCCATCTGGGGGCGGTGATACACTCGGTTGCAGGGATGGTCACCCTTTCCCCAGAGAGTCTAGCCAGTTTGCAAAAAATGTCAAGCTGAGTTCACAAAAGTCGATCAGTTTCCATCCTGACCTGATCCCAACTCCTCGCAAGATGGTGTCCTGCATAGGGATAGTGCCTTGGGCCTGCCTGCATTGCCGTTCTAAATGGGATCAGTGGGCCCTGATCCCGTTTTAGTGACAATGTTTGAGCAACTCCCTGCGCTCCATCCATCTACCAGCAGATGTCCATTTGTCGCTCTGGTGGTGGCTGTCTCCAGTTCTGAAGAAGGGTTTCATGCTCTGGGAGCCCGACAGGGTACAGATAACAACAGAAGCAAGTTTATTTGGTTGGAACGCCATGATGGATTCCAGATTGGTGCAGGAACACTGGACAACCTCGGACCTGTGCCATAACATAAACTGGCTGGAGCTGAAGGTGACATGGCTGGCCCTCCAACACTTCAAGAGGGAGATCGTGTGGCGACATGTGCTCCTGCTGATGGACAATGTAGCCACGAAAGCCCACATCAATCATCGGGGGCACCTGCTACCGGGGCCTCTGGCTAGAGGACCTCAGACACGGTAATTGGGCAGAGCATCATCTACTCTCAATTCTTTCGGAACACATCTCGGGTACCACCAACCTTCAGGCCGACTGGTTGAGCTACACGACCATCAAAAACAGTGAGTGGCAACTGAAACCAGAACTGTTTTGGAAGATCTGTTGCAAGTTCGGGACACCGCTGGTGGACCTGTTTGCTGTGCCTGCAAATGCCCAACTCCCGAGATTCTTCTCCCGCTTCCAGAACCAGAAGGCAGAGGGCACAGATGCCCTCAGGAGCAGATGGCCCTGGGGCCTGCTTTACGCTTTTCCTCCCTTCCCCTCATCCTGAGAAAGATAGTCGTAGAGAGGGCTCATGTCATCTTCCTGGCACCCTATTGGCCCAGGCACCCTTGGTTTGCAGACCTGGTCCAGCTCTCCATCTCCCCTCTGTGAAGGTTCCCCCAGGAGTAAATAGCCTTGTGCCAGGTACTGACCCATCTGGAGCTCCAGTGGCTCCAACTGACTGCCTGGAACTTGAGCAGCGTCTCCTAAGGTCGGCCAAGTTGTCTTCCTGGATCATAACTACCATAGAGGCATCCAAGCATCTGTCGACCACCCAGATCTATAATTCCCTGTGGTCATGTTTGTCTGCCCCTTTCCATCAGTCCCACTGAGGCCTTGGTAGCTCAGGTACTCGAATTTCTACAGAAAGGCCTGATGGCAGCCTGTTGCATAACATCTTACATCGTCAGGTTGCAGCCCTATCCTCGGTCCTAGAGGGGGTGGTACATGAATCTCTTTCTCAGCTTCCCTTGATCAGACAGTTCCTGAAGGGGGCAGCGAACATCAGGCCTCCCCCGGTACATAGGTTCCCAATGTGGGACCTGCCTCTAGTCCTTAGGGCAATGACCGAGGGGCCCTTTGAGCCACTACGTACTATCCACCTTAGATTCCTTTCGCTGAAGGTGGCGTTCCTTGTCGCCATTACGTCTACCAGGTCATTTCTGAGCTTGGAGCTCTTTCATCCAGGGACGACCTCTGTCAATTCCATCAGGACAGGGTGGTCCTTAGACTAGACCTCACCTTTCTTTCAAAGGTGAACTCTCCCTTTCACAGGGCACAGGAAATCATTTTGCCTAATTTCTGTCCCTCTCCTTCCCATGTGAAGCAGTAGCTCTGGCATAGGCTCAATGTTCGTCACTCCCTGTGCATCTATCTTAGGTGCATGTCAGAGTTCCGCAGGTCCGAGGTCCTGTTTATTTCCTTTCAGCTGGGCTCCAAGGGAGCCATGGTGTCTTCAACCACAATTGATAGGTGGCTGAGACAGGCCATTGTGTCGGCATACCAAGCATCCAAACAGTCTCCCACTGGGGGGATCACAGCACACTCCACTCAGAATGCCACCACCACAGCCGTGTGGGCCCCGTTTGAGGATATTTGCCAAGCAGCTACCTGGTCATCCCCATCGCCCTTCATCCGACAATACAAGCTGGATGTGTTTGCATCTGCAAATGCATCTTTTCAGTGTAGTTTTGCAACAGATAGCAACCGTCCCTCCCCCTAGATCTTAGGGCCCGCCCTGGGCTGGAGCTTGGGTACGTCCCTTGCGTAACCCCTCCCTCGACCCCACAGGAAAAATAACGTTGGTCCTTACCTGAACGTGTGTTTTCTTTGGGGGAAGAAGGAGGGGTTATGATCCACCCTCTTAGTGGTTAGGTTTGGCCAGGTGGAGGACTGGGTGGTCCCTTGGTCTGCTTTTGTTTTTGCCGCAGGTGCAGGTCTACTCGACTTGGAGGAAACTGGGGGCCATTGGGGAATGGACAAGAATAAAAGAAAATTCCCTCAGTCTCTGGACCAATCAGGCTTTGACTACACCCATGCGTAACCCCTCCCTCTTCCCCCACAGAAAAGACACATTCAGGTAAGGACCAATGTTCTTTTTCACTCAAAACATCTGTATTATGCAATCAAATTAATTAAATCACACAAAAATTGACTGTCTAGCTTCTTAAAAACCTACATTGAAATGGAAGCCCTCCATTGTCTATTAGCAGACTATTATTCCATTATTGTTTAGATCAGGAAGTTCTGTTCTTATATTTTAAATCTGGATAGGTTCATTTTATATCCATAATTTCTGATCTTGGTTTTAAATGGCAATGGAAAATGTTACCAATGGAAAGTATAATTTGTAAATGTAAATTTGAAAAATATTTTGTGTTCAAGGAAGTAGTAACATAAAATTGTCCAATCAGGAGGCAAAATAGACACGGAGAGAAAATATTTTTGTTTAAGCCTATACCAGAAGAGTTTGCCAAACCTATAACAATTTGTAGGCTTTACAGAGCTCTGGGTTTGAAGGCCAAAAGATGCTTCACAAAATGCAAAGTACTAATACTTAAGAGAACTATGACATTTTCAGAGGTTTGCACAGCTGACTTCCTCTGTTGCAGCTCAATCCCAGGAAGCTATGAGATTTGGGTTAAGGGGGTGTAGACGGGTGCTGCATGAACATCTCACTGCACTCTGTGTGCACTGGTTTTGGGTTCACACCTGAAGTCTTAATCCAGGAGTTTTTCTTGTCTGATATTTTTTTTCCTTTGGCTCCTTTTGTGGGTTGGAATAGCCTCCTTTTAAGAATAACGAATCTATCACAGCTTTCAAATGGAGATGTCAGTAATTTTGAATAGAATGGCCCTTTATTTCAAGGAAATAACATGCTTCTGAATAATCCAAGTAATTATTCCAAAATCTGTATTAGGAAAATATCTTAATTAAGGCAATTCAAGGTCATTAAATAATGTGCAATTTTGCATTTTCTAAAACTCCATCAGGCAAGATAGACAAAGCCCCCCCAAAAATAAGCAGATAATGGAGAAAGGAATTTATGTGTTACAAATTTGACTCATTCTCTCCATTTCAAAATTGGGCTCTTAATCTTCAGAATTGGTAACTGGAGCTTTCTGTTAGCAGTGTAAAGGAGAATCAGAGGTCTGATCCTTCAGCCCGGTTGGATACGTACGTGTGTTTGTGTGTCTGTGTCTGTGTGTGTGATAGAATAAGAACAGCATCTCAAGGACATGCATGTATGGGGCTTTGTCTGCATAGCTTTGTGTCTTCCCCTTCCCTGAAATCCATCAAGATCTCAGCAGAGAGGCTAGAAAAGAAGGATGACATTTTCTTCCCAACTAATGCACCAGAAAACTGCTTCTGAAGAAAGGCTGAGGCTATATAATTTGTGCTTAACTGAGATTATTTCTTCCTCCCCCCACCCCTATTTGCTAATTCAAAAATCAGTGAAGTTCCCTAGCAGCAGCTTTGCAAAAAATGATGTGAATCTGTCATCAAGGAGGTGTGTCGAAGAAAAAGTGTGAGGACGAAATTTGATGTTTCTGAAAAGACACATGTTTGCAATGATGGAGACAGATGCATTTATCTTTATTCATCTAAAATGTGTATTAAAATAATAATCTGGTTTTGAGGGCCACTCGCTTTGTTAGTGGGCTTTGCAGCATGCTGGTATTTTTTATCAAAGCTGCTCAGAAAATGGGATGCTTATTTTCTCGCGTATTTAATTAACCTTCCCCAATCACTTTGTCCATTCTGTCCCTACCCTGTATGGATAGTGAGGCTGTGAGAAGCTTGTAGCAATTTTAGTGCCAATGAAAGACTGAGCTTCCTTCTCTCCCTCCCCAGAATCTCAGTGTGCTCGGATTTGTATTCCTCCCATCAAAAGGTGCTCAGTTTGATTACAGATTTTCCAACCTCCTGTGTAATTTGGCCCTGAGATAACACTTGAAGGAGAAACTTGGCCATTGGTTTTTTTTTTCAGTCTGTGCAAAGATTTCAACATGGTGTGATGGTTATGATCACTCCAGACTCCTTTCAAGCCCTTCTCAGAAGTTTATAGCCTATCCAAACTTCTCATACTCTTGCTTTTCTTCCTAAAAGAGACTTTAAATTCCAGACTTAGCTTGTTTACCTTTTTATGCTAGAAAAATGGAAATGGAAGGGCATAACCACAGTACAATCTGTTCATCCTTGGAACATATAATAAAATGGGCCCTGAGTGAAATTGGTGGTTCAAGAAGCCCTGCCAGGACTTTGCTATTTTTGTGAAAAATTGGGATAAACAGCATGTTCTTTATTAGAAAATGAAAAATCAGAATTCTGCATTCAATAACAGGTATAATTTGCAAATCTATACTCTTTAGGTCCTATATTAAGTAGAAAAAAACATGTCTTAAATGAAAAGCAACATAAAAGGAAGATGATTATGAATTTAACAAAGCGAAAAAGAATAGGCAAGGAAACATTTCACTCCACAATTTCCCACCTTGTCATCTTTGGACTGCCAACTTCATCTGTTACCATTTTCCTCCCTTATCCATTAAATACGCGCATGTAACTTTTTTGTATATATGTGATCACACACAGGGGTGTCAGCCACAACAATACCTTTGAAGTTTTGCCTCTTTATGAACATCACTTACCCAGCCCCATCTTGACTATTTTTACCATAGCGTGCAGACTCCCCTGCATGTGTGCGCACACACACACACACGTAGGTGGGTGCATATACCCCTGTCAAAGGCTACACTTTCCCCCAAAATGAGGTTAATCAAGACTAAATAAATCTATACTAATTGGGTTATTAAGTTCACCGTCAACAAAACAAAATCACATTTCCAAAATGTATTGATCCCCATCTGCAAGTATCAATAACTCACCCTGGAATGTATGAAATGTTTTCATTCACAAAAGTATACAAGTCGACATGCACAAAGACACATGTCCCTTTCCTTCTATCTCCTATCCAGCAGAAACAAGAAAAGCAAAAACAGGATGAGGGTAAAAGTTAACATTGGGAAGTGGAGAAAAGATAAAATGGGGACAAACTTGAAGGGAAATGAAGTGAGAGAAAGAAAGGAATGGAACACCCTGCTTAAGCTTTGCAGCAAGGGTTACATTTAAGACAAATTTCCCTCCTTGAACAGTAGCTCTTCTTCAAGCTACTTCATGGGCACCCATATTTTGCAATGATACCTCCAGCCAAAAACACTTAATCCCAATATTTTTTTTCAACAGCTTCTAATTTTCTTTTGTTAATTATAGATGGGGCCAAATAGGCTAATTGTAAAATGGCATAATGAATGAAAAATCCTTTCTATCCACTAGCAACTAGTAAAACAACTGCAATATAAACTACAGGTAGTCCTTGACAACAGTTCATTTAGTGACCTTTCAAAGTTACAACGGAACTGAAAAAAGTGACATGATTATTTCTCACACCTGCGAATGTCACAACATCTTCATGGTCATGTGATCAAAATTCAAATGCTTGGCAACTGACCCATATTTATGGCAGTTGCAGAGTTTCAGAGTCATGTGATTACCTTTTGTGACCTTCTGATAAGCAAAGTCGGTGGGGAGACCAGGTTTACTTAACAACTGTGCTACTAAAAGTCTATAGAGATTCTCAGTCATCCAGGTCATGGTTGCTCAAAAGATGCTTTTTCAGGTGGCAACTGGACTTCCTTGGTTTTTCTTTGAAGTAAAATGTCTTCAAAGACAAAACTATGTCCAGCTGCCTCCTGAAAAAGCATCTTTGGGGACAACTGTGTCACTAACTTAACAAATGCAGTGATTCACTTAGCACCACTGCTGCATGAACTGCTTTGGGTGCCAGTTCTGGGTACAATTCAAATTATTCGTCAAGACTTTTAAAGCACCTGCATGGCATGAGGCCAGGCTATCTTCAAGTCATCTTCACTCCAATGCGTTGGTCTGCCCCTACCTGGCGAGTCAGAGAAGATATGCTGCAGAACCCCGTCAGTTAAACAATTCTGATTGACAGAATCCAGAAAAATAGCGTTCTCTGCCATTGTCCCTATCCTTTCAAGCATTCTTCTCCACGGGATGGGGCAAGCCCCCCACTCTCCTGGTCTTTCAGAAATATCTGAAGCCTTGGCTCTGTCAACTTGTCTTTTTAATTCTGAATTTTAAATATTTTGTTCTTGATTTAATCTGTCTTATTTTATAATATTTATACAGTTTTATGTATTTACTAGCTATACCCGGCCACGCGTTGCTGTGGCCCAGTCTGGTTAAATGGCCAACCAATCTGTGTGTAGATCTACGCATACACACATACACACAACCACCATATAACCCGCAACCTACCTACCTACTGTATTTCTCCCTCTCTATCATTCCCTCTACCTACCTACCTACTGTATTTCTTCCTTTCTCCCTCTGTCTACCTACCTACCTACTGTATTTCCCCCTCTTTATCCCTCTACCTACCTACCTACTGTATTTCTCCCTCTCTCTATTCCCCTACCTACCTACCTACCTACTGTATTTCTCCCTATCTATCTATACACCTACCTACCTACCTACCTACCTACCTACCTACCTACCTACCTACCTACGGTATTTCTCCCTCTCTGTCTATCCCTCTACTTACCTACCTACCTACTGTATTTCTCACTCTCTATCTATCCCTCTACCTACCTCCCTACTGTATTTCTATCTATCTATCTATCTATCTATCTATCTATCTATCTATCTATCTATCTATCTATCTATCTATCTATCTATCTATCTATCCCCCTACCTACTTACCTACCTACCGTATTTCTCCCTCTCTGTCTATCCCTCTACTTACCTACCTACTGCATTTCTTCCTTTCTCCCTCTATCTACCTACCTACCTACCTACCTACCTACCTACCTACTGTATTTCTCCCTCTCTATCCCCCATCTACCTACCTGCCTACCTACTGTATTTCTCCCTCTGTATCTATACCTCTACCTACCTACCTACTGTATTTCTACCTTTCTATCTATCCATCTACCTACCTACCTACCTACCTACCGTATTTCTCCCTATCTATCCCCCTGCCTACTTACCTACCTACCTACCTACTGTATTTCTCCCTATCTATCTATCCCCCTACCTACCTACATACCTACTATATTTCTCCTTTTCTCCATCCACCCACCTACCTATCTACTGTGTTTCTATCCACCTACCTACCTACCTACCTTATTTCTCCCTCTCTATCTATCCCTCTACCTACCTACTGTAATACAATAAAACAATAGCAGAGTTGGAAGGGACCTTGGAGGTCATCTAGTCCAACTCCCTGCCTAGGCAGGAAGCCGTATACCCATGATGGCGAACCTATGGCACGGGTGTCACAGGTGGCAAACGGAACCATTTCTTAGGGCATGCGAGGCATTGCCCTGTCAGCTTCAGTGTGTATGTGTGCCCTGGCTAGCTGATTTAGGCCTTCTTTTGAGGCTGTTTTTTGCCCTCTGGAGGTTGGGGAAGGCTGTTCCCACCCTCCCCAGGCTCCTATAAAAAGCATGCCAAATGCAGGGGGTCATGCACATAGCATTATGGATGTAGCACACTTGTGCACATCGCCCCTGAACTCCCCCTGCTTTTGGCATGCGAGCCAAAAAAAGGTTAGCCATCACTGCCCTATACCATTTCAGACAAATGGCTATCCAACATCTTACAATACAATAGCAGAGTTGGAAGGGACCTTGTAGGTCTTCTAGTCCAACCCCCTGCATGGGCAGGAACCTTATACCATTTCAGACAAATGGCTGTCTAACATCTTTTTAAAGACTTCCAGGGTTGGGGCATTCACAACTGCTGGAGGCAAGCTGTTCCAGAGGTTAATTGTTCTTACTGTTAGGAAATTTCTCCTTAGTTCTAAGTTGCTTCTCTCCTTGGTTAGTTTCCACCCATTGCTCCTTGTCCTGCCCCCAGGTGCCTTGGAGAAAAGTTTGACTCCCTCTTCTTTGTGGCACCCTCTGAGATATCGGAACACTGCTATCGTGTCTCCCCTGGTCCTTCTCTTCATCAAACTAGACATACCCAGCTCCTGCAGCCGTTCTTCATATGTCTTAGTCTCCAGTCCTCTAATCATCTTGGTTGCTCTTCTTTGCACTCTTTCCAGAGTCTCTACGTCTTTTCTACATCGTGGCGACCAAAACTGTATGCAGTATTCCAAGTGTGGCCTTACCAAGGCACTATACAGTGGCATTAACACTTCACGCGATCTAGATTCTATCCCTCTGTTGATGCAGCCTAGAACTGTGTTGGCTTTTTTGGCAGCTGCTGCACACTGCTGGCTCATATTTAAATGGTTGTCCACTAGGATTCCGAGATCCCTCTCACAGTTGCTACTATTGAGCAAGGTACCACCTATACTGTACTTGTGCATTTGGTTTTTCTTGCCTATATGTAGGACCTTACTTTTTTCACAATTGAATTTCATTTTATTAGACAGTGCCCAATGTTCAAGTTTGTCTAGATCCTTCTATATCTTAAGCCTATCTTCTGGAGTGTTGGCTATTCCTGCCAGCTTGGTGTCGTCTGCGAATTTGATGAGTTCCCCATTTATCCCCTCATCCAAATCGTTGATGAAGATGTTAAAGAGTACTGGGCCTAAAACAGAGCCTTGGGGGACTCCACTGCATACTTCCTTCCATGTAGATGCAGTTCCATTGAGGACTACACGTTGAGTGCGGTTGGTCAGCCAGTTACGAATCCATTTGGTGGTGCTGCTGTCTAACCCACAATTTTCTACTTTATCTAATAGTAGGTTATGGTCTATCTTCTTGAAGACTTGCAGTGTTGGGGCATTCACAACTTCTGGAGGCAAGCTGTTCCACTGGTTAATTGTTCTAACTGTTAGGAAATTTCTCCTCAGTTCTAAGTTGCTTTTCTCCTTGATTAGTTTCCACCCATTGCTTCTTGTTCTGCCCTCAGGTGCTTTGGAGAATAGCTTGACTCCCTCTTCTTTGTGGCAATCCCTGAGATATTGGAAGACTGCTATCCTGTCTCCCCTGGTCCTTCTTTTCATCAATACAATAGCAGAGTTGGAATGGACCTTGGAGGTCATCTAGTACAATCCCCTGCCTAGGCAGGAAGCCCTATACCATTTCAGACAAATGGCTGTCCAGCATCTTCTTAAAGACTTCCAGTGTTGGGGCATTCACAATTTCTAGAGGCAACGTCTGTTCCACTGGTTAATTGTTCTAACTGTCAGGAAATTTCTCCTCAGTTCTAATTAGCTCCTCTCCTTGATTAGTTTCCACCCATTGCTTCTTGTTCTGCCTCAGGTGCTTTGGAGAATAGCTTGACTCCCTCTTCTTTGTGGCAACCCCTGAGATATTTTAACACTGCTATCATGTCTCCCCTAGTCCCTTTTTTATTAAACTGTATTTCTTCCTCTCTCTCTCTCTATGGGCCACCTGGGAGTTTTCTATCCCTGTGCCTTTTTGGCCCTAAGAGGGCCTCCATAGTGGCTGAGGAAATGACTGTTGGTGGGAGGAGTTACATGGAGGTGAAAACCTGATCAGTGGGTACATTTTACATTTGTGTACCTTGCACATGACACACGTGTGCTAGGCACAAAATGAGTAGGTATTCTATTATCGGAAGTCCTTGTGAACATTGTGTTAAAATTTGGTGTAAATCGGTCCAGTAGTTTTTGAGATTAGTGGATTCGTACAAACTATTTTACATTTTTATTTATATAGATGTCTTATTGTACACTGCCCAGAATCACACAGTGAGGGAGATGGACAGTTTCTAAATAAAATACATGGGAAGGAAGGAAGGAAGGAAGGAAGGAAGGAAGGAAGGAAGGAAGGAAGGAAGGAAGGAAGGAAGGAAGGAAGGAAGGAAGGAAAATATGTACTATGGTTACAGAGTCCTCTGGATGATAGACCATTTGTTAAATGAAATGAATGAATATATCATTCAGAGCCCAGTTCCTACGGGGAAAGAAACAGTTACTCTCTCGGTCCTCTTTTCGACTTTGCCATTGATCTTAGGTTCCTTGTTTTCTTGATATACAGCAGACTCCTGCTTTAGAAGTTTAAACTTCTACCATATGCTAAAGTAATAAATCTGCCAGATTACTTGATCAGCAGAATAAGCCTTTTCTAAAATGTGCTATTAGGGACATCAGAAAAGGTGGGCAAGATCATGCAGATCCTAAAAATTATAGGCCGATCTCACTATTAAATACAGATTATAAGATTTTTGCTAAAATTCTAGCAAATAGATTAATGACAACCATGCAACAAGTGATTCATCAGGACCAAACTGGCTTTATAAATGGTAGACAAATGAAAAGTAATGTGAGGCAAATTGTTAACTTACTAGAATATTTGGGAGGTAACAAGCAGGTCCCCGCGGTGTTGGTTTTTTTAGACACCGAAAAAGCTTTTGATAGACTGAATTGGCAATTTTTATTAAAATTAATAGAAAAGATGCAATTTGGAGAATATTTTACAAAATCCATCAAGGCAGTATACCAAAGCAAATAGTAATCAATGGTGGTTTGACAGAAAATTTTAATATAGAGAAGGGAACAAGGCAAGGTTGTCCCTTGTCACCGCTATTGTTTATTTTGATGTTGGAAATTTTACTAAATAAAATACAAAGGATGGATGTAATAAAGGGAATTAAATTAAGATGGCATGAGTATAAGCTACGAGCGTTCGCGGACGACCTGGTTGTTACCTTAACCCAGTGGTGGGCAAACTCATTAGTCAAGAGAGCCAAATATCAATAATACCACGATTGAAATTTCTTTTGAGAGCCGGAAGGTGTGGCCTGTTTTGTGGGAGTGGCTCATCGGTCATGTGACTGGGTGGGCGTGGCCAACTTGGAAAATGTGAAACTCACCTAACAATGGTCTTGGTTAGCAACCAAACTTTTAAGCTCAATTGTGGTCATAAATTCTTTCTTTCTCTTTCTCTCTTTCTCCATTTCTCTCTCTCTGTCTCTTTCTTTCTGTCTCTCCTTCTCTCTCTCTCTCTTTCTTTCCCTCTTTCTCTCTCTTTCTCTCTCTTTCCCTCTTTCTCTTTCTTTCTTTCTCTCTCTCTCTCTTTCTCCATTTCTCTCTCTCTCTTTCTCTCTCTCTTTCTTTCCTTCTTTCTCTCTCTTTCTCTCTTTCCCTCTTTCTCTCTCTTTCTTTCTCTTTCTTTCTCTCTCTATCTGCTTCGTCTGCCCATCTCTGTCACTCTGTGTGTGTGTGTCTGTCTGTCTCGCATTCAAGCACTTAATCATTCATTTTGTGTCTCTATCTTTCCCTCCCTCCCTCTCTCTGTCTCTGTGTGTGTGTTTGTCACTGTCTGATTCCCCCCTCCCTCCTTGTCTCTCTCTGTGTCTGTGCCTCTCTCTGTCTGTCTGTCTGCCCTCCGCGGAGCCTCCTCGCTGTGGTTACTCACTCGCTCGCCTTAGCCGGGGCCGTCTGGCCACCCGCCGCGTTCGCTGGCCGCTCAGGGTATTTCCAGGGCTCGGTGCGAGGTGGGGAAGGATTGCGACCCTCTGGATGCCGGTTCCCTCCAATCGCCCTGGATGTAGCTTGGCTAGCCCGGCCGCCCGGCCTCTCGGGCTACTTCCAGGGGTGAGAAGGCCTTCCCCACCCCAAACGGAACAGGCAGACTATCGGGCGAGCCAGGGGGATTGCAGGAAATTCTCCCACTACACTTGTTCGCTGCGGAGTCTCCGCGGACACGGGAAGGGAATTTCCTGCAATCCCCCTGGATGTAGCCCGGCTCGCCCGATAACCCGCCTGTTCCGTTTGGGGTGGGGAAGGCCTTCTCACCCCTGGAAGTAACCCGAGAGGCCGGGCGGCCGGGCAAGCCAGGCTACATCCAGGGGGATTGCAGGAAATTCCCTTCCCGTGCCCGCGGAGACTCCGCACCCCCTGGAAGTACACGAGTGGCGGCATGCCGGGCTGGGGAGGTTCCGCGGGGAAAGGGAATCGGTGGCCAGTAGGGCGGGTTTCTCCGGTGGGTCCCAGGAGTCCCACCATCGGCGTAGGGGAGGAAGAGCCACACAGGGGGATTGGAGGAAATTCTCCCGCTACACTCGTTCGCTGCGGAGTCTCTGCGGGCACGGGAAGGGAATTTCCTGCAATCCCCCTGGATGTAGCCTGGTTTGCCCGGCCGCCCGGCCTCTCGGGCTACTTCCAGGGGTGAGAAGGCTTTCCCCACCCCAAACGGAACAGGCAGGCTATCGGGCGAGCCAGGCTACATCCAGGGGGATTGCAGGAAATTCCCTCCCCCCGCTCGCGGATACTCCGCACCCCCTGGAAGTAGGCGAGTGGCGGCATGCCGGGCTGGGGAGGTTCCGCGGTGGAAGGGAATCGGTGGCCGGTAGGGAGGGTTTCTCCGGTGGGTCCTACCATCCTAGGAGTCCCACCATCGGCGCGGGTGGAGGAAGAGCCACACATAAGGGGTCAAAGAGCCACATGCGGCTCGCGAGCCGCGGTTTGCCGACCACTGCCTTAACCCAACCGGTAAAATTGATTATAGCTTTGATGGAAACAATTTGCTCATATGGGAAAGTGTCTGGTTTTAGAATAAATCCAGCCAAAACAAAGATAATAGCTACAAATATGGTTAGAAGCCAGAAAGAAGAGATAGAAAGGTTAACGGGATATGAAATAGTTACAAAGGTTAAATACTTAGGGGTTTATATTATGTCTGTAAACACGAAATTATATCAGCATAATTATGAACTGTTATGGAAAAAAATTCAGATAGAGATGGAAAAATGGAAAAAGTTACAACTGTCCTTGCTGGAAAGGATAGCAGCTGTAAAAATGAATGTTTTACCAAAATTTTTATTTCTTTTCCAAATGATACCTATATTTAAAAAAGATGAAAACCTGAAGGAATGGCAGAAGGGTATAAACAAGTTTGTGTGGGCGGGGAAGAAACCCCGAGTTAATCAAAAGATAATGCAAGATATCCGAAAAAGAGGTGGTCTTAAGATGCCTAATGTAAGATTGTACTATGAAGCTGTGGCCCTCTCAGCAATTACGGAGTGGATCAATTTAACGGAGGAAAAATTACTGAATATTGAAGGATATGATCTGGTCTACGGCTGGCATGCTTATTTAGTGTATGATAAGAAAATAGATAAGACCTTTAAAAGTCATATACTAAGAAATGCTCTATTGCGGGTCTGGAAGAAGTATAAACACAAATTAAATGATAAGTTACCAATATGGACAGTACCCAGGCACGCGATAGAGAATACAAATGTGGAGTTAAAGCAAGATAGGATTACCTACAAGGAACTTTTTTATAAAGAAGGAGTTAAATTACAATTAAAATCTAGGGAGCAATTAAGAGAAGAAGGAATTATCAGGACTTGGTTTCAGTATGCACAGCTGCAGGCAAGATGGAGGGAAGACCAAAAAATTGGTATTTTGCAGCAGGATGAGAATTTGATAAAGCAGATAAGAGACAAAGGTCAAATGCACATAAAAAGGTTGTACAGTGTACTGGTGGAAATAGACTCAGAAACCGACTTAATTAAAGACTGCATGATAAAATGGGCACAAAATATAGGTGAACCAATAATGTTGGAGACATGGGAGAAGATATGGGTTAGAAATGTAAGATTCACACAAGCCCAAAACTTAAGAGAGAATTTCTATAAAATGTTTTACAGATGGCACCTAGACCCAAAAAAGCTATCTTGCATGTACTCAAGTGTACAACCCAAATGCTGGAGATGTGAATGTGAAGATGCCACATATTTTCACATATGGTGGACCTGTAAAAAAAGTAAGGCTTTCTGGGTAAAGATATGGTGGATCATTCAAAATATTTTAAGGAAAATAAATAAATTTACACCACAGTTTTTTCTGTTGGGAATTGTTACGGATTGCACAGCAATAGAAACTAAGTTGATTTTGAACCTGATAACAGCTGCCAGGTTACTAGTGGCACAGTATTGGAAGAAGCAAGATCCACCCACTACAATGGAATGGACCTTAAAAGTTGTGCATTTGGCTGAGATGGCAAAAATGTCATCGTATCTTAAAGACCACTCAAATGAAAGATATATATTAGAATGGAGGAGATGGATCGATTATATGCAAAAAAAGTATCCAAATAAGAAGGTTTATATAGCATATGAATGAAATATTTTTAAGTAGTTTATGTTTATGAGGTTTTGAGTTATAAGGAGTTAAAGAACTAGGGATAATATGTATGTATTATTTTGTTAAGATATTTTAGTCTTATGCTTGTGAATGTTATACCCTGTGCTTGTTCTGGGAAGTCTGGGGAGGGGGGAGGGGAGAAATTGTCTGTAATCTTCATAAAATCTTCTAATAAAAAGAAAGAAAGAAAAGGTCTTCTCCTTGATGTCCCAAATGTGGTTTTTCCAAACGGTGATGAGATTTCCTTGCGTTTTTTTCTTTTAAAACTTTTCGCTTCTCATCCAAGACGCTTCTTCAGTTCTGAATTGAAGAGAACTGAAGAAGCTTCTTGGATGAGAAGTAAAATGTTTTCAAGGGAAAAAAACATTAAAAAGTCCAGTTGTCTTTTGGAAGAAGTATCTTTAAGGCAACCATGGCCTCTATGATTTAGAACTTCCATAGACTTTTCTCCTTGATGGCTTACTAGCTTTGGAATCGAGTTCCTAAGGAGCAAGGCTCCCACTCTCTCAAGATTTTGTAATATAGCACAATCACATTACTTTCACCAAGATTTGAATTTATTCACTATGATTCTAATGTAAGTTTGCTTTTAATTGCATCAGTTCTATTGCTTAGCTTTAGATATCATATTTTTATTGTTACATACCATCTTGTATGTTGAGATAAACATTTCAGATATAAATAAATAAATAAATATTAAAATACATACACACAGTCCTTTACCTGATCATAATGGGGCCCAAATGTTTGTTGCTAAGCTGCAGTTACCGTATTTATTCGAGTATAACGCGCAAAATTTTCTACCAAAAAAAGAACTCAAAGTTTGGGTGCGCGTTATAAACGAGGGTGCGCGTTATAAACGAGGGTGCGCGTTATAAACGATTTTTATCATGGCCGCACGTGTTCAACAACGTTTGTCACTTACAATGCTTGGTCTGAGCCGAGAAAAAGTGAAACAAAATTTTATACCGATTTTTAATCGAAAATTAGGGGGTACGTGTGCGCGTTATACTCGAATAAATACGGGTAAGTGAGCTTGCCTCATTTTATGACCTATTCTGCCACAGTTTCTAAGCAAATCACTTTAGTTGTTAAATGAATTATGAAGTCAAATTATGACTCTGGCTTCCCCCATTGACTTTGTTGATGTTAGAAGCCATCTAGGAAGGTTTCAAATGGTGATCACATGGTCCCAGGACAGTGCAACTGTCATAAATACATGCTAGTTGCCAATTCCAAAGTCAGGGTGAAAGCATGAAGAATTCATTCCCAGAT